>OY987270.1:5057744-6257744 GCA_963920665.1 Straminergon stramineum | reverse complement strand
GTTTGGTATCGGAGAATGTGATCAAGATCAGGGTTGAATAGAGTTCCTTGTTTTGTTGCTTATTTAGCGCGTGTGGTGTTCCAGTGATCTTCCAGATTTAAACTCTACCTGAGATTCTATGTGAATTGGCGTGATGATATTCCTTCTTCTGTGTTTCTTGTGAGTGATGCGATGCGATGTGTTCAGAGTGATTTGTTGTGTGTACTGAATCAACTTGGGAAGCCAAACTGAAGAAATAATTTCTGATTTATGTTGCCTGGAGTGCATTTTTTTGCTCTCCCAGTGATTGCAAATGTCGGTCTGGATCTGAAATGCAGTGTTGAACAACTGGTTTATTGAGCATGAGAGATGAATTGCGTGGTGTAATTAACCGTTTGGGTATTTGGTGTCCAGCTTAGCATGTGTGTTTGTGTGTGTATGAGTGTTGATTATAGCCAAGTATTTAAGGCTAGAGTTTCTGAATTGGCAATGCCCAAGTGAAGAATGCCCAGCCACTCTTGGGCTCTTGGCTGTGTTTCAACTTCTTGTTTCGGGTTGTCTGACTTGAATTCTGTTGATAGGTTTGATGATCATATTTAACCCTTACATCCCTGATTTCGGTACCTGTTTACAAAAGCATTGCTGTTTTGGGAAACATGGAAGTCTGGTACAGTATCTGCAGTGTGTGACAAACTGACCACCAGACCAGGTTGTCACTGTATTGTACGCCTTTTGCACCGTCCTCACTCTAGAATCCAGTTGTGTAGACATCGTACAAGAAATTCGTGTCCACGTCCAAGAAATGAAGTGCATGTCAAAGGGAATGGATCTCACCCTTGGGGATAACGGTCACGTTGAAGTGTTGCAAGGTCACTGTTCCTAGTTTCCCACACAAGGTGAACACACACGCTTGTAAGCAAATACGAATCTCACTGTATGAATCAACTGTATCATGTTTGCAACCCCAATGAGAAATGTTGTATGAACAATTTACAACATTATCATGCATTGTTTCTAACTCAAGTGCATGAATGACCATAGTCTAGACTCACACTCAAATATCAATAAGGGATTTAGACCTTTGCTTTCATGCTTAGTAGTCTAGTGAAGGGACAATACATGTGGAAAATCCCTTCTTCTTATTTCCATTTTTGTATGTTTCAGAATTTTGGAAAGTTGGGTTATAATGTTTAAGAAATTGGGAATCTTCCTCATCAAACAAAATCATATGTTTTCAATTTCTAAAAATTTCCACATTGCTTGGACCTTCCAACCACTTTCAAAATACACTACTATATTCAAATTTGCACTTTCTATATACTCAGAAAAAATGTATAGAGTCCCTTTAGGAATTACAATAAGTCCCCCTATTGGTATTGTTTTCTCTCACATTTGTTGAAGACAGAATACAAATAGGATGGTAAGGTAGGAAGTGCTAATTAGTTCATTCTTCCAAAATTGTTTGCTAACATAGAGGTACACATTGCATTCTTTAATGTACCAGAAGTGATCATATTAAGGTGAGAATGCTTTTGGAGCCTTGTGTGATTCCAAGTTCAAAATTCATAACTAATTCCTCAAGAATCCAAAGAATATGAAAGAACTTGCAATTAATATAACTTCAATTTTTCTTTTAAGAAAATTTTATTGAAAAAATTTCAAAAGGAGTCTACCACTCCCAAAATTGCAATCAACTCTTAAATGGTCTATTCATGCACTTCCTACCTTATACCAAAGTAGAAAGAACATCCATATATTAAGTGAAATAAAAGTGATGATTTTATTTTAATTTTAGAAGTAAAATTAAAGTCGAAGGACAATCACAAACAAAAAATGCCCCAAAGCTGGTTTACCAGTATTTTAGATTCAAAATTCTGATACCCATTCTTCGGGTAGTGCGCTAAACCCTAATCTGTTTTTTCCAGCTCTCTTCGTTCTCGTCGATTGCTGTCCCGTGGTGATGGCAGAGCCTTCAGCTCCTTCTTCTTCTGTCGTCTCTTCTGGTTCTTGTCTACGAGGCCTCTCCTTCTCTTCGCAATTGTGAGTTCATCCTCTTTTCAATTTTTTTCGAAAATGTCAGAGGACGAGGTTTCGCGCCTGTTTAATGTATGCAAAAAATTCTAAGAGATTCATCTTAGACACGTGCAGCTTTCAATTTACTTTTTTCTGTTTACATTGACACTCCAGAGAACAATTGGAGGAAGTAGAAAATTAGGGTTTTGATCATGTTTTACGATTTGAGTCTTGGCGTGGATGGAATCGATGGAAACTCGCGCCGGGAATTGGTCTGTCAGGCGTTGCAACTAGGCTACACTTCGGTCGCTTCTGATCACGTGCATAGCGGTCTGCTGGCCGATAGTGATCGCTCCAGTGTGAAGCCTTTAGATGTTGCGTCCGTTCTCGCAGCCGCGTCGGGGATTGCTGAGTCCGTGAAATTTCATCAGCGGCTGCTCGGTGTGCCCGTCGGGCAACCTTTCCGTCAATACAGTCGAATTACTGTTGTTGTAGATGATTCAGTTCAAGCGTCGGCATTGAACTCGGGCAATCTTGTTTTGCGGTCGTACGATGTTGTTGCGGTTCGTCCCACTAATCAGAGAGCGTTTGAACAAGCCTGCAAACATTTAGAGGTGAGTTGCTTTTGCTTTGTTAGTTGGAATCTATGTTGCACATTTTCTGTCGAGATTATGTATCAGTCTTTTGGTTTAGGGTTTAGGGTTTAAGGTGCACTGCGCGCGCTAGGGTTTTAACTGGAGAAGAAGCTTATTAGTCTGCTTAGGAATATGAAGTTGGAATTATGGATGAAATTGCGTTCTTTGGAAAGTTTGGAATGAAATATTAAGCTGGAGCTACTTTTGCCAAATCATATTTTCTCACTTATGATCTGCCAAGTATATGGGTTTGAGATGAGCGCCAGTTACAGTTTTCACTTGTGCCTGGCTACGGATTCTATGTTTTGTAATTTATCTGTCTGTCGACTGCCCTGTTTTCTCAACTGTTAGCCTCAGTTTGTTTAGCGTGAACTGGGTAAAATTTCTACGGTGAGACTTTATGAGAGCAATTCAATAACAAAGGACTGCGATTGGTTAGATTTTGTAACCTTACGCTGAGGTACTGGATGCAGGTGGATCTTATCTCGTTGGATCTGTTTAAGCGATTGCCCTTCCGGATGAAGGCCCCTATGGCCAAAGCGGCTCTGCAGGTACCGGGGCTTTAGATTTCTTTGTGTTGATGTGCAAGCCTTCGTTGTTGTCGTGAATTGCCTTGTTATACACTTTTTCCGTCAACTTATAGCTCAAAGTGTTTTATTGTGTCCAAATCTAGACATTAGGTCATTGGCTATATCATATGTGCCATCTCGTGGTTTTGCAGAGAGGTGTATTTTTTGAGATTACGTACGGACGTGCATTATTTGACGCCAGGGCTCGGAAAGAGCTTTTCGCAAATGCTCAGGTTAATCACTTGTTCCGGATGTTTTCTCTCGGTCCATCTCTTAAGATTGGGATTATTGTGTTCTGAAACAGTCACCGAAGAGAAATGCTACAGTCATAGTATAATCATCTTTGGTCTCATATCATCTATCACAAGTTAATGGCTTTGCCTGAAACATGGACAAACGCAAATCTCTATTGAGTTTGGAGTGGATTTTTTTAGCGATTGCTTCTGTGAGGCCGATTTGATGGTATGTTTGGTGAGCAGGTGGTGCAAACTGCGACAAGGGGTCGTGGAATTGTCATAAGCAGTGGCGCTTTTCAGGCCATGGAACTTCGAGGACCTAACGATGTTGCAAACATGGCTACACTTTTTGGTCTTTCAGTGGAGGCCGCCAAAGTTGCAGTATCAAAAAATTGCGAGTAAGAGCCATTTCTTCTTTATGTTTCTGAGTGCAGCATGTCTTATCACATACCAGTTTAGGGTTTATTTCAGTTCATTAACCCCTGCATCTTGTTCCCATCTTACAGGTCAGTTATCTTGCACGGCGTAGCTCGCAAAGAGGCATACAAAGCAGCCATAGTTGTTGAGCGTGTGCCTGCGGTATCAAATGAGTTTCTTTTTGCTGTTCCCAATGTTTGGGACCCTCTCTCTGTTGGAACTGCCAAGGGGTCCTCAGTTGAATTGAGCCCACTTCTAGAAGCTGCTGGTAAGAGGGATAGGTCAACTGGATCTCTTAGTAAAACTGAGGATGGCGAGTCTAAGAAGAACTCAAGTCCTGTTTTGAAATCTAGTTTAGGAAACGTTAGGGATTCGACTGTGTCATCTACGTCTGGAGGTAAAGAGGAGACTTTCATTCCTATGGTCAATTTGACGAGTGAATGGACAGAGGTCGGAAAGCGTGGTAAAAAATCCAAAGATAAGCGACCGAAGACTCCTCAATTGAATAAAGATTCGAAGAAGAGAAAATTCAGTTGATAACCTTTGTAATCCATATTGTAAATTCATTATGTTTTGCTTATCTCAGTCATGGCTTTGTGATCAATGTTCTTGTGCTTTCAATATCGACCTGAAGGCCATCACGGCAGGTGAGAAGTGGAAATTATGCTACCAACCAACTATAGGTGTATGTTCCGTCCAGTTTATACTCTTCCGCAGTTCAGGAATAAACTTTGTTATGTCACAAGGAGTTACATACAAATATGATAATCTGTAGTTTAGCAAGTTTGAAAAGGGTTCAAATCACCTAAGCGTACTTCATTCCTCCAACCCCGAGTATGTCTGTAATGCTACTTTCACATGTACCGTATTGATTATGTTTAAAGTAGCATAATAGAGGTCCAATCTGGCACCTTCAAGTTTCAGGGTACAAACGTACAATCTCAAAACTTTCTGTCAGACACACAGTAGCCTTCATCTTTTTTTACTGATTCAGCTTTATGTAAGTAGTGGTGATAATTTTAGATGAATTTTCAATGAGATGGCTATTTCTATCCATCCTTGGGAGATAGAAAATTCACAAAGTAGATGAACATTAGTGAATTATGTCTATACATAGATATTGATGAGTAAAGCAGGGAGGCAACATATCCATCTTTATAGTAGATGTCTAAGTTTTAGCAACCTTGTTTGGAATGTGTGGCTACAATGAGAGTAGTATAGGTGATAACAACCTAGTGCTTATCTAACTCAATGGTGATGTGAGGTTTTGGCATGAGGTCAAATAGCTAAATACAACTAGTGGATAGCGAAATTAGGCAAATAAATATAATTTCTACCCCTTTAAATTCTATAAAAAAGAATGGAAGTATATAGATGGTGGGTGAATTTTGGCAATTTTTTGCCACTAAAAAAAACATTGGTAGCCTTCTTTATGCATTTTTCAGGTGATTGCTTATCACTTGTGAGTCCATTTCACATTGAGTTGCATCAAGTATCTAAGATTTTAATTTTTCACTTACTTGAGACTATTGAATTTCAACTTGAGTTTCTTGTAGGAATTATAACAAGACTAAGTTGGAAAATGACTTGCACATGTAGCGATGTCCCCTAAGAATCCTCATCAACTATTGGAAAATTAAATGTTGATGAGAAGGCATGAACTTTGGCATACAAAAACTACTACAATACACTCTTTGTCAACACTAAGGAAAAGACCTTTGCCAAAAATGATCTGATTTTTAGACCTTGGTGCATTCATCAATTCTCCAATGATCTAGAAAGTCATCCATTGGTCACTTTTGGGCTTCCACATCCTTCTAAGGTTAAAGACATATATCTAATGAGTGTGAGACAATTTGAGTAGGTTTTCATTTCTAAAATTTTGAATGACACCCCCTCACATTGCAATGCATCTTTTCTATCATTTATGTGATGTGAACTTCTCTTGGTAAAAATGGTGCTACTTGCCTTTGCACACCCCTGTTCCAAAGTTCCTTGAGTTTAGACATTTGTCCTAGAGCCTACAAGGGTCAAACGGGCCCCCACCCATGACCTCACAACAATCAAAAATTGGCCAAGCCACTTGACAATTGAGGGCTCATAAGTTGGGTATGTGGAGCTTAGATTTGGGAGAATTCATCATACAACCAAGATAAGTGGCTCATAAATTAGCTATCTCTTGGTTGGAAGGCAAATGCACTCTCAAGGGAGACATGGGGACAACACATGTCCAATTTTGTTAGGATGAAATTAGTATTTCATCATTAGATTAAATAGTTATGTATGAAAGGTCATTTGATGTTAGATTGGAGCATCATGTCCTTACATGAAAGTCTAGAGTGGTAACCTGTATATGTAGGAAGAATAATGTATTCATTATGACTATTATTAATATACTTTTATCTTTGATTCTTAAGAAATCTTGGGACCTCCATTGCTTGTAAGGGTGGGGTAATGAAGTTGGCCCTCCAAATTGAATCTTCCTTGGGCCTTCTAAGGGAGGCAACCCATTCTTGATCACCACCCCCTTCTGGCAATATAGATTGCTCTCTTTCTGTGTATGACGAGATGACAATGAATAATTACAGCACAATTATCTATGTAGTTGTGGCACATTGTGATTGTTTTACAACACTCTCAATCCTTGGTGGATTTTGCAACCAACCTTTGTGGGAAATAGGAAGGTCTACATGATCAGAGTGGGAGGAACACAATCTTTTGCTCAAAAATTCATAGTAATTATGTTTTGAGAAATAAAAATCCAGAAAATTATAGAAACCTTCTTAACTCTATTTATACACACTGGAAAATCCCCCCCCAAACGAAAAAACTCACCCTCCACATAGGTGTAACCGCTTAAGTGGTTGGAAATGGGTTGCCTCCCTTAAAACTAGTTTTGTGTGTCATTTACCTTGAAGAAGGGTGCGGCTGCTCTTAGAGTGACCGCACTGTTAAGTGGACAAAAGGACTTGACAAATGGCCACTTTCGAAGGCGCAGGCTAGCAGCCAAGTTGCGAGTCCCCCACCGGCATCACTCAACAAGTGCCCCTTTCAAGCCGCGTGTTGTGAAATTGCGCAGGCCCTGCAACTTGCTACTTGGTGGGTCTTGTTTGGAGAGGTCGCTCAAAATTCTCCCTTTCTTTAATTGGTGAGAGCACGGTGCCCGGCACGATGGGGGACTGTGTGAAACCCGGGCGCGACACTCACAGTGCGGGCATGGATGGCGTGTAACATTGCGGATGCGGCCTGTCGTTGAAGGATTAATAACACTGGATCGACCTCTCTGACAAGTGCGAGCTGGCCTGCGCCTCCCTTACAAAGTTAGTACTCATTGCAATCGTCGACAATTATTTTACATCAGTCCCCTCTCGGTTTGTCGGTCACTGACAACGTAATGGTTCCATTATCGCAAAAACACTTCACCTTTCATCAGTCTGGCGAGCAGCCAAAGTTCCCTCACGTGCACATTCTGCACAACTCAGGGACCCGAATGCATGGAGATTGGAGCCCATTTCGTCACAATACACCCATAAACCTCATCCTGAAAATGGCAGATTTTACTCAGGATAACAATTACAGTCACCTAAACTAAAACTCAGATCTATATCGAAGTAGCAGTTTTAAGATCTCAAACATCATCACAAATGTCTGGCTCGCAAAAACATTTCATTTAATGAGAATCATAAACGTCATATTCGTTGCAATGGCAGATCTCAATGAAGCTGACAATGAAATTGGCAAGACTTAGAGCAACCTTGCATGCTGAGTCAGAATCGGAAATGAATTCCATAGTTTTCCCGAGTTGGAATTGCCTTCACCGAGTTATATGATGCTTTCACTTCCATTAGAGTAGGGAGAGAGTAAATTTTAGTGCAGGTGGTGCCTTGTTGTCAAACTAAACTAAAAGCAACCAAAACACTCAAGTCCAATGTTCAAATCAGATTCTAAAGAAATCGCAAAATTGCCACTCTCACTTTTCACAAGTCTTATCGAAAAAAGTCGCTGACCAACCCTTCCGATCCTCCTCTTGCAACCATTTACACATTTCCATGTAAAATTCCCATTTTTATTTGTCTTTTAAGCTAGGTTTCCAAGGCCGATTCTAGGTGCATGAAGAGTCCGCCGTAGTTTGTCACCCAACTGAAATTTCAAACCTCTACCAGTTCTAATTTCCAAAGCTCTGGGACGCTATCAAACGAGCCATTTGAACCCTAAACCCATCACACTGGTCAGGAGTCCCATGCGCCACAGACTGAAACCAAAGTATGGCCGGCATTATTTTTTTTATGGTCAAATCCCATGCAATTGCACCGACATTCCAGGCTCTAGTTATCTCATTGCCTAAAGCCGAAAGGAGGAAACGAACGCTAAACCAAAACTCGAACCCTTTTAAAATCTGGTAACAAAATCTATGCGAACGGCTTCTGATTATTGCAGTCGAGGTTGGGTCCCGGGGACACCTTGAGCTTCTCGCAAAACTCGAGGTAATACGTCACGCGATTGGCTGCTTGCGGCGTGGCCGTCCCTTTCCCGCACTCGATGCCGCCGTTGATGATGTTGATGGTGTAGCCGAAGCCGTCCGTCCGGTTGGCCGCTTTGTCCGCCGCCGTCAACTTGTGCTTGCCGATGATCACGTCGTGGATGGAAGGGATGTTGGTGCGCGGGGTGTTCCAGAACCACAGGGAGGCTTTGAAGGCCAACACGGGATCCAAGGAGACCAGGAAGGGGCGCTTCAAGATGTCGATCTTCAGGGCCTCGCCTGCTGGTCCGTAGTTGAAATTCCTGAGCTCGGAGAAACACAGTTCTAGGATTAGGGGTTGTGACAACCAGCTGTGTGAAGCTTGTAAACTAGAACTGGCATAGGTTTACGAATTTAGCTGGACGCCATGGACAGTGCCAAAGTTGTGGAATTCTGCTAATTTGGCGAAACTGGCTACTCAAGTTTGAACGACCGCGTTTTCTAATGGCCCCAAAGTTTTCAAACGTTTTAAAAGGTGATGACGGGAACTAGGTTATGCGAAATAATATGCCATGCCATGAGGTGTTGTTATTTCCGTAACAAGGTTGTACTTTCATGTTATTAGACATAATGCCAAGTCCAGTGTTTGAGGCATCTGTGTCCTGGGCTCATTGGGCAATTAGAAGAGCATTTTACTGTATTGCATACCCGTTCTACACTTACTTACCCCTTAGATCAATCACGAAGTACAGATATGAACATTTCTGATCGAATAGTCAGACTCGTCCAATAACGAGCCTCCTGGACCATAATTTTATCTAGTTCATCACCTCAGCTCAATGGTTGGATCCATTCAATCATGTGCAATTAAGGGTCTGAAGGACATCATAATACTGAACAAGGCCGACATAATAAGCTATAATCATGCTCTCCACATTTCAATGCTTTCTTGCTTTCACCTCTTTAGAAATGCGCTCCGTTAAGGTTGTGATGGAATTACGTACCAGGAGAGTTGAAGAGGGCCGCGACCGAAGTACTTCTGATATGGTTCGCAGGGGTACTCCGTTGCGGTGGGATCACAGTAGCTGTTCGATTGATCAATCTCCTCGACGTAAACCAATCCTGCAATTTGCAACTCATGTCATTCATTAAAGCAGTCACTCAATGACTCTGACAAGGTAATCAACACATTCGCTAAAGACGGCAAAACTCAAGAAATTCGCACACTTTTTCCAGACCCCCCATCTCCAACCTCAAATTAATACTAAGCCCTACTTCTAAGAGTTTCACGCACTCGAATGGACATCACAGCTCTAGTGCATTGAAACACGCCATATCCATAGTACAATCATGTTCTCAGTAAAATTGAACTGCCTCAAGAATTTTTAGACAACAAATTCAGATCCATACTAGTCAAGTCACTTTTAGAGCTTTTTGCACTGTAATATCACACTGAGACACGCCATATTCACAATGAAATCAAGTTTCCAGCAAAAACTGAACTGTCCCAAGAAGCTTCAGACAACAGCATATGGTCACATCAAACAGAGCACAGAATTGGAACAAGAATTCAAGTGAGAATCTCAGGATTAGGGTGGAATTGAACTGTGGCATACCTGCTGTTTCCTGCTGGACGTGTGCGCTGAATGCTGCGAGTTCCCTCAGCCTTTCCTCCTTGCACCCCTCATTCAGAAACTTCGGAAACGATCGACAGGCCACAATAAAAGCATCATACGAGTAGAATGACTTGTTGTAATTCGGGTATAGAGCTTCGAAGAGCTCGCGGTTGATGATCTTGCCTGCACCGGAGGAGGGCGAGGGCGGGACCGAGGGGCGAGGCGGCGGTGGGGGAGAGGGAGGCTGCGGGGGAGCCGGCGGAGGGGGCGGAGAAAAAGTGGTCCGGCAAGGTCCGCTCTGGCAGCCGGTTACGCAGTAGGCGTCGCTCGTGCCGCAGTAGCCATACTGGCTACAGCAGTTGAGGGGGTCGGCGCAGAGAGTGTTATTCACGTCGCGGCCGCATTGCTGGGCGGATGCGAGGTGGAGCAAGCTACAGAGGAGCAATGCGACGAGAAGCGCGACGCGCACCATCGTGAAAGGTTTTCGAGGAATTCCTGTAGTCAACAATCCACACCACGAAGAAAGTCGATTATTAGAAACGTCGCACATCAAAAGAGTCGAATTCGGTGAGCAATGACATGGTTCGGAGTGACAAATTGTGACATTTAAAATCTAGCCTGGAGCTCTAGAAACCAGGAAAACTAACAAGAGTCAATCTGAAGTTTCATCTGGGCAACTGAAACAGCACCAATTTCACTCAAAATCCGCCATTCCAACAAGCAGCTACACTCTCAGATTTTCCATACTTTGTATCACATTGTAGCCCTCACTAGTTAGCTTTTCAACCCACTGAGACGTCCTCACATTCTCTGTTTACGCAGCTCCACTTCCTCATATTCCCTCTAGACGCAGCTTTCGCCAATGCAAAGCCTTCTTCCCATCAGTCCAGAGCCACATTCAGACGGGTTCTAATCCAATTTTCATCTAGCTAGCACTCGATCGAGAAGGTTGACTGATACTCGACGACGACGACGAAACTCAAGCACAAACAGAGAGATCCAAGCCAAGAGCCCCGAATTCCCACCCACCCTTACGATTTCGCCAGCTCCAGAAGCCGAACCCCAATGCCCTCTTGAGCTTGCACTAGACTGGCTAGCTAAATAGTGGCGGGATGCGGCTTGTAGAGCACATGAGGAGAAAGTTACGCAAGGACAGCAGGGATTTGTCGATCCATACCCAGATCCTGATGAGCGATCTCCTACAAGTCTCGCTCGGAGTGCGTCGCTTACCGGCACGAATCGAGCTGGTTGAACTACTAATTCCAGAGCCCCCAACTGATCTCAAGATGTAGTAGTGGATCCGGAGAACACAAGATGACTTTTTTGTATTTTCTGACAATGGAAATGACTTTGAGATGATAAGGGCGGCAGCGAGGTTTGCGAGGGGAACTAGCGCACCGAGCTGCGGGCACTAGACTTTTCCCAGGAAGTTCATCAGCAAGTTCATCAGGAGATGGTCGCCGAGGGATGACTGAAGTGGACTCCCAGGAAGGAGGTTGAGAGTCCCGGAGCGAGAATAGCGGCCGGAGTTGCATTGAAGTCGAGGATGGCGGATTTCAACGCTAGTGGCGCCTGTACGCGGTCGTTGGGTCGTTGCCCGGTGCGGTGAACACCGCAATGACCGCATCGGAGGGCGGGATTGTCGAGACACTTGGATACAATATCCACTTTCAAATCGAAAACAAAAATTACCCCCAGCAAAACATTACCGTAGCTTCTTACCACGTTGGTCAGAAACAAAATTATAAAAAGGGTGCCGAATTTTTTTGAAAATTAGTGACCTAAATTAGTGAAATTAAGTTTCCCCACAATAACTTCTCAACATTTGACACTATATAATTATTTATTGGTATTGTACAAGAATGGACTACTTTAGGATTAGATATTGTTATAATTGGGACTACTAAACCTCCACGTGTAAATATTAGTAGTAGTATCTATTGACTTTGATGGTTGTAAAGTAATGTTCTTAGGGCAAGGCAACCTAATCGTGAAGGCAACCTCATTTGACTATTTAGTGTAGTTAGATAGAGATTGTCTAATTCAAAAAAAATTTGAACTTGCTTGACACAAACTTGCATCTCTTTTTTGGCAATAAATGTAAAATATATATTGTAAAGTTTTTTGGCTCACAGTTTTGATTGTTCTAATGTACAATCTCTCACAAAGAGAACATATCTCTGCTACTCAACAAACCTTAATACTTAACAAAACCCTAACATACAAGGTAGAGAGTTTAAAATTTGGAGGTTAAGGCAAGGATTTAGGATATTAATTTTAGATGAAAGGAGGTATATCTATCTAAAAATTCAAAGAACAATTTGGATGAAGGCCTAACTTATTTTTATTATATTTTAACATATTTTATATTTTAATATATTAATTTTTGGATTGCCTAATGATTTTTGGACTCTAATGGAATATTAGGCAGAAAGTTGCCCAAGCTAATAGAAAGCTACAATATTTAACCTTGTAAAGACAAGACCTATCACCAAGTGAGTTTGCTAGGAATGATGTATTTTTTGAACAAAGAAGTGCATTCTTCATTTCTACATTGACTTGAATAGTCATCCATTGTACATTTTGGGGTTAGTGTAGTGTTGGTCAACCTTGTAATGTTGATGAAGACATGGAGTATTTGATGATATGAAATCCTTCAATGTAAGGGAAAAGTGAAGGTGTCTATCTTTGAAATTTTTTGTAAAAACAGGAGGTCTTGTAGAGTAGTTAGACCTTCAACAAGCGCTTTTTTTTTTTAATCAAATGATTCACATAGTACCCCCAAAATTGATTTCTATAGTGACTAGCTACACTTTTTATGTAAAACCTTGAAAAGACGAGACCTATTACCAAGGTACTTTGTCAAAAAGGATCTAATTTTTGGACAAAGAGGTGTATTCTTCATTTCTAGATTGATTAGAAACCATTAGAGAAAATTTCGACTCTCCACAGGGTTGTTAAGAAGCACCAAAAGGAACCCAAACAATACTTTCTTTTTGGCCTACCTAGGAACTTTTCCCCTATTTTTACTAATCAATGTCCTACCAATTGTCAAAGAATTGGTACTCAAGCATTGTTACACAAGTAGTTTAATAGAGGATGGTTGTGGCAACTACAATTTTATATTCAAAAGAGAATAGGAAATTAAGATATACTCCCTTTCATTCCCAATATTCACATAAGGTGAATCTTATTTTTGTCAGAGATTCTCTTTTTTTAGTAGCCTTGCAAGGGGCTTGAAATAGAGTGGCTTGTCAAACCTTCACAGCCCTCCGGAGAGTCCAAAATTTCTCTAATGCTATCATCCATTGACCACTTCTTGATTGTAGTGTCTTTACAAAGTTAAGGTAGAAAGCAAGGATATTTTTTTCATTATTTTTAGGTAGTACAAAGAGTAATCTCCACACAAAATACACAAAATATAGATGAAAATAAAATTATTCATCCGAAAGTGTATAGATTCATCCTTAGCTAAGTGATATATCTTAGACGTAGTAGCAATTGAATAATTTCATCCATTGATATTAAAGGAATCTATTGCCAAATATTCCCTCAAAAAACCGTATGTAGCTTTTGATTGTTAAATTGCCCCCAAATAAACATTGGTAAAAGGATAAAAAAAAACATTCATTTAAGTTGATGTACATATATAGAGCCAAGGTTAATTTTTTTACCTACAAGCAAGTCAAAATTTATGATTTTTCAACTTTTTGTTTCTTTGTCTTCGGGTTTTTTGGATTTTTTATAAATTTTCAAAGTTAGAAATACCTTTTATGTGTTATAGCCTTGTAGGTGCATATTTAAAGCACTTTGAGAAGGACTTAAAACCATTTTCTATAGGCTCTATCACTTTAGCTTCATGTTCGAAATTGAAGATATTCAACAAGAATAGTTTAAAGGCATGTTGATAACACTGAAATATTCCCTTGTTTGAGATAATTAGAGGTTGGACTGAAGTAGGACAATGTTAGACAAAATTGGGCTCTTCTGCCTTAGCTACATTGAAAATGAAAAGAAACACAACAAACAAACCATGTATTCGTGCATGGAAGTCCCCAAAAAATACCAAAAAGAATCATTTCTCCATACATTAATATAAAAAAGAAGCACAAAAAATAAATATGATGTATCCATATTCAAACAAAATTTCAGAATCTAAAGTTTTAATTAGCATCTCCATGAATATATAGTATTAAAAAATGAAACATTTTTTCTAGAAGATTGTTTGACTTCATGCAAAACAACATTCTTTGTATTTTTCTCCCTATGACTATTGAATGAATAATTGCTTCCATGTAGGTATTGATCTACTCTAAAAGAGTATAGTTTTTAATCAAAAAGAAAAAAAATTCAATTTCACTTCCTACAAGTTAGAGAAATTGAAAAACTAATAAGTTTCTAAGAACAAACTTGATTCTTTTGCAAATTGGCTTGTTGGAAAGCTAGTAGAAGTTTCTACTCTAACTAAAGTTGCAAGATATAATGTCAAAACTTGCATTCATGAGAACTTATCCAAAAACACAAAAATCGTTTTGATCAATGAAGTGCTTTAGAGATTGAAACATCACCAAAGTAGATGGCCCTATTCCCATCCCTTTAAGAACTCCTCCCTCATGTACTTGTGATGCACATTTTCTAGAATGTACTCCACTGGTACATGATGATAGAATTAGGTGCAAGGGTGGAGATGGGTGTGTCTACCTTAAACAAATTCTAGTCATGTTACCAATACTATCAACTACATAGATCCACAGGAAAGTCCCATTCTAATTGATTATCTTAGTTTAGAAAAAAAATATTCCCAAGATACTATAGTCTCACAAAATGTGACCTAAAACTCACGGTAGTAATTTGAAATTTTACATATTCTGTAGTGTTCTTAGAGTATCTCCACTAGAAGATGGGGAAATGAATGCAATAAAGAGAACTTGGTGTATCTCTATTGCCCCCAAGGCCATGTCTCTTACCTAGGCGCCTACCAAAATACTAAAATAAATTGAAATAAGAAGCCAAAGAACCTAAATTCCAATGCACAAGGCAAGCAAAACCAGGTCAAGCAGGTGCACAAAACAAGCCCAAAGTGACAATAATTATAGACCAAGTTTGTTGTCCACAAAAGGGGACAGGGCTCCCATACTACAAGTTCTTTTGAAGTTTTTCCTTGAAATTTGAACTAGTTCTTGTGGAAGTGGGGCTCATGTCAAATGTGAAGAGCCATGTAGCTTGGAGTGTGGTGAGCGAAGTTTGAAGAGTCCAATTGCCAAAAACCTTAACTCTTGAGCGTCATAGAGAGAACAATATAAGTGAGGAACTTTTTTTGGTTGAATCTAGAAAATCTAGAATAATTTGAGAGGTACTCGGTTACTTACTAAAATTGTCATCCTTGAGATTTGAAGCCAACTTATTGATGAGTACGAATCTACAATTTATAAGAGAATCCACCAATTGGATTTCGAGATTATAATATTTGATGAAGATGATATTCCTACAAATCCTATTTTCTTATTGTCCAAGTATCATTTGCTCTGACACACAAGGGTTAAACTACATCCATGGTAGGACTCTCCCTGAAGCCTAGCTGTGCCAAACCATTTACCCTAGCTTGGGTTCGAATTCTATGCCTTGGTGGAGATGCTCTTTGCAACTTTGAGCTCCTAGCAAACCTTTAAGGTAGGAGGCTCAAATTGTGAGTGGGCATTTACAATTGTGCAATAGAACTGTTATGAATAGTGCAAAGAGTTTCAAAAATGGATCATAGTTCTTTCAATGCACTTTTAGTTTTTTTATTGTGTTCTTAAATCCCTTTGAGAAAATTATACATTCATGTAAGGCTAAAATAATTGAAAGCATGATGTGGATCATTCTCTGAGAGCCAAAATTGTAGAAACTTCCTAATTTTGAAGTGTTCCATTCAAAGACTGATTTTGATTAAGATTGGTTTAGTCTATGAGCACCAATGGTGACCTATGCACCTTTCACTTTGAAAATTCATAGATAATTCATTCTAAGTCAAAAAGTTATGATTTAAATTGGCAATGAACTGTTTTTCTTTTCTCTTTCTACCAAAAATACATGAAAAATGATACACTAAACTGATTTTCCTACGGAGGTCCATTATCTCTTAGATGCTCAATTTATTAGCCTTCTACCTTAGTAGGTATTTGAACCATGCTTGGGAAGCACTGCTGGTTTGTTGTATGAACTCATATGTCTCTTCACATTTTTTTTTCCTTGGGCTTTTTTTTTCTTCTTGAAACACATGGACAATTTCCATTGAAAAGGGGATTTCCTTGGGCTTTCACCCTCCCCAACTGAATTGAATCTCAAGTAATGTACTGTAGCAGAAAGACTGAATGGTAGTTTACTATTTTACCAATAGTAGGGGACATGTGTCTAGGGAATGAATATGTCCATACGGAGTACATTTTACCGAGAAAAGCACTCAGGCATGGGTGTTTTTGATACTGTATTGTGGGGTTAGGAATGTTTGCCTGCATGCCAGGGCTGTTGACCCTGGGTGTCCAGCTCGGCAGTGGTCCACATGGACATAAGATAACCACATGTAAAATTGCCAGGGAAGCATTTGACCGTGTTTCGGATAAGGTAAGCATGCATATTACCAAGCAGATTTGCTATCTAGTTTCTTTTATTTCAAAGAAACTAGATTGAGAAGTTGGAGAGACTCCCAGAGAGACTGAAGCTATTAGGAAGTAGAATCAAGACATTCTGATAAGAAATGCATTTTCTGTGATTTTTCAAAGTTTGTTGGGATGAAATTGGTAAAGCATGGGTGGACCCATGCTAAACTACATGCTCATGTGTCCCCTCCCTGAGTGCATAGTCATGATGCTAAAGGGTTGCTAAGATTGTGGTGATGGGCAGGTGAATGATCCAAATGGGAGGGTTCAGTAGATGTCGGAATAGGGTGACTGACAACATTGGGTTGTTTTACTTTAAGTGCAATTGTTATCAACACCAATAGAAACTTAACACATTTGATATTATAAATAGAAAATATTTTATTGGATCTTATTGGCAAGTGAACATGCATTTGAACACATTGTACCATGTATTATTTAGACATTGTATGAAATTTCAAAGTATAGTTTATAAGTGTGCCAAAAATCAACCCTCAACTCTCCTCAAATGTCTTGTTGCTATTGTATACATTTTGTGTCTTCAATATCTAGGTTTCAAATTCATTACTTATAGCTATCTTGATTGGGGGGGGGGGGGGGGGGGGGGGCTTGACAAATTGAAAGAAAGCTCCAACTCTTTTAACAAATACAATTGTTTGAAGACTATATGAGTAAACTACAAATTTTCAAAGTGTTGATTGTCAGTGTGCCTAAGTTTAAACCTAAGTGCTACTCACATTGAACATTTGGCAAAGTATCTATCTCATCATTTGATTTTACAAAAAGGTTGCAATGAGATGTGGCTACCTTTGATAGGGTTTCATGACAAGTAATCTTTTATCCATGGAGAGTCTACAATGCTTTTGGCTTCAATACATGAGGATACTCTTTTACTTTACCTTGCTATTAGGGTTGGCAAAAAATAATTTAAAAAAAGGTGTCTCAATTTTAAGGAAATCATTTTTTCAAATTATAATTTTGTGTATATAGAAAACATGAATTTCTAAAGAATATTCCTATTTTAAACATATACCAAATTTGATTTCCTAACTTGAATGAACATTTGTCGGCAATGCCAATTCTGATAGATGGGTATGATACTCATTTCCAGCAACCCCCTTTCTGCGAGTATACTGGTTCTGGTTGAGAATGTCAAAGTCTACCCATTGGCGTTCATGATTAGGTTTCTTTTTGTTAAGTTGGATAAATCTAAGGCAGAAACACCCATTAGTGTCCCTGATCATGTCCTTGTATCCTATACTATCACAAAATGTGTCCCTAGACTTTAGTTAATGTGTCTTCCAAATGCTTAACTCCTAAACGCCCAAATTGCGTTTTTTGGCAACATAGCAATTTTGGGCAGCTCACTACGAATGGAGTTTTTCTTTTTTTTCTTTGAAATTTTCACACAACATGTGCCCAAGGAGTAGCTTTAAGTCCCAACAATTTTCATAACTTATGACTACATGGTTAAAAAGTTATTGCATGATATGTAATTATCATTGATCTTAGGGCAACCCAAAAATTTCTTGAAAAAACACTTTTTTAAGAAATAAAAATTTGAAATTGGTTTTCTAGATTTATATGTACATGGAAAGCTTTGAATCAGTCCATTTTGATTCATGAGATGAAAGTTATGAGGAGTTTTAGTTTGCGGATAGTTTCAAATTCTCTACTCTAAAATAAACTTTGAAGTCCTTTATTTAACTCAATTTCCAATATTTTTTGAAAAAAACAAAATCATAGGATTTAGATGTTTATTACAACATTACAACCATTGGGATTGGTATTTTTCGATTCTATAACAAAATTCTTTACAATTTAGTATTTTGAATCATTCTATACTTCTTTGTACTTATTTTTTTCCCTATATGTTGTTCAATTCCAAATTATCTGAATTTTTTCAAGCATGTAGCCAACTTGCCTTGAAGAATGAATCTAAAGAGTAACCACCATTTTGGAATTTTTTTTCATACAAATGTGACCTTGTGAAGTGCAATTGTCCATTTTTTCATAGGGCCCCCAAAAGAATTTTTGCCAATTCAAATGCTAATATCTTACAATCTACACGGTAGAAATTTCTAAAAAGATTCTACATCTTTTCAAATTAGTGTAATACAAGATCTTATAGTTATGTGTGTCCAAAATTTATTTTTTTCTAAAATTCAATACTTGTACTAGAAATGACAATTTTGGAGCATTTTTGGTGAAAACATAGTCGAAAACATTTAGAGGTTAACTTTGATTCACTGGTGCATTCAAAGGACACATACCTAACTCTAATATGTTGACTCCTATTTTTTGCAGATTTCAGTTTAGGATCCACCTATGTGATAGTTTCAATGGTTTAGGGAGATGTCACTTTGCAAAATCATAGAAATTACATATCACATCCAAAAAATCTAATTTTCTTTTTAACCTCTAAAGGACGAGGTACATTTAGGCACAAATTGTGAAAAACTGCCACTTCTTAGGACAGTAAGAAAAAAATGAAAAAAAAAAGTTTTTTTCAAAATTCAACCATACAAATTTGTACTAGACTACTATGGGAATATGTGGAAAACATTTCAGAAACTTTGACCACACGGATTGAAAGATTATAATGTTCGAAGTTAGAAGAAATTTTTTTTTTGGAACCTGTCTGATAGGGCTAGCAGACTTTAACTCTTGTGAAAGTGAGATTTTTATACTGTACATGGTTATTTTTTTTGACATTTGTATCTTACATCATGTAAATTACATACCTATAAAATTTTAGAAGTAAAAGAGGAGTTTTGCAAAATCTGCCCAATAAAAAAAAATTCGGGGCAACATAACTTTTAATGTAGGCACCCAATCAAAAATAAAAATTATATTCCCACTTAGGGGGTACATGTTTACACCTTGTGTCAAAATTTTATGAACATCTGACCAAAATTGACTTCATAGGAACCTACCCGGATTTTGATTGTCCGTTCAACGGACAATTGTCCTTTAGGGGTTAACATTCATGATTTTCACTTAATAATACTACAAAAATATTACTTGTAGGAAAAGGTGCCTCCAACTATACTGAATTGCTTATATTGACAGTTTTGGGTGTTTCTACTGCAGATGTTCAGAAATTTGATTCTCTCCTAAAGGAATCCAAATTCTTCTTCACCAATTATCAACAGAAGAGATTCATAGCCCTCTATGAAGATCCACACCAACCCACAGAACTGAATTTAGAGTTAGAGAATTGCGGCACAAATTATGACAAAGCAACACAAATTTCTATTATCAATTGACATCCTAATGTCAAATTGATTACAATTCAAAGACTTTCACACACCTTACAACTAAGTTATATGGCATCGAATCCCTTGACTCTTATCTTGTCTGTAACAATCAAAGTCCATCCTATGTGAGAATTGAGAAAGATTATTACAATAAACTTGGGCAGTAGCAAGTTGCAAGCAGGCTCCAGGCTGGAGAGTGGAGACCTTTGGATTTGCAAAATATACTCTTTCACACCTGTGGCACAGCACTAGCTCAGATGATATACATTAGTAAAGGAAGATTGTTCATTTGTATCAAAAAATAAAAATAAAGGAAGATTGCATCGATTTTCTTCTCTTCTTGAGTCTTGGGGTTTTGATGGAGTCTTGGCATTGCAAGTCTCTCTCTGACAATTGACTTTTGCTTCCCAGCCTCCCAAATTCTGTACACAAGAGTCTTGAATTCTTCCGAACAAAAAGTCCACATTCAAAGTGAGACTCTGCAGCTTTCACTTGCAACAGGAGAAGAAGAAGAAGAACTTGTGCATGACACTGTTCACCAGTTGTAACATTACATTGAAGAGAGTCATGGTATTTAGGAAAGGCATGTCCTTCTAAACTTTCTTGGATCACACAAAGGGATACCTTTGTGTATTAAGGTGAAAATCTCCAAAATTGTCCTTGTATCCATTTATGACATGTAGACTTCCACTGAAAAGTGCCCCCAAAAGTGCCATTAAAATGAACCTTATTTAACCCTGGAATTATGTGGCCCGGATGACCAAGGTAGTCACCAAAATGTTATGAATATTGGACCAATAGGTGTAGTCTTTGTTTCCTACACTGAACCATGAAGTCATCCATTGGACACTTTGGGTCCTTCGAATCGTTGAGGATTAATTGCAATTTGTTGACTCTATTTGGATTCTCTAGATTTTGCCTTTATGACAAAGCTTTGTGACAGTTTCAAAAGTTTAGGGAGCTTCCACTTTGAAAATTTATCATAATTATACATCATATCCATATTTCATTTTATTTTTTGAAAATTCTTGATTTTTGATTAGTATTACCACAAAAATAAAATCCTATTGAATGTAAGGTAGGTATATCCCAAACAAACACTTTTTGTTGTTAATTGTGCCTATTTACTATTATTAAGTCTGGTCAAATTTTCATACTTTCTTGTTGATGAGTGAAAAGAGGTTCCAATGTACCAAAGAAGATGACATTTGAATATAGTATGCAAAAGTTATGAAGGATCAAAGGGTCAATTTTGGTAGAGGTTCTAAAATCATTTCTTCCATAAAGGTACAAATTGATTTTGGAGATTTATCCAGAGTGATGATGGGTAGTTTTGGGTCATGGGTGCATTTGTAGGTGCTCATCTTATTGCCAATGTTGCTTGTATGCTTGAAAATCTAGTCTCATGGTTAAAAATCTATACAACCAATTTCATGGCATGATTCTTAAGCCACTGAGTAGTTTCAATTTTAAATAATTGGAACCCTAGCTAAAATTGAAGAACTAAGGGAGGCAAGCCATTCCTAATCACCGCCTCCTTTTGGCAATATAGAGTGATCTCTTTCCTCGCAGGAGGAGATGATAGTGATTAATTACAACATAGTTTCCCATACAATTGTGGCACATTGTGATTGTTTTACAACACTCTCAATCCTAGGTGGATTTTGCAACCAAATTGTGTGGGAAACATGAAGGTCTACATAACCAAAGTGGGAAGAACGGAATCTTTCATTAAAAAATTCATAGTAATTATGTTTAGAAAAATAAAAATCTGGAAAATTATGGGAACCTTCCCAACTCTATTTCTGTGCACTGGAAAATTTCACTACACTGACTTTGACTTTGACAGGCAGTTTGCAGAAGCATGGAGTAGGTCCTCTTTCCAGACATTGAAGTAAGTTGTGCTTAAAACAAAGAAAGAAAAATATTGTATACATCCACAATGATTCTGAGCTGAAGTCTATATTTTTTTTCCATCGAATTGCTATCATACATTACCAGAAACAGAGCTTGCCATGAAATGTGGTCTGAATTGATGGCGCTTGACCTTGCCAGTAGAAACATAAAAGGAAGAACTTTCTCAGTTGTCTACACTGAATAGGGGTATTAAGAGGATTTATATTAATTAATCGACATTTCACACTTTATAAATATCTACCTTTATTGTACATCAGTAATTATTGAAATGTCCAGTGGATGTACATCATGTTTCAAACATCTACAACTTTCTACAATCAGTCCTTCAATTTTTTGGTCCCCATAATACCCCTATTCAATGTAGAAGCAAATTTGGGTTGTCCCAAGTGTCCGAGCTGCATCTGTACTTGACACTGATGTTTTCCATGAGAGGTTCACGTACATGATTTGCAATTCTCTATCATTGTTTGGATACTGAAAAGGTTAGCAAGGGCCACAAAAGAAACAATGTAAGGTGGAAACACTCATAACTGTCAAAACAAACAATTCAGCATAGTTGGAGGTCCCTTTTCAAGAAATATTACTTTTGTAGTAATAGCAATTGAAATCATGAATTTTAATCCCTAAAGGATCATTTGTCCCCGGGGGGGCCAATTTGGGTCTAGGCAGGTTCCTGCTGTCTCAATTTTTAGTGATATTTTTTGGGATTTTTTGAGGTTGTGTATTTTCACAAGAGCTTTGTGAAAATATGTTTTTTATTTTAATTGATACCCGGGAATAAAAAATTATGGCATAATAAGCAAAAATGGAGATCGGCAAGTAGCACAAAAAAAATCACAGAAAGTTAAAATAATTTTTATTCAAATTTTTTTTCTCAAAGATTATATTTTTGTCTACATGTGAAGCTTTGTTTCATTCAATTTGGAATAATAATGAGAAAGTTATGCAGAATCTTAGTTTTTTGGGCAATCTAAGCATCTTCTTGAAAAAATAACTTGTAGAATTCATTTTTTAATGCAATTTTTAGAATTTTTCTACAAAAAATGCTAGACAAGGTTAGATTCTCTTTCTAAAACAATCTCACCATTGGGATTATTGTGATTCAATTCCATCTAAAAAATATTAACAATTTAGTTTTTTCTTCAATCTTGAACCTACCTCTTCTTAACAATTTTTCAATGAGTGAAAATTAAGTGATTTTTTTCCAAATTTTTTTTGTAAATTTTTAACTCAACTACTTAACATAAATAAGTATAAAATCAATATCCGTAGTGCAAAAAATTTGAATTAAAAAGATTCAAAGCCAAAAAATCTAGTCAAGTAAGGTGCAAAAAAACTTGTTTTCTTCACTTTAAATGCATATATCTTGCAATTTGCATGGTCAAAGTTTCTGAAATTTCTTCCATGTATTAATATACTAGTCAAGTATAAGATCTTATGGTTGGATATACAAAAAAGAACAATTTTTAACGTTCCTTTCTCTTTGCAATAGAAATGACAGTTTTGAGTATTTTTTGATAGGAAAATCACCTTGGTCCTTCAGGGGTTAAATTTTTTTTTTAAATCTAATTTTTGGACAAGTAAAGTAATTACTATGAATTTTCAAAGTGAAAACTCCCTAGGCCATTGAATATGTCATATAGCTTGGTCACGAGACCAGATTCTAAAAATTAATAGTCATCCAATTGCAATTATGTATGGGATCAATTTAAATACACTTTGGGGGATGCTTTCAATAGAAATTTGCTTGTCAAGAATGGGTACAACAGATTGGGGTGTTCTCACAATGTATATTTTCACCAAATAATTCTCATGAAACAGTTACAGTAATCTGCTCTAACTTTCGGTTGCACACTCGTTTCTGAAATACCATAGTAAGTCATATAGTGAAGGGCACCCTAAAATTTCATAGAATTATAATATCTTTGGGATAATAGCTCTTCCGTTAGATCATGTCGATACTCACAACATCTGCACATTTACTCAACCAATAGGTTCAGAACCCACTAGCAATTGAAAGCTTCCCCCCTCCAAAGGATGGATGAAAATTGTTTGCCAATTAAAAGTTTTTTCTCATTCCACTATGTTCATCATCCAAAAAGTAGACAAGGGAGTGCTTAACCCTTATATGGCGCCAAGGATGTTTTTTTGTCTAATGGATGACAAAGAATCTTTTTGTGTAGGGCAAAAGTGTAATCATTCATCCTTGGAATTTTGTGCAAAAAGGAGAGTTCTTGCACAAGTAGTTTGACCTCTAATGAGTATTTCTTTGTCTTTAAAGTAGATGATATTACACAATACCAAAAGGGATGATTTCTACAATCATCAACCTAGGGAACATTTAAGGATTAAGCAAGGGATTAAGGGTTAAGTTTGTTTCAACTAATCTTCTCAAGTAACAAAAGATTTATGAATTTTAGTGTTTATTAGTTTTCTTAATGACTAGAATTTGATAGAATTGGAAAAAAAAAAATTGGTAAAATTTCATAGTGGAAAAATTGTGGAGTCTTGTAGGAAACAAATCCTTTAACCCCTAAAGTCCTAGAGCCCCCTTCGAAGACTCTTGGGATTTGGGGTAGGCTTGTATGACCTCAGCTTTTGACTTTATTTCCTAAATTTTTTTTGAAGATAAAAAAATACATTATTTTTATGGGGGAAAAAAAGGTTATGCCACCAAAAGCCCCCAAAGTAGTACATTGGGCAAGAAAAAAAATTTTAAAAGTGAAATTAATATTTTTCAGAATTTGTTTCTCGTAGATTATATTTTTGTCTCCTTAGAAAGCTTTGATTCATTCCATTTGAATTAATGATGTGAGAGTTATGGAACTTTTAGTTTTGAGGCCATTCATTGCATCTTCTTCAATCTTTAGAAAATATCATATTGGATTTGCTTTTGAACCCAATTCTCCCAATTTTAGAAAAAAGAAAGTTTCACAAAGTTATGTTTCCTTGCTAGGACAATCTCACCATTGAAATAAATGTGTTTAAATTCCATTTGTGAGCTATTAATGATATTGATATAGTTTTTCCTTCTAACTTGTACTTGCTCCAATTTAACAATTTTTTAATGAATGAAAATCAAGTTATTTTTTTGAATATTTTTCCCCAAGACTCCCAACTTAGTTCTTCAACATAAAGAGTTCAAAATTTGTAGTGCAAAAATCTTAAGTTATGAAGATTCACAGTCTGATAATCTACTTATGCAAGGTCCAAAAAAACTTGATTTCTTCACTTAAAACACATATATCTTGTAGTTGATGTGGTCAAAGTTTCTAAAATTGCTTCCAATCATTCTCATACTAGTCTAGTGCAAGATTCTTTTGTTAAATATGCAAAAAATGAAACAATTTTTTTTCTCTTTGCAATAGAAATGGCAGTTTTGAATATTTTTTGATGAAAAAAACTCCTTTTGACATTAGGGTCAATGAAGTGGTCGTAATGCCAAGTCCGGAGCTGAAGCAACCGACCTTGTTAGCGTCTCATTGATTAGTCAAAATAGGATGATAACTCATAATCCTTCTCCTTTTTGTGTCGGATTTAGTCTATTCATATTTGAAATCAATGGTTGGAGTGTGATTCAGCAAGGACTCACCCTGTGATACTTTTTGTGATGAATTTTGCAAGACATGACAAGATTTGAGAAAACGGTTGGTGAAGTGGTCACCAATGACAGATGTTTCTAATGTACAAACATGCATTTTTTCGTACCATGACCGTCTTTGAGAACTTCATGCTAAATGTTGCAGGTGGTTCTAACTGAGAATTAAACCTCTTGAAAGACAGAAATCTTGTTTAACTTTGTTAGGGTTCTGTTAAACCCCACAAAAAGAGATCTCGATTCTTTATTGTACAGTACAGTACAGAGCGTTATAGATCGTTTTGCAATCCTGCCACTTCCAATGTTTAAAATCAAGAGCCCGCTCAGGACGAATCTTGAAGAGAATCCAAAGCCTTGTCCAGAGTAAGATCAAACCTCCAAATTCCATGTTTACTGACCTTTCTTAGCACCCTTCCCAAGTTTCTCTCCCTCACTGGCAGTATTGCTTTCGACATAGACTACCTTTCATGTATTTACAAGCTTGTAGATTCAAGTGTAAGTGCGTTCGAAACAAGCATCATTATTGTGGCCTCTGCGCTCCTTTCAATTGCAAGCAACTAGCTTTCGAAACTGAGCATTGTGTAAGCATATGATTGAACCAAGGGCTTTAACTGAATTTGAACATGTCACAAGCATCCGTCTGGCAAGTGAGCACTGTAAACATGTTCCGTGTACAGATTCCTTAATTTGAATACAAAAGAGTACCTGGAATAATTATAACTTACTGTTGTGTTTATATGATCGATGCAGCGCACGTCGTAGAAATTTAAAGGACTTCCGTAAGTTTAAGTCGGTAACATGCTTCGGGTTTGATCTCTACGCTAACTGGATGCATTCAACGTAACTGTTGTTTCATGTAACAGCAACGAGACTTTGCATCGTGAGGTATCCTTTGCAGCTTACTGATTGAAGAAGCTCGATTCATTTTCTGAGCTGTGTTGAGATTCTGTAACTTTGTCTTCAATGCAATTGCAATGCAAAAAAATTACGTGCGCATGGCATCATTCTCAGTGGCTGTTTTCGATAATTTGTCATTTCCCCCTTGAGTTCTCTTCACTTTCATCTTTTTAGATATCATATAAGGCAAGTATTCTCAAAACCATCCCCTATTTGTTTTGAAATTATTAAGCAGTCTTCAATTGAAAGCAGAAAGCAACCATTGATGGGTCATATTCTATGAATCTTTTCCATTCTTTCTTCCCTAGTTCTATGTCACAACTTAGCATTTATTATTGCAAGGGCTAGGCCAACTCCAAAGTTTTCATTGACATTTGAAAACCTTGAGAGATTTGTTATGGAGAATCTTTAGACTTGCTTATAAAAGTTATGTAAGCAAGTCATAATTATACAAAACAATGTGTTACTTGTTTGCATATAAGGTTCATATTAGAGTATTATTGAAAATCTTGAATTTTTTTTAAATGCCAAAGTAAAACAAGTGATGAAGAATCATATTTTCTAGATACAAATGTAGCTACCAAGCAATAGAGAAAAAATGGACCCTCCAAAGGGCTGCTAAAAAGCCTTCAAGAGACCCCACAAATTACATTTTATTTTGCACTTTCATTGATTTATCCCCTATTGTTGCTCAATTTATGTTAGGATGTTGGATGATTGTCAAGTGCATAGAGTGGCTCAAAATTCAAGTACTAGAAGTGTATCCTAACTTTGATGCACCTTAATCCTAATTGTTAAACACCTTATACCTTTAGGGGGGGGGGGGTAGTGAGTGGTTGGGGTAACAACATACGTGTGAACAAATGATAGGGTATTTTAAAAACATGGGGGCAAAAAATTATAAATGGGTTTAAAGTAATATAGGTTATTGAAAATGGCATTGGATGTCTTTAAAGTACTATAGGGTATGGAATAATAGGTCCCATTAGAAAATTACATAATGATAGATTGTGAAAAAAAGAAGTCATACCCCCCTATAAAATAGTGGTTGTTCGCACCTATATCATTATTTTCTTAACATACTAACCCCCTCGAGCTTATACCTTGCACTCTAACCAAGTTGTCAAAAAAGAAAGAAAAATAATGTCCAAAATAGTCCAATTACCATCTACCATTAAAATAACTTTTGATGGCCATATAAAAGACTTACTTCATTGACATTTTGTGAGGATGAAGGGTGAAGAGGTTGCTTTTATAAAAAAAATCAATTGTCCATTATGAATCCTCAAAGGGTATGAGATAATTTGAAGATGAGACCTTGATGCTCATTGTCACTTCTTAGGAATTGTGCTCAAAGTAGAATATCAATAATAAATTTGAAAAATTCATAAATTTACATATTTTATAGCAATCTAAATTATGGCCTAAACCATGGTTTGTTGATTTTTTAATTTTAGAGGGACATGGTAACTTTGGTTTATACCAAGATGTTCTACACTATAATATACATCTAGGGTAAAAATTTCAGATTTTTTCAGTAGATTTTTATTTGATATGAATTTCTTTCATTTTTTTCTTAAAAAATTCACAGTAATTTCAATTTTTTCCAAAACAATTTGAAATTTTTATGACTTGTAGTGAGCATATGATCTCATGTCTGAAAAATAAATACAAAGTTTTTCATTCATATCTAGTTGCAAAATGGCAACAAACATAGTGATGGATAGGGAGGCTTGAAATCAGTGATCATGGGTCTGTCCTTCTAGGATTAATGTGGAAATTCAAGCTAACTTTTTTCTCCCAAAATTCATTTGAGATTTAAACACTTTAATTAAAAATTTTGGATAAATTTTAGAGAGGGGTTGAAAGGAACATTTTTTTTGACATTTTCAAACATCCTATTTGAATTTTGTCCAAAGCTTTCTTTTGGAGTCTCAAAATCACAAATGGACTTTTAGGAAGTTAGCTTGATTTTTCACATTAATTTAGTTCAAATTTTAAAAAAAAAAGTTATTCTACTATGCCAAAATAAGGTCTAGAATTCTACTCTGAGCACAATTCCTAAGAATTGACAATGAGCAATCAAGCTCTCATCTTCAAATTATCCCACACCTTTTGAGGATTCATGATGGACAATTGATTTCAATATAAAAACAATCTCTTCACCTTTCATCCTCACAAAATATCAATGAAGTAAGCCTTTCACATGGCCATCAAAAGTTATCTTGATGGTAGATGATATTTGGACTATTTTGGACATTTTCTATTTTCCATAAAGCTTGTATTCTAAGTTAATTAATAATCAGGCTTGAATTTAGGGCTTGAATGAAACAAAGGTGTGATGTGATGTACTTGCCTAGAGTAGCTCGCATACACTTATGACTTTGATCAAGTTTGCAACTTTGGAATCTATAAATAATCCCTTAGTATTCCGACATCCATTTTTGGGATGACAAACAAATTAAAATTCAAGTTTCACCCTCATTACTATTTGGATGAAAGTCATCCTAATTTTTGGAGAGATGTTATTAAGTTGTTGTCCTATCTAATGGTTGGATTTTGGTGTTACTAGACTACATATTTTTCTAAAATTACACATGTGCAAGTATGTCAATTGCTTGACCATGCCAAAATTGTATTGACTCTAGTTCAAAACTAGATTTGCAAAAATGAGGTCGTAGATTTGAAGAATACAAAAATTTCAAAATGTGAAATCACCATGTGAAAAGAAACTCATTCCAAATCCATTCCAACAAATTTTACTCAAAAAATGATAATATTTTGCTTGCAATCGGATTTAGAAGGAATTTTGAAATTTCCCCTTCAAAATTTATAAAAAAATATCGGTGATTGCATTGGTGACTCCAACCGTGTGGATGGAATCTACAACTTAAAATTTATAACTTTCATTGTATATCACTTTCAAAATATTCTTCCAAATAGCATTTTGTAATGATTTTCTCAAATTGTCAATTTTGGAGAAGACTCTGAACATTTAGGGGTTAAGAATGGCCTTCTGCTTGTTACAGAGTATTACTCATGCCACTACAGTTGCATGGCATCCATGCTCTAACTAGAAAAAGTCGCCAAACTTTAAGCCCCTATGAATAGATGATGAATAGAGTACTGCACTTCAAGTTAATGTTTCATCGAAATACATTTTCATTCATACAAGGTATTTCCTGAATCTTGAAATGATTTCCTTTCTTTTTGACCTATTTGATGAAATTTAGGTAATATATTCAAACGAAGATATCAGCAAGAATGTGTGAAAAATCCAGAAAGAGATTCAAGCATTAAAGGGTTAAGAAGTTCCCTACTGACTTGGAAGAAATCTTTCTATCTTTCTATTGGGGAAACAAATGTTTTGCTGATAAGTCCATTCCATTTGAGTAGGGTTTAGGGCTTAGGATTTAGGGTATCTCAATCCACTCAAATGTGGTCAGCATACACAGCTCCGCTCACCAGCATTGCAGCTACTCCAAATGATGGGGATAAACACCCTGAGATTCCAGCAAAGAATTTTTGTAAACTAGTTCAAAATTGGGTTTATAATAGTACAAACTATACAAAGAGCGACTGCCTGGGGGACATGTTGACCACCCAAAAATACTCTACCCAACGTTAATCCTAAAGTGGAAACTACACGAACTGATCTTAATGCTACTTTACTCTTCCATAGGCCTTTCTGCATCTATCGGACTACAAGCAGGGGATACTGATTCACGCCTGTTTGCAATCCTGGTAAAGTCAGTTTGACCGTGCGAAAGTTGAGTGTTTGTCATTCCTCTGAAGCTGCAAACTTCTTAACTTTGAAGGCTGAGAAAGAATGCACGATCAAAGATTAACGCTGAGGTTAGTCAGACCACATGGTAGACGACGTAACGAAGCTCACCGTCATTGAGTCCAACAGACGCCTCCTGTACGTATAAACCAAAAGCCAAGCATTATCAAAATCATGTCAGAGATGGACAATTCACATATTTCGACTAATTTATAATACATTAGTAACGTAGGGTACCATCCAGAGGGATTGTTTCTGAGAAATACATAAGGGAAGAGCAGTTTGTGACACAATTTTCAGTCATATCGACCACCTTACAGAGCCGATCATCTCCTTCAAATTTGATGAAGTATAGCTATAACTTTGAATTGGAGAAAGATAATCACAAATTATAACCCGTCAGCAATTGTTACCGAGCTCAAAACTACAGCAACCAAACATTGATTGATCTCATCCTAAAGAAAATTCACGTGTGAAAAAAAAATACCAGTATTGTAAGCACAGCAGAGGTTCCGTTCATCAATATGCTCTGTATCCAAGCCAAGCATCCAAGAACCCACCGCTACGTCCTCGTTCTTGAACTCTTTGAGGAAGGCACTGCATGAAAAAGAAGCACATGTTAAACAAAAGGAATGCCCACACAACCGAGCAGGATGGCCAGCAATGGTTCGAACATAAGGGGCACAGCAAAAGAGATATGAAACAAACCATTAGTACTTGAAGCATTCATACCTATTGATTGAGATGTACATAGCTAAAGATCTTGAAAGCGCATAAACTTGACCAGAAGCATGCCGATGGTACCTGTCCACAAGTCAATACAGCTTGGAGCGTTTAGTCTAGAGCAGTCAGCAAACATCCAAAACACAAAGGGCACTACTCACTGGATATGAAGTAAAAAAACTCGTTAAAACTGTCACATGATAATATAATAAGCGAATTGACACTGCGTTTGATGACCCTGGCTATCATAATCATTAGCGTGGAGGCTGGTTTGTGCTATAGACGATCCGGAGGAAAAAACCCAGAATTCTATGCTTTGAAAGGCCCACATGAATCACAAACCCTATCGAGCGGAGCAAGTAAGGTTTGTGATTAAGTTGGAACAGATACTAAACTGTGCGAGGGCGTCCTGCTTATGGTGTAATACAAAATTTATGAAAACGGGTCCCCCTCGGAGTTGGTCTCATTGACCTTTGGTCTTCATAAATACACCAGGGTCCTCTAACCGTCAGATAGGACATTGTTGCCTTTAATACCCAATACCCAATACCACGCAGTGGGTTCTTTACACTCCTGTTCCTCAAATGGAATTAATTATGAAAGACAAGCAATTCGATCACCTATACTTACTCAGATTTTTGGTCTCCAAACTTCCACCAGTCGGGCTCGTACCATTGTGCATTCCTGCATCAAAGAATGGCAAAGACTACAATTGAGTACAAAGTCACGGTCATTTGAAAATTATAATAACTTCAGAAATAGAAGATGACTACTGACATTTCACGCTGACAGCAAGAATCGAGATTTGAAAGAGACAAAGAAATTGGTAACGAAAAAAAGAATAGCAGGTATGAAAAGCCCTCCAAATAACATCCATTAACTTTCAAAAAGTAGCGCTGCAAAACTTACGGGTCAGATACCACCACCCCCGACTTCATGCATCCCACGTATGCTCTCGCCTTTTCCTTGTGAGTGGATAGCAAGGTTCCTACCATATCTGATTCATACCCACAAGAACAGGGCATGTGTTCATAATCGCATGGAGTGTTTGAGATATTATCAATTAGAAAAGCATGCAATCAGAAACTCAAATTTTAGTCTCCTAGCAGACCCCGCGTCTCAAAATAATGGAGCGTATATATATATAGTATCAAGAGAGCTGTATCCAATGAGAGCGTAACAGTAAGAAACCATTAAGAGTAACTATAAGATGGAAGAAGTGTCACTCAATTACTACAAGGGTTTGATTAACAAGTAGAATTTCACTAAATTAAATTATGACTAAGGAATAGACAAATTAATATAAAGAAGCAGCGATATAGATGGGAACAACTAACTCACCTAAATTCAGGCCAACATTATCATCCATCTTCAAATAAAAATCAGCGTCCCACATGTTGACTGCTTTGCTGAAAAAAAGCCTACTTTTCTGTGTCAAGTTATCATCGCTCTCGACATGATCGTCCTGTAGAGATACATACCACCATAAGTATCGACCCTGGAAGCTAATGCAACTTGCGGAATTCGTTGTCTCTTTAAAGCATGAGCTTGTCTCAGCTGGAATAAGCTGACTACAGACAGCAATAGGTGGGAGAAGAATTTGAGTGGATTTCTCAGACAGTACACACGAAGAAGCTGGGAAGAAGGAGAAACGAACTAAGTACTCAAAACAGAAGGAGTCATATAGATAAAGGAAAATTCTAAAGAAAATTCACTCAGTACGGTATAGTTGAGTACCAGTACTAAAAAATCCTCTGTTTCACTACTTTCTCGATCAATTTGTCTGTCCAACATATCTCCTCTGTTTGAGCTGCATTCAATCCATCACAAATAGGGTGACTCAAACTTAGCTGAAGTTGAGTGGAGCATATTCCAGATAACATGTCTACGGGATATCCATCAATGCAAAAAACCAAACATAAGTAAACAAGGAATCTCCGTTCAATAAGATGATCGTACAACAAAATTACACAAACAAACCTGCGTCCAATAACGTAGCGGATGATGATACGTTTGTCATTTTCAAGTTCCTTCAGAGCAGTACCTGCTATCACAAGTTGAGAAGGGATTCAAAATGGCACATAAACTCTTAACACGAAAAAAATACTTCCAGAAAGTGTAAGCAATACACGTTTCCAAGGTATGATAAGCGTGATGGTGATAGAATTACCATCTAGCAAACCTACGTGCATATATTAACACTGCTTTAACTCAGCAAGACCAAGAGTTTAATCTTAAAGAGAAGTATCGTAAAACAAACAGTTGAAAAAACAAAAGCTGTACCAGTGGGTATCCAATTCTTGCGAGAAGACGTGCGCCGGGACTGACCACCGAAATTTGTGAAGATGCCAATGACCATAGTTTTCCGACCTTCCGTATATGTTCTGTTAATAGGCACATATCCCCGAGTCCTTGCAGCAGCTAACTCCAGCTCCGTATCTACTAGCTTCTTCTGTTGATCTCTGTAAAATAATTAAATTAATATATTATCACCAACTAGTGATCTCTCAAATCTGATTTAGTACATCATCTAGGGCATGGATCAGACATATACATATGAATCGGGGTGGCAAGGTAGTCCTTACTTGCAGTCAATCATCCTCCATGTTTCATCCAAAGAAATAGGGTCTCTTGCCTGCAAAGAGAAAGTGGACATCAGTGAGTCACTTTACTGAATACACCTAGTGCTACGAATAACGTTTTCAAATCCCTGTTACTGATTGGTCACCGGTCTAGATTTGATTAAAAGCATGCTATAGAGTCTGCAAACGAACCTGAAGTCTACTTCTTGGATCGGTGCTCAGCAGCTGGCGATGCATTCTCATGTTGTCTCCAGCATCCAGCCATAGCCTGGTACATAATAATGCTAAAAGGGTCAGAAACAATCATTTTGACGCAGCCAGTGCTCCCAATACTACTGTTAAGTAATTTGAACACAATGGGGGTAGTGCATAAGAACCCCTTCACAGGGCCCAACCACACCAATTTTGCCTCATCAGCTCAGAACTTAAAACCTTCAAAGCAACAGTAATTCAGTTCCTTCATTTTCAATTTGAGCCAGATATCTTCGTTAGATAATAGGCAGAGAGGTCTAAAGAGCTCCATCAACAATCACTGTCTGAACCTCTATATCTACTATAAAATCAAGTAGTAAAACTTGTCGAATACATACTCACGTCTGAATTAGGTCAGGGATCTGCTCACGCACATGGACACATCTATGGATACAGAACAATACATTCCCGAAAGGGAGCCCTAAATCCCATAAGACTCTAAATCTCGGAATGATCAAATCCTCAAAACCCTGAATTTCAAAGAAATTCACCAAAAGGTTACGAAAAAAGCAAAAAGTGGCGGCAATCCAGATCCAGACTTCAAAAACTCTAATACCGCTCAACCGACGCCCACCGCTCCCAGAAACTGCAACCTTACAAACGAATCAAAATCCTCGCCACCACAGACCACGCACCTAAGTCAGACATCAATTCACAATTCACCTAATAGTAACACACTAGACCTAATCAACACCCCATCGGTCGGCACTGAAACAGTACATTCCCGAACGGCGACTCAGAATCGCGTCACACTCCAAATCTCGAAACAGATCTAGGCAGGCAGATTCTAAAATCCTAAAAAACCTAAAAATTCCACAAACCTCCAAAAAAAATTCACAAACCTCTAAATTCCACAAAGCTCATTACGACCCAAAACGAAAAAAGTGAAAAGTCATATCTACACTCAAGATCCACCCTTCAAAACACTAAAACCCACAAAATCAACTCCCTAAACCGACACCTCACAAACGGATCTAAAACCTCGCCTCCACTTCGGAGACGAAGAAATTCACGATTCACGACTACTACTACTATACGACACCAGATCAAATTCTCCATCACATCCTTCCACGACGATGATGTACCAAACCCAACCAAAGAACTTCCCAATCCCGTGAATCCCAAGACGGAATCCCACCCGAGTAGTTGTTTACCTTCCGGCAATATAAAAGATGGCAATGAGGTGGAAGAAGAGCAAGACGAAGCTGGTCATGCTGTCTTTGCGCAAGGGGCTGCTCCGATGGGGCGGAGCTCGCGAGGACCTCATCGCATTCTAACGGAATCGCCAGGGCAAAAGACAGGGGGGTGCTGCGGAGATTCTAAGGGACCATGAGAAGTGACCGACGACGACGATCGCGGGGGGATGATGACAGGAGCTGCTGCGAGTGGAGTGTAAGTGACTATAACTTGGACTTTGCGAGTCCGAGGGTTGAAAGTTTGGGCGAGACGAAGTTGGGGGTGGGCGGATATCGGGGTCCCTTTCTTGGTATAAAATCGGATTTCTATTTTTGAAGGGTAGGGGGGTGTTTATGAGACCTTATTTAGTGATTTTTTTTTTATCATTTTTAATTCTTTTATTTGAGGGGGTGGGGAGGTTCATAAATGGTTTAGTGTCACTAGCTTGTTGCAGCTTCAAAGTATTTTCTGTGGGGTGAACACTAGCAGGCTAGCGGTTAAAAAAAACAAAAACTTGCACGGCCACCATTGGCAAATGACATTCATGTGACCATCGGTGTATGAACTTCAATATCACTACTGTAGTGTGCCCTGTGTTGTTGCCACAACCATTGCAATGTCAAAAGTGATGGCTAAGCCTTCCTTAATCTCCTTAAATAAAAATAAGAGTAATTTTTATTTTTTTATTCATAAAAACTTTGAAATTCAATTTCTATTATTTCATGTGTCGGAATGCTATGAAACAAAGCCCGTGCACCCATCCTTGCCAAAGGCTTTCCAATAGTACTAAGAATGCAACCTGAGGATGCACAATGCTAAAGATCTCAACGTAACAAACAAACAAACAAACAAAGAGCCTAACTTAAGGTATGGATACCAAGGTAAGAAGTCCAAGAACCAACCCTTTACTAGGCCAATCAAAATTGGAGTGAGTTGGTGTAGTGGATGAATTTTCAATGAAAGCATAATGGAATCTACAATGAACACAAGAAGTTGCATAATTTTTGGAATGTTAGACATTTAGTTATAATTTATGAAAGTAAAAACTAGTAGACTATTATTTTAGTTCATAGGTGGTGTAGTAATTACATGGCATAGTTGTGTGAATGGGCCATTATGTATCCAAGAAGCAATCCTCTTGTATTTAAATAGCATGTACTACAGGTTGAGAAAGTGACCCTCACTACTTGAAAATGGAACATCCATTATCATATTTTTACTAATTGAAAATGAAACATTTAATGGCTTCTCATTTGTTTATAATTTTTCTTGTGAGCTACATTGCCCTTTCTCTTTTCATTCATATGAGGGGTGAAATTTGTCCTTTGTAACTTCCCACAATTATATGTGGACACCATGTGGAGACAAGTATTGAACTTCTACATACCAATTTTTCAATTCTACATTCACCATACACCCTTTTATAGGGGTGATTTGAAAAGTTTGGTCACTTTGAGAATATATTACCTTAGATGCGACTTTCATGAGAATATCATATGATATGAAATTTCAGTGTCTTTTGAAAAGTTACAACTTCATAAAGGTTGCAATTTAAAAGAAGCTCTTTTAATCCTTGTATTTCACATTAAAATTTTAAAAAATTAAAATTTAAGAAAAAAATTAGAAGTTTTTGAAAATTGTAATGTTTTTAAAGGTGTACCTTTTAACCCCTAAATGTCAAGATTCATCTCCAAAATTGACAATTTGAGAAAAATCATTATAATGTTCTATTTGGAAGCATATTTTGGAATTGTTATAGAAACAAAAGTTATAGATTTTGATTTGTAGATTCCATATATATGGTTAGATTCACCAATGATATCACCAATTTTTTTCTATAAATTTTGAAAGAGAAATTCCAAAATTCCTTCAAAATTTGATTACAAGCAAAATATTATCATTTTTTGAGTAAAATTTGTTGGAATGGATTTGAAATTAGGTTCTCTCCGCATGGTGATTTTTTGAAATTTTTGTGTTCTTCCTATCTATGACCTCATTTTGGCAAATCCAATTTTGAACTAGAGTCAATGCAATTTGACCACTTGACATACTTGTACATTGGTAATTTTAGAAAAATATGTACTCTAGTAATACCAAATCCAACCCCTAGATAGGACAACAACTTGATAACTTATGTCCACAAATTAGGATAACTTTCATCCAAGTAGTTAGGAGGATGAAATTTGAGATTCAATTTGTTCATCGTCCAAAAAATGGACATTAGAGCGTTTAGGGGTTAAGAAGGTTGCTAGAATTTCAAATCATAGAAAGTTAGTGACCCCTTTAGTTTTCCACTAAGAAGGTAGAAGTTTATCTTGTAAACACTAATCATGTCACTCCTTTATGTCACCTAAGTATTGATTATAGACATTGTTGGTGTCTTATGTTTTTGATTACATAGTAATTCAATCGAGGATTCTATGTGACCATAGTCAAGAATCTTTGTACAAAATTAACCAAAAATAATACACCACTTAGAAAATATCAACATGAAGTACTCATGTCAATTTTTTTTAAAAAGCCTTCAAATTTTTTATTTATACCATGATTTATACAAAATATGCAAGTCGTGTTTGAAGGTTCCAAACTAAAGTAAGAAATTGTTGATCAATTCACAACCACTAAAAAAAAACAAGAATGTACATTGACCTCGATGTGGTACAAACGACATTGTTTGTGCTAGTCTCAAGCAACTCTCCAACAAATGCTTCTACATTCTAACTACCATTAATAAAAATGACTTTGTTCTAATTTGGCTTTGAAACTCTCAAAATGTTCTCTAGAAGAATGTACACATGCCGTGCACCTTCTCATGTTGTGTTCAAGTTGGATGCAAGGCGTTGGCAATCCAAATTTCTAGAGTGTTTTCAATATATTGTAGTACATCCCCCCTTTTTTTTCTTGGCAAATCCTAACAAGTAGAGGAGGACCATTGTCTTAACATCAATAAGATGGTGCTAGGAAGCATATTTTTTAGTTGTTTATTCATCTTGTATCTATAAAATATTGCAACCTTCTCAATCATTTTTTAGGGAATCAAAGTAATTATATTCCAGATTTGTAAACAAAATATTGTGTTTCACACACTCCTCATTTACTTCTAGAATCTTTTTCAAGTTCATATTCATATACACAAACTAGAAGAGATCTTCACTTTGGCTTTGAAACAACAACCTACAATTCCAAGTTAGTATGTGTGCAAACTGGTGTTGCAAAGTGCCTTTGTCAAAATATAGTGCCTAGGTAGAGCATTTTGACCTTTGTCTTATCTTAGATATGTTTGGATGAATTTGTACACCATTCTTACAATTGATTTTAAAATGCATCACACTATTTGTGTATGGAACCTTGAAAGAGTTCTCCCTCATTCACTAGAACAAAGTCTAAAAATATACATTCCTTCTCAATGAATGCTTTTATTTTTTGGAGAAGCTCAATAGAAATATCTAAACAATCCACAACAATGGTTATACTAACATCCACTTCTTTGCTCTGTTGTAACTTTGTTCCTTGGGATTAGCACCTTCAATAATTCAAGGTTTTTTTACTATAATTTTTCTATTGTTGGTACCTTTTCTTTTAATGTTGACAACTTTTTTTGTTGTAGCTCTTTTGGCAACAATAATTTCCTTGACAAGGGGTTCTATAAGTTGCACTTCTACTTTTTTTTCTTTTGGGGATTACAACCTTTAATGCCTAAGACATAGTTGGTGAAATTTCTCAAACCTTCTTGAACCACAATACCACAATTAATATATGGTAGGAATGTAGTACTAATAAAAAAAATCTTTTTTACCAATCTTTTCAACAATTTCATCCCAAGGACCTACCATCCTCAAACCACAAATAAAGTAGTCAATGTTGCCTCTCAACATGAATGATTCTTACAATATGAAACAAAAGTTTGAAGCATATGAATACTTGATGTAGATGTTGCTATTGCTATCCTAAGCTAGACAAGCCAACCAACCTACAAGCTATAAGAAATGATAATGATAGCATTTAATTAAAATTTGAAATCTTCAATACCAAATGAAGCAATGCAAACAAAAAACACAAAAACAATGAACAAGGGATATTTGTTGTTGATTCTGTAATCCAAAATATTGTTGCATTTTACAAGATTCAAGAAACCTCAAGCAAGAAACACTCATATTATTATAAAATTAATACACTATCAAGCATCTTACTATCTGCAACTCTAACTTCATGGGCATATTACCAATACATTACTTTGAGAACCTCAATGTAATGAAAATGTCAATATCTGAAATGCTATGCTTGGAAAGTTTCATGTTTTGCATAAAAATTCTTACACATTGATATCAATAGATTTTTTTCTTTCAACAAAAGATCTTTTCAAAGTAGTTTAAAAAAAATCATAGTTCTATACATGTTATAAATATCTAATGTGATGCAAATTTTATCCTCTATTTTATACTCTAGGGCATTATTTAGGATTGCAATTCAAATCCTTGTAATAAAGACATGAATAAAGGATGTAAAGTTTGTTACGAGTTAGAAAACAAGGGGCTTACAAATATACAAAAATGTGAAAAATAAGTAAAAACAATCACTTCATGAACAAATAAGGGTTTATTTCAAGCTCTTAAGCAAAAATTCTAGCTACAACTTCTTGCTTTGTCTCTTTCTTTATATAACTTGTCACACCAAGAAAATACACAAAAGTTAGTTAAGAGCAAATATTGGAGAAGTAGAATCACATAATAGAATTTGGATTTTGCCCTAACAAGCTCTATGCCAAGTCGCATTACACTGCACAAATGAAAAGAATACACATACTTCAACAAGATTAGATCAAGATTTTATAACCTTGCAAGAGTAATGTCACCAAAATCTACATGCTTCCTTGAAGAAAAGAAAGAATAATGATCTTTCAATCCTAAACATCAAACATATTTTATCCAAGCATGAAGCAACAACTATAGGAACCACTAGACACTACAACAAAACAAGTGTTTTATGACTGCAAAAAATGACTGCAATGAGTCGTAAAATCTCAAAATATGACTTAGACAGAAAACACTGTAGATGACGCGGGATATGACTGGGTCTAGTCATTACCGACTAGTCAAATTTTTCATGAGTCATATTTGCAGTCATTTGTATTTGGGGTATATTTAGCTGTATTTTGCCTATGTGGCGTATATGTTGACTATCCTTGGAGTCTTGACTTTTCCTTGAACTGCACGGGCAAAAGAAAAAAAAGTCTACATGGCATATGACTCCATGTAGTCATATTTTTGGCTAACGTGGAATATGACTACGTTGAGTCATATTTTGGTTCATGTGGCATATGACTCTATGTAGTCATATTTTTTATTAACGTGGAATATGACTTTTATGAATCATATTTTTTGTTGATGTGAAAAATGACTCTCATGAGTCATATTTTTTGTCGATGTGAAAAATGACTCTCATGAATCATATTCTCTATATGTTGATATAAAAATGACTCTAGTGGGTCGTATTTTTTGTTGATGTGAAATATAACCTTCATGAGTCATATTTTTGGTTGATGTGAAAAATGACTCTCGTGAGTCATATTTTTTGTGATTATGAAAAATGACTCTTATGAGTCATATGCTCTACATGTTGATGTAAAAATGACTCTAGAAAGTCATAATTTTTTCTTGATGTGGAATATGACCTTCATGAGTCATAATTTTATTGATGTGAAATATGACTAATGTAAATCATATTTTAGTTCATGTAGTAGTTTACATGGAAAATTACTTGTAATTTTATGATTGAATGTAGTCATAATTTTAAAAGTATAGAGTCACATTAATAATATGATTGTGAGCATTATATAACTACAACAAGTCATATTTTGGCTAAGATATATTATAAAATATGACTCAAGCAAGTAATATTTGTAACTGGGGTGACTTGAGGTTTATAGTAGCTTTTGTCATAAACTACAATCACATTCCATACATTCTAAATCGACTTGAGGCGTTGCAATCATGCATCAACAAGGTTTAGCAGCTAAATAAATGACTCCATCAAATAAAAATTGAGTACATATGATTTTTGAGATGCATAAAAGACAATCATATTAAAAAGAGAAAATGCCATAAAAAATGTGACTCTTTTCAATGGCATTTAATAGTCACTAACACAAAACATATCACAATAACACTTTGTAAATGTATATTCCTATAAGCTCTAGGACCTATATTTCTTACTAAAATTTGAAGAAGTTGCCTCTTAAGTGTTGTAAGTAGCCTCCGATAACTTCAATCCAGCTTTAACTGCCTACATATACAATGAAGGAGATTAATTTTTAGTGAATGAACAATATAGCTCAACCTTCAAAGATTTAAGGCAACAAAAAATATGAAGCACAAGTTTAAAGTAAGAAAAATTCATAACCACTATATCTTTAGAAAACATAAATAAATAAGAAGAAATAACAACAATAGTGATAAAAGAAACAAGAACTAGAAGGTGGCAAGTGTTAAGAGGTAATAATAAACAAAAAGTAAGAATTAAGGTGCTACAAAACAAAACAAGAGACACAACTTAAGATGCAATAAAATAGAATAAAATGCAACAAATAACAAGAGAAAATAAGAACTAAAAGGCAACAAGAAGCAACAAGAAATATGATTTAAGATGCAATAAATAACAAGAAGAAGAAAGAACTAAGATGCAACAAGAAGCAACAAAAAACACAATTTAAGATGCAATCAAATGCAATAAATAACAAGAGAAAACAAGAATTAAAAAAAACAAGAAACACAAGTTTAAATGAATCAAAAAGAAATTAAAAGTAACAATTAGGAAGCAACAAAAGACAAGAACTAGGAAGCAAAAATTAAGATAGAACAAGAAAAAACTAGAGGCAATAATCAAGAACTAAGAAGCAAAAAAAGTAGAAACTAAGAAGCAAGAATTATGATGTAATAAGAAGAAACTACAAACAAGAATCAAGAACTAAGAAACCAAAAAAGTAGGAACTAAGAAACAAGAATTAAGAAGTAACAAGAAGAAACTACAAACAAGAATCAAGAACTAAAAAGAAACAAAAATTAAGAACTAGGAAGCAAGAATTAAGAGGTAATAAAAAGAAATTAGAAGCAAAGATCAAGAACTAAAAAACAAAGATCAAGAACTAAAAGAAGCAACAAAAAGGAAGAACTAGGAAGCAAGAATTAAGAGGTAACAAGAAGAAAATAGAAGCAAAGATCAAGAACTAAGAAGCAACAAAAAGGAAGAACTAGGAAGCAAGAATTAAGAGGTAACAAAAAGAAATTAGAAGCAGAAATCAAGAACTAAAAAACAAAGATCAAGAACTAAGAAGCAACAAAAAGGAAGAACTAGGAGGCAAGAAGAACCAAGAGCTAAAAAACAACAAGAAGCAAAACGTAAGAGACAACAAAAAACAAGGAAGAAGAAGAAATGGCAGCTAGGGTTTCAAAACCCTAAATCAGTGGCGGCTACATAGAAGTGGCGGCTAGGGTTTTAAAACCCTAGTCATGCACATGACTCGTTCTAGTGATGTGACTTGATGTAGTCATGTGAGTCAATAAATATGACTATACTAAACAATTAAGTAATTTTAACAACAAAATTTGCTACAAAGTGAATGTATGTTGTAATACAACTCTACAAAATGTGTAGAGGGAAGTTACAAGGCCTTAAACACCTATAGTTATAGCAAAAAAAAGTCATGCATGAATCAAATTATCTATGTCCATGCACTAAGTATATAAGAGCAAAAGTATTTTATAAAGACAATATTGAAAAAGATCTTTGAATTTCTTAAAAAGGATTATGTTTTTATAGTCTATATCCTTGTAAAAACATCCAAACAACCATTTTTTAATTGCAATTCAACCATGTATATCACAGTGAGCCTCAATCTTCATATGAATAATTCTATAACTTCTAAACAACCCTATATATATTCTTTATAAATATGACTTATATGACATTACGGAGAACCTTTTTAAAATAGAAACAAACTTCAATACATGATATATATAAGTGTTTTATCTATATCCTTGAGACAAAATAAATACAACTATATTTTTTGTTGTTGAACTTCAAATCCTAAGTTGGATATTTAAATATTGTTCAATGGGTATTCTAAGCAATGAACAATTTTTTTCTAATGATAAATTGTAAGTGATTCACATCTAAACTAAAACACACTCAAACTATAAAAGTTAAAGGTTTTAGATGGTTTTGGCCAATCAAGGTCAAAACTCTAGACTTCCAAATCCTAGTTGAGAAATTTTAAAATTTGTTAATTTAAGTTGTAGAACATTGCAGGCCTATTCTAAAATCGTAAAGATATTTATAAGGAAATGTTTTTAGCAAAAAAATATAGATGGATGAAGGTTTGTTTTTAATTTATCCTTCAAGATTTCATCCAACATTTTCTCTTAGCCTATAATTTCAAATTCATTCATACTTTCAAAATTGAATTCTAAATGTCATTAAATTTCAAGTTTCCTTTTTTACTTGAATTGGATGAACTTTGGTATTTTTTATCCAAAATTAATGCCATAAATTATCCTATTTCATCGTACTCTATCTTCCATAATTTTTCTCTATTTTTTAAAGTGTGATATGTTATTGGAATCCTCTATAAATTAATGAAGTATTCTTGAATTCCAAATTGGATTTAATAAATTCTTAGATATTTGATTTAAACCTCTAATTTCTAGCACAACTATAATTTCTACAAGAAGAGAATAAACTAAGTGCTAAATTTAAGGACATGCCTTGAAATTTGTTTCCACAACATCCCTATTCTTCAACATATATATTGTAATTGTATCATGAATTCTACTTTAATCCATTTTTGTTACATTTTTTGTGTTTTTGGATACAACTTAAATAACAACTTTTACAACAAGGAGTATAAATTAGATATATGATCTCATTCTTTTCTTTCAACCTATTTCTTTCTACTTTCCCCTCTTGACTTTCTTCAAATTATTTTCAACATTTTTTGTTTTTTTCCTTCATTTTTTGAAATGGTTTAGAATTGCAATCTTTGACTTCTACTACTATTAATTGATTTCTAATTACTCTAAGAATCAAACAATTGTAACAACATCAACCTCGTAAGTGATAACTAAATATTTACTTAAGACTTGAAAAATTCATTTGATCAACTACATGTATTATAATCAACAATCTTTGTTTAATACATAGTCAAATCCTTATAAGGGGGTCATATTAGTCTCTTAACCATGTCCAAAGCTTGGAGTAGGAACTTGGAACCTATGCTTCTTCTTCAAACACTTAGAGACTCTCAACGCAAATTGCACTCCTCACTTACTCTTGCTCCATGGCCACTCAAACATGAATTTTTCTCACACTGTTCTTTCTTCTCTTTGGATTAGATTTTTTCCAATTTTCAAGTAATTTTTCTAAACTCTATAGCCTTCAATCTACATTACTAGTTTAAATGCATTAGATTTTGCTTCACATTAGCCATCACAATCACTTAACATAATTAGTCAATTCCACAGCAAATTTCAATAGTGAATCAAGGTAGGCCCGATTTCTATCTTGGATTCTCAAGCTTAGTCCTACCTTGGTGCTTTGGCTTGTCCATAGACTTTTATTCCTCTCTAATTTTTTCTTAAATACTCAAATAAAAATTGATTATCTCCTATTATTAATCGTTTTATTCCTCTCTATTCTTTTTCTAATTCCTATAAAAATTTTAAATATATTAATTGAAATATAAACATGTGTCATCCCAAATTATTTGGATATTAATTCTATAATAGACACATCATACAAAAGAAAAGAATTTTTTTTAATAGATATTAAACAAAATCATCTCAAGGAATGGCCTCTAGGGACAAAATATAGAAGACCCATCTTAGATTGCCAACCTTTTCCTTAGGCTCCCACCAAAAAAAAAAAAAATAACTACCAAAGAAATGTGTCTACAACATATAATTGACTCGAAAATACGATTGCAAAATATGACTAAAGTGAAATTATGACTAGCAAATATGATTTAGTACTCTCCAAATATATTTCCCACCCAAATTTTCTTCGAGTTGCCTAAAAGAAAAAAAATATATGACTGCAAAATTTGATTGATGCAAAAATAAGACTAATAAATATGACTGCAAAATATGATTGATGCAAAAATATGACTAATAAATATGATTGACTCAAGAATATGATTACAAAATATGACTGATGCAAAAATATGACTAATAAATATGACTGACTCAAAAATATGACTAAAGTGAAATTATGACTAGCAAATATGATTTAGCACTCTCCAAATATAATCCCCACCTAAATTTTCTTCAAACTGCCCAAAAGAAAAAAAATGTGACTATTATAAAAATATTACTATAAAATATGACTGATGCAAAAATATGACTAATAAATATGACTAAAGTGAAATTATGACTAGCAAACATGATTTAGCACTCTCCAAATATAATCCCCGCCCAAATTTTCTTCAAACTGCCCAAAAGAAAAAAAATGTGACTATTATAAAAATATGACTAATAAATATGACTAAAGTGAAATTATGACTAGCAAACATGATTTAGCACTCTCCAAATATATTTCCCGCCCAAATTTTCTTTAAGCTGCCCAAAAGAAAAAAAATGTGACTATCATAAAAATATGACTACAAAATATGATTGACTCAAAAATATGACTAATAAATATGACTAAAGTGAAATTATGACTAGCAAACATGATTTAGCACTCTCCAAATATATTTCCCGTCCAAATTTTCTTTAAGCTGCCCAAAAGAAAAAAAATGTGACTATCATAAAAATATGACTACAAAATATGATTGACTCAAAAATATGACTAATAAATATGACTAAAGTGAAATTATGACTAGCAAATATGATTTAGCACTCTCCAAATATATTTCCCGCCCAAATTTTCTTTAAGCTGCCCAAAAGAAAAAAAATGTGACTATCATAAAAATATGACTATAAAATATGACTGACTCAAAAATATGACTGCAAAATATGACTAAAGTGAAATTATGACTAGCAAATATGATTTAGCACTCTCCAAATATATTTCCCGCCCAAATTTTCCTTAAGCTGCCCAAAAGAAAAAAAATGTGACTATCATAAAAATATGACTATAAAATATGACTGACTCAAAAATATGACTGCAAAATATGACTAAAGTGAAATTATGACTAGCAAATATGATTTAGCACTCTCCAAATATATTTCCCGCCCAAATTTTTTTTAAGCTGCCCAAAAGAAAAAAATGTGACTATCATAAAAATATGACTACAAAATATGACTGATGCAAAAATATGACTAATAAATATGACTGTGCGTTCCCCAAACATGTTCCCTATGAAGGTCTATGAAGTATTTTGGAGTTCCCAACGAATATATACTATACGCCCGCAACGTACAAGGCCAAAACATGACTAGCAGTCATATTTGTAGTCATATTTTTTTTCAAAGAGTTGGCCTCCAAAAATATGACTACGAATAGTCGCCAGTCATCCTCAGTCATATTTTTGTAGTCATAAAACACCTGTTTTCTTGTAGTGAGAAGTTCACTCTTCTAAGGATCAAGGCCAGTGGTGGAGGGATAAGGAAAAAGGTTGTAAGAGAAGAAAAACTAAGAAAGCTTCATAAATCCAAATCCTAGCAAATCAAGAGAGACAATTGAGGCAAAGGAAATTCAATAACCATCCAAACAAGCATTGAACAACACATTAGTTTTTTGAACTTCTAGCACAGATCAGCCCCTACCTAATTTTTATTGTTTTGTACCTCCTAGCCAAACTTTCAAGCACTTTTGATTGGTGTATTTCAAGGCATAGTGGCCATTAAATATCCCCATAGCAACCCAAATCTCATTTATTGAAGAGCATCGGCCTTAAGTTGAATGCAAGATTGTAATAGGGCCACTTCATATGTGTTTCCAATGGGCAAAGTATTTTGAATGGGGTGGTTTACCTTATTAATCCCTATAGTCCCATAAATCTCCTTAAGAGACTTTTGAAGGTTTGGGTAGTTTCCTATGATCTCAAATTTTGGCAAGCTTTTTAAAAAAATTTAAGATAAGAAAAATGATTAGCTTTCTTGGAATATAATTTTTATTTCAATTAGTGCCGAGGAGCAAAAGTTATGCCATCTTACCAAAAAATTATGAGACAATAGGCAAACCCTCACAAAAAAAACTTGAAATTTGTTATTTTTTAATCTCTTTCTTATAAATTGTATTTTTTTTTCTGTGTAGAAAGATTTGATTCAATCCATTTGGACAAGTGATGAAAGAGTTATGGAACATCTTCAATTGAGAGGAAATCTTAGCAAAATCTTGAGAAAATAATTATCTAAAGTTAGTTTTCACAATTTAAAAGAATAAAGTAATTATTCTTGGTTTCCTCTGCCTCCTAGAACAATTTCATTGTTGTGAGATTCAAGTGTGTTTCAATTCCATCTTAGGGTGATTGCAAGAAACACTTGTCCCCTTTTTTGTCCCCTTGCCCTTGGACAAGTGTTTTTTTGCTCATAACTTTTGCATCATTTGTCTATTTGGCGTGAAATTTGGAATGAAGGTACATGTGATAGTTTCAGACATTGCATAATTTTTTACAATTTTTTTACAATTTTTTTACAATTTTTAAATTGCCCCCAATTGGGTGTCTACCTTGGTCATATTGGGGGGTTCTAGTCCAAATTTTGACCCAAAAATTGGATATATTGGAGGTCTACTAACATTACAAGGACTGAAGATGAGTTTTTATGAAAATAGTAACATGTTAGTTGGCCACATGGGGCCAAAGTGACCTTCCTTTGTGCGAAATCTATGAAGTGGGAAAAAATTTCCTAGATGAATTTCTTGGTGCAATGCGAGTGCAATCTTCTCTAGTAAAATAAATTTTTTTATTGAATTTTTTTGAATTTTTTTAAATTACTAAAAATGAAAAGGTGCACAAAACCTTTTCTGCTATTTTCTACTCCCAATGGCTTCTGTAGTACTTTGTAGTACTCTATAGTAGTCTATAGTACTACATGGTATTGCATGGTACTAAATCAATGATTGAGATTCGTAGGTGCATGTTGACTCGCAAAATAGATGGTAGTCTGTAGTATTGCCAGTCTTACGACCCAAAATTGCATTTTTGAGCCCTAAATGTGAAGTGTTTCTTGCAATCACCCCTTACGGTTCTTAATCATTTTGTTTTTCCTTCTATTTCATATCTACTTTGACTTAATAATTTTTCAAAGAATGAAAATCAAAAGATTTCTTTTGGAAAAAAAATCTTGAATTCTCAACTCAATTATTAAATATCAAAAATTAATTCAAAATCTATTGTACCAAAATTTTAAGTTAAGAGGATTCAAAGTCAAATAATCAAATCATATTAGGTACAAAAAATCATTTTCTTCACTTTAACTCCTAAAGTACAAAGGCTTTTTTTCATCAAATTCCACTCAAAACTACTAAGTGCAAAAACTTTAGAAATTGATATTTTTTTCATATTTCAATGTAGGATCTTGCACTAGAATAACATAAATATGTATAGAAGAAATTTCAAAAACTTTGACCACACAAATTGCAAGATATTTGTGTTTGAAGTTAAAAAATGTATTTTTTTACTATCTGGCATAATCTTAGAGCGTCCTCTATTTGGATCATTTGGACATCTAGGATTTAGATTGTGTTGAAGAAGGATAATGACCTATTTGGAAATCATCCTATTAGTATAATAAGTTCGTTCCAAGGGAGATGGTCAAGTAGAATATTTCTATGCTAATAGGTTCTATATCTAAAATCAAATATCTTGACTTATTCAATAACCCAACTTGGAATTCCATACCCAAAAACATAACTACAACAACATTGCAAACCCAATTTGGATGTTGACTTAAATTAGTACAAGTCACATTCCATCAAACACACCAATTCAACTTAAATACTCTATTATTTTTATTTTTGAATTGGTGATTAAATCATTGTTACAATCAATGTCCTCTCAAAAATCTCCAATCAGTTCTACTCTTTGCTTCACAGCAATCCAACTTGGAACATTCTCCACACTCATTCTCATCACCCAAATATACATTTTTGCTTTTCTTTATTATTTATTATTGCTATTATTTTTTAAATCTTTGTCCTAATTGGAATATCTAATTCTCCTCACTACAACTTCCAACTAGGTTCTCATAAATCTCCGATTAGATCACTTTGCCATCTTCTTCACAACACAACCACCACATATTTAAATTTCACATTAACACATAATCTCCTCAACTTCCAGTCCTCCCCAACTAGGACATAAACATCTCCATCTTGAACCATACAGACACATTACTCAATTAAATCAATTAACACATACAGTCACACATGATAAAACTCCAAATTAACATGAGCATTCCCTCACTCACAAACACAAACATGCACACATAAAATAAACACAAATACACAACACTACTTGGCTGGGACTCCAACTAAAACTCTCATCAGTGGGTAAAGACAAATGAAATAAAAATCAGACCAAATAGGAATTCCAAACTTGACAGTTACCAAATTGGAAGTGACAACCCAACTACCATCTAACTACCAAATTGGAACTGTATAGGCAATCGCCCCAATTATGCATAAAATTCCAAATTGGAATTAACTCTCCAACCAACCAACTAGACTTGACATACAGACCACATACAATCCAACTTGGACAGAACCATCACCCAAGTTGGATTACAGATCAGTAAACTTGGAACTTGGCTAAAGAGCCAAACCATCCCAATTAGGAAACCAACTACCCAAATCAATACAAGCATTCATTCAAAATTCATTCACCATCTAAAAACACACTAAATTGGAACTCAATCAGACCATTAAAACACACAATTAAGACACTAAATTCCAAAAAAAACACTCAAAATCAATAAAAAAAACACATAGAAATCAACCAAAAATTTATAACAAAAAATACTAATCAGTATTCTACAGATAGTCTTCTCGCATGAATGCTGGCCTCTAGCTAGTGTCTATAGTCTCTTGTGGAATGACCTATTGGACTCTAATTGTACTACTATACTTAAAGCATAGCAAAAAGCTTGTAGGCATCCCCAATAAACTTGTAGAATTTGGTCTCACTTTGATGCTATTTGGATGCAATCTCCCTTGATTGCTTTTGGAGTAGGGGATACCATTATTTGGAACAAACAAAGGGCCTGCTCTATATTCCTTTGATTAGGTTTCCTCTCTTGCTTTCTCTTCTTTGTAGAGCCTTTGGGCTTGGCTGTTGTATTCATGTTGCTTTGCAATGGATTTCTAATTGTTCCAAGAAAAAAATTGAATTTTTTTTCACTTCTTCTACCTATATTTCATGGCTTTGAATGCTCTTTGCTTAAATTTTTTGCACTATATATGATGAGTAGAAAAAATTATGTTGAAGAATTTAGTTGAAATTTTATGAAAGAAATTTAAATAAAAAACCACTTGATTTTCAGTCTTTAAAAATTGTGAAGTAGAAATAGGTCTGAGATTGAATGAAAAACTAAATCATTAATATCTCTAAGGTGGAATTGAAACACAACAATCCCAATGGTGAGATTGTTCTAACAAAAAAACTTAACCTTGTCAAACATTTTTTTAAAGTCAAAATTGTCATAAATGAACCCTACAAGTTATTTTTCAAAAGGATACCTAGATTACCAAAAACAAGATTGATAATAACTTTCATGTCATGAATCCGAATGGAATGAATTAAAGGTTTTCATGTAGACAAAAATATAATCTATAAGAAACAATTTTTTAAAAATTTTATTTAAAATTTTTGTGGTTTTTTTTTTGGCCGACAATGTATAAATTGTGTTTAGGATGGCATAATGTTTGCTCCTCACACCCTTTGAAATAAAAATAAAATTCCCTCATAGCTAATGCATTTTTACATCTTCGATTAATTTTAAATCACAACAAAAATTGAGATTGTAGAAGCATTCCTAAAATCCATTTTATCCCTCTAGGCGACATTGGGCCTTTAGAGGTTCTATGCTTATATCTTGTAATCTATAATGTCAAAGATTTTGAAATTTCTTCTAAAAAAATATATACTAGACTAGTACAAGATTATGTAACCAAATATGCAAAACAAATGAATGTTTGAAATTTTTACTATTTTTACTAGAAATGATAGTTGTGATTCAATGGTTTTTGATAGAAAAATAGCCTTGGGACTTTGGGGGTTAATGAAAACAATTCTAAAGAAACTATCTTTCAACAAAGGTGAAAGGAAATTTACAAAATAAATTTCATTGAAGGGCTATTATTTCCCTGAGGTGTATGAAATGTTTGAATTTATTATTTTCCATTCAAATTTTTATTTAAGCAATGAAACTAGTCATTGAAAATTTATACCAATTTGCCATAAGTAATCCTTGAACTTCATCAAAAAATTCTAGACAATTACCACCTCATAGTTTGTATAAGATGCTCATTCCAAAAAATAAAAATAAAGAATATGCTGGATTAAAATTTTTTGAACTAAACTAAGTTTATGAACCTCAAAATTCAGTATGAAAATCAACAATATAATAAAAATGCTATGAATATGTAAAATACTATTATTGTAATTGTAAAAAACTATGTTAAGTTTTTTGAAAATTATCTCAATCACTATCAATGAGAATCAAAATTAAATTTATATAATGCCTTGCAATAAAGTACTCTTGTAGTGTGAAGCATATCATCAAGACTACATAAACATTTCAAGGCATGTTGTAGATTTATATGAGACTACCTTTCTCAATCTCATGCTATCACCTCTCCTTCATTTTCTTTTTTACTACAACTTGAAGATTAAGTTTTTTTTGGTGTTAGATTTTCAACCATGTACTTTCCAAATATGAGAATTTAAAACCCACTCTAACATCCTTGATGCCCACTAATAAATGGGGATTATAGATGCATATACTTATTTACTATATGCCCAAACAAGCCTCGAAGAGACTCTTGATTCAAAGTCCTTTGGCTAAAGTTGATATTCAAAGAATATTCTTCCAATCACACTTGTTTGGACCAAAGTTCGACTAATATCATCTAGGTCTCATTAACCCCTAAAGGACAATAAGATCCTCGAAATTTTGGGTTGGGGCTTTAGAACTGAATTTTGTATATTATTTTTTAAAGTTTTGCTAATAAAAAGGGTGGTTCTTGGACATCGCCATATTCATAAGAGAGTACCACAAAAATGTAACTAATGCCTTCTTCTACCCTCTCAATTAATTTACAATGATAGCAAAGAGAGAGTTCCAACTTTGCTTTTCAGGATATAATAATGAGCATTAATTTTACATGTTTTGTCTCTATACATTCCTATTCTTGAACTTATCTTTTGGGGATTCTTGGATTGCAACTATTTAAAGATGTGGGAAATTCCATTGCACCTTCCCATGATGTTCCTTCAAGGTTCCTATCAAGGCAACATTTTGTGCTAGAACAACTGTTCCATGTGAATTGTAAATTCTATTGATAGGTGATCAAATTCTACTGTAGATATATAACTTAAAGGGATTGTTTTCTTTGTCTTTTTTTCATTTGTGTCATCAATTTGTGTTGTTTGAAATTTTTGGCTTCTTGTTGTGCAATCTTGTACATAGGTTGTATTAGAACCATTGTCAATTAGGGTGGTAGTTAGATCTATCATTTGTATGGTTGTATGAAATGGTTACACAATCTGAACTATATAGCTAATGCAATCCAGATTATACAAGTGTGATCTAGAATATTGTGCAAGTATGGAACTCAAGGTTGTTCATTTTCGAGAGACAACTTGCATCTGAGACCTTGATAAGGTATTCTTTCATCAATGAAATTTGTTTGTATTTTGAAACCAGTAGGTGATTTTGGATATACTCTTGTATATGAGATCAATGACCCTATGCATGCATTCATTGCATTGGTATGCAATGAGTTGATTTTCGTTTTTGCCTTTTGTCAAGAGATTTTCATATTGGAATAAGCACAAGATTAGAGAAACATTGAAAAGGAGTTTGCAATACCAAGTTGCACAAAACATATTGTATACATCCTTTAGTCTTTCCAAATAGTGCTTGCAAATGTCGAAAAAACCATTTCTATGCCAATGGAACAATCCTGTAGTGAAACATTACATTTAATGGTATAAGATTAATTTTGGAAACCAAACTCTACAAAATTTGGTAGTTGGACAACCATAGACCTTGGAACAAGCTCTATATTATCCAGAGGAGATGAAAATTCTTTTTACAAATTACAACCATGCAAGGAATATGGCTCTAATGATTTTTTTTAACTACAAAAATCTTGCCTCAACTTGTAGTTTTCAAATTCTTAACAACTCCTGATACAACTCCAAAATCATTTCTCTAATTGCAATTGTGAAAATTTCAAAGTTGACTTATCCTATTGGATAGGCCCAAAAAATCTTTCCCCCAATTTTCAAACACTATAATTTGTAATTGGTGTGGTGAAACTCACTGAAATTTTTACGGTACATAACTATAGTTACATACTTCAAGATTATATTGTACAATTGAAAACGTGATTTCTTTCTTCAATTATAAATTAGGAAACTAGAAAAATGGCAGTTTTGGAGAGATTTGGGCAAAATGTAGTCCAATGATGAGCCTAGTGTGTGAGCATAGAAATGCTAGCATATGAGCATTGACCATATGCATAAGTAGATATCCTACAACCATTAAACACCTATAATATAGGTAACTATAACATAGTTATAGTATAATCGTGGAAAGTTTCTTTAATATAGATACCCCAAACATAGGTGCATAGTCTTCTAAGCTCATAGGCTCATGATCCAAGGCTCACATAATAGCAACCCTCAAACATAGTCAAAGAACTTTAGGAATTAACATTGCAAAATCAAAGACATAATGAGAGGTCATACTCATATCAAATGCATATCTTAACTTTATAAGAATGCTCAAGCTGAAGTAAAAATGAAGAATGCACCTATTGGTTCAAAAATCAAATCATTCTTGGCAAAGTGCCTTGATGAGAAGTTTCATCCTCATAGGATTAACTCCAAAAATACATTGCAAACATCTCTTTTCCTTTGGATGACTTCAAGTAGGGATATTAATGTATATATATAATTTAATTTAATTTAATTAATTTTTTTCATCCAATTTTTTGAAGGGGACTTGCTTGAATATATTTTCAATATATATAGTATTGCATTTTCCCTCATTATAGTATTGTTGACTTTTCTAAAGAAAGAGATGCTTAATATATGGATCACCCTTATAGTTTATTTTGGCCAATTCTTGCTCTATAGTCTTAAAGAGAATTTTAGCCATTGAATTGATAATTTTTTGAATTTGAAGCCAACTAATGATATGAAGTCTATCAAGTTGGTTTCTACTTCAATTGAAAAATTTGATTTTTTAAAAATTCAATGTTTTATTGCAATTTGAACTTTGGGTCTATAACCATGGTTTGATAATTTTCTAATTTTAAAATGACATGATAACTTTGTTTTATACCATGATATCCTATATTGCAAAATACACATGTGCTGAAATTTTAGATTTATTGAACTATCCAAAATTTTCCTCAATGAGTGTTCCATATAAGGTAACTACACCTAAATCAACTGAATAATCAATTTAGCATGGTTTCTAATTTTAGGATTATTTTAGGATTAATCATAAAGTGTATGCAATGAAGGACCATGAGTCAAAGTTTGAGAAAAACACAAGACAAAACTCCTTGAAGCACCAAAAGTAGGATCTAATGGAGTTTGGTGTTGTGTTCTTTTATACTATTCTTAGTTGAACCTTCTTCTAATACCCCTATCACAAATTGGAGAGACCTTTACAATTAACTCCAATATCATTAGAAGAAATCTACATTATTCCAATTGATGCTTTTTTTTGTTAAATCTAACAAAACTATGTTGCAAATAACACAATTTCAACATTATTTTAGTCACAGTTGTGTAAATCTACATTATTTCCAACACACTTGTATTACATTGAACAAAAAACATAAGTTGGTATAATCGGTAAGTTTCTTCTAGTGTATAACTCTATTAGATCCCACTTTTGGTGCTTCAAGAAGTTTCATCTTGTGTTCTTCTCAAACTCCACGCCCAAGTCCTTCATTGTACACATTGTACGATTAACTCTATAGAAAATTTATCTATGGGATCTTGTTGGTAGTCAGAAGGGGACTCTAGATTCTTTAAAATGCATTTTATAAACATGGTATGAATAAACTATGAATATTGAAAGTGCTGAAAATAAGTATTTTCAAAATGGCCCCTAGACTCTCATGAATAGTGGGATACATTTTAGGCAAGATTCTCTAGGGGTCGGTTTCTGAAAGGGGTGGAAATTGGGTCTAACACTCGTTGAATAGTGTGACGGAATTCAATTATTACTCAACGATCAACCAATGCAAGCAAACCCCCAAATTGGCGGTGTGCCCTGAAATCACTGCTTCCCTCAACTTGTGACCACTCTCCTGCTCTTGCTCTTGCTGGTTGTTCCCATACGGAGAACGTATGTAATACACTTGACTTGAAGGTTCCCTCAAGGGAACGCCGAATAATACCAAAAGCAACCCACTGGGAACGCTCTGCCCTGTCGGTTCATGGTTCACTTGGATGAAAGCTGAATGAATACTGTCGGTTCTTTTTCTCAGAAACTTCAGTGTCTAAAAAGAAATTGTAGTGCTATGTGGGTCGGGTGAGTGGGTGGGGAGAGATCAAGTGAAAATTTCACATGTAATGATTCCCATTAAGTTGACCAATCTCCACCAATAGGCTTGTCCACCAATATCGATAAACCTTGAAGTTTGACTTCTTTGCTCACTGAGGCCAGTAAGACAATCGGTGTTCACTTCTTGTCTTTTAGTGCTTTTTCTACTGGCCCAACTCATATGGCAAGAGGCCCTAAATTAGGAGACACTGAAACCCCCTTTCTTAGGGTAGGGGCCCCCCAAACCGCCACTTTATGCTACAATGCCTAGTTAATATTGATAGATTGGTAAGATTATCATATTTTCTTGTTGGCAAGTGAGAGGAGGTTCCAATGTACTGAAAAATGCAACATTTTGGATATTGTATTCAAAAGTTATGAAGGATCAAAATTTTATTTTGGTAGAGGTTCTAAAATCATTTCTTCAACATATGCACATATTGGTTTTGGAGATGTACATAGAGTGGTGATGGTAGTTTTGGGCAAGGAGTGATTTTGAGTGTACGCAACTTAATTGCTTGCCAAATTTTGACAACTACCATGTATCAAAGGTAAACTTAGTTTGTAATGGAAATTTTAGAGTTGTTAAAATATTGTTGTGAATCAAGAAAAAGAAATGAAATATCATAACGGCCTATCAAGGTTGGCAAAAAATAATTTTAAATTGAATGGATGCCAATTTTTGGTGAATTTATTTTGTCATTTTTTTGTATAGACAAAAAAGGATTATTGTAGAATATTAACAAAATATTCTTAGTTCCTAGAAAATTAATTAATTAATGATTGGGAAGAGAATACCAACCTTGATAATCAAGAATGGTAGTGTAGGAGCATGTACAATACAAAATATTGATGAAATGTGAACCTTAGTCTAAATTTGTAATCCTATTCTTTAGCTATGGTAAAGTCAAGTGAAATCACTACAATTGCATAAAATTATATCATGATTTCTAAGTAGTGCCAACAACCAATCTATATTGAGTCCATTGCTCAAGTAGAAAGGCTTTATTGGAATAAGGTAGTTGAACCTTATATCATCATTATTAGTGTTTTTTGTGTCTATGTAGCCACATCATGAAATTTTTATTCAACTAGACTATGAAATTGTGATAAAAGATGTTGAAATTAGAATGTGATTTTTTTGCATAGAGATTATGTTATAAAATTTCAAAAGTAACATGTCGTTGACTCCTACAATTGGTTCTAGACTCAACACAAAACTATAAATTTTGGAACCTTGAAGCAATAGGAAGTGATGTATGAATAGCAGGCCTTCAAAATTGTCACTTTGATAATCTACTTAAGTTCTAAATATGAAAATGGTGTTTTTCACATGCTCATTTGATTTGCTAATAGGCAAAAAATAAGAATTCATTTCATATACTTGGTGGTTTAAGTTGGTATTGCCTTACTAACTTATAGTAGGAAAGTTTACTTCCCCCTCCGCCCAAATGGGCATACTACCATACGTGAAGGTTTGATTTGGCACTTGGATGCCCAAATACTTTCTTTTTCACTAGTGAAAGGTTTTGGGAGGTAGAACTCCTCATTTGAGGATTTCGGCATTTTGTCTTCCATGCCGATGCCATTTTATCATGTTCTCCTAGTTTTGACTCAAAAAAGTTGGCTATGACATCAAATAATTATAGATTTTTTATCTTGATATTACACTAAATGCATTTGAAAGATTGGCATTTGCAAAGCTAATGATGCAAAAGTATTTTACTAAAACAATTAAAATTATTTCTTTGTATTTTTATGACATGCTTTGAAAGTCAAAGTTCTTTGTCATTAAGTGTAAATAAATTTTTTCAAATTTGGTATAAAATAATGTCGTAGTCTTCTAGAGGAATTAAATTTTTTCCACATGTGAGAGATTTTCCTTTTTAAAACTATATGATTGACCATATCAATTAAAAAAACAGTTTTATCCCTTACGAATAAAGTAAAAAGAATTACAAACAAAGTAAGAAGAATTTATGCATCTATGTTTATACCTCAAATTCCATATACACTCAAACTCCATATTTTAAATGATGAATAAAGACTTCAAGATGATGTATCATCCAAAAATATTTTGTTCATGCAAAGTACTATGGAATCTTTAAAAGCCACCCTTATATTATGAATGGTGTGAAAAAATTGAGGTACAAAGACTCAAACAAAAGCATGCAAAAAATTTCTTCAAAGGATTTGTATTGAAAGAACAATCTTGAGAAAAATTCAACTCAACTACAACCAACTGAAACAAGATAAGAGTGACCCCATTTGTACTACAATTCAAAAGCTTTTACTTATGCCACTATGTATTAGTATAGTACATTTGAAATTTTCAAATGTACTTCATTGGTACTAAGTACAAACCACCATGTTGAGTTGGTTTAGGAAATGAATTTCCAAGTTCTCTAGAGTCAAAATTGCATTCATCAAGTTCCAAGATGCTTTCATGTCTATACTTGCACTTTCTATGTCACTTTATGTTAGAAACAACATTTAAAAAATAGCTTTGTCTTGTTTTCGAGCTAAAAGCAATGAAGAAGTTCAAGGGCAACGTTGAAAATAGTTTTCTAGAAATTGGTAATTTCCCTTCCTCACTTTTCATGAGCCTCCTCCAAAAATTTTACCAACCAAAAATTATAATCTTCCCCTTGCAACAAATACAAATTTTTGTGCAAAATTTTGAATTTTCTTATGTCGTTTCCAAGCAAGGGCTTTTAGGTGCATAGAAAATTTGCTCATAATAGATTTAAAGTAATGCTACTACGTCCGTTAGTTTTTCCTATTAGTAAGTGGGCCTAATTAGTGACACCTAAAATATTAATGTCACTACAAAATTGCATTTTTGTGAAAATTGATACAATACAATGATATTTCAACTTGCACTGATTCAAAATAGTATGAGTTTGGTAAACTATCCATAAACAGTGCTAGAACTCTGATTCTCTTTCCCTGTGGTCACATGGCTCACATGGCACAAATAGAGTCTCTTGCCTTACTTTAACTTTAAAGTACACTCTTTAAAAAACAGACTACTTTAAAGCTAGGCCGCCAGCCAGGCCAGCCGCGGAGTTGCTGAGCGTTGAGGGTTTCCCCTTCCGCCTCCTCACCTGGTGGAGCCTTTGCACAGCAGGCTGCAGCGTGCGTGCCAGTTCCGACGCGGAAACGCGGACCCACCTCCCCACTACTCTCACTCGTCAGTCGTCACTCTCTTCCTGACGCTCTCGCAAGCATCCCCAATAGCTTTATATTCTTTTCGTCTCGCGGGAGCCTTGCCATTCATTATTGCAGTTCTCCATTCTCCCACCACCTCAAGAGTTTTGGGATTCTTTTGTGTGAAGTGTGCGAGGGTTCTCTTTTGAGGTTTTCTCGTGCGGATTTGGTTCAGATCTGCAGCATAGTCACGATGGTGAAGATTTGCTGCATTGGCGCTGGCTACGTGGGCGGGCCAACCATGGCCATGATCGCCCTCAAGTGCCCCGACATTGAGGTCGTGGTGGTGGACATCAGCAAGCCTCGGATCGCCGCTTGGAACAGCGACGAGCTGCCCATTTACGAGCCTGGTTTGGACGAGGTCGTGAAAAGCTCCAGGGGAAGGAACCTCTTCTTTTCGACTGAAGTGGAGAAGCACGTCGCGGAGGCTGACATTGTGTTTGTGTCTGTGAACACGCCCACGAAGACTCGCGGGTTGGGTGCTGGCAAGGCCGCGGATCTGACCTACTGGGAGAGCGCGGCGCGGATGATCGGGGATGTGTCGAAGAGCGATAAAATCGTGGTGGAGAAGTCGACGGTGCCCGTGAAGACTGCGGAAGCGATCGAGAAGATCTTGACGCACAACAACAAGGGGATCAACTTCCAGATCTTATCCAACCCGGAGTTTCTCGCTGAGGGCACGGCTATGGAGGATCTCGACAAGCCCGACAGGGTTTTGATCGGAGGAAGGGGGACGCCAGGAGGACAAAAAGCCGTCGCAGCGTTGAAGGCGGTGTACGCACACTGGGTACCCGAGGATCGCATTATCACCACCAACTTGTGGTCTGCAGAGCTTTCCAAGCTCGCCGCGAACGCGTTCCTCGCGCAGCGAATCTCTTCTATTAACGCCATGTCCGCTCTCTGCGAATCCACTGGCGCTGATGTGAACGAAGTCGCGTACGCCGTCGGGAAAGACTCGAGGATCGGACCGAAGTTCCTGAACGCGAGTGTGGGCTTCGGCGGGTCGTGCTTCCAGAAGGATATTCTCAACTTGGTGTACATCTGCGAATGCAACGGCTTAACCGAAGTCGCCAACTACTGGAAGCAAGTGGTCTCCATTAACGACTACCAGAAGACGCGGTTCGTGAAGCGCGTGGTCTCGTCCATGTTCAACACCGTCTCGGGCAAGAAGATCGCCATTCTGGGATTCGCGTTCAAGAAAGACACGGGCGACACAAGGGAGACGCCGGCTATCGATGTTTGCCATGGGCTTCTGGGTGATAAGGCGCTTCTCAACATTTACGACCCGCAGGTTACCGAGGATCAGATCAAGCGCGACTTGGCCATGAACAAGTTCGATTGGGACCACCCCCAGCACTTGCAGCCGCAGTCGCCGACGGCGTTCAAGCAAGTGAGCGTCGTGTGGGATGCGTATGAGGCGTGCAAGGACGCACACGGCATCTGTGTGATCACCGAGTGGGAGGAGTTCAAGAAGCTTGACTACCAGAAGATCTACGATAACATGCAGAAGCCGGCGTTTCTGTTTGATGGACGCAACGTTCTTAACGTTGAGGCTATGCGGAAGATCGGGTTCGTGGTGTACTCCATCGGCAAGCCCTTGGACCCCTGGGTGAAGGACCTCCAAGTTTCCATCTAGACTGACGCCGGATAATGTAGCAACACTAGGGGCTAACCCCTAAACCTTAATCCTATCTCATTCCATTCATTCTTTCATCCTGACCTTGTTGTGCAATCGGGTCAGATGACATCCCGGCTTATGAGAGATCCAGACATAGCCAGCTGCCTTGGTTGATGCTCCATTGTAAGAATTTTGAAGTCCCGAGATGCCATGCCACGGTGCTAGAGTTTTGATTTTAGAGCCTGGTGCACGCAGTTTAATGAGAGCCTCGTTAGTTGAGGAGGCTCTGGTTCCTGCTCTGGTAGGGTTACTGGAAGGAGATTCGTAGCAGATGTGTGAGCACATTATGGATGTGTCACCGTATGGTGTAACCAGTTTAGCCAATCATTCTTTGAATAATGTCACACGCTTTTGATTTCTCAATGCCATATCTATCAATATTTCAGTTCTATCGTGCTGTGAAGCGTTACGAAATTTAGGGTTGTGAAGTTCTTGTTAGCAGTGCCGAAGTTTGTGTGTTTTGGGGCAGTCAGTGAAACCAAAGTTGTGCTGTTATACTTCGGTATGGGTGGTTTGGTATGCTGAATTACAGGGAATACTGTGCGTGTTAGTACGCGGCTGCCATTACTAGTCTGTCCATTTTCCTTTCTGATATCATCAATTTTCTTCGTGAAGGTCACTCCGAGTTTATATCGTCTTGTGAGTTTTCATTATAGGCTACGTGACTTTTGAGAGTCCGGTGGCTCCAAATCGTTATTGGACATCATGCCAAGCTTTTGCATTGAATCCTGAATGTTCATATCGGCATTTTTTGGTTGTTTGTTTATAATCTTCGGTGACAGCACTCATTGAGGATTACAGGGTTGCCTCTAGACTTGGACTTGGATTTTACTGTACTATCAATGTATTTCATGAGAAGAATGACATGGCGTTACTGACAATGCTGTGTCTTTTGAGTGATTGGAACCTTCAATAACATCTGTCCTATTATTTTTGGAATTATAGACTTGCAGATTGACCTGATGAGAAATGGCAATTATTGCAGCTTCTGCATACTCGTGTTTCCTCTGGATCTGCTGCTACTAAAAGCATCAAGTGCTGCTGACCTGTGTACTCTATTTCTTGCACTGGCTTTAGAGACAGTGCTGGTAATGGGGATCTCCACTTCTTCTCTAGCTGAGTCTTTCGTGGATTCATAGTGAAGACTAGCGAGTATTGCGTAGGTGGTGTAGCCCCAGAGTGTTCTCGGCGTTGGTATATTATAACCCAGTCCCTGTGGACGGCCGTTGAGCAATCCGTAGGAACAAGAAACCACACTATTAGAGGCTCTGTCCCTTTCAATTACGGATTTATTAGAGGCTTTTGAAGCTTATTTCAGAGCGTAGCTGGTTTCATGTTTGGAAATTAGGTCCGAGTTTTTGAGTTGCATCAACGTTTAACATAGAAATTTATTCCAACTTTCTCACTGCTGTCAGCATGATTCTTTCCTTCTTTTGCTCCGGTCCAGAGCCAAAAGGTCTAAGTTCATAACTTATGTTCTCACTTGGTTTTAGGAGTGCTTTCAGATTACACCTGAAATCAAATACCTGACGTCAATTGTGCTAAAATTGTGAGGTTGAGAGTTCACATGATGCGTGGTCAGATCGTCAGTACGAACTTAGAGGAGGAAGCTATAGCTTAATCTACAGAACTCTACAATGGGCCAATGGGGTTGGTATTTGGAGGAAAGCAGAATCATGTTCTGCCCGATTTGGTCACAAACCTGCAACTTGTGGAGCTGGAATTTTGTACTCTGACATGTCCTAAAGTTTCTGAGTGTTTTCATCCCCACCAGGCACTTGGGTGTCCAGTTGTCCGCTACCCAGAATTGAAGCAATCATGCACTGGAGTGTACCGTTCTTGTAGCAACATCATTACGTTACACTGTCGGAACCGCAGAGTTTTTCAGTGTACCTACGAAGTCGGGGCACGGGGCCATTTCTGAGTTTCCCATTTCTGACTGCACAGATCTCGTTTCGTCTGAAACTAGATGTTGGCCTTGTTCTGTAGAATCTGTAAGATACCAGGTTGAAGTTTTGTTGGCTCTAAACCCTTAAAGGGAAGGAGTCTTTGCGTCGACAGAAGGAAGTTTAAGTAGTGCCTTACTTGAAAATCAAATCAAGATTAAAAAAATGAAAATAGAGACTTTCTCTTACTTGCTCCCCATTCTACATTCCTAGTACAATAGGGATAGAGCCTGTTGTAGCAAAGCTGCTTGTTAAAGACGAATTTGTTAAAGACGAATCTTTGCTCGTTGAAGACGAATCTGTGACGCCTTGGGAGGACTCTACAGGTAGCTCGATGAAAAACTTTCACGGTTCCTATAGAAACTAGGAATACAATTTTTCATGTTGTGAATCATAATAATTTTGTGGCTGATGGTCACGGTGATGGGCCCTTATATCAGGTATACCTTGTTGAATTAGCATTAGCAATTCAACATTTACGTTTTTCATAACCAGCACGTTGGTGTCATATGAATCCCAACGTCACACCAGTTTGCCGCGAACTAGATGTTTGCCTTGAAATGCTCTTCATTTGAAACCCTGCACAGCTATTCCAATTTCTGCTAGAAAAGAATAAAGCCTACAACAACTACAACTACAGCTACAGCTACAACCTAATCATTGACAAGGGTTCTAAGTGCGTTATTGAACCATGTTGATCCTCTTATCTGTAATGGGCAAGGGTGCTGGCTGCTGGGCTACGTGAGGGTGGTCAGCTCCTTCGTACACTTTCAGATGAGTAAAAAGCCGTCTCCCGAGCTGTGCCACACAAAGCACCCCAAAGATCAGTGCTGAATTCCAGTCTCCTTAAATTTAGATCAAAAGCACCACTATAGAAGGCACCAATAGGCCCTCTCCCACCACAGAACTAAGACTGCTCATTCCTAAAATCAACCTCTCACAAATGGGAGAAAAGCACAATTCTGACATTCAATGTCTTCCTCAGAACTTAATCAAGAAAATAATGAGTGAGACTTTGAAAGCAAACTTAGACTATTTATAAGGAATCCTAAGACAAAATAGGAATCTTAGTCTCTTCGACTGAAAATGGTGGTGACGGGAGGTTCTGAAGGGCACATACAACTAGGAGTTGTCATCTCACATTAGTACACGTTTACTTGAGTAGCGCTCTATTCCATGTCAATAGGCACTTTATGTTACAAAGGGATACCATTTGCCTTTAAGTCGCTACTTCAAGCTTAAAGGGAAAATCCAGATCCCCTCAACAAATGATTCAAGCACGACAATTGGTGGAACAATTTATCCGCTATTGACGAAGTCTTAAGATTAAATTAAATTCAAGCGGAGCACTCAGAAGGCAGTAGTAGAGAGTGATCATCTTACCCGACCCTTGGGTAGCATGCCACGTACTGCATGTTCCACAATACGCTCTGGGATTCTCTTCTGCAAGTTCTCGAAAGTCTCCTCAGTCATACCTCCTGGCCTGCCTGAATGCCGCTTGTAAATCTTCTGCTCCCGTTTCTTCCCTGTCACTCCCACCTTCTCGGCATTGATCTGCATTCAATACCACATTCCCACCATGACCTCACATTTCAATCAACAAAACACAGAAACGCGGGGTAAAAAAAGAAAAAAAAGGAAAAGAAAATAGTAACCTCGGTGGTGCTTGTGCAACCATCATTCAAAAGTGAAGAAACGAACCACTACAACGTAAGCGCCCATGTCGATGGAAGGAGTGAAGGCAGGGATGTTCTTCCCACGAATATGAATGGCAATGGTGGAAGCCAGGCGGCCTAAACGCTTGTCTGCTGCATCCACTATGTACCACTTCTTCTCCACGTTCTTGTGGTCGTCGGCTTTGGGGTAGTATGTCGTGTTCCACACATCCTGCATTCAGCATTCCAACTCTGCTTAGAGACACCAGCATTTACATGCCAACGCACAATTTAAAACTTGTACAGAAATAGCTGCGCACGTTTCAAAAATCATGTAATCAACCTTGGACCAACCCTTAACTAACTTCAAGGGAACACAATGGAAATTCAGGTTTACCATCGAGGCTGAGATGGCACAAGAGATTGCAATTCGATGACACGTTGTAACATAAGAGGATCACCACACTAGAGGAAAACTAGAGTGACAACGATGGAATGGAAGCATGGCATTGGTCTTTTTGAGACCACTAGAGGAACAAAAAAGATTTCAGGACTCTCTTATTTCATCGGGACATCTTAGGTGGCAAATGAAAGGTGACATGGGAATTTCGAAGAAAGTAATTCTCTTCCACTCACTATTGCAAGGATGTTCATGAAATGGGGAAACAAAAAATAACTTTCATTGATTATTCATGCATGAGGAATGGGCCTAGTGGAAGTGGTATTGCTTGCCATTGCTATAGAGTGGTAATGCCCTAAGTAATGAAGTGGATGACATAATACTATATCTCCAATAACGTCACAAATTGCTATTTCATTGCAGAATAGCTAACCTAATTCACGGCTCACTAGACAGCAGAGTTGGAAGGTTAGGTGTGCAAAGTTATATCAAACACCTGTGAGATATACCTAAAAGGGTTTACACAGAAGAAGGTATTCTCACCTCACCAACTAAAAGGAATAATGTATATACTCTTGATCTCGCAATTAGCTCAGAATTGACCAATCAATAAAACAGCATTCTTGAACTCAACATAGAGACAAAGAGCACCGGAAATTTCCAGGGATCCAAAGCGCCATTAATCAGATGTCATATACATTCCCTTAATCATTACGTACCAATTGTCCAAGAATCAATTTCAGAACATGCACCAATAAAATTTTGCAGTATCCAAATACCGCATTCTTTGGTGCGCTCGTACCCTCTTTCAATACCCCCAAAACAGGAACTATTTCCCACAGTGAAAATGGTGACCCATGGGCGTCCTTACCTGACATTGAATTCCCCAGCATTACACTCTCCAAGGCTTTCAATCTCCAATAAAAAGCAATTCATAACCCCTCAAGATCGTCTCCACATTGAGGAGCGGAATGAGAGATGCTTACAGGTCCCATTTTCTCGATGCCTTCGTACATCCAGCGGTGCTCGGCAGGGATGAAGCCACCCTTCGCCTGAACCGTCAAGGTGCGGGGCCTCACGGACACAACGCGCCTGCGCAGCGACAGAAGAGTGGCATTGCCGGTGAAGGAGGAGGTGAGCGAGGTCGAGGTGGAGGTGGAAGGCGAGGCCAGCGACATGGAGGAAAATTGAGCCGCCGTGGCAGCTGTGAAGGACGCCATAGCTCGGCTTCACTGCAACAAATTGCTGTCTGAAATGCAGCAAAACGCAAGTTCCTGTTGAAGAGACGAAGACGCTGTTTGGATAAGGAACTCCAGGTCCCAAAATAAGGATCTACAGTAGGTCTTCATTAGGTCTTCATTAGCTTTGTGTTGTAAGACTGAGTGGTAACTTGGGTAGACTAGCCCATTTCCACCAACTAACACCTTGGCCCCAATTTCACCACAAAAACCATCCAAATCTGTCATTTTTCTCACAAAATCAATGCATTAATGCCAATAAGGGTTCATTTGTCAAGCCTTGATTGGTGAATACTTAAGTGCTAATAGATACATGAAAAGGAAATTATGAGTTGTTTATAGGACATTTATGATTTCCCTCTCTGAGTGGTTTTGTAATTTTAGGGCGGAGCACTTCAAAAATTGACAAAAATTACATTTTTAAAAGGAAAGCTATAATTCCATTTGGGTTTGATTTGTGAAACAAGCACACACCTTTTAAAACTATTTGTCCCTCTTGGAGTTGGCTACCTCCTTGATATTAACATATAACTTAGGCCCTTTTAAAGTATTACCATATGGCCTAAGATGGATGTCTTCAATTTTGTATGCAATGGAATATTGTTGGAAGGTAATAGAGTCTCTAATATGTAATTCTAGATCTTTTGAAGACTTTTGAAAGACACATAATTATAAATAAGAATTACTTGCATCTATATAAATGACAATTGAAGGATATTTACAAAGTACAACTTTGGAATTTATGGAAATTACTAAAATTCTCTAGAATGTACAATTAAACTTTTGAAACGTACAACTTTTACAATTTATAAGTTTGGAAATTTATAGAAACTACTAAAATGCTCTAGAATATATAATTAAAATTTTGAAATGTACAATACTATTTGCCTACATCTTCTTCTATGAAATTTTTTTTAGTGTTTCGACCATCAAGTATTTAAACACACTTCAAAAATTGTCTCAAAAACTTGAATTTAAATCAATCATTTTTCATGTGAACAAGCCATTGTTTGCCCATTGATGAGGCATGTTTTGGTTCCCCCAATGATTAAGGTAAAGTTTCAAAGTTTCAAGGTTTCAAGTTTAAGTATAAAACTATAGATTAGCAAGCATAAAATAATAAATGTTTGTGGACTACAAATGTCTTGAAGAACTTACTCCAAGAGCTATGGAAATTGGATTAAATACATCCAAATATGAAAGAAAAGAAAAATAATTTTGACTATTCAAATAGCTTGACTACTCTATGTTTCATCAATTTTTGTGCAAGGTTATAAACAAGTCCATGCACAAATGGGAAGAAAGAGAAAATTTGCTAACATGAAGATCTTATGTTAGGATTCTTCGCAAGCCATGATTTCTTTTTATTCAAAAGCTATAAATCCCTACATCCCTTCCAACTCACCTCTCTTAGGGTTTAAATAGTGAAGATGGCACTATTTATTGACATTGAATGAAAGAGGAGGAGCCATTCCATTGATAAAAGCTACATGTAAAGAAGTTTGAGTGGGACTTCACTTGAAAATTGTATTGCTACAGGGACAAAGCATCTTGAACAGAAGCTGCTTGTTGCGACTTTGCTGTGTGCTTCATACAAAATGTTGACATTCCGTAGGAAAGAGGGATTCTGGATAAATCAAAGTAACTTGCAAAAAACTCAAGAAAGTACTGAGTGACCAAGCTAGTCATATTCCTGAAGAACAGATAAAAATGACAATGTACTTCCATGATACTGTTCACCACATGCAATGGATAGTAATTTTCGTTGTCTCTGGACCGAAGGAAGGGGGCTTTATATCGGCTGAGAATCTGTGAGGAAGTTTCAGTAGGACCTTGAAAAAGCGAGTCAATACTACGGCAACATCACCTCTCGTAGCATAGCTGCTTGTTCCTGAAATCACATGCTACTTTGAGTTTCAACTTTGCTTCCCAGATATGTAGTCCAAATACAATCCAAAGCTCAATTTACTGCAATTGATTGGATTTAGAAAGGATTAGAAGATGATTAGAAGCTCACTTGGCTGCAATTGTTTGGCTTCTGGATAAATCGGAAGATGACCAGCTAGCTCGCTACCAGGGTGCATGGGGCAGCAAGAGTTTCATGTTCTTTCCAGCCCACACACGGTCCTCCTTCTCAGGCAGCTGCCCTAGAGGATTCTCCGGCACCTCCTCCTCCTCCCAGCAACCCCTCACTACGTCAAACACTCCACATTTCCCAGAAGACTTCGCCATCACCATCAACCTCGAGTTTCGAATCCCAATCACAACCATCTCCGGATACCTCTCCCATGCCGACTGTATCCCAAACCTCAACTCCACGTCTCCTTTCGACAGTTTCAACACAGGCGGCTTCCTCACCATCTGAACGATATCGATCTCTTGCACTTCAAAATACGCTTTGTCAAACAAGCTGAAGAAGAAGGGAGGGTCGAGAGTCCAGGCCACCAGGAACAAGCGGTCAGCGGTCATCACAAGCTTCGGATTGTAGAAGTAGTCCGGGATGTCCACTGTCGCAAGATTCAACCAGTCCTCCTCCACGAGATTGTAAACCCACAACACATAGTCTTGGAAAGCATTCCAATGGGCACCAAACAGGAGGAACAGGCGGGATCGGAGCATCACGCTGCTGCGGAGGGGACGGATTACGGTGGTGTCCCAATCGGGGTTTACCAAGCTTTCCCATCCATGGGATACTGAATCGTAAACACGCACCAGGGGATCATTTCGAATCCACGCGCGCTCTTGCTCGCTTGTACTCGGGTCATTCAACCTCGCCGTCTTCTTGTGGTCGTGGTTTATCAGAAAAGCTTTGAAACTCTGAGAGATTGGGTCGACCATGAAACTGAGCTCGGGATACCCGTCGCACGTTTCGAAATCGGGTGCAGCTGGCAGGGTTTTGACTTTGTTTTCAATGGGGTTATGGACAATGAGGGAGTTTTCTGATCGTATAGTCCCCGAGAATTGGACAACGAGACCACCGTCCATTGCCACTATATCAGGCCGGTCTTGGAGGAATCTGCGGGGATCAGTGTCCTTGATACTGTGCCAGCGTTTGGCATTGAGGTCGAGTATACACCATCCACATTCGAAAATTGTGTTTTGGTTCTGCTTCCTCGGTATGCGACTTTTCACGTAGCGGAGTACGATGAAGGTCGAGTCTTGAGGGTTTGCGTGGTTTTGGGCATGCAGAGTAGCGAAGTGTCGGCTGCAGATGAGCTCGTTCCATTGTTTGCAGACGGCACGGTATCTGCACAAGTCCGGTACAGGAAGGAGGGTGAGCAATTGCTCCACTACGTCAATTTGGGAATCTCTCCATAAAGGTTCATTTACGTCCATTGTGTTGTTTGTGAAAGTGATTCCAGGCAAGGTTAATTAGTTATGCTATCTGCGATAGAGGTTTACGATTAAAGAGAGAAGTAAATGCGATTAATTCAGTACTAACAGTCGTAGCATGAAGGACTGGAGCATATTTCGACGCATGAAAGTATATACGTCCTTCAACTAATTCTCATTGGAGTTCTAGCTAGTGATTGTCCAAATGGTTTTATATGGTAGAACAAATTTGAAGCTCACTAATTAAATTCATGAAGAATAAATCCTCAAGTCTTATGGTGCTCCAGCTGCTACAGAGTCAGTTCACATTCTCGTGCACAGCCATGGAATTCTGAATCGCTTTTGTGATAAGATGTAGTCCAGCTTCTTCGTTATGCATAGCGCAATATTGAGTAAACATCCATCGGTATTTCCAGAACTGTCAGTATTGCTTGACAAGGTTTCAGATGTTTGATGGAGCCAGGCAAAAGTATTCTCCGGTCCTGCTGCTCATCGAGATACCCAGCATTGTGGACATTTTCGTCAGGTCTCCACGAGATGCAGCATAGAGCTACTAGTGCAGAACCTATCAGTGGGTGAAGAGAGGCATATAAATTTAGTACAATCCATAACTTCAATCGATTTTGTTTTGTAGATTGAGGTGCCATTGCATATGGAGAGCACGAAAAAAATCTCAGTCTTGTCCTTCTCTCAGGTACTCCTATTGACACCGTTGATTAAGCCTAATTGAACAAGATTCAATTATTGACAACATTCCCATTGACAACCGACCACGAGCACTAATTTGCGTAACAGCAGAAGACTTCTGCAACTATTGCAAACGTGAAGAATCATAGGACCACACCCAATTCGGAAGATCATTTCACCGGCTATACTGCAATTATTTGCCTTGCCCAATCCGTCTCTTCAAGTTGCTACTTGATAAAGGAGAACCAGAACCATCGAAGTTCATATTCTCTTCTACGGGGCCACATGATGAATCTTAGGCCCCGATGTAATGAAACAAACTTCTCCATAGACCTAAGCAAGTGTGAGGGAGAATAATTCATACCTGGAAGGCTTTCTGCAAGCCTCGGACTTCAGAACGTAGGTTCCATGCTCAATCGTGATGCAGAATCAAGGAGAACAGTTGCTTGTCAAATGACATCTGTTAGTCTTCCAAATCTGCAAAGCAAACCCCATTGAGGTGCTAAGAGGTTCAGCTCATCAAAAATTCAATCAACTTCAATGTCATCAGCAATCAAATGGGAAAGGTCGTCCTTCCTTTTCATTGGGAAATGAACAACTAAGAAATCTGACTCGTTTTATAAAGTATCCCTGACGTACACAAAGTTACCCTTGCGGTACTGCATAAATAGAACTTCACAACCTCTACAAATGCTTTCAACAGACAAATGGACGCATGCACAAAAGTAGGCATGTGCTTGTCATACCTGCACCCAAACCCACACAAAATTAGGAGCACCTTCTGAGCTTCGAGAGAGAGCCTTCGGCTTTAGCAAACAAGAAAAACTCCATCGCCAATTTTTGACTAAGAGAGCCATGGGAAGTTCATTCCACTCCACGATACTTTGTAAAGAAAAGGGTTGGCTTTGAGCGCCGGAGTGCCTCCAACTCCCGCACTATTTGAACAAAAGTTGGCCTCCCACTGGGCTCAGAGTGCCAGCACCTTCTCAATAAGTCTTGAACTTGATCATCTATGTAATCAGGCAGTGGAGGCCTCTCGCCTCTAACTATTACAGCATCGTAATCAGTGCGCAAAAGGTCTACAAGAGGAAGGCAACCTGTTAAAACTTCATAGCAAGTCATGCTGTAGCTATACACGTCCACCTTCTTTGTCCAGACATTCCTGTCTGAATCATGATTTTGTACAGCACGCAACACCTCTGGAGCTCGCCAAAAGGCTGTTCCTCGACAGTCATTAGAGCTTTCAAAATCTGCAACGTAACAATGGAATCTATTCAACTTCTTACTTACTGATGTCTTCTTTTCCAAAACACCCTCTTTCATTTCCTCAAAAGAGGGTACCAACTTCATTTCTGCATCTGAAACCGCATTGTCGGAAGATCCAACAAGGACATTAGACGCTTTCAGATCCTTATGCAAAATATCACTCTTGTGCAAATCTTTCATCCCGCGAGCAATCTCGAGCATGATGGGTAACGGATATTGAAAAGGTGGTCGAGCATGATGGGTTTGCTCCATTCTAAGATCAATGAGTTTGCGTAGGTCGCCCCAGTACCGCTTCATCACAAAAGCAAACCTGCCATCTTTCAGCAACGTGCCACCCTTAATGAAACAACACTTGTTTCGAAACAGTTTCCATGACGAGTTTTTCCCCGATAGCGTTTCACCATGCGGCGTGAAGGTCCATTGACGTTGGAGGTCAGAAAGGCGATGACTACTCTTGAACACTTTCACAACGCAATCCTCTTTCCCGTCGAGCGTGGCTTCCAGAACCTCCGCCTGGCCTCCCTCGGCAATCTTCTGCCCGACCTCCAGGGAATCGCCATAGTCCCGGAAGAACTCGTGCTTCGGCAAGAGATGTTCCCATCTCGCATGAAACCTTCTGGAGCTTCGACTCATCCTGCACTTCTTCAAGAGGCTCTGGAAGTGTCGACGATTCTCAACGACCAGAAGATCCCCCTCGGAGCACGGTGTACCCACCTCTGTCCAATGCTCTCGCGACTTCTCGAGCTCGAACTCTTCGTCACTTTTGCACTTGCTTCGCAGCTCTCCCAATTGAATCCTACGTGCCGTCATGTAAAACTGATCTGCAGGTGCGCTTTGCTGATCCGAGATGCTCGCCGTTTCACCACCATCATCTGGTCCTGTTTCCACTGCTGTCACATATTCAGAACTCTCGGCTATGGCGGGCGCCTCGCAAGGTACGGTCTGTTCAGTCTCCATGAGGTCGTCAGTCTCATTACGAGTCTTCGACGCAGCCTCCACCATTGGATCGGAACAGAGTACCCTAAACCCTAGTCTGAAAAAAGGAATGTACAGGGCAAGAGGCTGAAATTCGCTTTCACAAGACGCATTACGAGCAGGAGAGTTGCAACATTCTTCGGAGATTCCCTCTTTGACAAAGCTACAACTGATCAAAACTAGTAAGGAGTATTTAGATGCAAGCTAAGGCAAGTCTACCATTCTATTCACCCCACCTCACCTCACCCCGAAACACTGCCAAAGTCATTCCCAAGAGATGGCCAACCTCCACAAACTTCCCAAGGGCCGTGTGATCCGAATTCTACATCAAAAGCGCCAGAGAATTGAAGCAGCAGATTGGACTAGATCGTCAAACAAACTAGCAAGTTTCGGAAACATGGCGTGCGACACTGCACAAACCAGTTGAAGATGTAACAGACCACAGATTCTGTTTAAGTTGCACTCCAATCAATCCCCACCGCAAGAGATTCAAACATGTTCTCAAAAATCGAACTACATCAAACACCCTCGCAAAATCCTACTCCAGCAGGAATTATCGGCACAATCCTTCAATCCCACCCACCCCACCAACTGACGAGCTCGGTGATATCAATCTAACGTGAGCAGAAGCTTGGGAGCGAGCCAGCAAACGTCATCGTCAGCTCCGTAGTAGTACTTTTGTACCACACGTGTTATAATGACTTTAACAAGAACAGTAGACTGACTTCCGTCGAAAGCGACACTAATAATTTATTGCATCCTACCAGTGCGATGGACACTGCTATCAACTTTCCCCCAAAAAACAATTGTCTCTCTACAGTAGAATGTTTCTGTGAGTGCTTTCGGTATTTTTGTCATGAGACGCTGGCAGGAATACCCTTAATTCTAGTGAAATCAATTGGCATCTCACTGCTTCGTGAACTTCAGTGTCCAGCCAATATGTTGCCATTTGTCACCACTAACTTATTAGTTATCCAGTACCCCGATTTTAGCAGACAAACGAAAGGTACAGTAGTTTACAGATGGAATATTAGTTGCAACGAAGTCTTGTTTCCAGTCAAAGGAATCCAATGGTGAACAATTCAGGATTCCAAGGTGCCACACCAGAACCAAGTCAATAGCATGATATTTTAAACCCTCCAAGATTCGTCAGACTGACAACATGGCAAAGCGGCAATCACTCTTCTACACTGAATAGGGGTATTAACGGGACCCATACTAATTAATCGACATTCCACACTAAAGAAATATCTACCTTTATTGTACATCAGTAGTTATTGGAGTGTCCGGGGGATGTAGAACTTCTATAACTTAAAGTGAACTCGTGCCGTGCCCGCTGCCTGTCTGTCTTCTTGCGTCTGCTGGGTTGGGGGGTTGGGTTTGGGTTTGTCCCACCAGGCCACGCGTGGCTGGTGGTGTTGTATTTTTATTCTTTGCAATGAAATTCCGTTTTATTTGTGTCAAAAAAAACAAAAAAAACAAAAAAAACAAAAAATTTTTAAAGTGAACTCCTGGAAGTCAATAACCTCTCCAAAGTGATATTATTCCTTCGGTCCTTGCATGGATGCATTGAAGATGTACAATATAAGTAAAAAAAAGAAAACAATTTTTTTAAAATTTGGAATCTAGATGTGGTTGTAGTGAACGTGACTGACTTCAATCAAGGAGTGCCACAAAATTGTAGCCCTCTAAACTAGAAAACTTTGAATGTTATTTACCCCTAAAAGACCATTGTCCCCTTGAGTGACAATTTGGAGTTCAAGTAGGTTCCTATGAGTTGATTTGTACTTCATTTTTTGTAAACTTTGTGAGGACGTGCAATTTCACAAGAGCTTTGTGAATATGTAATTTTTGTTTTAGTCCAATGCCAGGGGAAGAAATAATGGGGGGTTTTAGGCAAAGTTCAACTTGAGGGACAAGCTAGGCTGCCAATATTTGGTTGATTGAGGACATGGGCAAATGTGTAGGCTACGTTGGTAAGAAGTATGAAGGCTCGGGTAGGCAACAAGTGAAGGGTTGGGCCCCCAACATGTCAAAGCCCTTTGGATTTCAAGACCATGGTAGGTCTAAGCTTCTTTGTCATGAAGGAAAGTGGATGAAGGAGGTTAGCTCAAAGTTCCCAATGAAGGGGAATAGGTTGGGGAATGCAAGTGAACCCATTTTGCAAAGCTTGTCCAAAGCCGTAGCCTATACATTATTCACATAGTCCTTCTAAATTGTATAGGAAGTAGAGGATTTGTTTTTTTTTCCCAAATTTTTTTTGTGACATGTAAAGAATTAGTATATTTTTCAATCCACAATTCAAATTTCCAATTTTTAAAATTATATAGTGGCGAATGTGTTTGAAAAATTATTTTGTGCATTGTGAACTTTTAGACATTCACTACTAGAAACGTAGTGACCAAAACAACTAAAATTTGTTGTTCATCTCCATCCTCTGGGACGTGTTGTTTCAAACAAGATCAAATAGAATTTCGTCATGTCATGTAGGAATATATAGTGACTCCCATGTCAGCAACAACTCCCACGTCAATACATGTGTTGGAGCTAGGGTTTGAACCCAAGACCTCACTTTCACAATCCACATTCTTCAACCAATGCACCATACTTGAATTCACATGTGCATATGTAGATAACTAATTATTACTTATACAATTTATTGAGTTTGTATTGATTTGGTTCTAAGAAATTTTGAAGTACCTAAATTAATAGAAATCTTTGGACATTTTTACAAAATTTTGTTAAATTGATCAAGTTGTGATCTCCAATGCCCAAAACAACAAAAATCTGTCAATTTTATGTTGTTTTAGTCATGACTTTCTAGTAGTGATTGTTGTATTACAAGATTTTTTTGGATGTTCTCACATCTTTTTTTGGCTTGAAAGTTTTTGGAGACATGAACAACAGCATATTGATTAGCTATATTTTAAAATTCAAAATCTATGGTGAAAAAATTGCCACAATCAATGGCCAAAGGCATCTGAAATTGTTGGGCATAGTGAAAAAAACAACTTTCCCTTCAAATGCTTATATCTTTCAATCCCTTTGGCCAAATGTCATGAAATGTTTACCACTTCTTCTTCTACAAGTCTACTACAAGTACCTATAGTTAAATTTTCAAAAAAACCTTTTGTTCAAAATTTCAATGAATGTAGCAATAGGGGTAGTTTCAAGTGTTTTTTCACCAAAAAAATGGCCTTGGTCCTTTAGGGGTGAATGCTACAACCCCTCTCTAAAGCAATAACATCTTTAATGTTAATGTAATATTCTCTTCTAGTCCCAGGGCTATAATTACCTTATGTAATTTTTATTGTATTACTCATTGAAGTAGTCAACCAAAAATAATCAAATCACTAGATGTAATAATAGCAAGTATAATAACTGGTGTAATAGACTAGTAGGTGCATTCTTTGTTTCTACAGTCTTGAATGTCTTGCAATCAAACAAAGTCAAGAATCCCAAATTTCAATTGTTTTTTGGATGATTGCAAAAAACACTTATCCTATTTTTTGTCCCCTTAACCTCGTACATATGTTTTTTTGTTCATAACTTTTGCGTTGAATGTCAATTTTACATGAAATTTTAAAGAAAGGTACACATAGTAGTGGTAGACATAAAGTGATTTTTTTCATCTTTCAAAAATTATATTACTATTTTTAAATACACACTAATGGGATGTTTACCTTGGTCATTTTGGGGGGGTGGGGGTATAGTACTATTTTTGATCCAAAAATGTGAATTTGAAGCTCAAAATTGGAATACAAGGACTTTTACAAAAGTTACACAAGCACACAAAGAGATTTTTTTTAAATAAAAAATTTTCCACCTTCAACATGTGCTCAAAGTGCACTACTTTTGTGCAAGTGCAGAGAACACAAGATTTTTTCCAAAGTTGAAAATGGTTGTGAAGGAGCATCTTCAAGTTAGGAAAAACAACTTTCTTGAATTTTATTTATTTTTGAAGTTTTTTACTATTTTCTAATAAAAATCAAACATCAAAGTGTCCATTTTCTTGGTATTTCCCATTGTGCTTTTTTAGGCCTAAATTTTTAGGAACACACTATTTTCAATGCTTTATAAATTATCCATATTTTATTTTATTTTTAAAAATTATTTCGAAAGTCCAACAATACTCACTGAAATAGGTAGTTTTGAGCCCTAAATGGTAGGTGTTTCCTTAGGATAATAGAATATTACATTAATCCTTAAAAGACATTTCCTCTCTGGGCTTAGTCAAACTTCAATAGATTTCTACATTAAACACACATTTCAAAACTTGATATTATTCACATATAGCAATATATGCCTAAAATTTATTTTCATTTTTTCATAATTAAAAATATAGAATTTAATTTTATATGATTTTAAAAAAAAATTCTTTGTAAAATCATAGTAATTACAAAAATGCTTAAATTAGTATAATTTTAAAAATAGAAATAATAGTGAAAAAAATTATGGTGTAAATGGTGTACTCCTTGAGCTCACACCAAGAGAAATTCAATAGGAAAAAAAATTCAAAATGGTATATTTTGAGCTTTCAAGATGCTATCTTGAAAGTGTCACCAAAATTACAAATTTAACAATTTTGGAAAAAATTAAAACAAAATCAAAAGAAGATTATTAGAGCTACATTTTCTTAGCTAAGCTTTCAAACAAGACTATTGTGTGAAAATTTCAATTTTGACTTTCAAAATGCCCTTTAGACTTGCAATGTTCTTTAAGGAGTTAACTTGTGCATGGTCAATATCACTTCATTGAAGGGCGGGGTGAACCGACTATCTCTCTCTCGCTTGTCCTCCCAAAGTCATTCTAGGGGTGCATGTAAAAGAAAAGACCCCCTAATGTGTCTTCGATTAATTTCACTTCTACACACCTCTTAGCTCATTAGGAGCCTCTGATTCCAAATATGAACTCAAAATTTTCAAATTTTATCATATGTGGCAAATAAAAAAAATTCCCGCATTTTCCCAGGGGTATAATCAAGGGATGAGTGAGGGGGTCAGTTCACCCTGGCCCTGGCAACTAAGGGCCCAGCACAAAATACCGAAGCACAAGGTCTCTTGTTCCTTCAAATGTTGAGTACTCTGAATGAATAGAACATCTTATAACTTAAGTGAAGATCCTGGAACAACAAATGTAAACCAAAGACTTCACAGAGAATGCATTGTATGTACTGTACAATACATTAGAGGTAATTGTAAAGTGTGCGCAATTCAGGACCAGGAGCTGGAGTTTGAGAAAAATACATGACGAAACTCTTTGGAGCACCAAAATTTGGGTTTGATGGAAGATGGAGTTTGGTGCGCTGTTTATTTTGTACCATTCCTAGTTAAACCTTCCTTTGACACCACTATTACAATTGGGATGACCTTTACTATTATATTAACTCTATTAGAGGTAACCCGTAAAGATTCAATAGGCTATGTTTTCACCTAAAATGCTCCAAAATTGCTATTTTTAGTACAAGTACCAAATTTATGAAAAAAATATTTTTGGACATACATATTTGTAGGATCTTGTTGTACGTTGGTTTGAAAAGATGTGGATAAAATTTCAGAAATTTCCACCTTGAAGATTGCAAGATATTAGTGTTTGAATTGACAAAAATCCTTTTTTTGGCCCTACAAAAAAAATGGATAGCTGCACATCACAGGGTCACATTTGTATGAAAAAATGTCCAAAATGGTGGTGCTTCTTTGGATTCATTCTTCAAGGCAAGTTTGCTACATGCTCGAAAAAATATTTTAGATCATTTGGAATTATACAACATATAGGAAAAAAATCGTAAGTAGAAAGAAGTAGAGATTGATTCAAGATACTAAATTGTTAAGAATTTAGTTATGGAATTGAAAAATGCCAATCCCAATGGTTGCAATGTTGTACTAAACAATCTACATCCTACGATTTCATTTTTTTCAAAAAATATTGAAAAATGAGTGAAATAAAGGACTTCAAAGTTTATTTTAGAGTAGAGAATGTATAACTGCTTGTTGTATAAAACTCCTCATAACTTTCAACTCATTAATCAGAATGGAATGATTCAAAGCTTTCTAGGTATATATAAATCTAGAAAACTAATTTCAAATTGTAAATGAAGGTTAAAATGAGAAAAATAATTTTGTAGTTTAGATTCCTAAACCATTTAAAAAGAAGAAAATATGAATGAAATACACACAATACTATGTAGTTTGGATCCAAACATGAAGAGCTTGCAATTACAATAATTCTTTTGATTTTTGATCTTTTTGAAATTTTGAAAAGTAGTTGAAACAAAATATGGAAAGCTTCATTTTCTTAGTTTAAATCAAACACCAAAGATGGTTATTTTGAAAGTTACAATCAAGGTTGATGGAGGCACATCCACTTTTGGGATGCGTGGACCTCGAGAGGTTAATTGGTTGGTGACACAACGAGTCGAGTCTTTTGACTTACTTATGTTTTTATCTCATTACTTATATTTTTCTTCTCATTAATTTTCCATATGTAGAATGTGTTGATTCCCTTGTGTTGAATGCACTGATTTTCCAATCCCCCCACAGCTCCACCTTATGTATTGAAATACCCAATGTGTTGAAATTTAAGGAAATTGCTCATAGGGGATCTATTATGAGGATCCATAAGACCCGCGTATACCAATTTAGTGAGTTCAAGTAGGTTCTATCATTTGGACAGTCACTAGCATGAGGCCAACAAAGAAGATGGACACACTTGCGTCAGTATTGTTCAATGCTATCATGCTGGATCGCACTCCCTGTTTTAATCATGAATCATTTTCACAGATTGCATAATCAATGCTTGCTTGGAACTCATACAGAAACAATGCTATTGAATTATCAGAAGGGATGCAGTTCGTATACTTTTAGGAAAGGAGACTGAGGAGAAAAGAGTGCAATCTCAATACAGTAGTGGAGAATCATCATTCTCCTCAACGATTAACCCGCAAATGAATTATTATTTGATCAGAGAAACAGCAAATTAAGGGCAAGGCTTGTCTCCGAGCACACATCAGAAGGGAGCAGAACAGAAGATTCTTTTTCAATTTTCGGAATCAGGTCAGTGTTCAAAGAGAAGTGAAGTGATATTTTCGTGACTTCAGTCTTCACCATACCTTGTTGAAGAATAACTGGAAGATGGTCAAGGTTCGCTGTGGAAGCCGGCAAATTGAATGTCAAGTATCTAGCAGCTCGCATGAGTCTACTTCAAGAGAAACGATCGTCTTTGATGATATAAAGAAATGTCCTCGTGATGCGCATTTGGAATGATTTTTGTACTTCAGTCGATTGGGATGTCATGCTTACTAGGTGGCGCAACAGGGGTGGACCGAACCTGCAAGGGTTATTCGTTAATTTGCAAGCCCATCAGAAGGGGGAATACCCAAGAGTAAGTCACAGAAAATAGTAGACATTGTAGTAGTTCAGAAGGAGACAATAATGAGATAAGCCATCCTAATCTCGCCACAATTCAATTGAGACTAATTGTGCCACTATGTACCAATCGTGCATATGCCAATTTTGAAATGTGCACTTCTGGTACATAGTGGCACAAACCTCATCCAGTTTGCGGCTCAAATAGGATGCCTTACCTTACAGTCTTTGCCACAACAGCTGAAGATATGAAGGGAAGGGAAGGGTTGCAGTATTACGAATCTCTTCTTCTTGCTCCGGTTGCTAGCGGAACTCATTGGCGAGGCAGTTCTTTCAGCTGCGAGTATTTCGGCCTTTTCTAACGCATTTTCGGAGAGCCCGGGGGGTAACAGTGGCATCAGAGGAGATAATTTCTGCAAGGTGCAGCTTAAGTTTCAATTCAAACATTGGACAGCATGAGTGGTAACTGTCAAATGGGTGGGATACTTGACTGAATTCATTGACCGAAAGTCGGCTTGTGTGATCTCCAAGGAACATGGTACATATAAACTATTTCTACCCAGCATCTCTTAGCATTGCTATCCATAATCTTCAAGTCTGGCGAATCCAAAAACAAAGTCCAAGTCACAAAAACATAGACTTCTTTTCCAAGGCTATGTCACTTGTTTGGTAACCCTTCAGAGGTTACGAGTTCAACAATTCTGATGAGTACCTTGATGGCAAGCTGCCGTTCATAAGCATTTATCAACGGTGTATACCAGCTCTCCAGTCTCAAGTGAGGGGGTCCTGGGTCCAAAACCGCTTTCTTCTTGGCCTCATACTGCCTGTGAATAAACTTGTTAAAATTCTGACTTTGAGGATTCTAGTTAAACCGCCCGGGCATACATCTTGCTAGTACCGTAAAACCAATTAAACTAGATAAGTTCTATAATATTGAAATCTTGGATTGTGTTAAACAATGCATTTATTCATACCAAAACGGTGTTGCTTCAGCGTGACTGTTAACGTCCTTATGCTGAATTCTTAAAAGACGCATACGGTACACCATCGAAATCCGTACAAACACAAATCAAGCATTCTGTTCTATTATTTATGGAGAATATATCCCACCTCTTTAACTCCTCCGCATTATCTTTTGGAGGAGCTGGAGCTTCAGTTTTGGCCTCGTCAGGAGTTTCGTCTTCACTTGATCGACGCTCACCTACAATGCGAACAGGAGTACGAGCAGTAGAAAACACTTCATCTGGCACTTGTCTTACCAGAGGGTGGATTAAATATGAAGGTTCCCGAGCTCTCCACGTGGATGGGTATTTCAAATCCCAGAGTTTATGCTGCCCAAATTGACCAACTCGGATTCCTACTGAGTTCCATAGCCGACTGGTACAAGAGAATCATGCAATGGAACCATTACACACGCTATGAGACTGTCTCACCATTCTAAGAGTGGAAAGGTAGAGCCATTAAACATATTATTACTAGTGAGAGATAACATTGAGGAGATTTATTGACTAAGTTCTCCGTATAATAACATACACTGTGCCATATTGTGAGCAAGTGAGAAGCAAATTATCTTCATCTACAAAACACATGCTCACCTGCACAACAGCCCACTCAACGTCAATGTCGATACTTAAAAGATGTCATTTAATACAATATGGCACGTGCTCGTTAAGACAGAAAATTGAAGAGATAACTCACAAGTGGCTCATGGTGACCTCGAAAATCGTAAAGCATTGGCGTTGAAGACGTCTCGGTGCTCTTCTTCTCAAAATGGCAGGTGGTCAAATCCCATGCCTTTACATAGCCCTTTCCATCAGCGGAAAACAGCATCTGGTACATCCCTCCATCCCAAGTAAGAATCCCCAGTCTCTAAGAAGTACATTAAAAAGATCATATAACATAAACACTAAAGCTTACATATATGACTTGGCTTTCCACATTCCACGAATAATGGCTACGAAGGAAGCTTACTGTGCATTTCGCATCTGCTGCAATCGGCCCAACTGTTCCCTTATTCTCAGTGAAAAGCTCATGCACCTGAATTTATTGCAATCGAGCAAGACATCAAATCCATGAATGAAGAAATTTTTACCGTCACCGTGTCTGCTCAAAATGTGTGAATATATTGAATAAATCAATAAGTTGCACCTAATCTTCAATATAACTAAGTTCAATTTAAGGAACAGACAAAGGCTAATATATACCAGCTCTCCATCTTGCAAGCGAAAGAATCTTAGCCAACCATCCGCCACTGAGACCACCACTGATCTAGCCTTTCGAACCCCATATTTGAGCATTTATATCGTCAAGATCAATCAAGTTAGTACGCGAGGTTAAACAAAAACATGACCCAATCAACCATCGTACAGTGCGTCAGTATGCAATTGCTTCCTTGGCAGTGAATAAATGGTCCGCATTCTCAACTACTCGCAACATGGGATAAGGAGAATATACCAATTCTCTGAGAAAAACTATATTGACGATGACTTTGTAGTCAGGTTCTTTGCGTTCATGATCAGGAGGTCTCAATGTCCGCATGATTACTCCGTCCATCTTCCATACTATCACCTACATCAAATATTTGAAGGTCACCAAGACACTGTAACGTACACAAGCGAAAGTAAGAGACATCGAAATATGTAATTCTTGCACTCAACACGAGCAAATAGTTTACATACTTTACAGGATAGTCTAAACTTAACGGTGACGTCGAGGACATTCTAGTTTATAAAATGTGACTCAAACAATCAAGAAAAAATCTCACTTTCCCATCGTAACCTCCAGTACATATGGTGCTGGGTGCACAGAAGCATATGGCTGTAACATCATCGGTATGACCTCTCATATTCTTTTCGACATGTTCGATTTCCATCCAGACAGTGTCGGACCATTGGCAAACCTATAAGACTCGTGCAAATCAAATTGTGAACTGAAGATCATTAATGTATCCCAAGGTCATGCTCCGTTATATGAGCTTTCCTCAGTCGAACTGATTCTCTCAATTTTTCAATGGATATCGAAAACTTTACTTTGGAGCATCGAATACCTTCTTATTCCAACCTCCTGCTGCCACGAAGTTAAGGCGAGCAACATTCATGCACATGCAACAAGTTACCTCATACTGTTCCCCACAGTTTGAAGTTGTTAAAATCTTGTCTCTTTTGATGAAGAAGTCAAAGCAGAAGCCCAAGAAAGTACGTCAATCACATTAGAATCTCAAAATTATGATACAAAATCTATTTCAGAGAGAAAGTCAGTCAATAGCAGAGTTGGAAGTTAACTATAAATGAGTAAATTTGCACGTACCTGTCCCCAGCCAACCAGCTCTTTGAGAACCTGACCATTATTGAAGTTCCAGAAACGCATACTACCATCTTGGGCTCCAATGAGCAACCTCCGCCATGAATGGTCAAATGCCATACAGGTGATTTTTGTTTTCCTGCTCGAATTGCACATTTGAAGCCCAAATCAGCGCTTAACTCCAGCATGCAGAATTCTTTCAGGAGTACCAGAGAATCTCAACTATGGATCTTAAATATAACTAGAATTGAACTCTTCTATCCAACATTTTGCAAAATTAATCCAGACATGGAATCTTTCAACAAAATATTGCCTACCTCTGAGTATCAGAAAATGTGAAGACATCTTCACCCGTATCTAGACTCCATACCATCACCAATGAATCGACCTCTCCAACCACAACCTACACGTTCCAAGTTACTCAAATTTATCTTCAAAGTAAATCGAATGAAATGATTGCTTGCTGGACCTCTTGTGCAGATTCAACCCTTGTGATTAGAGTCCAAGACAGTGCCGTTAACAATACATCTTGGAAACCAGAATAATAAATTCCCCTACGACTTTGTGCAAAAGAAAACTCTCACATGACAGGGTAGCAACCTGACGAAACAGAGGATTGTATATCATTGCAGCAATCAATGCTGTTCGTGCCTCTCGTGCTCGTCGCTTATGCCACATCTCAAGTTTGTCTCCCCCAGCCAACAGAACCTGCACTAAAAGAACAAAAAAATAAGATTAAGAAAATGAAAATAGTGAGTCATTGCATTTTCGTACCACCAGTTAACGAATTCCGTATAGTCTCACAATATGATTTTGAAAAAGTTCGTCATCCCTTGCTGAAATACAGACGAATCGACGTTGCCGAGAGGAAATATGAAGATGGCAAGAACCTGTTTCACACTATCGTAGTATATGGTTACGCGTGAGGGCTCCCATTCCGTATTCTCAACAATAGTTTCCAAGCACCGGCTGCTTCGCATATCCCAAACCTTTATCTCGCAATCGGCAGATATGCTCACAATCTGGTTATCTATTTCATTGACTTGTACGTCCTGATGCAAAGAATATCGGTAGGTCTGACGATTTCACGTAGTTACAACTTACAAGCAGTGAAGAGTTGGTGCGTAGATTCAATAAAAAGTTCTACATTCATTTCTACTTCTCTTTTGCGTCGATCACTCGAATAACTGGCTATACCGAAGAACGATGGTCAAAGTAAACCAGACCTGGGCTTACCGTCACCGAGGCTTCATGCCCATGAAGAGATCCCATAGTCTTTGCTGTAAATGGGTTCCAAATGTTGATGTACCGCTCCAAACCACAAGTGACGATGAAATTGTAACTTCTGCATTTCAGCATGTGCAGAACAGCACTAGGAACTCCATCAGAGATGTCACCAAGCTAGGGCACCCAGAAGGAAAAGAAGACTAGGATTGACCTAAGTAATTCAGAGCACATAACGTACAGCTCGTGAGCCTAATTTCCAAGCACTTACCCTGTCATCGTGTATGACTTATTCAGTGCCTTAGGGAGAGCACACTCGAGTAAAAGAAGCACCTGCAGTAGTCACATGCGTATATACCATTTGCATGCTCCTTTCCTGACCATTTCAATTGCCGTTTCTCGAAATCAAGCATGTTCAAACAACTGTCCATGCCTGTAGTAATAAGTGAATTTGAATGCGACAGGTATTTGATTGAAGTCATCCAATCATTATGCAACACCCATGGTATGTTTTCTGACATTCCTGGAGGCAACTTCTTCTCCGACACTCCGAAGCCTTCCCTTGGACGCTCTCTGTAAGGTTTCAAGATTTCTCATCTTCACATCCAAACAGATATGGACATCTTGCAAAGGTAAGTAGTCTATTTAGTTAGGGAAAAAGATAAACTCACTTACAAAACTACAATCGAAACCCGGATTGATCTAAAATCACATTTCCAATGAAAGAATCATTATTGATGAAGTCTCTAAGTGGGTTTTGTTACTCACCCGCCCCATTCATCATTGAATGTGTATGTATGTAGGATTCCCAGTTCATCACCAAAGAGAAGTTTATCATTCTCAGCAACTCTCAACCATGTCGCACACATGGGTGCATTCTCCTACACAGTCGATAAGAAGACGAATTCATTCAAAGTGATAGGATACAGCAGATATTGTCAGCTCTATAGAATATCTTACATACACCTCTGGAAAAACGTTCACAGGACATATTGTACTTGTCAGTCAACTTGTTGATTGAAGTCCTTGTTAGAATCAAAAATAAGTCGAGATCAATTACCAATGCTGTAATGCGGCCTAGGCAATCAAAGGACATCCTCCCTGTATCATAAAACGTAACACTGCCAAAGAAAACATGAGTATGCTCTCTCTCAATCATGATCAAATTGAAATGGACCATGTAAACTCAACGACTTACTGTAAGCAATTCAGTATGTTTAAGCGTATATCGTTGGAAAATGCTGACAGAGTTTCTAGTTTTCTTTCTAACACAAGAACTGTGATGTAGTACCGAGAAAACAGAACAAATCACGTCATAGTAACTGTAAACCATTTACATGAGCCAATGATTCTATAGACAGTAAAATTAACCATATAAGTTTTACCTCCTATCTAATGCAAAAACCGCCAAGGGTTGTTGTGCCATTACGACCATGTCTGTGATCCAAGCTGTAAGCAAGATATTGGCGTTCGTGAACAATAAGCTGATGCAATAAGACAAGATCAACACAACAGTATGCATTCTGACACGAAATATACAAAATTCTTATGTCAAAGAAACGTTAACATGAAATTCTAAAGGTTGACCAATAAGCATTAAGCCACAGTTCAAAAGTACAAGTATTTTTCAGGGCTAATTTAAAAACTTACCACCACTGCCGTTCTGAATAGCCCGCACGGGTTTCAAAGTGTCCGCACTCCAAAGCTTAAGCATCCCTTCTTGCGTGGATGTTACATAGACGTTTAATTTTTCTAGAAGCATGATCTGCACGCTCAAGGAAACACTAAACAGCTAAGCATAAAGATACGAACATCAGTTCGTGTTGACCTTCCCTCTGGTCATTTGTACTAGTCGATCATTACTCTTCAGAGGGATAAAACTTTGCAGTAAAATCAAGCTTAGGAAAAGTCAACACGAGCTCTACACGATCTCAATCATGAAAGTTTCTGGCTTAAGTACATTTTCTATGAAACGGACCTTTTCTATAATGTTCCCCGGCTGACCAATCTTTTCATTGCCTCCCTTTCTCTGTGGATCTGGGTTAAACCAGGTTTCCTCGTCTGCCGCTCTCTCCTCCTCGTCGGATGGCGCTGACTCAGAGTCCTCGTAGTCACACCTCCCGAACTTCTTGCTTCCAAAGGTTGTTACTCTCACAAAAGTCGTATGCTCGGCTGCAGGCTCGTTCTCTTTTGCGATCTGTTATTGTGAGAAGATTTACTTTTCCCATATATATAATGCCAAAGCAATAGTGAGAGGGAGCAGAATAAATTCGGGCTGGTACCTGCTGGGAAAGAAGGTAGCTGGTAAAATCATCAAAACCAATTTCTCCTTTGCTATTGACATCAATTTTCATATAGAGATGCTTCAGTTGTTCTTCACTGCATTACCAGGGTAATTTGCAGAATCAATTCCTGACTAAATATCACAAAGTTATTTCCCTTACGACATTTCCCTTTCAACAGATACAGATATCTACAATACAGAGAAGTCTACTATTATGAATTTGTATAATGAAGTCACTCAATGACAAGGTTTAGCAAAGGACCTCATCAGTGCTGTGAGGGTTTTGATGGTCAGGCATGTGTTCATGAAAGTTTCCTGCAAATCATCGAGCCAGTTTCCAACTGCTCGTTTTCAATCCTTTTCCAACATGCGTCGGCTTTGAGCCAAGAAAAGCAAGCAAAGGAGAAGTTAAATGCACTTTCATTACAGTGCAGCGTCATACCTGATCTAGAAGGCCGTTCTCGTTCTCTTCGGCTGCTTTAAACACTTTCTTCAGCTCCACAAGAGCTTCAGCAGTCATTCCCATTTCTTTCCGGTCAGGCTGCCATGAGAACCAAAATTCATCAAGTAAGCTTCAAAGAATATGCAACATAACATGCCGTTAGAGCATGCCCAAATTTACAAGATAATAAACAAGCATCTTCATTGGGGAGGTTCGGTTACCGGGCGAATTGGTGGACCGCCTTCCTTGGCATTCTGAGCGTCTAATGTTCCCCCCTTTATGGACATTTGAATTTTGCTCACAGCTTCATTCACTTTCTCCTCTGGACTAATGTGCCGTGATTGCTGTGACAAACCACGAAGAGATCAGCCAAGAAAGTTATGACACGCATCAGCCTTCTAAATCCAGACTCAAAAGTCACACACGATCTATCCAAGGAAAGAGTATCAAACAGCTTCAAGGTGCACCTGATTTTCAACCATAGCATCTCAAAAATTGCAAGCAGAAACACACAACATGAGATCCCCTCGGTGCTACCGGAAAATGGAACAAAACGAAATATTCTCGTCCTCCAGTATCTATTTCAGTAATAACTTGAAAGCTTTTCAATCTTTCCATGTGCACTTACAGATGAAAACAGAATAAAAAAAGCCCAGTCGAAGGCAATTAACAATGCAATTGGGAAAAAACAGGGAAAACAAGAATGCTCCATTTCGGTAACACTTCTATTCCTCTGTTGTCGTAGGAACAGATTAGGGTACACTTACAGCCCAACTCGACCGCCGGTTACCGCGGCGAACACCTTTGTCGTCCTTATCCCCCATCCCGGCGAAAATCTCAAGTGAAGAGATTGAATTTTATTGACAGAATGTAGTCCCGAACATTGTTCAATTCGATTCCCCGCCAAGCACCTCAATTCATTGCTCTCTTGAGCAACACCAAACTGCTCGATCTAGCTTAGGTCATTGATCTTTCAACAAAAAATGCACATAACAATCGCCTCCGCATGCAACACAAAACTCCACTGACAGAGCTTTGCTTATACATTCAAAATTTGGATTCAACAACCCGCCAATTCAATCAACAACAATGACATCCTGCACATTGCCAACAAATTTCCAGAGTTCTCTGAACCTCACTACATTCAGCTAGCATGCTATCAGGACTGGTTCAAAATTACAACAAGCACGATGTGGAATTCGAAATGAACATATATAATTATGGTGGATTACTATTGGAATTTCGATTTCTGGCTACTGTATTGAAGAAACTGCGGCAATTCTTTTGCGACTAATTCTACACAATCGTTGCGACCTCGTTGTGCGCTCCTTGTTTTCAGGGTTCAATACTTCATGGACGGGTCGGTAATGCGCAACCATCCCACCTGAGACCGCAAACTGCAGCAATAAAACGGGTACTTCCGAAAGCCTCCGCAATCAGTGACCACAATTTCTGATCTGACCATAATTGTTATTTTCAAAAGTAGACAACCCGGTGCTCAGAGTCGGCATATAAATATTTGTAAAACATAAATGCCCCAATTGTTGGGATATTATTTTTTCATATAAATATTTGTAAAACATAAATGCCCCAATTGTTGGAATATTATTTTTTCATACAAATATTAATTTATGTGTATGAAGAAGATGGATCTTTCTTATGTTCAAAGCATACGCCTAATTGCATTTGTCAACTTTAACCCCTAAAGGACCGAGGCACATTTTGGCAGGAATTGTCAAAAACTGCCACTTTTTAGGGCAGCAAGAAAAAAATGGAAAAAAAGTTTTTTTTCAAAATTCAACCATAAAAATTTGTACTAGATTTCTTTGGGAATAAGTGGAAACTTTGACCACATGGATTGAAAGATTATAACATTTGAAGTTTGGTGAAATTTTTTTTCTTAAACCTTGTCGGATATGGCTTGCAAACTTTAACTCCTTCTAGAATGAGATTCTTACACTAAACATGGTTATTTTTTTTACATTTGCATCTTGGATCATGTAAGCTACACACCTTCCAAATTTCAAAATCATAGGAAGAGTTTTGTACATGCTATCCAAAGCTGCCCGAGCTGCCCGCAAAGTTCAGGGCAGCATAACTTTTGATCCAGGCACCCAATCGGAAAAAAAATAGATTTTCAAGAAGGGGATACATAGTTACACATTAAGTCCAAATTTCATGAACATCCGTCTAAAAATGACTTCACAGGAGCCTACCCGAGATTTCTTGCATATGTTGAACAGACACTTGGTCCTTTAGGGGTTAATTAATTATTTGGGAAGGAGTGTCGATGGATAGATTCACCCCTAGATGGTTTGGGGTGGAACCTCCCGCCCACTCTCTACAAAACAAAAATGAATTTTTTCAATCCAATGGTTTTTTTGAAGATTCTTGTGTTAGTTCTTTAATATTTGTACTATATGGTTTTGGCCCCCCAAAATAACATTTTCGACTCAAAAAATGATCCTTCAAAAACAATTAGAATAAAAAGGTAAAATAAAATCTTCAAAAATCACTATGATTAGAAGTTAGCATTTTGAACATAATGAAAAAAATTCTTGCAAAAATCCAAAATATTCAATCTACAATGGATTTTAGAAGAAAATTTTCAATTTTGACTTCAAATTTTTATTGAAAAATATTGTTTTGTGTACCAATTGATCTAACTGTATAGATATGATGATCTATGAATCATATTATACAATTGATGTTTGAGAGTTATCAATAAATTATTGTTCTAAATTTCATTTTATAATATATCTTCACAATTTGGGAAATCTAAACCACCATCTAGTCTTTTTTAGGGGTTAAGCAATAAAAGAAAAAGAGCTCACAATTTTATTTATAATTGGACAAATTTGGAACCATACTCATTAAAACCCTTTTATAGTTTACTTCACTAAAATCGTGCAAATCTATCTTAATTTTAGTGGGAAGTGCAAATGGTGACAAGTGACATGAATACATCAACACAATTTTTTTAAGAGCTCGAAGGCAAAATATTATCATAATCTACTACATTTGATGGTAGATCTCTCCTATTCATTATCATTGAATAAAAGACCAAAGTTTGTGCAAAACCCCACCACTATTTGGGTAGAAAGGGCAAATGGAGACAAAAGAATTGTAAGCCTCATCACCAATCATTTTGGGGGAAAAAAATTGTATTGCAAACTACTAAGATAAATGAATCCATGACAAGCAAACTGTCTAATGTAGTCATCTAGAAAACCACCCATTAGAGTTTTACATGATAAATGAGATTAGGACTATATTAGGTTGATTTGTGGCCATAATCTTGTCTTGAAAGATGGTCATGGAGTTATTAGTGACTGTCATAGGGCACTTACACTATTCAAGTGTAAATTGGTCATAAAAAGTTATTTTTTTATTCCTTAATGTCATGGCCATGTTAGGAAATGTTGTAGCCATGTTAGAAAATGTTGTGACTGATGTAGGTGGTAAGATGACCATTATGGAAAACCTTTTTGCTGATTTGGGGTAGTCTCTAGACTGTGTTGGGCCAATTGGGCTGTACACTTCAAAAATTCATAAAAAATTCTTACTTTGTCCAAAAAATAAATTTTCAATTGCTTCCTTCAATTCTCACATATGTCTATGTATGGGAAAAAATCTGAACCATTTTGCTAATGGCAACAGTATGGACCACTCATTCTGCCTGTCATAGGCAAGTTTACCTTATATCTAGTGAAAACTCTCCCCTATTCATTCCCATTGAATAGAAGACCAAGATTTTTTGCAAACTCTCAAAAGCTTGGATTGGAAGTGCAAATGGTAAGAGGACACCATTTGGGAAACAAAAAGAAAATTCATATTACTATAGTCCAATTGTAATGGTGAATCTTCCTATTGATTCTCATGGAACAAAAGGCTAAGTCTTCTCTAGAAGCCCACCATGGTTTTGTTGAGACAAATGATGACAAAAGAATTTCAAACCTCTTTACAACCCTTTATATATAGTCCTTGAAGGCAAAATCATATTGTAATCTACCAATTTTGATGGTCGATCCCCCATTGATTTCCATTGTACAAAAAGTCAAATCTTTTGTGCACCCCCACTACTATTTTAGATGGGATTTTAGTAGGAAGTGCAAATTCCTTAATATAAAACACTCTATGAAAAGAGACATACAAAAAGTGAACATTCTTTTTTGGATAGGAATTATTGTCATTAGCAACTTGTTTTTACATGCAACTCTATATGTTGACTAACTTGATCCACCAATCCCAAGTTGTAGAAAGTTTTCCGTCATGTGTTTAGGACATCAAAGTAAAAATAAAAAATAAAAGTTGGATCCCAGTATATGATACAAATATAGAAGTAAAAATAAGCACTGATTCTAAACTTGTAGAGAGCATTTCCTATAAGAACCACTTTGACAATCACAAACAAGCATACAAGACAAGACACCCCCAAAACAACAATTTTTCATAGGAAGAGGATAAGGAAGTGTACTAGAAGATGATTGGAATAGAATTGGAGGTACTTGCTACTAGAGGCTGAAATCTTAGAGTGCTCACAAAATTTCACCAATAAGTAGCAAAAAGACTGCCCCCACGAAGACCCACTTCTATCTCCAATAACTGGGTTTTTTCTCTTGAGGGGTTGCAAATTTTCACCACTCTGACAGGTTTGAGCCTCTCAAACTCCTTCCCTCCAAAATTGCGCCAATGCTGAGAAGGCACGTGGCAATTTCCTGCGCTCAAAATGGGAGAGACATTTATATTTAAGAATTCTTACACCCATATTCAGTAGCATTTTCAGCGCCAGAGCTCATAACATTGTTCACCAATGTCAGGGGGGTCCCTTTTGCACCCCGGGAAAGAGGGAGCCCCCAGCACAGAAACTTACCAGTTCGTTGAAAAAATTACTGCTTCGTAAAGCTAGGCACCCGCTCCGTGAACTTCGACACCCGGGTAGAAAATATCTCTTTACTGTAGCGGTACTGAAAGTCTCTCGGAACGTTGAACAACTCCAGCTTTTGTTTTGTGTTTCATCTACCTGTTTCAAGATTGCAATGTCTCGGTGCTCACCAGTCTTTTGCGAGAGTTTGCATTCACAGGAGAAGGTCACCGTTGTTTTGTGTTGCGTATACCTGTTTTGAGGTTGTGACGTTTGGATGCTCACCATAAACTTTTGCAAGAGCATGCATTCACGAGAGAAGGTCACCGAAGTGGTAGCTTTGTTCACGATTTTTTTACGAAACGTAGTTGCGATAGGTTATCGAAGTGGCAGCTTTGTTAATGAAACACAGGTGCGATAGGTTTTTTTGTTTGGACTTCATCCAAATTTCGAGGGTTTCAACACAGTGGGTGCAACTTTTTGAGTGGATGGCGAGAGTGTAGATCACTTGAAGCGGTTGCGACAAATCTTGAGCTCCAACGATCCTTGAGGTCTTCTTCTCCCTTAGATGTTGTGACAGATCTTGATTTCAGGTGTGCATTCCACTCTCAAAATTGTTCCTAATTTTGTTGCATTTGGGGAGTTCAGTTTAGGGGGGTGCTTTCAAAAGTTGTTATTATGTTGTTGCTTTCTGCACCTTGTTTTAGGGGGGTGATGCATCTAGATTTTACATTTGTAAATTCAACATTGTTCACTAATCCTTGTGCTTCAAGTCAATTTTGTTAGAATGGAGTGATTCTTTTTCCAAATTTTTTTGCATTTGTATATGGACTGCAATTCAGGATTGCAATTTAGGACTGCAATTTAGGACTGCAATTTAGGATTGCAATTTAGGACTGCAATTTATAACTGCTATTTAGGATTGCAATTTAAGACTGCAATTTAGGGCTGCGATTCAAGACTGTAATTTAGGACTGTAATTTAGACCCAATAGAGAGTATGTCTTATTGATGTATCACAAAGCTTCTTAAGTGATGGGTTAGGTGACTTAGGTCTCAATTTTCAAAACTCTCGGTTCAGGGATGTACCATGAAGCTTATCAATTGATGTATTATTCAATGGCAAATTCAAGATTGAATGTAATGATTGTATGTAAATGCTCTTTCTTTAATTGCAATTCCAATTGGGTTGTTCTTCACATTTTGTCATGCCGTAGTTGCAAGGCAAGAACCATGATGAATTATTTTACAAAAAGATGTTGACATGCTAGGAAAAATATTTAGCCAACATACATGACATTGGTACAATAGGAAAATAATTTTGAACCTCTACTTTCTTTTTCTCTCTCAATTCTAATTTCTCAAAAGAAAACTAATATTCTACCAAGAGATGTTTACCTTGTCCTACATTTTTGATAGTGCCTTCAATTGTTATTTAGTCAGTTCATTGCACATGAGATAATATTAATGTAATGCCTAATTTTCTATTTCACCTTTTAGGGCATCTTCTTTCACAAAATGTGATAGCTTCTTTTGTACACCATGTATGTAGTCTACTTCCTCAATTTTCTCTTTTAGTGTAAATGTTGTTTAAAAATGTAATTGTATTATTTATCTCTAATGACATTAATTGTATGTTAAATCATTTTCACCTCTTTCAATGCAGTCTTCAAGACAAGAAGCTTCAATCTAGCATAGGAAGGGTGGGATTCATTCAACATGGATAGCTTATCTCATTTGCCGTATCCAGAGGTGAACATGACTATCGCCGCTTTGTTTGACTTCCAAGGCACACGCTACGTGTCTCTTGGTATTATCACATCACTCCACCCATTACAATTGGACTATATAGTGATGGTTGAGCTCCAAAATAGGGACTTAACTGACATTTACTATCCTTCTCATAGGTACTACAATCACCCACGGTCATTAATAGTTTCGACACGCATGCATGTTGTAGATGCTCATGGAGGATTGAGGCTTATTTCTCCACCTTTGGAGGAGTTGGGACACATGCCTTTACCTTCTTCTATCCCTATCACCTCTCGAGAGTCCCAAGGTACTTATATAGGAGGCCCATATGATATACATCCCCCTATTTGGAAAGGCACTGGGTGTAGCTTTTGGTACATGAGCAATCGCTACTTCAGTGTTTCATCTCATTCTATACATGTTTCTGGTGTTCGATTGGATTTATGGCCCAATTCTTATATCAGATATCGCCACTTAGATGGCCTTACACGAGTGGCCGAGGTATTACATTGCCTTTTAGATTCCGGTAGTGGGGTTTCTTTTATTTTAGCTCGTTCTTTTCTTACCTTAGATGACATTAGGTCATTTGGATCCATTATTCCAAACACTATCCATTCTACTACTGGAGGTCGACATTCAAGAACTAGTGAGATCTTTTACTCAACAACATCTTTCATTATACTACTTGATGAAATTCAAGGTATGTTTCAAATATTTCTTCACCTATTATTGCCTAAATATTTTGTCAAAAATTGATGACACAATTACACATGATTGCCTCCCCTCAAATATAAGATTGTTATAACAAAGGCTTCTAGTGTACACTAAAAAATTTCTTTTATAGGATTGCCTTTTCATTCTTATTTTGAAAAATCTATTACTTATTTCTACTATGCTTTCTTTCCTTGCACTTTTTGGAGACTAAAACATTTGTGCTTCAAACTTCCCTATTATTAGCTTAGTATAATGGATCCATTATGTACTCGTGCATGTATAGAATTTTTTAATAATATAAATATGTCCACATGCCAATGCTCTTCCAATTTCAAACTTAATGATCAACATTGTAAATGTTTTCATTTGACACTAAGAGGTGTCATTTATTTAATAAACCAATTCTTAATTATAAAATTATTTTTAAAAAACATTTTCAATATCATTTAGTGATTTTTGAAGGTCACATTATTTTTTATTACTTATTTTCTAAATGAATTGACTTCTATCTCTTTTACAGATGTTGTGGATGTTTTTTTCACTGAAGCTAGCTACATCCTTTGGTCAGGGCGAATGCTTCCCTACTTATCATATTTTTGTCGGTTCTTGGTTCATTTGCGGACTCCTTCTTCTACATGGATTCCATTATCCATATCAGGTACTTCTGATGTTGTTCTTCATCGTCTTGCTTCAAGTCGAGCATTTGGTAGGTCTGGTGTTTTACCCAGTACCTTGCACATTCCTCAACCACATGTACGAGTGTCAGTATTTACAACTTCTATTGCACGAGCTATTTATGACCGGCTCAGTAGTGTACGACATGTTCGTCATGACATGCTGAGATCTTACGTAGAGGTTGTATGTGATAGTGATACTTGGAGACTAGTTTTTAGTCCCATCATTTTACATGCTGTTATTGAGCATCATTCTAGATACATTAGATTGATAGTTACTGGATATCCATTACTACGTCGATGGATTTTTGTTGCTTGGTCTCATTTTCCTGATAGGGATTTCGTTGAGGATTGCATGTCCCCACATCCCCATCCCCCACGTTGTAGAGTAGATGACTCCATGACTTTCACTTATTATCCACATTCCACACGGGCCCCACGATTACGTGTGGCATTCACATGGGAGCGTTACTTGTGGAATGCCATTCACCACCGTTATGAAGGCATTGGTCCTCATGATCGGTACATTGACTAATAGTATTATATTTGGTACCTTGTCTTCTACATTGTAAGTGCCCCTCTCATGTTCTACTATATTTCTATAACCCTCAAAGCTCCATACTTAATTTGTGATATACTTTCATTTGCTTTAGAACTACTACTTCTTTTTAACCCCTAAATGTATTTGACTATGTTTTCACCAAAAATGCTCCAAAACTACCATTTCTAGAACAACTACCAAATTTTAGAAAAAAAACATTTTTATGCACATATAACCATAGGATCTTGTAGTACCCAGGTTTGAGAAGATGTCAAAAAAATTCAGAAATTTCCAACATGAATCTTGCAAGATATTAGCATTTAAAGTGACAAAAAACCTTTTCCTAGCCCTACAAAAATTTTCACAAGGTCGGATCATTATGAAAAAATGGTCAGAATGGTTCTAACTCTTTGGATTCCTTCTTCATGGCAAGTTGGATACATGCTTGAAAAATCTCAGATCATTTGAAATTGTACAACATATAGGAAGAAATTAGTAAGTAGAAAGAAGTAGAGAATGATTCAAAATACTAAATTGATAACAATTTATTTACGGAATTGAAAAATGTTAATCCCAATGGTTTTAATGTTTTGATAAACAATCCACACCTAAAGTTGTTCTTTTTATCCAAAAATATTTGAAATTGAGTTAAATAAAGGCTTACAAAGTTTATTTCACAATGGTGATTCCATAACTACCCACAACAAAAACTCTTCACAACTTTTATCTCATTAATCAACTTGCAATGATTCAAAGCTTTCCACGTGTACATAAATGAAGGAAACTAATTTTAAATTTGTATTTTAAAAAAAATTGATTTCTAAAGAAGATTTTTTAGATGCCTGAGCTACTCGCCAAGTAATGAAAACTACATATCATACAATAACTTTTTAACCATGTATTCAAAAGTTATAAAAATTGTTGGGCCTCAAAGCTACTCCTTGGGCACATTTTGTGAGAAAATTTTAAAGAAATAAAATAAAAAATTTATTTGTAGTGAGTTGTCCAAAATTGCTATGTTGCCAAAAAAATGTTGTTTGGTCCTTTAGGGGATAAAATAAGCACAAAAAATAAAAAATTTCTTGCTCCTCTACCCTTAAGATGTACATAGCATTCCTATAGATTGAAACTATATGAAATCAATTTCAAAAATAATCATAAATACAATGTATATAGTAATTAGTGTTTCATAAATGGAAGTGCTAGAAATAGTTTTATTTTTTCTTTTATTTCAATTTTCAAGCAAGTTCTAGTAGCTCAATATTTGTTATTAGTATATTTTGGAGAATTTCTTGTACCTTCTATGTGATATTTTTTCTAATAGAATATTTTTATCATCAAATTTCGATAAGTTTAGCATTCCATATACCAGATTCTTGATTGTTTTGTATATTCCTCTTCTAATTCAAATTTCTTTCAATTTTCAAGAAAACAACATCCCAAGGTTGGTGTTCATATAAAATTGAAGCTTTGATTTTTCCATATTTATAATTTTTCTAAAAAATATTTTATTTTGTAACTAGTTAAAAGAAAATTGAGCAAGTTCTACATGCAACTCTAAATTTAATTAACCCCTAAAGGTCCTCGACTATGTTATCACCAAAAACTCTCATAAATTGCCATTTCTAACACAAGTACCAAAATTTTGAAAAATTTCATTTTTGGATACATAGAACCATAGGATTTTGTAGTAAGATAGCTTGAGAAGATGTGGATTTCTTTTTTTAATTCCATTATGTACATTACAAGATATTAGCATTTAAAGTGACAAAAATCCTTTTGGGGGCCTAGCCAAAAAAAGGTCATCCATACTTTACAAGGTCACATTCGAATGAAAAAATGTCAAAAATGGTGGTTCTTCTTTAGATTCATCCTTCAAGGCAAGTTGGCTATTTGCTTGCAAATCTTCAAACCATTCGGAATTGTGCAACCTATAGGGAAAAAATAATAAGTAGAAGTAGAGAATGATTTAAAATACTAAATTGTTAACAATTTATTAATGCAATTGAAAAATGTCAATCGCAATGGTTGTAATGTGGTAATAACAATCTTCACGTAATGTACAAATTTTTTTTAAATATTGAAAATTGAGTTAAAAAGAAGACTTCAAAGTTTATTTTAGGAGTAGAAAAAACTACAATTGCGTGCAAACTAAAACATTTTATACCTTTTCACTCATTGATCAAAATGGAATGATTATATATATGACCCTAAATGTAGAACAACCATTTCAAATTTTTATTTTAGAAGATAGTGATTTCTCATATTAGATTGGACTACTTGAATTGAGAAACAAACTACATATTAGGCCAAAACTTTCGACTCATATTTCCAAATGTTGTGAAATTTAGTGTACATGAAATATATTCCTTGTCCACACCTTTTGTAAAAGTTTGGGCCACAAATATAAAAATCTCTAGTCATATAGACTTGCCCAAAATTTAACCCCTAAAGGACCAAACGGTGTTTTTTTAGCAACATAGTGATTTTAGGCAGCTCACTACAAATGGAATTTTTTTTTTTTTTCTTTCAAATTTTCACACAACCTGTGCCAAAGGAGTAGATTTAAGGCCTAAAAGTTTTTATAACTTTTGAAGACATGGTTAAAAATTTATTGTATGATATGTAGTTTTCATTACTTAGTGGCAGGCACCTAAGGCAATAAAAAAAATACATTAAAAATCACTTTTTTTTAAAATAAAAATTTGAAATTGATTTTCTAAATTTATATATACATCTAAAGCTTTGAATCATTCCATTTAGATTTGTGAGATGAAAGTTAAGAAAAGTTTTAGTTGTGGATAGTTTGTGGGTAGTTATGGAATCTCCACTATAAAATAAACTTTGAAGACCTTTATTTAACTCAATTTTCAATATTTTTGGAAAAAAATAAAAAATATATTTGAAGATTTTCTATGAAAACATTGCAACCATTGGGATTGGCATTTTTCAATTCCGAAAATATATTGTTAACAATTCAGTATTTTGAATCATTCTCTATTTCTTTCTACTAACTAATTTTTTCCTACATGTTGTACAATTCCAAATGATCTAAAAATTTTCAAGAATATGGAAAACTTTCCTTGAAGAATGAATCCAAAGAATTACAACCATTTCAGACATTTCTTCATAATGATTTGACCTTTTGAAGTGTAGTTGCTTGGGGTTTTGCAAGGCCAAAAAATAGTTTTTGTCAATTTAAACGCTAATATCTTGTAGTCTACATGGTGGAAATTTTTTCCACATCTTCTCAAACCTGGATACTACAAGATCCTATAGTTATATGTGCATTAAAATGTTTTTTTCTTCTAAAATTTGGTATTTGTACTAGAAATGACACCCGGGGAGTTTACTCTTGAGTTTTAGAAAACTACATGAGTTAATATATTAATATGGTACATTAGTTGTTTTATTAATATGGGATTTGGTATTAATATACTACATATTTTTCTAAAATTTCAAATTTGCAAGCATGTGAAGTGGTTGACCAAGCAAAAACTGCATTGACTAGTTCAAAATTGGATTTGCCTAAATGAGGTCATAAATTTTGAAAACACAAAAATTTCAAAAAAATGAGCATGTGAAGAGAACCTCATTTCAAATCCATTCCAGCAAATTTTACTCAGAAACTGATAATATTTTCCTTGAATCACATTTAGAAGGATTTTTGAAATTTTCCTTTCAAAATTTATCAAAAATTATTGGTGATAACATTGATGAATCTAATTGTACTGATGGAATCTATGACTAAAAACCTACAACTTTTATTTGTATGTCAATTTCGAAATATGCTTGTAAATTGTACTTTATAATTTTTCTGAAATTGTTAAATCTGGAGATGACTCTGGACGTTTAGGGGCTAAAATTAAGAAATCCAAATCCAAATTTATGCATGATTGTACATACCTGCTGTGACATTCCATCTTGGAAATGCATGCACAGGGCACAAAGCTTGACAGCTTCTAGGCACACTAGCAGAAAGAATAATCTTCAGCATCTAAGTTAACCCCTAAATGTATTTGACTATGTTTTCACCAAAAACGTTCAGAAATTGCCATTTATAGCACAAAAATCAAATTTAAGAAAAAAAACATTTTTGAACACAAGTAACCGTAGGATCTTGTAGTAAGTTGTTTTGAAAAGATGTGAAATTTCTACCGTGTGGATTGGAAGATATTAACATTTGAAGTGACAAAAATCAGTTTTTTTGCCCTACAAAAAACCAGGCAGCAGCACTTCAGAAGGTTACATTTGTATGAAAAAATGTCCAAAATGATGGTGCATCTTTGGATTCATTCTTCAAGGCAAGTTGGCTATGTTCTTGAAAATTTTCGAATGATTTGGAATTGTACAACATATAGGAAAAAAATAGTAAGTAGAAAGAAGTAGAGAATAATTCAAAATACTAAATTGTCAAAATTTTAATTATGAAATTGAAAAATGACAATCCCAATGGTTGTAATGCTGTAATAAACAATCTCAATCCTATGATTTTATTTTTTTCAAAAAATATGAAAAATTGAGTTAAATCAAGGACTTCAAAGTTTATTTTAAAGTAGAGATTCCTCAACTGCCCGCAAACTAAAATTCCTCATAACTTTCATCACATTGATCAAAATGGACTAATTCAAAGCTTTTCCCATATATGTAAATCTAGAAAATCAATTTCAAATTTTTATTTTTGAAAAAAGTGATTTTTTCAGATCTGCCCGAGCTCCCCAAATTGAGAAATAAACAACATTTTGCATCATAACTTTTTACTTGTATACTCAAATGAAATGAAATTTAGTGTGCATGGAAGATATTCCTCATCCACAGCTTGTCAAAAAAATTCAGCCTAAATGAGTCAAATCTCCGCTCACATGTACTTGTCCAAAAAAGTTATGTTGCCAAAAACACAAGGCTAGTCCTTCAGGGGTTAATTGAAGGTCTTTCATGTTGTGTTGGATAATGAAAACTTTGAAGAAGGAAAAGGACATAAGGAAAAATAGGAGGGAAAAGAAGAGAGAAAAAAGAAATGAGAGAAGGCTTGTTTCATTTATTTTTTGTATTGCTTTTGTTGCAAGGTCTACGTAGCCAAGAACAATAGTACAAGTAAAATGGTGGTCTTAGGGCATAGAAAAATAGTGCCAATGAGTGTTGCCGAAGGCCCATATAGACACCAAATGCGTGCTCATATAGGCATTGGGCACCATTCTCTGTCAAGATTCTTTGGTGCCTGAAGGCCATCCCTTTTATTAGAATTGAAACACCAATTTCGAAGACAAAAAAATTAGAATGGAAAAAACAATCTTATTATGCATTATTTCACTGTTTGTCAAATTTTTTAGACAACAAAGTAACATTTGGAAAGGGTATATAGAACAGCGTCGCACAAGTATGACAATTTTGATAAATTCAAGTCAAAAAAGAGCATATGAAATTCAAGATATTTCATGTATGTAGTAATCTTAAGCACAAAGTCTATAGTTTTGTTTTTTAATATATATGGCCTTCAAGGACCGCAGTAAGGACATACCTAATACAACCATGGCAAATCATAGACCAATTTTTGTCAAGAATAAGTAGAGGAATAAACTCTCTCCCCATGCGAACAAAACTCTCATAGCATGGGGAACACCCATGGAAGAAATATCAGCATGGGGAGTTGAAGTGGGGACCTCATGGGTTCCATGAAAAAGTCCCTATCACCTAGCCATCACCTAGTAGTTTAAGGTCATTTAGGACCAATTCCTTTTATTTTTTGGTGAATTTCCAAAGACACTTTTGATTTTTGAGGTACACTAAAGCTTGTTCAATATGTCCTATTCTAGAGTAACAATTTAGAATTTACAAATAAAACACCTTATCAACAATATTATTTATTGTAGCATATTCAGTTCGAGACTTGTTTGATAGGAATGAAGAAGATTGAGCATATGATCCAAATCTATAATATGTAGTTGAAATATATGATTTGATCCTCTTTGAGACACTTGAAGAAGGACATGCTTGTACAATGTAATAGCTCTAGAGGACATTCTTCTTATGTTAGAGATATTTTTGTATGTAGTATGGATGAAGAAAATGATCACGTGTATTTTTCATTTTGAGTATCATTGGTCTATATAATCTCATGAATTAGTGATATTCTAGCTTGTCTAGTATAACCAACTCTAAAGTCAAATTTTAATATATCCTTCGCACATACCACATTATCATTCAATATTGACAAAGGGCCCCACAAAATAAAATTATGCATACCATTTAATGGAACAAGAAGAAGCTTGTTTAAATTATAGATTTGATCATGCTTTAAGCACTTCTAGAGGGATGTCCTTTTGCAATGTGGTAGTTGAGAGGAGGGTTTTCTATTTCTCAAGGATGATAAGTGTTCCTTGAGAAAGAGAATGGGATGTACGTCATAATCTAGTAATTTTGAAGAAATTGTTGAACTTGTAGAAGTGTGATAATGACAACAAGAATATGATCATAATTTAATTCAAAATAAAATATTTAATTCTTAATGGTTATTAATGATTCTTCAAAAATATAGGGCCTTATATTGCTATTTCAAAGAAGGACCATTGGTACGTCCAAGATTACGTAGACAATAATGGAAGAACATGTCGTTTATGTTTTAATAGTTGAAATTGAGGGAAGGGGCCTATCTCAATTAACCCCGAAAAGCTCTAATGTCCATTTTTTGGACGATGAACAAATTGAATCTCAAGTTTCATCCTCCTAACTCCTTGGATGAAAGTTATTATAATTTGTGGACAAACATTATCAAGTTGTTGTCCTATCTAAGGGTTTGATTTGGTGTTACTAAAGTACATATTTTTCTAAAATTATCAATGTGCAAGTGTGTCAAGTGGTCAAATTGGGTTGACTCTAGTTCTAAATTGGATTTGCCAAAATGAAGTCATAGATAGGAAGAACACAAAAATTTCAAAAAATCACTATGTGGAGAGAACCTCATTTCAAATACATTCCAACAGATTTTACTCAAAAAATGATAATATTTTGCTTGAAATCAAATTTTGAAGAAATTTTGGAATTTTTCTTTCAAAATTTGTAGAAAAAAATTGGTGATAGCATTGGTGAATCTAACTGTATAGATGGAATCTACAAATCAAAATCTATAGCTTTAATTTCTATTTCAATTCCAAAATCTGCTTCCAAATAGCCCTTTATAATGATTTTTCTCAAATCATCAATTTTGGAGATGAATCTGGACATTTAGGGGTTAATCCCTTGTCTTTGATTTCAATTAGGAATTGAAATCCAAAAATTTTCTAGCAAATATTTTTACATTAGTGATAATTGCATAAATACTGAACAACCATTTCTATGAAGGGCCCTAAAAAATCTTCCATTGTATGCAAAGGTATTGAGGTAGGAGGCTTGAATTGTAAGCAGGCATTTTCAATGGTGCAGTAGAATTGTCAAGAATAGTGCAGAGATTTTCAAAAATGGATCACAGTTCTTTCAATGCCCTTTTTGCTTTTTAGTTGTGTTCTTAAATCTAAAATAATTGAAAGCATGATGTGAATCATGCTTTGAGAGCCAAAATTGTACAAACTTCCTAAGTTTGAAGCCCTCCATTCAAAGACTGATTTTGATTAAGATTGGTCTAGTCTATGAGCACTAGTAGTGACCTATGCACCTTTCACTTTGAAAATTCATAGTTAATTCATTCTAAGTAAAAAAATATGATTTAAATTGTCAATGTTTCTCTTTTCTCTGTCTACCAAAAATATGTGAAAACTACTGAACTCCATTGATTTTCCTACAAAAGCCCATTATTCCTTAGATGCTCACTTTAAGAGCCTCCTACTTTAGTGAGGATGAAATATATCAATCATCTACAAATTTTGTATAACAACAAACCTTTAGAAACTGTAAAAATTGATAGAATATAGTAATATAATTATTCAAGAATGCTTAATTATTTAGTTGTACAAATAGTGTGTCTTCAAAAATTTGGTGTATTCAATACATGAAATCAATGCACTATGAATGTAGTTGTGAATAATGTTTCAATGGTTGTTTCTTAGAATATTTTGGATTTAGTTTTCAAATGCAATCATGGTTTTCCTTTATCCAAGTCGAACATTTCAAATAATATAATTACAAATATGGTTGATATGTTTATCAATTATATATTACATTATACGGTTGACAATGTATATTTGTTTGTTTGTTTCAGACTATGATATCATTGGTGGCCTGCTAGGAAAACTACGAAAGTATAAACATCTTAATTTTTGAAAATTAACCTTAAACTGGAGGAAACACTAGATTTTTTCATTCCTAGAAAAATTTCCATACAACCCCAAGGCCTTCTTCCAAAGCGCATGACTAGAAAGTCATTTTTAAATTTATGAAATTTTCTTATGCAAAAACATTGCTTTTTTAACCCCTAAAGGACTAAACTATGTTTATTGACAACATCTAAGGAATAAACATTTTTATAACTTTTCACTACATGATTAAAAAGTTATTGTATGATATGTAGTTTCTTTTTAACCCAGGCAATTGACGTAGATAAGAAAAATCACTTTCTTTTGGAAAAAATTTTGAATTCAGTATTCTGGATTTACATATACATTGAAAGCTTTAAATGATTTCATTTTGATTAATGAGATGAAAATCATGAGGAGTTTTACTTTTGGGGCAATTGTAGATTTTTTGCTCTAAAATAAACTTTGAAGTCCTTTATTTAAACCCTAAAGGTATTTGACTATGTTTTCACCAAAAATGCTCCAAAACTGTCATCTCTAGTACAAGTACCAAATTTTAGAAAAAATACATTTTTGGACAAATGTAACCATAGGATCTTGTAGTACGCTCGTTTGGAAAGATGCAGAAAAAATTTCAGAAATTTCCATCGTTTGCATTGCAAGATATTAGCATTTGAAGTGACAAAAAGCATTTTTCGACCCTGCGAAAATCTGGGCAGGTGCACTTCACAAGGTCAGATCATTATGAAAAGATGTCCAAAATTTTTATTTTAAAAAAAAGTGATTTTTGAAGAAGTTTTTTTTGCTGCCTAGATTGCCCGCCAAGCAATGAAAACAACATATCATACACTAACTTTTTAACCATGCATTTAAATGTTGTGAAAATTGTTGGGTCTTAAAGCTATTCCTCGGGCACATGTTGTGTGAAAATTTCAAAGAAAAAAAATAAAGATTCCATTCGTAGTGAGCTACCCAAAATCACTATGTTGTCAAAAAACACTGTTTGGTCCTTTAGGAGTTAATTGAATTTTTAATGTTATATTATGAAAAAAAAATTATAGAATGAAGTTCGTTTACTACATCATTAAAACTGGGATTGACGGTTCACAATTCCCTAACTAAATTCTTAACAATTAAGTATTTGGAATCATTCTTCACTTCTTCTTATTTACTATTTTATTCCTATATGTTGTACAAATCCAAATGTTCTAAAATTTTTCAAGCATGAATATAGCTAATTTGACTTGAAGAATGAATCCAAAGAAGTGCCACCATCTTGGACATTTTTTCATAAAAATGTGACCTTGTGAAGTACAGTCGGCCATTATTGGCAAGCTAAAAAAAAGGATTTTTTCCCATTCAAATGCTAATATCTTGCAATCCACATGGTGTAAATTTCTGAAAATTTTCTCACATCTTCTTGAACTAGAGAACTACAAGATCCTACAATGACATGTGTCCCAAAATGTGTTTTTCTCTAAAATTTGGAAGTTAAACTAGAAATAGCAGTTTTGTAGCGTTTTTGGTGAAAACACAATCATAGAACTTTAGGAATTCAAAATAATATAATTCTTTATTCAAAGAACTACTTTCATAGCAAATGTGCTAGACTAATGGCACCCACTACTGATTTTATGCACTGTTTTTCAGTAATTAGCTACAATAAAAAAACATTGGCAATATTTTGTTAAGGAGATTTTTATTTCTTTGTTACAAGTATTGTATGTTAGTCTAATTACTATTGTTTTGAAGTGCATTCTTGAAATTTTATCTATAGTAAGGTAGACCAACCCATTTTCACCAGCTTCCTATAACTAGCATCATATTTTTGGCCCCATCTCCACCATAGAACTCACCAAAAACCATTTACTTTTCAGACTATTTTAATGCACTAATTCCAACTTTGGTAACGTGTCACTTCTTGATTGGTGGATACTCCACTGCTAATAGGTACATGGAATGGCGGTTATAGGTTTACGATTGGACGTTTATAACTCTAGTCTAGTGGTGGTTTTATAATTTCAGGGTAGACCACTTTAGAAATTCATAGAAATTACAATTTTAATCGGAAAATCATAATTCCACTAGGGTTTGATTGAAGAAATATGCTCACACTTTTGAAAAATATATGTCCCTCCTGAAGTTGGTCCTAATATACTTAGATTGCGAATCAAGGTGGTAATAGGGTGGTGATAGTCTGGTCTATCCTAGGTATTAATAGTACCTACTGTAATCGCTGGGAAGGAAGTGACCTGCAATTCAGATTTAGTGACAAAGAACTATGAATTTTTGGATTAATAACAAATGATAAAGAAATTGCCAATGGACCCCAGTGAGGCACTCACACAGAATCTACACAATAGTCATGCACCAGAGCCAAGCGCATTTCATATTCAGTGAGTTTCAAGATCAGTAATGGCCCACCCACCCAGTCATATCTGTTGACTTGAGTGAGTGCTCAGCAGGCAATGGGCCAGCTCACGACCAATATGCAGACCCGTTCCTGAAACCCAGCCAAAAGTTACCTTGAGAGAGGCAGAGGCAGGCTTGGGATTATAACTAAATCCCCTTGCAGGCATAAAGGGAGAATTATACCTCCACCTGTGGGGTGAAGACTTAGCTGGTGAGCAATGTTATGCTGTGACATGAAAAAAAGTCCGTCTCTGATGACTAATAAGTGACGCATACAGCCAATAGTAGCGCTCCACATCGGATAACCCTAGGAATCACTGGGTCACCGGGCAAGTCAAAAGCACAGTCGCCCTTCGTTTCATCGGGTAGACCTAAAAACCACCGGGTCTCCTTTCCCCTGTTCTGAGCTTCCTCAGCTTCGAATTTTCGAACCTTCTACAGGATTCAAATTTCTATTGCAACGTGATCTAGGGCAGCAATTCCATCGCAGTTAGTGCGGCAATTTGCATTGACAGTTTCGGATTCTCTCGATTCGCTCGTGAATTGTCGGGGTCGATTGAGGGGGTTGTGAATTTCTGTGGTTTCCATGTGTTGCCTAGAGTTTTGAAGGTTTCGGACGGAAAGAAGAAGGATAAGAGCTCTAGTGAAGGCGAGAATCGAACTAGTAGCGTCCCGTTTGTTTGGATTTTTCTTCTTCTATAAGATTCATCAACGATCAGCAATATTTGAGTTTTCTGGTAGATAAATGATTTTGTAGCGTTTCAATTCAGAGAAACCCTATTTGGCCTCTTTCATCGTCGTGCTTCCTCGAGGTCAGGCCGAGGGTATTTATCTTCTTCTGGTTCCGAGGGTTTGTAGACTAGGCACCAAGCGATCGCCTCAGTGGGATTGTTGAGTATTGAGATTTAGGGCTTTTGAGGCGATTCTTGTTTCGGTGTAGGAAAAGGTTGGTATATAATTTTTTTATAGACATGGGGAAGGTTGAGAGCAATGCGCGTTGGGTAAGGTGGTCGCTCGCAGTGGTGTGTGTTTTGGCGTTGATTGTGATGGTGGCGTCATTGTCGGAAAATTCCGACCTGGAATCTATCAACATGACCTCGGGTGGCGTAGCGTGGGTGACAACAATGGATGTCGATGAACTTGAGCAACAAGAGGAGGATATTGCTCTTGTTGATCAGGAAGAAGCTGACCAGGAATTCAGTTCCATGGAGTCCATTCTCCATTGGGCAATTGGTATGCCAACGAACCTGCACCTCTTGAATGCCGCGCACATATGGTACTCTCGTTGATTTTCTTACTTCTTGAAAATCTTACTCATTTTATAAGTAGCAGTGACTGGGTTATGAATTAGTAGCTGTTTAGCTGCTTTCATATCGTGCGGGTTGATTTGATGGGATACGCGTGTCTAGCTATAGAAATCTTTGGACTGGTTGTTTGTGCATATGTAGGCCACTATATTATCGTTTTTTTCTCCAGATAGAGGCCCTCGCGTAGTATATTCGGGCATTATAGAATAGATTGAGTGTATGGGCTTATAAGTCATCTCTCAAGAGTTAAAGAATTCGTCTGGATTTTGTGAGCGCCATCGATTCGATCGAGTATGCATAACTGAGGGTGCTATGGTGTTGTTGCAACAGGGCATTCAGATCCAGAGAAGCTGAAGGTGGCAGCAAATGTTGCGAATCGATTGTCTCCAGAGGAATTGGAGAATCGGCGTAAAGATATTAAGGTCTCTATCTGAGCTTTTCAATACTACGGCGATTCATTTTTTGAGATTATATCAAGGCCATTTTCAACATGGCACATATTTGCAGTCACGTATTTAACGATTTGACCTGGTGTGTTTTGAGGTTCAATTTTTGACATGTCACAACTTCGACAAGGTTAGCGGATTTTGGAACATGTCATGTAACACGTCATCTTAGATCCCCTGGAAGGTTATTGCTAATGAAGCAGTGCTTGATGTGCGTTCAGGAATTGATGGAGAGACTACACGTACCCTCTGATGCGGAGCTTATGAAAATAGCAATCGCAGATCTTCATAACTCAACACTTTCAACCGAAGATCGACAACGAGCACTTCAAGAGTTGCTTATTCTGGTGGAGCCAATTGACAATGCAAATGGTGAGTTTGTATGACCTTAACCCCTAAAGGACCACATTTGACCTCATTTTTTTCGTAGCGGTTTTAAGTAGGTCATACTGGGAATTCTTTGGTTCATTTTTATGAGTTATTGATCTGTAGATGAAATGTTCTTCACTAGTTTTTGAGGACATGAAATTTGGCTTCTTATGGAAATTATATTTTTCACAGTCTGATCAATCAAATTGGTCATTTTTGAAACCATGAATCCTTGATCCTTTAGGGTTCAAGAGCTTCTTGACCTCCGTGTTTCCAAGTCAGAACTTGTAGGATTTTGTTGTTTAAGTGAACAGCATCCGCGTTACTAACCTCCTTGGCTGAAGACGTGGCAGATTTGGACAAGCTCGGTGGGTTACAGCCTATCATTGCGGAGTTGGACAGTCCTGAGGAGGAGCTTCGTACAACCGCGGCTTGGGTACTTGGAAAGGCTTGTCAAAACAACTTGGTTGTACAAAAACAGGTCTGGTTTTATTCTTATGATTTGCAGAATTTCGGAATCTGTCTAAAGTAAACTTGGGACAAATTTGAGACTAGCTTCGAAGCATTGGAGTGTTTCTGATTCATATTGACATCTTGTTTCGGTTTTGCAGATTTTGCAGCTCAAAGGATTGCCAAGGTTGATGGAGATGGTGGAATCAAGCTCTTCTGAGGAGGCTGTGAAAGCATTGTATGCTGTATCAGCTGTGATCCGCAACTTCCCTCTAGCACAGGAAGAGTTTTACTTCGAGGGCGGCGCTGGGCTATTGGAGGTAAAATTTCGAAACACACCTTCGCCTCGCAAGGATAGGATACCATACTCAGTTTTGCGGGTTGTTGCTTGCTTGCTCACTTTTACCCCTCTAAAGGATACGAACTGCAAATTCTGGAAAAATTCAATGTTCAAATTTGACTGGCCATAACTTTCTCATCCAAGTCCTTGACGTTTCTGGGTACCTGCAGCACCTTATCTGAGGCATGTGAATCCTGAAGTCTAGAGTTTCGAAGAAAGATTTAGTAATAAGCATGAGGCTCAGTTTTTTGACGCACAGTTTTGGAACTGCAGAGAATATTTGTAGCATCCTCTGTGGATCTTCGACTGCGGAGGAAGTCGCTGTTTTTGCTAGCTGATTTGGCTGAGCAGAGTCGGCATTTGCGTGGAGGACAGCTCGATGCCGTTATAAAGAAGTCAACAACTGTTCCCGACTCGGTGAATTTGTTCAATGAAAGACTTCTGAAAGCTGTTGTGAATTTGATGGAAGCTTCAGATATGGATACTCAAGAGAAGGTCAGCTTCTGCATTTTCAACCCCTTTGTGCCTGAACTAGAACTAGAAAATCCACTTCGAAAGCTGCATAAGTTCTTTTTACCATTGAAATAGTTAGGGCATGGTTTCTTCTTTCTTTTGGTATATTTTCTACCTTTCTTGAAGCTTCCTAAATAATTCTTTGCAACTCCTGTAGACAAAGAAATACCAACTTTTTGGCCATTTTGTCATTTAGGGTTTATAATGATGCCACCATGTTAATTCTATTTGGAAGCTTGTATCCTCCCAGAGATATCTTTGGTGTCTTCTGTTTGATTCCTGGTCATGCTTTAAACTTAAGTGCTCATTACAAGACTGCTTCTGATGTGCAGGCATTGATGGCTGTCAGGACCCTTAGCGAAGTTAGTGATACTGTTCGGAAAACTTTAGTTAAAGAATGCAGAGTAGCAGACATCTTAGAGAAAATTAGGCTTCAACTGCATGAGCTGCAAGAGAATGAAGACCAAGCGGACTTTGCTAGGGATTTAGAGGTTTTACGACAGGAAGTTGTCGATTCCATCTCACATTCGAAGGACCCTTCAAGCGCAGAGAGCTTCAGGGATGAATTGTAACTTGTAAATAATAATAATATGATACAATCTAGTTGTCTTCGAACTGTCTCTCAGCATTTAAAATGCACGTGCTACCAGGCAAACCTCATTCCATAGGGTTCTTACCGGTAAGTAGAGTTGCCAGCCACTTGCATTCCAATCACCTGTAGTAACTGAGTTCTCCTACTCCTAGTGAAGTCTAGTTTCTATCACAGTCAAAGGTGCTTCCTTGTGACAACCTCTACGATCGCCATTGCCTACGACAGCCCAACTATAAATACAGATCGATTTTACTGTCAAACGGTAGTGGAAATCACCACAAATGCGTCCCCTTTTACTGAAGTAACAGCTGCTTGTAATCAGCTATGTTTGTTGCTCAATTCAGAATGAAGTCCAATGACATGCAACGAATGTAGTGTACAAACGTTGGGCATCAATATGGTTCGTCCTGTTAACTTTTTCTGCTCAATATACTTATCCATGATCAGAATGCTGGTGAGTGGTAACCTATCAAAATCGACTATTCTCGAAGAGACAGTACAATATCTAATAGCTTTCGTCAGCTCTACAATCATTGGGAAGATCTTCGAGATCAAACTCATCAAAGTGTTCTCGCCCTTACAATGGGCTAAGAAACTATGTGCCTGATGTAATTTCAAAGTCTTTTTCAGATACATTTAAGTCGGAAGGACGTTAAGATAATTTACAATAGTTGCTAAACGAAGGCTTGAGTATACAAAGTGCTATCAAAAATCATCCATTTCGTAGTTCAATACGGTACTCCTGTTCAGTCCTTCGTAGAATCTGGCTACCACAGGAAGAACCTTGATCTTGGATGGATCAAAACCAATGAGATGCAGGCCCTGAAGAGACTTCACGCGAGAAAGAGCCACGTAGACCATGCCATGACCGAAGGCCTTGGAGAGATTGGTCTCCACACGGTCAAGTGTCATACCTTGGCACTTGTGTACACTGAGAGCCCAACCCAGCATCAGGGGAATCTGCGGACATACATAATAAAGGTCAGGTTATCAGCTTTGAATTCTAGGTCCTGCGTGATAAAAAAATCCCAAATGACGAAAACACCTCAGACGCCCGAAACATAGTGATTCGGTCCTGAGCGTACAAAGTGAATAATTATATACATCAATCCGCCTGGACGAAATATGTAACTCGGAAAGAAGTAATAGTGGGAACCTCATAAATGCCCTCCGACGACACTGACCTGAACTCTCTTGGCAATTTCTTTGTCACCATCAAAGACACTCCAGCTTTCAGGCCCCACCAACCTCTCAAGACCATCACAAGCAAAGCGAATGATAGGCCACTGGCCAGGCGGGTCGCTTAATTTAGCAAACCTCAGGTACTCAGCAGCTGCAGGATCACCAGGTACAGAAAATCCGACCACTACACCCCTTGCTCCATTCACAAGCCCAACACCCATCTCAAGATTCTTCAAGAGTATCACCTGCACAGTTAATCGGAAACATTCAACTCTTCATGCGTACAGAAGCTTATGAAAACCAGGAACTGGAAAATAAGATTTGTAATTTGGACCTTCATATTCATGTCCATGTCTTCATGAAGGTGAGCATACCCATTTCTGACAATGATTTTAAAATCGAGAAGATCTATGATGGTTTGACCTTCAAACCTAAGAAAAGTATATTTGAAGGTCTTATTGGAGATGGATGTCCCCCTTAGGAACATCATAAACAGAACAGACTTTTCCTCCTATCTAGAACTGATGCCAAAGTCTCTTTACTTCAAGGAGTTCAACCAGCCTACCAGTTCTGGGTTGTAGGAATAACAAATACCTGAGCTCCCACACAGAGAAGTTGTACAGCAGCTGCTCGCAGGTTATCTAATTGCCTTAGGGCAAAATCGCTGTGAGCTTCATCTTTAGCTTTATATACAATCATATTCCCTCCTATGGATCTCAAGTTTTGATCGTTTTCCCGGTGGACATCCATTTGATGGGGATACAATCTTGTCATCTCAATTCCATTTGATGCACCCTCTGAAGGGCCTTGACATTGCATTAGACGATGTAGAGTCGAAGAGGAACACACTCCACGACGGATCTCATTCAACATATTCACAAACTCCATATCTGATTGCCGGAAAACATGGGTTAACTCCACTTGCACGTCAAAACTCTTGTGCCAGCAGTCGGCCTGAAATGCGAAGTACTTCTGAGGATTACTGGGCTTTACAGGTTCCAGCTGGAAGAAGTCACCAGTGACAATCAGCTGAAGACCTCCCCACACCTGACCTGGGCCCTTGGCCCTCCCCTTCAAACTTCTTGCGATGTATTCAAGCTTGTCAAAAAGTTCGCCATCTATCATGCTGATCTCATCGATGATAAGAGCCCGTGCTTTATTCCACCGAGCCTTGACTTCCCTCTTCTTCTTTATCTTCATGCACAAATTTATCATTGTCAGATTAAACTACCTCAAGTATAAAAGTGTAAATCAGGACGATAAAGATCATAATTACTTAGAAAGTGCCCACACTATAAATGTAGACAAAAATATGGCATAACAGCAAGAGCCTGGATGAACTACAACGGGGGCACAGCGAATACATGTCAACATTGAATTCAAAGTCGTGATGTATTATGAAAACAAAAAATCGTACAAGTTACTAGCACAACTTACGAAGACCTGAAGGTTAGCGTGATGGGAAAAAATGTGAAGCGCATGAGTGGGCCAGTTCTACTTCAACAAAAGCATCGATTACATATTTCCTCTGCTAACCTTTTCTGTAAGTTGCTCTTTGGTCTCATTGACGCCGATTCCAACTCCTGAAAATGAATGAAGTGTTGTTCCTCCGATTGCACATGCTGCTAATCCCGTCGATGCAGTCACAAAGACGGCCTCCTCTCCATGGATTCCTCGTAGTATCTGCAATGCATCCTCCACAATGAAGGATTTTCCTGTTCCAGCGGATCCAGTAACAAAGACGGACTTCTTCTGTGCAATAGCCTTCAAAACTTCCATCTGCTGCTTAGAGGGAACAGGCTTTTCCTTTGGTAGTGGTGTAGACAATGTAATCCGAGGCTCCTCTAAATCCAACCCAACAACATCGTCCGGAAATGAGATTGCGCATCTGCGATGTATGGAAGACGAACTTTGTAGTTGAATTTTGAAGAGACTGCTTTATCTAACGTCATCTCCAGCATGCAGAAACATATAGATGTGCAGCCTACTCTTGTCATGCAAAGATATAACTGATGGCATTGAGTTTGAAATTAACCAGTAACGGAATTTGAGTTCGGCAGATCCATTCGGCGCATTGGCGGCTGCAGCGACCCCGGTTCTTGAAACCGATTGGAGTTAGATGAACCGTACCCTGCATAACAATGACATTAGAGGAAAACAGAAAACAAGTAAACGGCTGTTCATATGTATCCACCGAACGGGCAACAATCTGCCTGAAACCTGCCGATAAAATCAGTCAATCCTCGTATTTGTATTCAATTTCGATACCTGGAATTTGATTTTCGAAACGTGTTACATCTGGTGATGTCTTTGGACTTTTAAATATCTGCCAGATCTCGGGCTCAGATGAAGGTTTGAAGTGACCGGAGGACGGAGTCATTTGTATGCCAAAGCTGCTCCCAGGAGCCGGCCTCTTCCGAACCGACTTCCACTCTCCTACAACCTCTGTTGGCACATGCGCCGAATTCTGTTGCAAACCTGATGACCCTGAAACATCCTGTGTATCCCGATCGAAATCCGTGTCCCAACACCGCTGATTTCGGTTGGGTACAACCCTCGTGCTTCCATCCGAGCTTGCACGACTACTTGGATCATTGCTTATGCCGTCCCAGCGAACATCAGCATTTCGTGATGTGGAATGGGAACTCGGTCCAGAGCTTGAAGGATCGTGGTATCCCTGATTCGGAAGTCGAAAATGCTCCCACCTTTCTGACGTTGGTCCTGCCCTCCACCCCGGGCTCGTACTGGCGCTCGGTACCACCTTGAAATCTCCAGTACATGATCTGCTTCCTAGCTCAGCTGGGGCCGGATGGGCCTGTTGTGGTAGTGCCGTGGTGTTGTCGGGAAACTGCTTTTGTTGCATTTTCTTGGCTTGCAACCGCGCCAGCGCCAGCTGCTTCTGTTGCATCATGCGAGACTTCTGCACTTCTGAGAGACCACGCTGTAATTGCGACTTTGACTCCGTAAATTCATCATCGTCGTCAAGTACGATGATATCCCTCATGGTTATGTCAGTCGAAGGCACAGCGGGTCCCTAGGAAATAGGGTGGCAATCACTTGGTCTTGATCTAAACCAATCGGAAATAAGATGTTCGAGCTCACGTTGCACATATGTCACCTAACTGTGCTAAGAATTCAAGTTCTCGTAAGCAATGTCGGATTGAACCTAATACTTCAGTCTAAATATCACGCACACTGTCATCCAAATCACTCTTCCAGTACGCCAACAAGAAACCTAACCAAATCAGAAACCTCCCCAAATCCTGCACTGAGCTTTCGAACGGTAACAATTCCACTTCCGTTACAAATCCACAACGCACGAAAGGATTTGCACGTCAGCTTCCTCCGAAATCCTCGTTGTCCGCGGCACAACCCCTGCACTGACCTACCCACAATAATTCAAGCCAGAACAATCCTATAAAACAAATCCTACAACACGCTACATCTCTCTGGCGCCATGGCTATTAAGATTTCCATACACGGATATAACATCGGCCAAAATCTCAAACACATCGCCAAACCCTCTCAATCGTATCACAGGTCGTCAAATTCTGAAATCTCAGAGCCTACTCGAACACTTCGCCGAACCTCTCAATCGTCTCACAGGTCGTCAAATTCTAAAATCTCAGCCCTACTCAAACACCTGCGGTATGTAACCCGAACGCGGCGCCTACAGACACACCAACAGCGCCTCGATTGCGGCAATTGCAACACCTTTCAGCTGAGAAAATCGGTCTCGAGAAACCCTAAGCAAGCAATGGGATGGGATGGAAGGGCGGGGAGTGGGAGTCTTTGGTGAGTTGATGATACTCTCTTCGGGAAAAATGGCGGGAGTTTGGGGCAGTTTGAAAGACCGACTGGCTATAGGTGGTGACATTCGCCACCTCGGATTCCTTCTGGGTACCTCTCCATGTCACATCTAGCATTCATCACGCCTACCAAGCTGCATGGTGAAACTGTAACTGAATGTAGGAAGACATTGCAAAGTCTATATTATATTTAGAATATGTGCTTCCAATTTGGGGTCACCTAAACCAAAAATTTTGTTGAAAATGATCACTTCAGAATTTGATGTTCCTTCTTGGAATGAACTCCGGGTTTCCAAAAAAAAGAAAAAAATTTACCATTCCAACATTGTAGAGAACTAGTTGTTATAGACACTTATAATGTGATTTTATTAGGTGATTTTTCACTCCAAAGTGATATAGTCTAGAAGGGTCACAATTTTAGAATAGGAATTATTGAGGGAAAAAAAATAATACTATTGTTGGAAAACATTGTTCTAAGATTTATGGAATGAGCTCCTATGATGTAACATTATAAATCAACGCTAGGGCCCTTTTGCTTACTAGAATGAGGGAGCTCCCTATGTTGCAACTTTCCATCCAACCTTGGATTCTTTGCAAATTAAACTAAATTCACTCCTAAAATTTAGGAATGCAAAGTAATCCAATCTCCAAGGGGGAATGGTTTAGGTTAGTTAACCCCTTAACTGAGCTTTGACTTCCAATTTATAGACAATGAACATATTGAAATTCATCAACAATTGACAAGAGGACATCCAAAAATTAAAAACTCCCTCCATATTCAAAAACGTACAATGAGCACCTCAATGCTAAATTACATAATGGTGCAATTTCATGACTTTTCGAAATTGGTTCCTTTATTTGTGATTTACCATGCATTCTCTCTTCATTGATGCTCATTGTTTCACATGATGATATTTAGGAGGATTTGATAATACATGCTCATATCTTAGAATACCCTAGCTATAGGGAAGCATTAATTATTTTAAAAAGTGCTGAAAAAAACAAGGAGGAGAGCCAAGCTTGGAAAAACTGAAATGACAAAGATGTTGAAAAAAAAATTCCAAAATACTTCAATTACCATCTACCATCATGTAACTTTTTTGAAAAAAATGGACCAAGTTACTTTTTTGATGACAATTTGAAATATTTACTTTATTGACCTTTGGGCAATGAAATGGGTAGAGAGGTTAGCTTTATAATGAAATCAATTGTCCATCATGAATCCTGATAGGATATGGGATAATTTGAAGTTGACAGTTTGATGACTCATTGTCAAAACATAGGAATTGTACTCAAAGTATAATTTCAAACCTCATTTTAATATAATAGAACAATTTTCCCAAAAAAATTTGGACTAAAAAAAAGTTGTTAAATCAAGCTAAATTTCACCTCCAAAAATTTGTTTGAGGTTAAGGAGACTCCAATCCAAAGTTATAGACAAAATTCAAAGAGGATGCTTGAAAATGTCCAAAAATTTCTCTCTCCCAATCCTTCTCTAAATTTTGTCCATAAATTTTTATTGGAGTCTCAAAATCTCAAATGAAATTTGGCTTTAATTTCTACACTAACACAGTTCAATTTTTTTTGAAAAAAGTTGTTTTACTATGCCTAAATGAGGTATGAAACTTTACTTCAAACACAATTCCTACTTTTGACTTAACTATGAGTGGTTGAGTTTCTATTAATCCTAATTCACATATCCTACATGGATTGTTTTACCTACTACTATCCCACTTGTATAAACAACTTTTCTTCACATCTATGAACTCTTCAAGGTAAGTGGCTTTCTAATCTAGTTGCCAATGATCTATTCACTACTTGAATCTGATGTAGAATTTTTTACAATTACATTTTAAAGTGCCAACTCTACTTTGGGAACTTTAATTATTTATTTGGCATTAATGTGATGACCTTGCCCTATAGCTACGATATTGTGAATTGAAAAAGAAATTGAGTTTTGAATCTACAAGATAAAAATGATCAAATTTCTAAGAAAACTTCAAATGTTGCATAAAGAGAAACATCAATTGGAGTTGGTATGTGAAAAGGATGTTGAACATGGGAATGTAGGAAAATTCCTCGTATTGTTCAAAAATATTCATTCAACACTAACTCAATCGAAACAAATATGATAAGAGAATAGAGGGGGTCTTGATAAGTGTAGTAAGGCTTCGCGCTTCGCACTTCACACATCACACATCATCTTTTTCCTAACAATGACCTCATCCTATACAACCATATGTCTGTAGACAAATAAAATTTGTAGATCCATTCTAGGGTTATTGCACATTTCCTAACTAATTGTCTAAGAATATACATTATACAAGTCAAATAGCTAGACAGTTATAGAATCCCTATAATTGCTTACAAATTTATGGAATTTGTAAACACCACTTCAAGATATGAAGGCCCTAGTGATGTACAAACCACTTGATTAAAAGAATAGCTTCAAATTATAGTCTATTTTTTAAAGGCATATGTAATTCCTATAATACTTTCAATGCTTGGTGGTCATTGCAATTGAATAGTGTACACATAACCTCTTAAGTTATGATAATCCTCCAAAGTTGGGATTCTCTCATTTCCACAATTTAATGCTAAACTTAACAAATTCTACTAAGCTTACTCTATGTACAAACAATCAATCATTCTAAGTTTACTTGTTGTAGCAATTGGAAATATGCTCACAAAAGTTGATGTTGTATACTAATAACCAAACTAAACCGATGACATAACAAACTAGATCCACAACTATGTGAAGGTAAGATGGGGTTATCAGTCTCAAGCACTTTCCAACGGCGTTGCGCCATTTTGGCAATGAAAGTGACAGGAGAGGCTCGAAACGAGAGAGATGTAGTGGAGAGAGGAAAGCTCTAACTTAAACCCTAAACGGGAGTTGCAGTTTCTCACCGGGCGATGGCGATGGCGATGGCCTGGACTATGTGTTTCGGCAGTTGGCACTCACAAAGCTCCCTGGGGCCCAGGCGGTCGGGGGAGTGACACTGACGTCGCAGAAGGCGTGCAGCCAAATCCAGAAGGAGGTATAGCCACCGATGTGCGCCCTCGCCCGCGTGTCGATCTTCACTTGCACAGTAACGAATTGCTGGTTGATATCGCTCCGCATCGTGTTGCCCACGATGTTGTTCACCACCACGTTCGAAGCGGACGTCGTGACCGAGACGGTGTTGCTGCTCCGACTACCGACGCGGAAGCCGCTTATGCTGCTGTGGCCGATGTCCACGCCCAGGAAGAGCGTCTGCACGTTGAACTTGGAGTACTCCATGCTCATCTTGCGGTTAGGGTTTCGGGCTCGCAGGCCGTAGATGAACTCGGCGTCGATGGCGGAGGTGTCCGTCAAGCTCTCGGACGTCCCGAGGACTTTCAGCGTGGGCACGGTGGCGGCCACGATTTCGTAGTGGGTGGCGCGAGGGCGCAGGATGAGGTACGCGATGAGCGTGGCGATGCCGAGTACGAGGATGGCGAATATTAGTATGGTGCAGATGAAGATGCAGCAGCCGGCGATGAGCCTCCGAGGGTGATGGTGTCGTGTGTGAATGTCTTCGTAGTCGCCTTTGCGCTCGAACGGAATCCACGCCATCCCCCCTCAATTTATGCCCGCAGTCACGAAAGTGTATGATAACAAAAATCCTCGAGCTTATAAAAAATTCTCTCTTCGTTAATCGGAGAATCCCTCAAATGCTTCGCTCGCTGCAAATTGAGCTTAGTTGCGTAGACGATATCGATGCTGAATGATGAGTAAGATAAATTGGACTACGTCATTCTGTTTGTGATCGAGCACAAAGAAGACTTCTATTCCAACACGATTACATAGTCAGGTGAGCATCTTCTATGAACAGTACCGCCGACTAAGAATACCGCAAATATCAAGCCACCACATCCTGAGGAAATTCATTAGTATAGTTTCATGCATGCGAACTTTTTTCAAGCTCTACGAAATGGAGCTTCCGATGCACAGAGTGTTGGAGCGAAGTTAACCAGGAGCCCGCCCACAGCTAGTTCGGGAGCCGTTGCCAAGGTAGAGAACTCCGCCGGATCTATATGTCTTTGCAAGTTGCAAGGTACGAGACGAAGTGGAGATATTTCAGCATTTCATAAATGTGGTCCCCGCATGCCTCCGTACTAGTAACGCATATCACAAGATGAACGTCGGGGTGGAATCAGCGTCGTACGATCCTTCACAACAATACCCAAGGTAATTCAGTAGACGGCGACTATGTTAGAGGTCCTGAAGGGTGGAGAAAGCTTCCCTTCCCTGTGGAGTTTCTAGGATTTACTGTGGGTTTGCTCAACTTGCGTGCTGTGGCCCCAACTGCGTGCAACTAGCGTGCTATATATCGATCCGTCTACAGTAGTGCATGTGTGACTCGACAACCCTCAGAGGTCAATGCTTTTATCTCTATTGCCCTTCTCTTGACAGTACCGCAGCAAACTTCATGAGTTTGATAGGGAGGTGGATGCGACGTGAGCTCAAATCATGAACTGTGGGATCGGAACTGCAAGGATGTTCCGAATGCCTGGGGTTATTCTGGCTCATGTTGACCTCATTGAATTTAATCTGGGGTAGAGAAATCCACAAGTCAAACGACATCCCTGGAAAAGAGGTAAAATGATACCTTTGAGATAAATCTCCGAATCGTCAACCGAAGATCTCTTCAAAAGAGGGAGGAAAGGGATTTGGAAAGTGACTACTGACTAGATACCCAGATGTACTTCAACATCTCTTTGGTACTCCAGTGGTCTGAGCCAAGGGAAGACCATGGGAAGTACAGCAATACTCAAATGCATTCCATCACCCTTTTTATACGTGATCTGAAAGATTAACGTTGTAAATTCGTCGTTATGACATCCGCGTTGCTTCGAATATCGTCTGTTTGATTGTGCGCTTTGGCATACCAAACACCAGAACACCGCCCAATTGCCCTGGAATTTTCGGTACTCCTTACACTGTCTGTTATTTAGTGCTTGCAAACAGCTTTTTTGAACGGTAGACAGGACGGACCAATTTCAACGTTGCTCATTGGAACTGTAGAGACAGATTTCGTATTAGGATGCTGCGGAACACGTCATTTCGTGGTCGGGTTTCTCATGCATGATGTGGGTAGTAGATGTTGGTCACGACGTCGTCTTACTCTGAATTGGACAGTCAGAGACAAACGTTCGGACTACTAATTTGGAAATGTTACAAGCTGATTGTGAAAACTGTCATCTGGTGGAATTTCGTCGCACTTGCATTGTTAGTGTTAAGAATGACAAATTAGGGAACGGCACTCAGGGCGAGGTTATCAAACATTATTTACATGTCAGTGTTACTAATAACTTTCTTGAATAGGTACCTCAGCACTCTTGGAAAAGGAATTCAGACTGTTTTGGAAGACAATCTTGAGCTCATCTCAGTAGCAGGCACCAAAAGCTACAAGAAGAAAATAGATACCCATTGACTGTCAACGGTCAATTTTGAGTGGCCACTTCGTATCAAACTTTAGAGTCTTCTTTTTAGTTGCTATGTATAAAGGAAAAAGGTGAGTTTTCACATTTGACAGTATTAAGTTCGAGTACTGGTCAAGCAAATCGACAAGGTATGTAGTCCAGGGCGTCACTCAAGTATAATTATGAGATATAATGTGAGTCAGGATGAGCAGACTAGGTTGGAGTTATAGATTATATATACCTTAGATTTCCTCTCAAGTAGCTAGGTGGTATGGTAGGTGGTAACTTGAAAATCTTTTTTCATGATATGGCTATGATATCATGAAGTACTAACTATACAGTCAACGCAAATGCAGATTTAAACTTGATTTTTTAAAGTTCGATTTTTGGTATTTATTCCATATGCCAAATTCAAGTGTAGAATCTTGAAGATCCTGTTGCGCTTGTCCCTATGCTCAAATTCTGAACTCTTGATTTGAAATATGCTAAAAGATCGTAACAATCAAAATTGTAGGTTTTGAAAGTTCAACACTGCACTATGACCTCAAGAATAAATTTGCATCGTTTAATCTCATTGGTTGCATCTCTGATAAAGCAGAATCTTTTATTGGGTTGTACGTACAACGAAGAAAAGTCTCAAGGATTGGGTTCTGATCCTCCTCCCACCCATTGAGATTCCGCCACATCCATCAGCGTCAAAATCGTGCATGGTGACACCTAAACCAAGCTAGATAAACTTTGATTTGGTCAGAAGTGCAAATTAATATATAGTAACCAATCATGTGGGTTATTTTGTGCCGGCATCAGCATGAATCATAGTAAAATTCGAACTCTATACGTTAAATTGCCAAATTGGTCCGCAATTCCAATGTCTCATCCTAAACCAGGGCATAAGGAGCACGCATGGCTGGGTCCTAGGCATGCTGCAACAGTAGCCTGCAAGCGATGGCTCTTGCTCACTTCAGCAAAACCTATCACATCACAAAACTACCACTGATTCTGCTCTCAATTGCTTTCCTGTCTTAGAGAATTTCAAAACTTATATACTGTATATCTCCTAATGTACTTTTGTTACTAATATACAAGAGCCCCGTCAGAATGACAGGGAACAGAGCACACCCAAAGGCTTCATGGATGAGCCTGAGGGCTTTGTAGTGAGGCCTTAAAACAAACAAGCTCTTAAGGTACGTGAAAAATTGAAGTTATAATTTATGTCTGCAGGTTGTGTCGTGTTGTGTTCTGTCATTAAGGGAAGTTGGCGGTGCGCCGGAGATGCTCCAGCACTGGTGCCAGCCCATACTGGTTCACTGCTACCAACGCCCGGCGAAACCCCTCTCCGTACACGGGAGAGGCGTCTACGGCAATCTGGTGGAGATAAAATTCCCCCAGACGCTTTTGAGTGGGCGTCAGGATCCCTTTCCCACTTGTGGAGGCTTGATTCTCCGCTCTCCGAAGCTCGGCTGACAACCAAATGTGGGACATCACTTGGCATATGCCTTCTTCGACCTCAGGGCGCATACGAGGAAACCCTCCTGAAAAACATGATGACGGTTTCCATCAAACCATTATCAGACTTGGAGTACAGAAAATTGGAAGCATCATACATCGCCCTGAAGCATTTGCGACACATTCTACAAGCTCTGTTTGGCGACACTGAGAACCAACAAGATATGGAATACGTCTTCATAAACTCAATGAATAAGATTTTCTTAGAGGTAGTAGCAAGAAACCATTCGAAAAGAGGAGCTCGTTTGTAGTTGATCCAAGTCTAAACACCTAGCGCTAGCGCTCTACTCCAAAAGTGTGTTTAGACTGGGATCAACTACCATTAGCCCTCTAATTGTCACAAAGTTGGAAGTGACTCATTTGACTTAAGTTAGAGATACAGAAGGTCTGGAAATAGATCGCACCTGCCAACCGCAGCCAGGCATGCATAAGCTCATGAGCTAATATAGATCCTGTAAGCAGCCTGCAATACACCAATTCCCCAACGCCGATCAGACGAAGTCTCACCACAAAAATGGTCTCACAAGCTCGTTCCTATTTTCAAGTCTACCAGAACCTGCAAACAATCCTAAAGATTGCAGTGTATGCGAGGATGAGTCCAATTTGCAGATTATTCTGTGGATCACAAAAGCAGAGCGACCATATAGAGATCTTCAAATCTTGTACATTGGCAGGAACAGAATTAGGTACCTGGGAAGGCCATAGAGAACAAGGATGGCTGTGACTTCACAGTGACGCACAAGCTTCTGCGGCTCCATCCACATATTAAAAGGACCCCTGGAGAATCTAGAGTTCTTCCCTCCAAATACCTGCTTGCCAGTTGCAAAATGCCCAGATCTTCAGAAACTTCACATCAACCAAAACTAGATCATACTACACTTACAATCTTCGTGAAATTATTAAGTCACCATGGTGCACCAAATCATGTTTGACAGAGGCTCATGAGCTTCAGTTTTCATTTAGCTTCTCTAAAATGGGTCTGTTGAACAAACTTCTTGAAATCAGCAAACTCATGGAATTCTAAACTTCATCCCTATGTTTTGCATTTCATCCCTATTACAAAAATTACAAAAATGGAGGGTTAGATGGGGCAAGCTCTAGTGCACTCTTCCTGCAAATCTCTTCAGTCTCTCATTCTCCCTTTCCAATGCTCCATGAATTAGGGGTTCAACAAGTTTGAAGTGACTAATTTCTTCATTAATGGAGATGGGGAAATAGGAGAAGGGATGCACAACCGTGACTCCCACTAAAGCCACACAATGTATTGTGTTCTTGGTACAGCACACCACGTAAGAAAATGTTGCAGACTGACCGTAGTGATGGTTTGCTCTTCTGAAAGGCAAAGCCCCCGCGTTTCCGAAGTATGCATTCCCTCTTTCTCTCCCTCGCGTGCTTCGTTCAGCGCCTCGCGAGCCACCAGAAGCATTGTAACTTCCTGATCAATCATCATCCCCACGTTCTTGTAGAATTTCAGGATGTCGCGGTACAGGGGTTGGCATTCCTTGGTATCCACGATCGCCGTCTCCAAACACTCCAGGCACAGCTTGCGTCCATCTTCCAGGCCTGGATACTGCACTCCAGCCGTCTGCAACCCCAAACCAACCAATCAAAACATAACATCAGTGGAGAGGTTACAATCAAGCATTGAGAGCATAATTACATCTCATAATTGTAAGTATTCTGCTTCGAAACTAGATCCAATCACTGAGGCAATCACTGAGGTTATGTCTGGTAGTCTGAACATAGTCCACTTGGTCATCCATGAACTTAGACAATATGTAGGATTCGCCCTCTGTTGTGGATGTTTTTATCCACAACCAAGTGGGCTATGCTAAATGAGGAAAGCATTACATATGCGCCTTATTCATCACTCCCTCAGAGATTGTTGTCTAGATCGCAGAGCTTTGTTATGTATTAGGTAACTGGATGAGGGTCATTAAGCCGGAGTCAATTATTGGACATCATCCTCTCCTCCTATCCAGTTTTCCAGAGCTTTGTTATGTACTAGACAACTGGACGCAGGTCGATAGGCCTAAGTCAAGTATGGGGCATAATCCTCTCGTCCAAACTAGATATAGACTGTCAAAATCTTGGAGACCTACAACTCCTTCAAAAGTGTGGAGAGGATGGAGTCATAAATCTACACCACCCTCCCTCTTTCTAATCACATTCACCATGTGTCAATGAAAGTGATGGGAATGGGTATGGAAATAATAGAGGCTTGACATGTCATTCTCTTGATGAGGTTCTGCTTTCTCATAACCGAGTCCATTTTTTAGTCTAAACCACAGCGCAAGATTTAAGGTACTGGACATCAGGATTAGGGTTTCTGATGCTATCTTTACCTCAATGCGATCACAACTACAGCAACGTGGGGTGCCATCCCTCTCATGTCCGGGACAGTACTTTTGGTTCCAGAAGGGATGAGATCGATACTCTATCAATCCTTGCGCATTCGTTGGAATCTGCAAAAAAACGTCATATTCGTTAAAGTGACCTAATTTCAAGAGATACACTTTCCCGGCGCCACTCTGGAACTTCAGATCTATAACAAGTTCTTAATTTTAGAGCAGTTAGAACAGGAATATCACAGTCCTGGCGCTCAGAAACACGCCAATTCAACGAATTCAACGAACTCCATCTAACACTCGGACGAATTCAACCCGAATTGATATGTGAAGATTGCGCAAACAGATGGATCCCATCACTTACGAATTGGCAGCAAACTTCGCACTTGGGGTGGAAGATCTCCTTGTAGCAATCGCGGTGGTAGGCTTCCCCTCCCTGCACCGAAAACTCGCGGTCGGCAATAGGTTTGCTGCAGAGCTTGCACCGGAAACAGTGGGGATGCCAATTCTTCCCCATGCAGCTCAAGAAGCGACCATAGCCAAGCGGTTGCTTACACCCCGCGCAGCCTTCAGTGGCGCTCGGTCTACTGGTTCCACGAGCACTCTTCAGAAAATGTGGAAGACAAAGCAACGGAGCAGATAAACCAGAGCTAGACAAGAGTTCAATGAAATGGTGCCAATACTTCACTTACTTGATTACTGACGGCCGCAGCGTCGGCCGCGAAGCACGGAACTCGAGGTCTAGACTCTCCTGCAAGGCTCTCGCTAGCTCCTCGTCCGCACTCGTATCTGGCGGAGGTTTACTTCTTCCTGTACCAACAATTCTCACAGTAAATATATGCAAGTTGGAAGTTGTCATCCCCAAACAATTGAAAACTGATCATCATGCTTAGAGATTGAACCCTCATGTTAATCTTGACAATGGCGGAGACTAATATGCTTGTACAACAGAAAATCGAAGGAAGATGAGATTGCAAAGCCCCCAGCTGCAATTTCGCCTTCGTCTACTATTGATCCTCACACTCCATTCCAACGATGGAAGCGCTCAACATTGAACCTTGTTTGGGGACAGACGTAGAATCAGGAGCCTCCGCTGCAAGATGTGACTAGTAGGGACATCTGAAACTGGAGACATCTGAGGGTGCTTATGTTTGCAGCGGGGAGGGGGGGTGGGTTCCCCGATTCTACATTCTAACCCACTAACTACTCTGAAACCCTCTAACCAGGTCATCACCCAAGAATCAAATTCGCCACCGACACCACTTGAATTTCCATTGCGATGCTAGTCTAACCCTAATTCAAACAATGAGGACCTAGTACACCACTCACTCTGCTCTTCTTCCGATAGAGCCAGCGCAAGAGCGAGATCCGAGGCTTCTGTGCCGGCGATGACGTCCTGCGGATGCGAAGCTCTCTCGTGGTTGTAAATCGGTCGGTCGTTCGTGTTGCTCGGCGGGCGCTCGTCGATTTCGTAGGGCGGCCGATGATCATACGGCGGCGGCCTATCGTCGGGATCGTAGTAATTGTAAGAAGTCGCTGATTCGAAACTTCGTGGATCCTGCCACAAATTATGTCTCTCACTAATCAGTCTCACTAATCAGGCTAGTAGCAAAAAAACCTTAGAATTTGTGAGTCGTTGCAAAGCAAAATTCAATTTCTAGGGAGCGTGGATCCAAGCACAATTATGTCTCACTCTAATCAGGTAGTTCCAAAACAACTTAGAAATTGTGATTTGTGACAAGCGTGCGTTAGAATTGCACCTGGAAGATGTTTGAACCCGGCCAGCCATCCGAAGTCGTCTGGCTGGGGATGTTCGTGTACCCCGGATACTCATCCCCTTCGTGGTAGCGATAACTAGAAGAGCCCGGAGTGCCGAATATCTTGTCGAACCACGCCATTTCTCGGGATGTAATCCTGTCACTAGCTGGTAGAATTCAATTGTCGGTGGCCACTAAAATTCGAAGGATTCCCGTTCTTCCAAGTTACCATACCGACCCGGTTGCATTCAAGGAAATTCTCAGCAGTTCAACTTCCAAGCAGTCGTGCTCAACCCGGGGCTCAACCCCAACTTCAGTAGTTATCTCTCAAGCAGCCAGGATCCCACAAATCTGATTCTCCATCGCCGGCCGGCCGGCACTCACACTCGGAGAACCGAAATCTAAAACTTCAAGCTTTGGGTTTTAAATTCCTGCACCTTTTACCAACCTCACGAGGTTTCAAATTTGCACTAGGATTGAACTTCGGGAAGCTGGTGAGGGGGCGACGGAATTGGAGAACTTCGGTTAAGCTTAGTCGAGAACTGGTGGAGGTCGATCATGGACGATGCAGGAGCTTTCACGAGATCGACAAAGACGGAGCCGGTGGTTGAGGAGTGGGCCAGCGAGGGAGAACAGGTCAGCGATCGGGAATCTACGAGAGTATAGATTTCAGCGCGTATCTGGATGTGGGGCTAGCGGCCGCAATTTCAATGGGATGCAAGGGGCTGAAGGAACGTTCACATTTGGTATGGCAAGTACATCTAATTGCGACCCCCATCAAATTGCTTTAAAATGTACACCCCTTGTGTATTCCAGAACCGAAATTTAGAATAGTCATATTTTTCATATGAGGTTTGCATCGCATGAATAAGAAAAGAATGACAATCTTAGATATAGCTTTTGAGATGAAGTTGGGGGTTTATATCACAAAGCAATGAGTAGGGGTTGCAATCCAATTTGATTTTCAAAATTTTATGAAGTGTGTTTGCAACCAATTTTGTTTTTTGCAATACCAAATTGTAACCATGAGCAATGAGTGATGCCAAAATTTGTAGGAGCTTTGTATGAGAAATAATTCCATTGTTTGGATTCAATGGAAATTTCCTCATTGAGAAATTGTTGACTACTCTACTAAAGAAGATGCTTCAAAAAAAATATGAAAAAAGAACACTTTTTTAATGTATTTTGGCAACTTGTACCTCCTATCTTTAAATCAAAATTTCAACCAAAAATGCATAATTTTTTTAATTTGCACTCAACAAATGAAATGAAATTAATGAAGTCTAGTATCTATTCAAATTTCAAAAATTTCAAAAATTCAAAAATTCCAAGGGTTATATATTTTATTGCAATTTGAACTTTTGGCATATTTTCAGGGTCTATTGATTTTCATTTTAGAATTTCATAGAATTCTATTTTATGTTATAATATTCTTCACTAAAATATACACTTGTGGTGGATTTTTGAGATATTTTTAGAGTGTTTTCTATTTTATATGAATTTCCTTCACTTTTTCTTCCCAAACTCATACTGGTAGTAATTTCAAAATTTTACAAAATTTTATCACATGTAGAGGACGCATGATTTACTCTTAGAAAAAATGAAAAATAAAACTATAAAAAATAATTCATATATAGAAGAAAAAGGAAACATATCATGTGAAGGAATTTGAAGTTTGGCTACATAGACTTTGTCTTCTAAGGGTTAAAGTAATTGCATCTAATTGCCACTTGGTTCTAAAACCCAATTCCTATCAACTTCAATTTCTTAAGGGAAGAATGTCTTTCAAATTTTGACCTTACAAGACTAAATTTTCAAAACTTGCAATTCGAATTTGTTCATTTCTAAAGCAATGCTCCAAATTTCAACTTCGAGAACCAAAAATGAAATTTTTGAAAAATGTTCTTTTGTAATTTTTATTGTTTTACATAACAATCATTTCAAAAAATATTGGTGGTAAATTTTAAAAATTCAATTGTAGAAATATATAAGAAACATTCATATGCACATCTTCATTTTAGAACAATACCAAGTTACCAAGGGAAAAAATATATCTATAGAATCTAAAATCTTTTTTGACTTCCATTAACAAGATCCAACAAAAAGTAAATAGTTCAATACTAGTAATCATGCTCAATTAAATATTTATTTGGATGATTTTAGGTGTAATTACAATGGAAGATAGAATTTTGAGAATGAAATTAAGTGCTCTTCTAGACTAAATTCACTTTGTTAATACCACTTCTAACATTGCACTCTTAGCATTGCACTTCTAACATCAAGTGTAAATATCTTATACTAAACTCATCTTTAATCTAACCATATAGATTATCCAATCCTAATTTTGGATAGAAAATGAGCAAGTAAAATCTTTAACCCCTACACGACCATGGCCTTTTTTCAGTCAAAAAACACTCAAAACTATCATTTCTATTGCAAGCTGTAAAACTTTTAAAAAAAATTCCATAACTAACTATAGAGTTTTGCACTAGACAAATATAAGAATGTATGATAGAAATTTCAAAAACTTTGATTGTATAGATTGCAAGATATTTGCATTTAAAGTGAAGAAAACAAGTTTTCTTTTCTGGTATAGGATTTTTATTTTATTTTTTAAAAATTACTTAATTTTCATCCTCTAATTTTTTTATATAGAAGTAGATATGAGATAGAAGCAAAAAACAAAATCTTTAATAGTTCTAAGATAAAATTGAAACACACTAATTGCAATGGTGAGATTGTTCTAGCAAGCAAACTAAACCAAGTGATTTTATTTAACCCCTAAAGGACCATTGTCCCCTCGAGGGACAAAATGGATTTTGGGTAGGTTCCTATGACCTCAATTGTAAGTTAAACATTCTAAAACTTTCTCATAAGATAGAAAAATTGATTAGCTTTGTGGGAATGTAATTTTCTTTCAATTGGTGCCTGGGAGTAAAAGTTATGCCATCTTAAACATAATTTTCATGTCACCAGGCAGAAAAATAAATCCACAAAAACTTTAAATTAAATTTTTTTTCTTATAGATTATATTTTTGTCTACATATGAAGCTTTGATTCATTCCATTTGGATTAGTAATGTGAAGGTTATAAATAGCCTTGTTTTTCGGGCAGTATGAGCATCTTCTTAAAAAAATAACTTTGAATGCTAATATCTTCCAATTTGTATGGTCAAACTTCATGAAATTTTTACCACTTGATTTTAGACAAGTAAAGTAAATTATTCTATGGTTAGATTCTAATATATATATAAAATTTTATTTTTTTTAATTTTAATTTTAATTTTTTTTCTTGGGTGAATACAATAGAAATGACAGATTTGAGTGTTTTTTCATAGAAAAATGGCCTTGGTCCTTTAGGGGTTAAAATTGTGACCAATGTGTTTTCCAATCTTAAAAAAGAATTTAGAAAATCATCTCAAAAATTGAGGTTATTCGAACTTGCTCGAATCTTATAGTTTCCCCTCTTGGTCCTTTAGAGGTTAACAAAGAACAATAGAAGGGCAACAACAATGAAGTATTAATGACTATTATTTGTAAGTGAATTGACCTATTTAGAATAATGTGAATGGAAATTGTTTTTGACAAAGTTATTTTGTTGATCAATATTTCATTTCCATCAACTAAAAATTAGAAAATATTTAACAAATTTACAAAGTTAAACATTGAAAATTTGAAATTCAATAAAATTTATTAATTTACAAATGTAGCAACTACATCATTTTAAGTTTACAAGTTTACAAACTTATGTATCAACAAATTAAAATTTTGTGAATAAAAAAGAATTTATTTTTAATTTTAGAATAGAAAAATGTCAAAATTCACAAATTTCAAGATTTAAAATTTCTAACAATTTTTTTAAAATTAAAAGACATTAATAGAAGTATAAAGAACATTGGAGCTTTAGAATTGAAACAATGCTAAACCTCCTATCTATGTAAAGCATATCAAATTTGATTAATTTATGGCCTTTGAGATTCAAAATAAACATTTATACCTATGTGAGTCCAATATTTGTTTTCATGTAGATGTCTTAAAACCTTCATAGTTGTTGTTTATGATGATTATGATATTTGGACATTGGTAGATCCATTTTCACCTTCAAAAACACATTTTAAAAGGATCCTTTTGTCCCTCTTTTGAATAGTTGAAATAACTTAGGCATAGAGTGAGGACAATTATAGGGAAAAACTACAAAACTAGTACAAAATAAACTCTGAAGATTGAGCATTAGAAAAAATTTGTAGAATAAAATTTTGTAGAACATACAATGAATTTGATGTTGCAAAATAAAGAATATTATGGGAACTAATGGAAGTATGGTTAGAAATAGCTAGTGAGAAGGTGTCCACTATGGCCTAAAAAGAATAGATCTCAAAAAGGTATATTGCCCCTTCATCTATCAAGGAAAGATACAACTTAATAACTTTTCCAAGAAAAAAAAGTGAAGTAAATTTTTTTTTTTAATTATAAATTTGTCACAATGTACAAGGAGGCGGTGGTAATTAGGAATAAACACCTTGTAAATTTTAGAAAATTAAGCTTTACTTTCAAAGAAACCAAATTTTCTAGCAATTATATATATCTTACACTTTCAAAGTTGCTTATTTTGTATGCATGGAGGTGAAAAGAGAAGCTCTTTATACAAGAGGGGTTGTAGGAGGGAAAACAACCTATGTGTGTCACGCCCCTATCTCCTTGGGGTGCCCGAAGTGCCTTAGTGAGCAAGGGAGACCTTGGGGGTGACTTTCCAAGCCTTGCAATCGGTTAAGAAAGGAGAAATGAGAGACTCTCAAGCAAAGAGGGCGCAATAGCGCCTTGGTTATGAAGGAAATAGTGGCATTGCATATGTTCTTGAAAAGCTTTTGAGAAGACGCTTCTAACCATCCAAAGAACGCTTGATTTGGACTAGTAGGCTAGAAGTTATGGTTGCTCAAAGTTAGGGGTGTTCTAGTGGCCATAGGACACTTCAAGGCTAGGTGTGAGGGGTTCTTAAGGAATCACTCAACGAAGCATGACATGTAACATATCATTGGAAAGTTACAAAGACAAGGAACCTAGAATTCTAAGCATTACGAGGTTCTAAGACATGAGCCAAAAGTTATGGCCAAGAGAAGGGCCGTGGTGAAGGCGTGACGCCACTCCCGGTGGACCCGAATCTTTGGAGGGCCATAACTTTGTGAGAACTTGTCCAAATGGGACAAGTGAGCAGTCCATCAACATCTACTCGTTGCGTAGATATCTGAAATGGACTTGCATGTGGGATTGAAAGCCCTGACAACAAAGTTCCGCCGTTTGGAAGTTCGGGAGTTCAAATGGAGTAGGAACTTGGGGATTTCAGTGAGAACAGGTGGTCTTCCAAAACCCAAGGGGGTTTGGGAAGTCCCTTTGACCCACAAAGGGGGGGTCTACTAAAGACTATAGAGAGTACTATAGGAGGGGTTGGTCTCCCTCCTCACTTTCTCTTAGAGCCTTGGTGAGTCCTGGTGACTCATGGGTGGTGATGTAATTTCACCACTAACTTCAAGGCTCCTTGGGACACTTGTGTGTGTGTCCTGGGGCACCGGTTGGTTGGAGTACCACTCCTTGCTAGGCCTTTGGTAATGTGTCCTGAGAGTCCCGATTAATGTTGGTGCGAGAGTAGCAAATGCACAACGGGCCTAGTATGAAGTGAGGTGACAACCAAGGGCAGTTAGAACCGTGGTGAGTAGTGCTACCATGAGTTCTAGCACAGTAAGATGGAAGTTCTGCCCCATGTCACCAAGTGACATGCCTAGTGCCACCAGTGGGGTGCGTGCTAGAAGTCCCGGGCACTAGGACTTAGCAATGTGAGTTGGAAATGGGAACTAATGCTGTGAGTGCATGACATGTGTAGTGCTAGTTAGTTGGGCCTAAGTGATACCGGTATTGGAGCATGGTAAGCCCTGAAAGCTGTAAAGGGCTCTTGAAGTCTGGTTGGAGTTGTAAGGTGTTACTAGGGTTGGGACAATGTAGGACATGTAAATTAGAACTAGTAGGAGCTCGACCACTCATAGTTAAGTGAATAGTAGGAATTATGTTCAAAGTAAAATTTTAGGATTCCTTTTGGCATAGTAGAATAAATTTTTGAAAAAACATTTGAGCTAAGAAAAGTTGTTAAATCAATCTAACTTTAATCTCCAAAAATCCATTTGAGATTTTGATTCTTCAATCAAAAGTTATGGACAAATTTCAAAGAGGGGTTGGAAAAGACATTTTCTTTAACATATTCAAACATTTTCTTTGACATATTCAAACTTTAAATTTTAAATTTTGTCCATAATTTTTGATTGGAGACTCAAATTTTCAAACTTTTTTAGATTAAAGTTAAATTAATTTTCAAACTTTTCTAAGTTTAAATGTTTCTAGAAAATTTTATTCTATTATGCCAAAATGAGTTTGAAATTTTACTTTAAACACAATTCCTACTATACACTTAACTATGAGCAGTTGAGCTCCTATCACTAGAAGAAAACAACGTTCAATTGAACAAAATTCATCTAATGCAAAATTTTGTTCAACTGAATGTTGTTTTCTTGTAGTATACTAACAGGGTTGCTAGCATGCGAGCCTAAGAGCGTGAGTTTGTGAGCCTATGAGCCTATGAGTGGGAAAAACTTTCAAGAAAAAAAGTGTGATGGACCTATGACCGTGGGTGTACAAAATTTTAAATTTTGGAAAACATTAGTTAATTTTGTCCAAATTTTAAGTGACTTACATATTTAAAAAAAGTATTTACCAACATTTGAATTTGATGGAGTCATAGTTTGTATATTTTATAGCCCCCCCCCCCCCCACATGCCACATATTTCACACCCTTTTATTTATAGTAAGACACCCAATTTTTTTAGTTAAGGGTTTGGTGGGTGTGAATCTATTTTTCCTTTTTACACCCTATTTTTTGGGTAAGACACTTTTGGTGGTGTGAATAAATTTTGTTGTTTCACACCCAATTTTTTTGAAGATTTAGATATTTAGGGTAGTGTGAATATACTATTTTTGACACCCTATTATTTTTATGAAGAAACTTTGGTTAGTGTGATTTTAAAAAATTTTTTACACCCTATTTTTTTTGTTAAGGCACTTTGGTGTGTTAATTTTTTGTGGTATGCAAGGATTCCAACACTTGGGCTTTTTACTTTGCATGAATTTCTTTTTCACACCCTATTTTTTTGTTAAAAGAATTTGATTGGTGTGAATCTTTCTTTCTAACATCTTATAATATTTAAAAGACACTTCAATGGGTGTGAACTTATTTTTCATTTTCACACCCTATTTTTTTTGGATAGACAGTTTGCTTGGTGTGAAAATATTATTTTTCACACCTATTATTCTTATAAAAACACTTTGGTTGGTGTGAATTTTTTTTCCTTTTTACACCCTATATTTTTTAAGTTGGGACACTTTGATTTGCACACAATTAAAGGAATGTCAAGCGATGGAAGAATGGAAAGAGAAATAAATATCATCCATCCAACTATCCAAGATGTAGCTATAAAACACACAAATCCAATCATAATGAAAATGAACACATAATAGTTTGACTCATGAGATATGTCAATCTCATAAGTTTAGGGCGCATTGGACTTTGTCGCAGAATCCTCATTGATAGAGGAATCTGATGTCTCTCTACCCTCGGATGTCGATCCATCTATGAACTCTAAAACGTTGAAAGTATATGTTTGTTTACAGGGTTTAGGTTTAGAGCAACCAAACTCCACAAACGTGATGCCATTTGCTTGGCATACATTGGAAGATCAAATGACTTCTTTGGACTCAAGAGAAGTCTTCGCTTCTTCATCACTGCATTTGTCAACATCAACCCCTTGGCACTGCAAACAAGAATGATTCATTGTTAGATTCATTAAACATTAGAAATACCATATACACAAAGCTTTCACAAATCTGTAAACTTACTTACTAGGTCTATCCCTCCGAACAAACTTCCGAGGTACCATGTTCATGGCATCCAGATCTTGTGATTTCGGAACTGTAGTTGGTGGATCATTGACTTCAACTGCCACCACAGTAGGAGTCGGCTTTTGCATGGGCAAAAGAAGGGCTTCAAAAATTTCTTCATCTTCCTCTAAAGCCACGATGTGGTGCCCTGTCCCACAACATGTTGTAATAGAAGCACCTACAATGAATAACAAACAATTTATTACTTGAATGATTTTGTAATATGTATTTGAATTTAATCTCGCAATTTTTGGATTCAAAACATACCTGTAGATGCTGTACAATCTAGATCCAAATCCCCTTCTTTAGTTGTCCCCTCAATGATGAATTGGTAAAATTTTGCATCTTTCTCTCAAGCCCCTCGCCACGGCAATGATGTCGCCTCATTCATCAACATGGCCTCCTCTATGGTATAGTTGATCAAAATGTCATCTTGTCTAATGTCCACTTTTGCCTTCAACATTGATGGTGAGTGCTTGAAAGTGAAATTTGATTTTCCTCTCTTGCCAAGGTCTTTCACCAAGAGGGTGATGCCAAACTTTAAAGTCTGGAAGAATAGGAATCAAATACACATTAGATATGAATGAACAAAAACAGACAATGTCAAATGCCCAATAAATTGTGAATAATTGTGAAAAATTTACCGTAGTGGTCTTGTCCAAAGCCGAGGTCAAGTGCACATGATTCATATCCATCCACTCCTTCTTCTTCACAAATGTGGGGTATGACTCACATAATCTTGCAATGACGCCTTTCGCGTCGGCGCTCCAGGAATGGAAGAGAACTATGTAACCATGGTCTTGCAAATGCTTCTCTGCAAAAGAAAATGCCATTGCTATAGCCTCATACTCTACGTTTGAGTTCCATGTAGGCACATGAGTCGCCGGAAAAGACCCCCCCCGTACATGTAGATTTTCTTGACAATAAAAAAGAATGAGGACCACTAATGGATGATGTTTGACTTTATTGTCATACACACGAGCCTTCCTAATCGACATTTGCAAACAAATTGTATTTCAAATAATAAATACTTCAGAAAGAAAATATTCATGTTATTTCATAGTATAATCAATTTGAGTATTATGAACAAAATTCTTTTACCTTCTTAAGGAGGTCCACAACCTTCGTATAATAATTTGGTCCATCAATTTTTTCATTGTCCATGACGTCCACAATGGAGATGTTGAGGATCAACTCCTCCGAATTCACTTCCTCACTGTTGTCAAGGACTATTACTTGGGTACCTTGAGTGACAATGTCTTCTGTGAACTCTGCGAAAATCGCCTTCCTCTTCAACCCACTTTGAGTTCCGATTTGCATTTGAGAACTTTGGTCCACCATAGAAGTCGTTGGAACGTGGTCCACGGCTTCAACCTTCTTCTTGCCCTTCCCCTTGCCCTTCTCCTCCTTCTCTGCCAACTTCGCCAAATGCTCTGCTTCTTTCTTTTCCTTATTTGCCTGAACTTCTTGTTCCTTGCCCTCTTTCTTCTTGTTAGCAACAATCCTCCTTGAAATGGCCTTCTTTTTTTTGAGTGTCCGTGAGGTCAGCAAACTCTAGTACATCCAAATCAATAACTCCAAGTCCATCAAAGGACTTTCTAATATACTTTGCCTCTGGCGAATGAGTGAATGTCTGTGGACAATCCAAGTACCACCCTCCACCAGTCAAATGGGCTGTGGTAAATGTTCGAAGCTGACTCAGAGTGTACATACACTCTGATGCACTCCGGTCCAACTAAGTGGACAAGAATGGAGGAAGATCCTTCCAAGCAATAGCTTTCTTTGCTAGAAGCTCATGCTTGAAGTAACTGCCAATTACAAAAGAACAAGAAAGTTTTAAATTAGAAAGTATCATATAAATAAATCTACATTTCACATTATATCAAATGAAGATGTAGTGCTACAAAAGTGAACATTCATAAAGGACCTTTTAACAATGAGAAGTGTCATCTTAGAATGACTGCAAAAAAATCCTGAACACCACATGTTAATCAATTTTGAAATTGATGGTATAACCAATAGTTGGGATAGTAAGAAGTGCCTCCAAGAGAGCCGTCGGATCTGACGGTTCTTTTTGGAGTTCCTTACGTTACCCCAACTTTTGGTTTAAGGTAGAAAATTTGAAAAGTACTCTATGTTTTGATGAATTGTAAGAGTGATGATTTATAAATTTTGTAGTGCTCATTTTATATGCAAATCATCTCTAAAAATGAAGCAAATTAAAATAAATCAAACACTCACCAAAAAATAACCCTTTTCAGTCCTAGGTATAATCCATCGTAGCTCATAAGGAGTTAGTTTTTTTGAAAGCATTAGCTCCTTTGAGAACAGGGCCAAAATCTTGCTCCCAAATCTTCCTCCTCCACCCTTCAATGTACTCTAGTAGAGTCTCCAGCTCAAGCGGGGAGGCCATATTAATGTTGATGTTGTCTTTCTTTATCACATTGTCAAAGTACTCCACAGCAGCTTCTTCAATCTATAGAAAGACCTCATTAATTCACTTCTACACTGTTTGGAAGGCAATAGATTTTAAAAGCATGTATTATGACAATAGATTACAAAAATCACACATACTTTATATATGATTTAAAAGTTTAGGGTATACTCACCCTTGCCCACCGAATGCGTTTGTTGAGGAAGGGCAACAACTTTTCTTCAGAAACAAGCTTAGGTGGAAACCACCTAGCATCTCAGGAAGGCATGGAGGAGTTCCACCATTTCAAAAACTTCGTCTTCTACAAGGTTGATGTATTGCATGTGGCAATGAATTGTAGTTTTTCAAGGGTCATCTCCGGTACCTCATTAGTGGTCCAGTGCTTTTCAATCTACAAAATACAATGCAATGTGTTTTTTTAGTTATTATAAATTTTTAAGGCCAATGAATATCAAAGGCCAAAAAAGAAATATAATTAGAAAATATAATGTACCTCTTGAAGAAAAATTAGACCATGTGTAGGATTTGCCACTGCCAGCAACTTCCCCATTTTTGTAATCAACTTTGTGGCCCTATCTTTTGCTCCAACTCTCATGGCATATGCAAGCCTTTGGTCGCTCTTTTCATCAAAAGGTGTCACCTTAGTGTAGACACGTACGGCAACATCAGCTGCTTGTGCTATCTCTTGCTACAAAACTCCAAAAACATTTCAATTACCTGAACCTCTAAAAACGAATTATGTAGGCACCAAAATTATTTGAAATAATAAAGATAAATTAAGTTTGAACAACAAAAATTCTCACCCGAAAAACAAAAGTTGTGAACACTTCAATTGGCATTGAATACCAATGCTTTCTCCCTGATTGGACCATACAACGTTTCTTCTCTAAGGGCCTTAACATGTCAATAAATCGCTCCAATGGAAGAAGCCCATACTTCTGCACGCGGTAAAGAGTGTGCACCAAGTTGGTCTTCACATGAGAGTCCTCCGTAGATTTGAAATGTTTTAAAGAATATTGGTTAGTACCGAAGATCCTAGATTAAAATTAAATCTCAAAAATTAATGGAGAGGAAAATAAAACATAAGGTAGAAATTAAAGCCTTCAAAGTCACTCACTTGTTGATGTCATGCATCATTTGCATGACCAATTCAATTTTCCCTTTTGTTTCCAAAATGATGCAGTCAATTACTATGTGCCATTTTGGCTGTGACATGTATAGCCTTCCGATGTGATTCATCCACGCTTGAAGCCGGTGATTTTTGTTGTATACAAAAAACTTCAAGTTCCTCATGAACTTCAATTCGGGCACCAAATCGACATAGGCATTGAAGTTGTCATTTTTTTCCTTCCACAATGGATCCCATCTGTTCATCTCCTCTTCGGTGAATGTAAAATTCTCCCCGGACTCATTTCTTGTGGAAACATAGAAGACTGCTACTCCTTCACGATATTTGATAGTGAACTCCCTCTCCAATTTGTCGACAACAGAAGAAAGAGTAGGTCTGACCATTGGCATTGCTACCAATCTACATAGTGGAATATTCAGTCGTGAATACTTTTCAGGCTTCATCCTCAAACTTGCAATGGTTGCCATAGAGTCAACCTTCTGCAATCGACGAAGCTCATCTTCCAATAACTCCTTCTCCTCCTCACCATCGTCAATGTCCTCTATCTCAAAGTTTTCTTCTTCTTCCCCGCCAATCTCAGGTTGCATTGTCTCGTGAGTACCCAGTGTATGTGTAGGCTCTTTTTCTTGTGTACAAGGAATAGAAGACTCCTCCATCTTCAAACACAAACAGAACCTTCAAATTTATTGAAACTTCAATATAAAATGTGAATAAAATAGTGAATGCATGTTCTTTAGTTACAATCATTCATTTCATTGCAATGACAAAAAAACTCTACTGAACATGACATACATAGATGACACAATCATTGAAGTGAGAGTTCAAACTCTACTAAAGTAGAGTTTTCATTAAAATTCAATCAATATCAACACTTTCATCTGAGTCTGAATTGAGATGAATGATAACCACTTTGTGCTTGTTCAATTGTGCACTACATGCACAATCACAATACTCTTGAACTTGAGGGCTAGAAACGGACATTGAAGAATGGCATTTAGAATTGTACTTTGAATTAGATCTCTCCTGTGAAAACATATTTTTTTTCTTTTTCGTTGACCACTTTAGCGACTAAGGTGTGGCTGCTCATAATTATCAACAACACGGTCACAAGTGTCTATAATGTTGTGGAAGCTTACCAGGTCTTTTTCCTCCCTTGGCAAGTTTAGGGTCAAGTTGTCATTTCTGGGCATGGGAGTCAATGGCACCATTTCGTTTGCAACATGTTGAACCTCCGCCATCACACTTGGCACAGCTGATGATGAAGCTTGCCCAATGTGCTCATTGGTTGTCACAATCTACACATGTAAGAACTAGTATGTAAGCATTTCAAATATCACATGCAAACAACATGGATTATAGTAAAGAGTGAACTTCAAATATTTATGTCTCAATACAATAAGCATCAATGAATATAGAGGAACTAAATATTACATGCCAATTAAATTACTTTTTCAAAACAAATAATCTTAAACATATATAGATGACTTGTAGTAGATACTAGAAAAAACAAAGTATAGTTCAAGTTACAAAATCTCTAAGTCATGCTACAAGGGCTAAAACTCTTAACACACATATAAGGCATTCCAATTCAAATAATCTTCTCATGACCATGAAACATTAGTCATTTCATGTACCTACAATGCCCCCAACATTTGTTGTTTTGCACATCAAATTCAAAATTCTACAACAAAATTCATTGAGGTCACTCACTTATTACACAATTTAGTTACCATGCCAGTTTTAGGGTAGCTTTAATATGAATATCAATGAGGGTTTATAGTGACGTCATCTTCTAGTTAACTATTCCAACATGAAAAAAACCCCAATATCCCAATCATTTTCCAAAACTCCAATACAAACTTCACTAAGCTAGTAGTCACAATATTTTGATGTCCTTCAAGTACGAATCACTTAAAATTAAATGATCCAAGGTGTACATTAATTCCCTCTCCTAAAAAGACAAAGAGTATGTCGCAACACAAAGCAAGTAAATTCCCTGTTATACTCATAAAAATCACTCTAGAGTATAACTAAGTGACTCTAAAGATCGAACCCACGAGATTCTGTGAAGTATTTAACTTTATTAAGCGAGTAAGCTTTGCTAACCTCTAAACCTTTCTTCCGGTCCTAGATCTAAAACCGGAAACAACCAAACACCAGATAGTATCAAACCAGATCTATCCTCTTTCGGTTCCCTAAATCTTTGATTGGTCTAATTTAACCCAATCCCAGGACCGCACCACTTCTAGTCCTCATGCTCCTCTAGACCAATCTGTTCCGGACTGCCCGTATATAGCCTTACGCCTATTCCGGTTTAGTTTTGCCTCTGTCGGACCATCAGAGGGGTTGCCACTTGGTTTTGTGAGTGGTAGGCCTACTACTCCTTCCGTGGATTATAGTGGTTGAAGATCCACTGTCTTATCTCCTCATCTTCTAACTAACTTGGATCCGGTTTGATCCCTCACAACAACCCAAACAACAATCCGTTTTGCAGGTCACATAGAGACCCCCTGTACAATCCTTTTTTACTACAACGACCTTGATGCTAGTTCCTACCCGTGCAAAACTAGGTGGTCACAAGTGTACTCGTCCGTTCCAATACTTACCAGAGCTATTCTATTTACCAACTAAGGTGGTGAGACCTCTCAGAAGATTGGACACTCAGTCGGATTTCCCACCCAGGAGTTCTAGCGCGACTAAGGATACCCTCTTTATTCGCCTAGCCTAACAACGGCTTTCTCACCTGAAACTCAAAATTCTAGATCTGTTGAGGCACTGAAGTCCACTCCCAACACTTCCACAACCCGCTCACATACACTAAGGATTGGAAACTTACACACCAAGGGGAGAAATCAATTTACAACTCAGTCCTACACCTTCCTAACTCCATGCCATGCAACCTTGCCAATTTTGGGAGATACACACACAATACAAGAGCGCATATAAAGGTACAAGAATTTTGCAAAAAGAAAACACATAGTACCCTTCACAGGGATTGATTTAAATACAACCTAAAAGGTACAAACAAGCGTGAAAGCTTGCAAAAGTTCCGTTGCAACTCCGACCGGACTTTACGGTCCTACCTACTACTAACAGGATCGCAACAGGATCCGAATTTGTTCCTACTCTTCCTAATATTTACACACCTAAGTACCCATCCAAGAACCAATGGTGGCACTATCCGCTCCTGGCTCCATTTGCTCGAAGATCTCGTTCAAGTTCCGATTCCGTTCTCCTTCCTGAGGGTTAGGAACCGGGTCGCCTTCTGTGGATCTAGGGGTCGAGTCTAAGTCGATGGTGGTTCCAGGCATACTGGGCAGATTCACCTTAACCTCCGGTCTCTTGGACTTAGGAGTGGCATCCTTTGTCTCCCCTGTCGTTGCATCCAGGAACGAATTTGGAAGAGATATGTCGGAGAGTCGAATCCCCTGAGAGCAGGTGGCTCTCGATAGTATTTGGGTATTCTCCTCTATCCGGTCCGCCGCCTTCCGCGCTTCCTTCATTGCCGCTTCAACTTACTCAGCAAAGTCTGTGAGAATCCAGACCATCCAAGACCTAGATGGCTTCTTCTCGTCATGCACCTTCTCATCAAACAGCTTAGCCTTGGCGGTGGCCATTCTAGTCTCCCCAAATGTGGCCTTCACCTGCTCAACTATTTTCTGAGCCTCATCTTCCATTGAACGAGCAGCTGCTAAGTTCTCCTTGAGTACAAGGAGTTTTGCCTTCACTCGATCCACCTCCTCCTGAAACCTTCGGATCTCTACTTCGTGTTTCCAGATTTCGACCAGATCAAAGATGCAACTTGCCACCTTCTTCTGTAGCTCTTTGTCTAGCGACACTCCCACCAACTTTCTGATCGCGAGCAAGATCCTTCTCTTCAGTTCCCAATCCGCTCTCATGTTGCATAGGATTTTGACGAGAGGGTTGAACGGATCATCGGGATCTGATTCCTCAGACATAGTCTTCTTGACCTCTGGTCTAGGGTTGACAAGGCGTCCTAACGCAGCTGCCAACGTCCGGACGTCCGGCGTCCGCGTTTGCGACCCCCCCGGACGTCCTGTGATATTCACAAAATCGGGTTTTTACCCTGGGGTAATTTCCCGTCCGCGACCCTGTCCGCACCACTGTTTGCGGTTTCTGCGGCCTGTCCGCCATCCCGTTTGCTCGTTTGTGACCCCATCCGCGGATGCTGCAGCCCGTCCGCCAATCCGTCGGCCCGTCCGTGACCCCATCCGCGGTCTCTGGAGCACGTCCACCAACCCATCCGACCGCTTAAGACTCCCCGAATTTAGTCTCTATCTTTATTTTTTTATTCTAAGAGAGTTTCTAATGCGATTTTGTTTTTGAAATTTGGTACAATTCATGCTCATTTCTAAGAGTCCTTAGCAATGAACAAAAAGAACATTGCACTTTACAAATTTGTAAAGAGAAAAGTCATTTATTTTCGTAATTCATTTTTGAGTGCTGTAATAGAATTTCAAAGGATTTTTTTAATAAATATACAAAGAACCAGTACTCAAAATAACAAATTAATTATGGTTTCAGGTTTAGGAAAATATTGGACACACATACATTTTGTAACCCATTCATTTAGAGCTTAAGTGCTGTAAAGTCCTAAACCTTTTTGAAAAAACACTAAAATTGAATCACTCTCATTTGTGATGAATTTACTAATTACGTCTCTTCATAGTTGATTCATTATAAGTATACACACTAAAACAATAAAACCACAATTGCTTTAACCCCTAAAGGACCATTGTTCCCTCGGGGGACAAAATGGATTTCGGGCAGGTTCCTATGACTTCAATTTTTAGTCAAACTTTTTGAAACTTTCTCATAAGATAGAAAAACTGATTAGCTTCGTGGGAATATAATTTTTATTTCAATCGGTGCCTGGGAGCAAATGTTATGCCATCTTAAACATAATTTTCATGTCACCAAGTAGAAAAATAAATCCACAAAAAATTGAAATCTAATTAAAATTTTTTTTTTCTTACAGATTATATTTTTGTCTACATGTGAAGCTTTGATTCATTTCATTTGGATTAGTAATGTGAAAGTTATGAACAATATTGTTTTTCGGGCAATATGAGCATCTTCTTGAAAAAATAACTTATAGGATTCATTTCTGAATGCAATTTTTACAATTTTTCAAAAAAAATTGTTTGACAAAGTTAAATTTGTTTGCTAAAACAATCTCACCGTTGGGATTATTGAGTTTCAATCCCATCTTAGAGCTATTAATGATTTAGTTTTTCATGTAATCTTGGACCTACTTCTACTTAACAATTTTTTAGAGAATGAAAATCAAGAGTTTTTCTTTAGAAATTTTTTTCGTAGAATATCAACTCAATTCTTCAACACAGAAAATTTTAAATTCACTGTCATGATTGTTTGGCCGAACAACTCGACAACACAACGAACACGACGTCCAACACGTCTAGTAGACCCCCTTGTCCGTCTAATAAAGTCAACTTTAAGGTTGACTTTCAAATAAAACACTTTCTATTTCCAATCTTCACATATTTGAGTTTCATTTTATTGAAGTGTCTCAATTTAATAATCACTTATTCCATTCTTAATTATGGATCATAAATAAAATGAGATTTCAAATTATCTCTGCTGTTAGGATAAGGCTTTATTCGTCAAAATTGTCATGTATACACGACACTCGTCTTGTACGACACGTGACATCAAACGAACAACTCGACACGCAACCCCAAAATGTGTTCGACAGAACAACCCTGTTCACAGTCCATAGTGCAAAAAATTTCAACAAAAGGTGGTCAAAGTCATCTGAAATTGCAAGCCAGTGTTCAAAAAAACTTCTTTTTCCAACTTTGAATGCTAATATCTCTCAATCTGTGCGGTCAAAATTCATGAAATTTTTACTGCATGTTTTGAGACAAATAAAGTACAAGATCCAATTGTTAGATTTTTTTTAACTATTTTTTTGGGATTTTATAGGTGAACGCAGCAGAAATGGTAGTTTTGAGTGGTTTTTGACAGAAAAATGGCCTTGGTCCTTTAGGGGTTAACGGGTCGTCATCATAATTCAAATATCAATGAAATTGTTGGAACACAACTTCTAAGAAGGTCCAAGTAATTCCATATCATAAATGAAATGGTCTTCTTCCAAGACTTATTCCAAATGAAATAGAATGGGCTCAGAAACTTTTGTACCCACACATCATACATCATGCAATTTGTCATACAAGCTTGTCAACTAAATAACCATCTACATTCAAGAAGAAATATTGCACTTTGCACTCAAACAAGAGATATTTTTGATTTGTGAAAAATTGATACTCATTCAAAAACAATTCAAATACATTGAAAAATTCAAAATGTATGTCCAATTTCACATATATTGAAATACTCTAGGGGTGCATATATACTAAGCAATCTACATGCATAAATCCAAAGTTCTACATTTATTAAATATTTATAAAACTCTATATAGTGCACTCTTGCACTATATTACTAATATGAATGTCGGAAGTGTTCATCTGGAATAGGCCAATTGAATTGGCTAGTGAACTGATTGATGATGTGGGCCAAACCACCTCGATAACCATCACCTCTTTGACAAAGCCGGTCCAAGTATTGGTGAAACACAATTCCCGATTGGTGGTGGCTAAACATAGCCATTGCATTTGTTTCCCATTGCAATCTGCTGTAGTTCTCTGACATGCATTGTTTATTGATCCTTTGAGCTATTTTACCAATCGCATATTCCTCCGATGCACGTGATAAATGTAGAATGATTTCCACATTTGCATCTCTTCTATGCAAATATGCAATGCTTGGATCCACCCACCACCTCCTTGTTAAAGCTTCGTTCATTTCACTTGCAGATGTGAATGTATACAAGGATTTCATCGGTTTGGTAGCTACAGTAGTCATGCCCCAATCGCAAATGCCAATGAAAACACGTGATTCATCATCAGGAAAATGAAACATGATGTTGTCTGGAGAAATATCATTGTGTAGATGTCCAGACACATGTACCGCATTCATGATATGCACCAATGCCCAAGCAAGCTCGGTGCGCTTCTTCCGAAACCGAGAGAGATGAAAAGCTTTAGTCACATCGAACTCTATTGGATTCAAATACTGTAACCGAACGTATATGTTGTCTGGATAATCGTTATCCAGGTTCAACATTTGCCGAAGTGTTCCGCCATTCCACCAATACGAGTATCCTTCATTTGTTCTTGTATGAACTGCAACAAACCGTATGACTCCTAAATGTGGAATCCTCACTGCCATTGATTCATTTTGATGTTCCAACTTTGCAAGCTAAGGTTGCGTACCGTGGTGGTTGGATATCTTTGCTGCGAACTCCCAAGATGGAGCTATCCCTGGACATCCTTCAATTCTCACCCTCCGAATCATTGCATAACCTCCCTTCATCATTAAGCCATCTTGGGGAATCACCCGTGTGGTGTTCGGAAGCGCTATAAGATGACGTCTACCCATATCCAATTGAGCAAGACCCTCATCGCTAGTCCACCAACCCAATGACCCTCGTCTATTACGCCTCTTTGCAAATGGGGCACAATGCCCAATAAACAATTGAGCTTTGAGAATGACTTGCTCAAAGGCTTCATCATTTTCACGATGTTGTTTCCCATATTTTTCGAGAACCACATCAGCGTTCCACAATGCATCATGCACCTTGTTCTCCAAACATTTGTTGAAACCCCTCTTCTCCATCTCATGTTGCCATTGTGGAACGTGTAAGGCATTCAACATTCTCTGTGTCATGTCTGCTTTGAATGTGGATGGACACTCCTCTCCATATCTTACATATTTTGTGTCAAGAGACACAGTGGTTTCTGATTCATAGAATTTTGCAATGCATTCGGTCATGAATGCTTTGCATGTATCGGATGGAATTTCCTTACTTTCCACCTCTTGTACCACTTGTTTTCCCTTCGCCGCCTTCTTCGATCTTGGCATCGTGATATATTTTTAATACTCGAAATTTGTAACTAAAACTTTGAAGTTTGCTACAAAAAATGGCAATAGTGGGGCCCCCAAATAAGACTTCCGCCTTCCGAGGAGAGGAACCAATGGAGGACGAACTACCAAGCTCTCCACTCCACACTTGCAAAACGCAAGGGGCAAGGCAAAAGTGATTGCGGACGGGCCGTCCGCCCCTCTTATATAGGGCGGACAACTCGTCCCAGTCCGCCTCCTCGTGGCTGTCTGATCGTTCGCGTCGTCGCAGTTGTCCAATCATACGGACGGCACTCCGACCGCCTCGAGATGGCCGTCCGCCTTGTCGTGGCCGTCCAATTCCGAGGACGGTCTTCCATCTGCCCCGAGCCAGCCGTTTGACCGTGCAGACGGTCATCCGTCCGCCTCGAGCCGGCCGGCCGATCAGCAGGACGATTGGCGTCCTCCAGATCCAACGGCCGGCTTGTCGCGGACACCGCGACCTCGTCCGATGGGACGGACGGCAGGCTGTCCGCAGGATCGGACGGTGTGGATGGCGTGGATGCGGCAGCCTGTCCAACAACGGCAGACAGATGAAACGAGGCGAACGGAAGAGATGAATTGCACGATTGGAGATTTTAATTTCTCTTGAACATCTCTAAGTCAAACATAGGTATCATATTCAACATTTCAATTTCAAACCAAAGTAAGAATTAAGTAAATCATCTATCATGGAAATGAAAAAAAATTATAGAGGGATAGCCGGTGACGTTTGCTTGTTTGAAATACTCTCACCGTTGAGATTCTCATGTTTACATAATTCTATCTTAAAATTATTAATGTTCTAGTATCTATCTTGAATATACTCAACTTATCAATTCTCTCATGAATAAAAACTAAACATCTTTTGGGGGAATTTTTCTTCCTACATTTTCATGCTCTCATCTAAATTCTTCAAGTCTTCAACATACAAAATTATAAAATCGTACTCACAAGTAGAAATATTTATTGTTTCAATAATTAGAAGCCAAAAATCTAGTCAAGCAAATAGTAAAATCATTTGTTTCGGTCACCTTGAATGCAAATAGCCAAATATCTTACAATCTATGTGGGTTAAGTTTTTGAAATTACTTCTACACATTCATAAATTGCTATAGTACAAAATCGTACAATCCAACATGCCAAAAACATTGTTCCTACATTTTCTAGTTCTTTGTAATTGAAATGGCAATTGTAAATCACTAAATGGTCTTCGATGGAAAAAAGCCTTCAGACTTCTAGGGTTTAGGGTTCAATTTCTAATAGCAAATGAAACTAAAATGGTGGTTCTCACTATTCTACAAACCTCTATTGTATATTTGGGACATCCTTTGCATTTGCAATTCACCTATTCACATTGAATGATTGAAATGAGAAAATTATAGAAAGTGGTCCAATACATTTTCCATTTTCACAAATACCCATTAACCCATAGTCATACATCAATGGTATTAAATCTTACAAATTACGTGACATAAATATCGCTTTATTAAAATATAAAAATACAATGTATTTGTATCAAAATCACAAAAACGTGATTACAACTCGTCAAGAGCATTGTGCTATATTTTCTGCACTCTATTGTCTATGTACATTACAATGAATGAACCATACAGTAAAACAAACATAAGATGACTAGAATACCATACTCTACTTAACTACTTTACTCGGAATCCGAATCCGAATCGGAATCCTTGTTGTCATTTGGGCCTGAAGGATGTACCCCAATATATGGTCCACCCCCATAGTTGTAACCATATCTACTTGATGCACCTCCTTGTCCATATTCATTTCCATAAGAAGGACCTCCAAAGGTTGGAGGAGGAATTGGAGCACTCTCCCAGGACCCTCTTTCACTTGATCCGCCATAATAAGGGCCTCCCTGTTAATGAACCATGTGTAGTCGATCTAGAGTAATATTGAGGGCCTCCTTGGCTAGAACCACCATACTGACCATAGTGTGTCGGTCCATGGCTTCCTCCTATACTTTGAGAGCCAACTTGGGGGGCATTACCATAATCTGAACCACCTGTCCCATCTTGTGATCCACGTGCATTATAGTCACGGTAGTAGGACCCATCATGTTGCCGACCCCGGTCTTCCACGCTTTGACGCATGGCCTCTTGTATTTGTTGTTGGTACTCAATGTCTTCCCGATCTTCTCGACGTTCGTGTCTCTCACCAAATGTCACGGGTGCTGGATCATCATCATCTTCATCTTCATCTGACCAATCATCTGTAGCATCCTTCAAGACGATCGAAGGAAGTCCTCCATAGCCTCGATTGGACCACTCCGGCATGCAATCGCTTGGTCCAAGCTAGTTAGTAGGAATTATGGCTTCCTTGCGAGTTAAATTCCTGACATTGCGCCTTGCAATCGTGTGCCAATCTACTTCTTTGTGGAGTACTATCTCCGCCCAAATCATAGCCATGTTCGAATAGTTCATGACGTTTGGTTTGGAGCTTGGTAAACCTAATGCAGATATTATCTCCTCATATCTTCGAACAAAGTGTTCGCTCTTACATGTGGACATTTGTCCCTCCCAACGACGAACTTGCACCTCTGCGCGATCATGTGGCCATATTTTGGAGACGTGTGTCATTTTGACGTATTTCTTGCATGTTGTGCAATCCCATATTTTCTTGGGCTCCTTTTCCCATCCCTTCTCTGCAACGTAGGTTACGTCTTCCAAATCTCTCCAATTGATCTCTTGTGATTTCCCCTTCTTACTTCCTCCACCACTTTCGCGCGACATGATAACCTCCAAACCTCAATTAATAATGAACCGAAAGGATTACAAAGTTTAAATGCAATTTCCGCCCGCTTTGGCTAAATGTACCAAATGAAAAGTAAGAATTTGGATTAAAACAAATTCCACCTACTGTTACTGACAACCAAATCAACCGTAGACTTGAACACCTTGAGTTTCTTACAACCCAATCAAATCAAACACGGTTGAAGTAATTAAGAACACTAAATGAAGTTCATAAAATTAAACACTTATAAGTTGGGGCAGCCCCTTAATCACTAAAACCAATATGTGATAAAATAAGTTAATACGAACACAATTGTTCACGCACCAAGCCGGAAGGGGCGCGGAGATTCCCGAAGGCACTAGATCACCCACTCCGGAAGGAAAACGATTGTGAAGAAATGAGCCATCCGCGCCGCCATTTATGCGTTTGGCACTTTAGGGTATGCGGACGTTGCCATCCACGTCGGACGACACGAAGGCGGACGAGCAGATTGGGCGGTCCGAAATCGCGGTCCTGTCGCGCCCCTTAGTGACACTTACCCCCTTAAGTTCACCTTCCAATGCTTTCCAAGTACTTAACACTTTAGTGGCACTAAGGGTCACGCTCCCCTAACACTGCACATGCCACGCACATCCAATGTTAGTCTCCCATTCCAACTCTTTGTGCTAAGTCTCAATCACCGGGACTACTAGCACACACACACCCATCATGACATCGGGGCATGTTACTTGGTAACATGGGGTGGAACTTCCATCTTATTGTGCAAGGACCCATGGTGGCACTACTCGCCATGGTCCTAACCGCCCTTGAGTGTCACCCCAACTCCATATTAGGCTCCTTGTGTATTTGTTACTTTCTACTTCGTCACTAATCGGGACTCACCATTTGGGACACCTCAACATAACCTAGTAAGGAGTGGGACTCCACCCAACCGATGCCACGGGACACCCACAAGTGTCCCATGGTGCCTTGGAGTGGTGGTGACCCCACACCACCAACCTTAAGTCACCGGGACTCACCGTGGCTTCAAGAGGGAGTGAGGAGGGAGACCAACCCCTCCTATAGTACTCTCTGTGGGATTCAACAGAACCCCCCCTTGTATGTCAAGGGGGACTCCTAAACACCCTTTGGTTTTGGAAGACCACCCCATTTCTCCCGATTCGCGCTAGTTTGGGACTCCCGAACTTCTACCCGGCATAACTTTGCGGTCCGGAATCCAAATCACACATGCGACCCCATTCTCGGCATCTACGCGGATGGACTACTCACTTGCTCCATTCAGACAAGTACTCGCAAAGTTATCGCCCTCCAAAGATTCGGAACACTCCTAGCGCGGCCGGGACACCCCCAGCTTTGAACGCCCATAACTTTTGACTCGCAAGTCCAAATCATGTGTTCTTTGGACGTCTAGAAGCGTCTTTTCAAGACCTTTCCAAGCATGTATCACACGCCCCCAAATTCGTCCGGATCAGAGCGTTAACATGCTCTGATCGCTCGGGACTCCTAGTCCCCCTCACCTCATCTCTTGCAAGGCTTGGGGAGTCACCTCCAATGTCCCCCCTTGCTCACCAAGGTGGCACGGGCACGCCTTATGATGAGGGTCGTAACAGGTCCGTTGGATCGCACGGTCACCGACAAGCGGCGAACGGAGCAGCACAGACGTGGATAGGAAATGTGGACGGAAAATGTGGACGGCAATTGCAGACGCGCGGACGGGCGGGCGGACGGAGAGGAAGGTGAGAGGGCAGAGGTGGGCGGGACTGCGGGAGGGAGGTGTTTTTCAATTTTAGAATTGTTCCTTGGACGGATGAGCGGACAAGTGGTCGGGCGGACGGAGAGGAAGGTTACAGGGGAGAGGTGGGCGGGACCGCAAAGGGAGGTGTTTTTCAATTTCGGAGTCCTTACTTGGGCGGACGGGCGGACGGAGAGAAGTGTGGGAGGGGAGGGGAGAGTTGGGCGGGAGGGAGGGAGAGAGGGAGGAGTTTTTCAATTTCTGAATTGGTGGACGGGCGGACGGGCGGGAGAGGTGTTTTGAACTATGTGGAGATGGGTGGACGGACGGTTTAGCAAGCAGAGCTTGCATTACATGGTGAATTAAGAAAAGTAGAGAAATTATTTTTAATATGTTATGTCATGAGGTCTTAAATTGATACAACTATCAAAAGTGACATCCCAAATTCTCTTGTTTGAAAAATCATTTGACTTGTAAATAAAGAATTCAAATAAGTGTGTAAAGAAATTTTGTTTTACATTGGTGCTTTTGTACAAGTTTGTGATGTCAACAATACTTTTTGACTAATAGCAAAAGAAATTCGATGTTAAGATTGTAACAAAAGCCTTCGTGGTTCAATTTATAATATTTATTATTCTTTTTCATGCCTTTCAAGGAAAAGAATGAATCCCTAAACTCCCAAAGGCCCTACATGGCTACACTCTTATACGAGACTCTTGTGATATGTGATCTCAATTAAATGATTTATTTCTAAATTTTTGGTTCAAGATTCTTCACTCAAGAGTTAAATTTTTCAACACGAGATATTGAAAATGAAATTCATTAGTGCCAAAAATCTAAAGTGAAGAAAATGAGAAGCCCAACAATCTAGTATAACAAGATGGAAGAAAAGATTTCTTGGGCTTACTTTAAATGCAAATACCATGCGCAATGTATGTACTCAAAGTTTTCAAGATGACAAGATAACTCAATTAACTTTTATACTAGTCTAGTATAAATTCCTATGGTTAAATATGCCCAAAAATCAATTTTTAAGATTTTTGTCTCTTTGCATTCGAAATGGCAGTTTTGAGTGATATTTGATGGGAAAAAAAGCATGAAGGCTTTAGGGGTTCCAGATTTTAGAAAATCCTAGGCCTACACAACTACAAAACTAACATAAGCAATTCAATCAATATTGTAAATTTATAATTTAAAAAATATGATATTATGAACCTTTCTATATAATCATTTGCAAAAAAGTTTTGAGATGAAACACACCTGTAATCATTGAAATATGACCATTTCTAATTTCTTGTAATTGAAAACTCATCATATTTGTAGGTCAATCACATTGTACATTACCTAAGCTCTAATATTTTTGGGTTGTGATCAATTTATGATCGGTTTACAATTTAGGATGCACGCAATTATACATAGGTATAAGTGTCAAAGTGTATATGATATGAATTTTCAATTCATTTTGTTGTATAAATGCTTACTTTAATCTTGTACACAACATTTCACATTACATTAAAATGCTTGAATCATTTTAGCACCATCCCATACATTCGATAAATGTTATAATAGAATAACGAGATAATATAATTTCTTTTAGTATATTCATAATTTCATATTGGTGTTCTAAACTATGAATACATTCGACAACAAAAATTGAAGACACACTCCAAGTTATAATTGAATGTTCCACATTTATTTAATGGCTCATAATAAAGTGATAATTGAGGTGCTCAATCTTAAGAAAAATTGAAACCTACATGAGTAACGTACTCACATGAGTACATGACAAAGTAAGAAAGGTCTACATGTGCATTATATTGTCATGATTGCAATCCAAACTACAAAGGAATCATAGTCTCATAGGTAAAACATATTTCACACATCGCATCAATAATTTTGAAAATTCATGCAATGTTATAAATTCAATATGTACAATTGAGGGTTGTATAATTCTAATTTTTTTTGGAGGGTTAGGGTTTAGGGTTTAGGGTATAGGGTTTGGACTTTGGAGAGCATGTTTAAATGTGGGAAGGAATATCTGAAATTACCTTTTCTTACATTAATACTACATTGGATACTTCTAGCATTCAAGAGTATTTTTTGTACATGAATCTATCCTTCTCATAATTCAATGCTTTAGGACTGCCGGCAGACTGCCGTTAGGTGGGGTCCAAAGTGAGGTGAACAGTGCTGGGTGTCGTTGGTCGGCAACGGGGGATGGCTTGAGCGGACGGCCAGGTGTGGGGTCGGTTGGCGATGGCGGACGGCCTTAGTGGACTGGATGGTCTGGGAGCGGCCCACACTTCCAATTGGTGGACGGGAGGTCCGGTCGCGGTCCGGAGTGGACGGACAGTTGCCTGTCCGCCACCTAAGCGGGTGGTCCGGTGCCGGTCCACCAATCCCAACGATCGCCCCGTGTCCGCCGTGGCGGACGGTAGGTCCGGGTCTACTTCGGGGTGGACGTTTTTTAGGTTTGGTGGCGGACGGGTATATGGGGGGACGACCTCCTCATTTGCTCTCACTTCTACTCTCCTTCGGCACCAGGTTGGATGTGCTACTGCTGCTTTATGTGTCAATTGCTCCTATAGGGTGGAGAGTGGGGGTCCTTGAGCTTTTGTTACTATTGCTGATTTACGTTGTTACTTATTTACACACATCTCACAGTATTCATGTGCCGTGGTACTATTTTTTGAAGGGCTCAAAAATTCAAATCATATATCATGGCGGATCAAGGTGTTCCTACCAACAACAGGAGGACTTCAGGAGGTGAAAAAAAGAGAGGGACTAAAGCGAACGGGGCCCCTCATGGACTTCACTATGAGATTTTAGATGACCCAAACATCAAAGCGGAGAGCGGTTGGGAGGAGGAGGAAGGGGAATATTGGACCTTCAAAACATGCAAGAAGTATGTTAAAATGTACCACATTGACAAGTTGTCGCCTTGGGATTGCCACGTGGTGCATACACATGGTTTTTGTTGTAAGCCATGTAATTGCAATAATAAGCATTTTGTGCATCGATCGGAGGAGGTGTGGCGGACGCTATTTGGGGACAAGCCAAGGAGTAAAGGATGCATAAATTACAGTGTGGCGTTCGTGGTGTATGCAGAACTCATTTTAAACCGCAAGGTAGATTGGAGCACTTATCCATCCAAGGTGGATTCTCCACTTTTACTGCAACCCAATCAAAAAGACATTCCTGATTTGTACGATTCTTAGGCAAAACCAAGTGAACCAATGAAGACCCCCAAAATATGAAAAATACTACAACACGTACAACAAAGGTCTCCGAGGTTTTAGGTGATGTAGTATAATTAAGGCCTGCAGAAGTGGCACAACCTTGCACGGAAGTGAGCAATGTTTCCTCAGGAGGTGTTGACAAAGAGGTTTTTGTAACTCCTCCAACGTGCTTCACATCCACATCGAATGTGATAACATTGGATGAACAAAGCATGGCTCCAAGCAAGGAAACTAAAACAAATGAAACAACCTTGGGCGGTCTAGACATGGCTGCAAACAAGGAAACATTGGTAGAAGAACGTGGGTCACCTTTTTCGCCAGATGGAGAGGTCAATGAGGAACAACTTGCAAGGACCAATGCTAGAATTCAGGGTTACATAGATAGTAAAGCTCTTGAGAGCTTGGTTGAATATGCAACTCCGATTTCTCAGCCGCCAACGACGCCAAGGCGAAGCCAAACCTTGAGCCCAATTCGAATGTTGAGTCCGCATCAAAACGTAAGCCCAAGTCGAAGGTTGAGCCCAAGACAAATATTAAGCGCAAGAACTGGAGGGCATCCACATTTGGCAACTTTAAGCTCAGCTCAATTGGAGATTCTTTGTTCCATACCCACCGCCAATCAATTGGAAAAGATGTTAGAATGTTGTAGTCATTGGCGAGTACTAGTAGAACAACATCTTCATTCTAATCTTGAAAATGAGGTAGGCAGTTCTAGTTAGCCCACAAGAAAAGGGGGCTGGGGTACTATTTCGCAAACCGCATACAGATTGAGAACTTTAGCTCAAATGGTAGCTAAAATTACTCCTTGGGTTAGGGACGTGGTAGAGGAATTTTCAAAAATGGCACCTGAATTGTTGACTGGTGCCTTGGCTTTTTGCAATTTCACTGAGAAAGTGGCACCAATTCTTGAAGGTGGCGTGATGAACTTAAAAAGTTTGATGGCCTTAGAGGAAGACATTCATCGGCTGAAGATGAAGTGTGAGGACTTGGAAATGAAGCTGTAGCTATCGTAGAAAAACATGGAGCAGGAACGTTGTAACAAGGTGGTTCAAAGAAAGCACATCGAAGAATTGGAGCTCGAAGTACAAGAGTTGAAGAGGGGTAGGCCTACCATGGACTCCGTGATCATTCCATTTGTGCAAGAAAGTCAAGAGAGCGATCAACTCTCTCTTTCTTTTGAGAAGGCAAAAGCGGTGGAGACGTCCATCATCTTGAATTTGGATGAGGTTGGGAATGACAAGAAATGTGAACAAGGAGTACAGACCATCATTCCTAATGTTTCCCATACATTGCAGGATGCTTCGACACAAACGAAAGGCAGTGAGGTGGAGGAGCTAGAGTTGAAATTAGATGAAGCAATTCAAGAGAAAATCCTTGTTGAGGTGGAGTTGGACTGATTTCAAAAAATCATGGGCATGGAGGAATGCATGCCGAAGAGTGGATTAGAGTCTCAATGGTTGGCATGGGTACAGAAACTCGAAGACAAACCCTCTGTAGTATCTCGAGCAATGAAAGGGCTTATGAAATTGGCAATGAAGTCGGATGAAGAATGCAATGCCGTGGAGACCTCTTTGCTTTGGTTCAAGAAAGTGTTTGATGAACATCCAAGGGGTTCCACCGAAATTACATGTTGGGGGGACATGGATGACATGTTTGAGCAGTTGAACCACGCAAAGAAGGACAATGTTGCACACATTGATTGGGCCTTGGAAGTAGAGGAAGGGTGGGTCCCTTACAACATGCTTTCAACGCACATCAAGGAGAAAGAGAAGACAATTGTGCATGCTTGCGATCCAGCCCCGGGAATCTTAAACAATCATTGTAGCCTTTGCCAAGGTCCTTTTGGCCTTGAAGGAGCCCTAACCATGGGCCAATGTCACCATACTTTTCACGTGACATGCATCGTGAAAGCATCACTCATTCGTTCGGTTTGTGCCGAGTGTCGTTCTCCTCTGAGCCCTCGGTTCTATGAAATGCTTGGGATCTTGGAAGATATGCCCCCTGGCCATGAATACAACTGATGGACCCTTCCTCTTGATCAAGGGCCATACCAGTTCCAGAATTTCTCGCATTGGGGGCGACCTCTCACATGGGATTCAATTGATTGCCGTCATGGATTGTATGAGGAGTCTAGAGAGCACGTGGATCCTTTCATGTGGATGACCGTTAACAGAGAGGTGGAGTTGCGGGCCCGGGGAATTGAAGATGGCGAGGCTCGTGAATTGTTTTGTCGCAACATGGGGGGCCATTGGAGTGTGCAACACAAGAAGTTTTTTCAGTTTCCCGACAAAGAAGTGCGAAAAGGGCCCAAAAAAACTTGGGTAGAGGTGGAGCATGCTCAAGAGTTCAATGAGCAATATAGGGCTTATAATCACACTTGGATTGGTAGGGCCCTTTTCTTGTCAAAGTTGGAAGAAGCTGCTAAAGCTCGTGCTCTTGTTGAAATAGATGGGGAAACAACTACAGGGCATTCATTTGTGGAGGTAGATGGGACATTTGACAAGAGGATAGGTGACATTATAGTTGAATGGAGGGGGTTTCTATGGGCCGATTTTCGACCAATAGGGTTACCCATTGAAGCTAATGACGAACAGGTCAATGTGTTCGTAGATGGAGTGGATGCTGCGTTGAGGGCCTTGAAGGTTGAAGAAGTAGATTTGTCTCCAAAGCGAAGTTCAAAACGGAAGAGAGAGGATGACGATGACAATGACCACTCTCCGGAAACCAAACAACAGTTTATAGTGGTGGACATGGAGGTTAGATCCGGAGGAGGTGTTGTCTACAGTCCTGGGTCAAATACTCGACGAATGAGTCCAAGACTTTTGGCTAAGGAGGGGCCATCTCACGATTTAGGAGAGGGTAGTGGTTCTTAAGTATAAGAGAGGCTTTCTTTATTTTATTATCTTTAAATGTTTAATAGTATAGAAGTATACTAGTGAGTGTGGCTTGAATGTTATAAGGGTTGAGTACTACTAGTAATTCATTGTACTCATGATGAATTTTGATTTGTTTTGAAGTTCTTTATATATCCAAATATGAAATATCAATATATATATCTTTGAATTAATCATTTGTTTTGCTTTCTTTTAAGTTCATGCTATGGTGATTTATGAAGGACAGCTTTTTGTGAAGTATGTTTTTTTCATGCTCATCTAGAAGTTTTAAATTATAAGACCCTTTGACAAAACCATAATTTTCTGAAATCTCCTCATTGGCTCATTCCATCCATAAATCCCTATTTTGTCCCACATCTCTTGAAGCATTGAACAATTGAACACGACCTACCCCGCCCGTCCGCCCTAAGCCACTCATCTGCCCGCCCTCTTGTCTGCCCAACCTCCCGTCCGTCTGACCTCCTGTCCGCCCGACCTCCCGTCCACCCGACCTCCCGTCTGCCCGACCGCTTGTCCACCCGTCCACCCGTCCGCAATATCCATTCGCCCGTTCGCCTGTCTTCGCATCACTCCATCCGCTTGTCCGCATTGTCCGTTCGCCCGAACGGCGTGGGCCCGACCGCCCATTCGTCCAACTAAATCGACCGCCCGATCACCCGTTTGCTGCGGAATCAGGCAACGACGGATAGTATGTTTTGTGGATTCAAAAATGGTCTCCAACGGTCAGGCGAGTTTGGGAGACTATAATTGTAGGAAAGAAGTCATTTGAGAGCACTCTTGAAAACTGAACGCTAAGATTTCCAAGGGCTAGGAGCTGCAATTTTTGTGTCCCTTGCTTGGTAATGTATAGTTTAGTGGACGGGAGGGCCTTGATTTTCAAGGCTTTGTGCACTCATTTTTTATTATATTTGGACATTGTTCATTTGGTCTTCACATTTTGAATTTCATTCCAATATACGGAATTAAAATTTGTGCCTTGCCACTATGAGCAAGGATTGGTTTGGTTGGTATGGTATCCCATCAACCGGTAAGGTAAAGTGCAAGGCTTGCAACTCAGTGTTTGCGAAGAAGATAAGTCGTATGTTGAGCCATTTAGGATATGAAGGCCCATCAGGTGTTCGTGATATAGGAGTGAGTCTTTGTTCGCAATTGACGCCGAATGTTCGAATCCTATTTCTTCGATCTAATGGGGCATTTCCGCAGAGACCGATCATTGACAATGTAGATGTTGGTAGCATGCGTATGGTCAGGAGGGATTTTTCAAATGAGAGGGATATGGTGCGTTCTACTCAAGAGGACTCATGCGTAGCACTGGAAGAATTTGTTGGTGTAGGATCCGAAGTAAACCGAACTACAAAAACATCCAGTGATCGTGACACTCCAAGGGCATCAAGTAGTAGACCTCAAAGACAGAGTAGTCTAGTGGATGGCTTTGATTCCGCAGGAAAACGCAATTTGAATGCAGTGTGGGCCAATTTCTTTTATGTGGCAAACATACCATTTGCCGTAGCTCGAAATCCAGCATTTAAAGAAGCAGTGAAAAAAATAGCCGAGTACCGTGGGCCCTACGCTCCACCATCGTATCATGATTTACGCCATAAATTGCTTGACGAAGCGAAGACCGACATCAAGACAAAGCTTTATAGTCGAACCGAAGATAGCATTCGGAAGTTTGGAGCAACATTGTCTAGTGATGGATGGAGCTCGGTTACCAATCGACCATTGATAAATGCCATGCTTGTATCTTCTGCGGGTGAACAATTTCTAGGATCGGTGGATACAAGTGGAATCGAAAAGAATGCTCATTTTTGGCCTCTGTCTTAGAAAAGTTTATAGAACAAGTAGGCCCCACAAATGTTGTGCAAGTGATTGCAGACAACGCTCCTGTAAATCCAGCAGCATGGAATATGGTGTCGAGTAAATATCCGCACATTTTCTTTCAAGGTTGTGTGGTGTACGCCTTGAATTTGTTGCTTCAAGATTGGGGGAAGCAAGAATGGTTGAAGGAGCTAGTGGAAAAGGCCCGAACCGTTGTGAAGTTCTTCCGATTGCGGCATATGCCACTAGCTATATTTCAAAAGCACGAAACGAAGAATAGCTTATTGATGTTGGTGAAAACAAGATTTGCCTCCAATTTCTTCATGATTTCTCGTTTGCTGAAGGTTAAGACTGGATTGCAACAAAGTGTTGTGGATCCACAATGGGTAGAATATGTCCTCAAGTTCCGGGACACGAAGAAGGCAAAATCTCGTACGGAGTCTCGGGAGGTGAAGAAGACAATTTTAGATGAGCATTTTTGGGCCCGTGCCACTAATTTCTGAGAATTGATGGCTCCTGTGGTGTTTGGTCTACGTGATTTGGATGTGAAGACACCATGCATAGGCAAGGTGTTGCACATCATGAAGAATTTAGAGAAGCATGTCTTCTCTTTATGAAAAGAGCCCTTTGATTTGTCCTTGGACTTAGCCATTCCTATCGAAAAAGCATTTGGTAAGCGACGGGAAATGGTAGAGACCGATCTACATTATGTAGGAGCTCTTTTGAACCTTTACCTTCTTCACGATAAAGAACTAGCTGACGATCAAGATGCAACAGATGCATGCAAACGCGTTATCAGGAAAATATGTCAACCAGGAATTTATCCTGACGTAATGAAGGAATTTGTAGCATTTCGACACCGAGATCCTCCGTTCCATGACATGTTGGATCTGGCTGAGCAGAAATTGTCGGCACATGCTTGGTGGGATTTTGAGGGTGCATGTGACAAGCTCATTGCTCCAATTGCAAAGAGGATTTTGGCCCAATCGGTGTCATCATCTTCATGTGAACGAAATTGGAGTAGCTACTCTTTTGTTCACAACAAATCCTGAAACAAGTTGAGGCCACAAAGAGCAGCCGATTTGGTGTATGTATACACCAATTCCAAAGTCATAGCTACATCGAAGGAGAAGGATGAAAAGAAGTGGTACTATGACAATGTGGAGTCCGAAGATTCAGAAGGGCCTATCTCGGAAGACGAGGATGATGAATTTGTATCTGATGATAGAGATGTTGTGAATTATGATATGCACAATTTTGACGACAAAATGTTTGAGACTCCTAATCAAAACAATGAAGACTTCGGAGTCACGGATGGAGACATGTATGAGTTTCGATCAGATGAGGATGATTGCGGGCTTGTTCATGATGTACCTTCGATAGCTAGATTTGTGGATGGAACCGGATTCATGAGTAGCAAAAATCTTCTACCAAACGTGGAGGATACGTATGTAGAGATAAGGGCGACCAATAGGACAACGGTTGCGAATGATGGGAGTCTTGAAAAGGATGAAGTGATTCCCATTTCCGATGCTCCATCCCTGATAATGGCGGTAGAAAAAAACGACCAACATGAAGACAAAGGAGGATGTGAGGTGAACGTTGAAATGAACGTGTCCAATGGAATTATTGCGTCAATAGTGGTATTGGCAAGCAAGAAATGTGTTGAAGCAAATATTGGAAATGCCAAACCACACGAAGTACAAGACAATGTTGAAGCACGTTCGATGGAGTCAAGCAACCCAATTTTTGTCAACAATGGTGTTGGCAAAATGCACCTCATGGAAGATTCTCCCAAACCACCATGTAGCACTCCTCCACGTGCACTATTTAAAAGCGATGCTACGACATTGGATGGTTCAAGGAAATCACGGCTTGGAAAAAGACATTTGTCTCCTATGAAAGAGATGAGTTCCGGAGGCAATCCAAGTCGAATCATTTTATCATGTACTGATGATGATGATAAGGATGAGACATTGGCTTCAATGTTTATTCAACATCGGGGCCATCCACCACGCCATTCCTTGAAATCATTAGGCCACACATCGTAGTCTTTGAATGCGATGCAGTTAATTATTCAAGGAGTGCCAAAAGCAGAGATATCACAGGGTGAAGACTCCATTAAAGCTCGTAAAAAAAGAATGATGCAACCCTTTGCTACCTCTCCAAGGAAGAGACCGAATGTGGGTAGAACCCCACTTGATACCTATCAAGTGGGGTCAAAGGAGAAAATGAAAACAATCCCTAGCCTTAAGGAAGGCATTGGTAAGGCTATACTAAGAGCCAAAATGGAGAAGAAGACCGGTAGATCAATGAGATCATTGACATCTACATAAGTACAAAAAGGAGTGAAAATTGTACAATCTTCATCAAACGACATGGAAGAGACATCTAGCAATGAAGATGACCGATGGGGAACTAGATGTGACAATAGCGGGGCTGAGGTGAAAGGAGATAGTGATTACAAGCCTTAGAGATTCAAGGGATGTAAGCTTAGGTGTTTAGGTACTTATGATATATTGAGCATGTAATGGCAATTGATTGTTTGAAGCTTCTACTGCAGTTGGAGTTTGCTTATTGATGTTGAAAATATGATTATTTTTTTTGGAATTGCAAAACCAAGAAGAAGTCCCCCCCAAATTGATTGTGTTCCTCTTTCTTTGTATGAAGCATGATACATTGCAAGATACATATAGAATGCAACAATTTTGACTTCATGATTGTCATAGAATCATAGATTTGGTAATTTTCAAGGTGAAGAGAATTTTGAATTTTTTTTTAATCCTTTCCCTTGATAATTCATAATTGCAATTATAGTGTACAATTTTTTTGGTTGAGTACACTACAAAGGATAGTCCATAACTCCATATGTTATTGTAAAAAGCATTCAAGGAATCAAAGTTTACTTGAAGGAGTTGAAGCTTTGTATTAAAAAACTAGCCACTAGCCGTTCGCCCACCTGTCCGCCCGACCGCATTTATCCAGGGTAAATTTGCGGACGATGTTTTTTACCCACCGGAGACGTAGTGTCTGTAGGGTCCGGACATCTGATTTTTGGACGCGGTTTTGCCTAGGACGCTCACTTTCGTCAACCTTGCTCCAATCTCTCTTCTGGGGCCGAGGTATCACGACCGGGTGGCGTCTGTCACTTATGAGGTGAGGTTGTCTTCTGTTGCTTAATTAGCAGCATTGCTAGCTCCTCATTCTCTAATTCGCTCTCATCCCCTAGATCGGAACCGGATTCGACTTTGTCATCTGTTTTCGATTCTCCATACTTTAGGAGGACTTCCTGAGCCCTCCTCACCTTCTCCTCTCCAATGCTGAGGAGTTGATGGGAATGGTAGAGATGGATGAGGTAGGGACACATGGGAGTGGCCCTATTCTTTCCAACTCTACCTACGAGCTGGGTGACTAGATCAGAAATGATCTGGGCCCAATCGACTCTCTGGTCTCCCCTCAGGGCATTGAAGATGGTATTCGTGAGGGAGATTGTCACCCTCGTTGGCTTTTCTGGATGCAAGATCGGAACGAGGAACTGCAGAAGCCGGCGATGGCGCTCGTCTACGTAGTCCTCTACAGCGTAGCTGTCCTTCGGATTGACAGCACCTTGGAACTTGCCTCGGACGAACTCGTCCTTCTCATTTGCCATTGCCAATCCTCCTACCCGGAAATTATACACCACTCTCCAAACCTCCTCCGTCGAGAGATGCAAAACTACTCTCATGGTGTTATCAAACTCATTGGATAATTTACCCAAGAGTTCCCTCACCATAACCTCTTCCCTGAAGCCCTAGGGTTTCTTTGCAAACCCCAGGCAATCCATGGAAGTCAAATCCTCCATGAGTTGGGACTTGGCTGGTTCGGTAGAGGGAATGACCAGAATCACCTTCCGAAGCTTCACCTCTACCGAGGACGTACTAGCCTATCCGCCTCTACTTCTCTCGAGCTGCGGCATGGACACGGATGCAAACTCAGAACCCCTTTCTAATTCTACCTCACTCTCTCCTAGCCGGACGTCCCGTTCCTCACTTTCTCTCTCTGATCTCAACCGGAAATCAAAACAATAACACAACTCTTGAAAAAGACACCCTCATGCAAATCCAACATGGATAGCTAAGTCACAGATGAGAGTAGGGAGCTCAAAGCATGGAGAGTGCTAAGACAGGCGAAAAATGCAAAAGAGGTTCAACTAGGTAGGCTGGCCCTTATATAGTCGTTGGCCCCTTGTCACCTCATCATGACCTATTCCGGATTCGGTTCCTCCACGATATCTAGTCCATCCCCGATCCGGTTAGACTTACGTTCTCATCCGTTCTCCTGCTAGGAACGGATTGGAGCTGATCCATCCACTATCTCATTTTCCTTCTCTATTTCAGCTCCCGATGGTTCCTTAGCTAGATCCGGATACCTACTTTTGGGTTTTCGATTAGTTTTACTAGGTAAACCAAAAAAAATTAAAGTTTCACATCGCCACAGAGTAGTGCTAGTTTTCTTAGTAGCTTTGGCTAGCTCTCAAATTCAATGATCTGATATCTTCCAAGTTAATTTCCTCACACATAGTATTGGAAAGCAAAATGATTCTAAACTATGTCATGTGAACTATTTGAACAATGAGGGTCAAAAACATTTCAAAGTATTCCTCTTGTGAGTGTCCAAGATCAATGCAAAAGAACTTAAATAACCACGTACTTAGATTCTTTTCTTTGTTTATTAATTAACGCCCAAAATCTAACAAATTACATGTTCATTGCAATGGATGAAGGCGTCCCCAAAATACATGGTTGGAATGAGACATCTAGAGGTTTTTGTCAATACTCTCACAAGAGAAAAACCGTTTTCAGGGGTAGTGGGAGCTACCCCTAAAATTGGTCATTTTCTAAGGACAATCATAGATTCTTTCAGGTTTTCAACTAGAATCACGTACATAAGGAAGAACATTTCCTCGGCTATGGACTTTTCAAATAATGCCTCCCAAATTTCGTTTGAACAACTACTGCGTGAGGGCTTCACCGATGTATTCATGATTTTTACTAACACATTAGGAAGCGCATGTAGGGCTACATAAATCAAAGAACAAAAGGCCGATAGTGTAACACCGCAACCAACACAAATGGTTGCCTTGAAATGACCTTGGAAGCTAAGAAAATCAAGTTCGTAATCCCTAGAATTTCCATTAGGGTTTTGTGAGGAGACCAATTATGTGGGTAGTGTAGGGTGCCCTTCAAAATACTGTCGGATTCGACGGTGGTTCGGTGGGTACCTCATAGTACCCACATTATCGGTCTCAGGAGAGGGTGTCAAGCTGATGCGGAAGTACATTTATTACTTCAGGTACACCAAGCTCCACATGTGCAATGGAATAGACCATCAGGGTTGCATAGGAGCTAAGCTCTGCGCCACCAACGCACACTCCCTCACAGGTAAGGTAATTCAAATCTTTGAATTGAAATTGTTCCACGAGCATTGCAAGCTCTCTCTCTAGACAATTTAATTTCAAAATTGGAAAAGAGCTAAGTGTTGTATGTGCATAGGGGATGACCGTAGCGGTTGCACAAATGCCAAGTGCAAACCCTAAACTAATATTTGTTTATCTCGTGCAGCAAGAAAGTTATGTGGCTTAAATCACACACTCTCATTGAGGCGTGGTCTTTCTAATCTCTCAGAATTCGTAGTTGCAAGAGCAAATTGTCGCTCTCCTTCACGTTACTGAAATTTCAAAATATGACTGGAACCTGAGCTTTAGCAGCATAGCCCAAGTGTCGCAGTACAGGATAAGTAAATTCCCCATTATGCTCACAAAAATCACTCTAGAGCATAACGAAGTGACTCTAAAGATCGAACCCACGAGATTCTGTGAAGTATTTACTTGATTTGGGTGAGTAAGCTCTCTCACCCTCTAAAACTTCCTTTTCAGCCCTAGATCTAAAACCGGAAACAACCAACCACCAAGAGGGTTAGGACCGGATTACTTCCCATCCGATCTTTTAATCCTTCGGTTAACCCAATTCTCCCAATCTCCAGGGCCTAAACAATTCCGGTCTTGGTACTATTCTGAACCAATCTGCTCTGGCTGGTTCCTGTACCTCCTCAACACTCTTCCGGTTTAGTTTTGCCTCTATTGGACCATCAGAGGGTCCGCCGCTTAGGTTTCTAAGTGGTAGGCCCACCATTCCTTCTGCGGATTATAGTGGTTGAAGACCCACTGTTTTCTCCCTTCCTCTCCTAACTAACTCGAATCTGGTTTGATCCCTCACAACACTCTTGACATCAATCTGGAATGCAAGTCACCCAGAGATCCCCCGTACGATCCATTCTTACTACAATGACCTCAATGCTAGCTCCTACCCGTGTGAAGCTAGGTGGTTACAAGTGTACTTGTCCGTTCCAACAATAACTAGTATCATTCCATTTACCAACTAAGGTGGTGAGACCTCTCAGAAGATTGGACACTCAACTAGACTCCCCGTTCAGGAGTTCTAGTGCGACTAACGATACCCTCCCTATCCACTTAGCCTAACAGCGGCTATCTTACCTAGAACTTCAAAACCCTAGATCTTGTTGAGGCAGTGAAATACACTCCCAACACTTACACAACTTGCACACACACTAAGGATCGGAAACTATTGCACTAAGGGGAGAAATCTAACCACAACTCTGCCTTACCCCTTCCTAACTCCGCATCATGCAAAACCTGCCAAGCTTGGGAGACACACACAACAACAGAGCGCATACAAAGGTACAACAGAAATTGCAAAAAGAAGACTCCCAGCGTCCCTCGCAGGCTCTGACTATATACATTTCAAAAAGTTACAAATGGGCGGGAAAACTTGTGAAAGTTCCGCCACCATCTCGGTCGAACTTTCCAGTCCTACCTACTCCCAACTGGATCGGAACAGTTTCCGTATCCGTTCCTACTCTACCTACTCTGTACATCCTAAGCCTCTATTCGCGATCCGATGGTCGCGCTGTCTGCTCCCGGGTCCATCTGCTCAAAAACATTGTTTAGGTTCCAACTCTTCTCTACCTCCTGAGGTCGAGGAACCGGATTGCCTTCTGTGGACGCGGGTGGTGAGTCCAAGTCAATGGCGGTTCCAGGCGTGCCGGCTTGGGTCGTTCTCTTGGAATTGGGGGTTGCATCCTTCCCCTCTCCTGCTGTCACTTTCGGGAACGAATCCGGGAGAGAGATATCCGAGAGTCAAATATCGTGAGAGCAAGTTGCTCCCAACAGTATCCGGGTACTCTCCTCCATTCGATCTGCTACCTTCCGTACCTCCTTCATTGCCACTTCTACCTACTCGGCAAAGTCGTTGAGAATCCTCACCATCCGAGAACTGGATAGCTTCTTCTCCTCATGCACCCGCTCGTCAAACAACTTTGCTTTGGTGAGGGCCGTTCTGGTCTCCCCAAACGTGACCTTCACTTGCTCCATCATCTGTCGAGCATCCTCTACAATAGACTTCGTGGCTGCAAAGTTCTCCTTGTGCACCAGGATCTCCGTCTTCATCTGATCCACCTCCTCTTGTAACCGACGGATCTCTGCTTCCTGCTTCCGGGCCTTGACCGGATCAGAGATACAACCCGCCACCTTTTCCGGTAGCTCTTTGTCGGGTGCTACTCCCACCATCCTCGCGATTGCTACCAAGATCTTCCTCTTCAACTCCCAATCCGCTCATATGTCACATAAGGTTTTTACGAGTGATTTGAACGGATCCTCGGGATCCGATTCTTCTGACACCGTCTTCTCAACCTCCAGCTTCTCCTCTGGGGCCGGGGTATCGCGAGCGGGCGGCGTCCCCCACTTGTTGGGAGAGGTCGTCTTCTACCATTTGATGGGCGGCATTGGCGCCTCCTCTTCCTCTGACTCACTGTTCTCCTCGGGATCGAAACCGGATTCCATCTCCTCATCTGTTTCCAATTCTCTGTATTTCAGGAGAGTTTCCTGAGCCTTCCACCTCCTCTCCTCTGATGCGCTCAAGAGCTGGTGAGAATGATAGAGGTGCATGAGATAGGGGCACACCGAAGTGGCCCTACTCTTCCCCACTCTTCCTACAAGTTGGGTGACCAGCTCGGAAATGATCCGAGCCTAGTCAACTTTCTGGTCTCCTTTCAGAGCGCCGAAAATAGTGTTGGCGAGGGAGATAGTCACCCTTGTCAGTTTTTCCAGATGAAGGACCGGAACTAAGAACTTCAACAGCTGGCGATGCTGCTCATCGATGCAGTCATCCACCGCGTATCTGTCTTTCGGGTTGATCGCTCCCTCGAACTTTCCGCGGCAGAACTCATCCTTCCGGCTTGCCATTCCTAGCCCTCCTGCGTGGAAACTATAGGTTGTTCTCTACACGTTTTCCGTCCATAGATGTGGAACGGCTCTCAAAGTGTTGTCAAACTCATTAGACAGCTTGCCTAAGAGTTCTCTGACTATGGACTCTTCTTTGAAGCCCCAAGGGTTTTCCACAAACCCTAGGCAACCCATGGAGTTTAAATCTTCCATGAGTTGAGACTTGGTTGGTTCAGTGGAGGGAACAACCGGAACTACCTTCCGGAGCTTCACCTCTGCTGGTGGTATACTAGCCTGTCCGCCTCTACTCCTCCTAAGCTGCGGCATGGACACGGATGAGTGTGCTCGGGACCCTTTCCGATACTCCCTCACTGTCTCTCCTAGTCGCACGCCTCGTTCTCGCTTTCGCTCCCTGATCTCAACCGGTAATTAAAGCTCGAATGCTCAAAGACCACAAGTCTCGCAACGGACACTAGCACAAAAGACTCTCATGGGAAACTAATCGATAGGCGTAGAGGCAAACACAGAGCATTGATAGCGTTGGGCAAACGAAAATGAGAAAGAGTTTGATCTAGGTAGTTCTAGCTCTTTTATAGCTGTTGGACTCCTTGCCACCTCATCCTGACTTGTTTCGGATCCGGTTCGTCTAAGGTATCCGGTCCATCCGCTCCTATCGGTTCACTCCTTGGAAACTGGATTGAGTAGATCTTTCCACTATCTCATTTTCCGCTTCATATTCAGATCTAAATGGTTCCTTCGCTAAATCCAGATACCTATATGTATTTTCCGGTTAGCTTGACTAGGTAAACCAAAAAAATCGAAAATTGCACGTTGTGACACCAAGCGTAGGGAGCAACTGGATAGGAGGTTAATGTCACCTCAAACGCACACTCCCCAAGGTATGATATTTGGATTCTCTCAAATTTTGATGGTTGCAAAGCAAAACGCCGCTCTCCCTAGCTGTCGATACTGAAATTTGGAATTTTGATAGGAACCATGCGCTTGAGCTACAAAGCCTGATCCCACGGAGCTGTTGTATAGGAGGTCAATGAAACCCTAAACCGCATACTTGCCCTCAGGTATCGTATTTCTAATCTCTCAAAACTTATGGTTGAAAGCTTAAACTGCCGCTCTCCTTCATGTTACTGAAATTTTGAAATATGATTGGAACTTGAGCTTCAGCTACACAGCTTGAGTGTAGGGAGTAACTAGACAGGAGGTCAATGTTGCCTCAAATGCACACTCCCTCTAGGTATGGTATTTGGATTTTCTCAAATTTTGATGGTTGCAAAGCAAAATGCCGCTCTCCCTGACGATACTCAAATCTGGAATTTTGATAGGAACCATGCGCTTGAGCTGCATAGCCTGATCCTAGGGAGCAGTTGCATAGGAGGTCAATGTCACCTCAAACGCACACTCCCCCAAGTATGGTATTCGGAATACTCCAAATTTTGATGGTTGCACAACAAAACGCCACTCTTCCTCATGATACTCAAATTTGGAATTTTGATAGGAACTATGTGCTTTAGTTGCATATAGGGTTGTTCTGGCGGACAGTTCAACAACATGACGAACACGGCGTGCAACATGTCAAGTAAACCCTCTTGTCCGTCTAATAGAGTCAAACTTAGCTTTGACTTTTAAAAAAAATTCACCCTACTCGTGAGGCCACCTGGATGCCATGTGGCAAGGTTGCTAGCATGTGAGCTTGTGAGTAGGAAATTTTTTTGCACAAAAAAATGGCTGAAGGACCTATGATTGTGGACATGAGAAAGTAAAAAGTACAAAGAATGTAGAGTTTATTTTGCAAAATTCAAAGCACTTACCCCTTTATTTGATTGAAGGGTTTTCTAGAACAAAGTGTATTTCACATAGATGAAATTCTTATAGTAGGAAATAAGAATTAGAGGAACGCATGTCCACGATATAGCCATAAAACACACAAATCCAATCATAATAGAAAACAATACACAATAGCACGACTCATGAGATATGTCAATTTCATGAGTCTAAGTCGTAGTGTAGTCGGTCGCGGATTCGGAGGACTTGGATGAATCTGAAGACTCTCTACCCTTAGATGCAGACCCATCTATGAACTATAAGACATTTAGAGCGTATGTGTCTTTACGGCGTTTTGGTTTGGAGCAACCAAAATCCACAAAGGCTGTTGCCATCTGGTTGGCATAGACTAGAAGCTCGTATGTCTTCTCCGGACTACACAGAAGACTTTGTTTCTTCATCATTGGATCAGGTGACATCAATCTTCGATGACTGCAAATAGAAATGTCACCACGTTAGAGTTTTGAAAGGTAGAAGGCATTATGCACAAAGAGAATTAAAAAAGTGCCTACTTACTCAATTTTCCCTTCCGAATGAATTTGCGAGGCACCACAGGCATGGCATCGGGATCCTGTGAAATTGCAAATGTTGGAGGCTATGGCGTCACTTCCTTGGCAGTAGTGGACTTCCGCATGGGTTTGAGGATGGCCTCGAAGATGTCCTTGTTCTCCTCCAAGGCCACAATGTGGCGGTCCGTGCCATGACAAGCGACAATGGATGCACTTGTAGGCACGGAAATTTAAAAATAGATTATGAGAGACTGAAATTGTACTTTGGTTACAATTGGGAGGTAGAGTAGTATAATTGAATATTGACCTGTGGATGCAGTGCAGTCAAGAATCAGATCTCCTGGGCCGCTGGTAGCTTCAAGGAGGATTTGAAAGAACCATGGATCTTTTTCGCGAGCCCCACGCCAAGGCCCGTCATCCATGGCCATGTCATCTGGATGGGTGTAATTCATTAGCATGTCGTCTCGTGCGATGTTGATACCAGCCTTGACCATCGTGGTAGTGTGCTTGAAAGAGAAATTGGATTTCCCTTTCGTGCCCAAGTCCTTCACCACCAAGGTGATTCCAAATTTCTGTGTCTGCACAATCATCCGAAATAGGTGTACAATCATGAGCAATGCGATGAAAGTAATGCATGTGAAAATGCCATTTGGAATTGCAGAAATCGAATGTAGTTTACCGTCTTGGTTTTGTCAATGGCTGAGGTCAAGTGCATGTGGTTCATCCCCATCCACTCCTTCTTGACCATGTCATATGTTTCACACAACCCTACAATATCCGACTTTGCTTTGGCACTCCACGAATGGAAGACTATCATGCAGCCGTGGTCTTCGAGATGATTGGAAGCAAAGTTGAAGGCCGACTGCAGAGCTTCATCTCCCACGTCCCCGTTCCAATCTGGCACCTCATGTGGCGTAGAAGACAACCCAGGCACGGGCAAGTTCTCCGGGCAGTCAAAGAACATGACATCCACCCTTGGCCTAGCTTTAGGGACACCATGGAACATGGATGGTTTCCCTGCCGACACTTGCAAAGGCGTAGTGGAACCTATAATGACAATAAATGAACTCAAAGTACAACCATTTGAATGAGAACTTATGACCATATTTTCAAATCCCAAGAGACATGCATACCTTGTTCAAGAAGTCCACGACTTCTTTGTACCATGTCTTTGTCTTGGACTCCATGTCATCCATAAGGTCGTCAATGGAGATGTTCAGAATGAGTTTCTCAAACGTGTCCAACTTGTCGTCACTGAGAACGATTGCCTTTGTCACATGAGTGATGACCTCCTCCGTGAGTTGTAAGACGGTGGCCTTCCTCTTCACTCCACTTTGCGATCCAACTTGTAGCTCGGAGCCTTGATCCACCGTGGAGGATGCTGGGACTTGGCCATCACCCGAGGCCTTCTTCTTCCCTTTGGCCTTGGCCTTTTCTTCTTTCTCCATCTCCTTTTCCTTCTTTGCCATCTTGGCAAGTCTTTCTGCTTCCTTCTTCTCCTTGGCGGTGAGAAGGACTTGAAAACGGGACTCTTTTTTTTGGTCATTGGCTTCCCTCCTCGCAATGGCCTTCCTCTTTTGCCTGTCCGTCATTCTTGCGAACTCATCCACATTCAAGTCTATGGCCCCTTTGCCATCCAACGATGCTCGCAGTTGCACCTTAGACGGATGCGTGAATGCCGGTGCACAGTCCAAGTACCATACTCCTCCACTGAGGTGAGCCGTGGTAAAAGTGCATAGTTGGTTTGCTGAGAACATGTAGTCCCTTGAGCTACGGTCCAACCATGACGCTAGGAAGGGAGGCAAGTCTTTCCTTTCGATGGCACCCTTCGCTTCGAGCTCATACTTGAAATAGCTATGGAAAGAAGAATCAATCATTCTAGGCAATTAGAGACATGACTACAACAACGTCTACGAGCTCAACACATACAATGGAGTTTCACAACCATCCACATTCCATCACATTCAATGTGATAGAAGTAGATGTTTTGAAGGGTTTTATCATGCACACATCATAATTTGAAGAAATGAGTTGTTGCCAAACTAATTCCAATCTCATAGGTCTAAGAACATACCGGTAGAGAACCCTCCTAACCACCAAGTTGGACCCCTCAGAATTCGTAAAGGAATCCCCTTCTTGAAATAATTTCCTCCTTTCAGGTAAGGATGGAATCCTTGGTCACAGATCTTCCTCCTCCATCCCTCGATGTACTCTTGCAAGGTTTCCGGTTGGAGCGGGACCTTCATGTTGATCTTGATGTTGTCTTGTCTGACGACCACCTCGAAGTATTCCATTGCGGCATCTTCGAGCTGCACAAATTGATGATCCCAATAATTAGTTTCAGTCCACTATGAAGAATAAAGGGACATTACGAATTGAGACATGTTATAATCGATTGTCATAACGAAACTGTGGAAATCAACAAATGAAGTCGGTTGAGGCACTTACCCCCGCAAACCAGACACACTTGTTCAAGAAAGGGCCAAGGTGTGTTTCAGAGACTGGCCTGGTTGGGAACCTCCTTGCATCACGAGATGGGATGGAGGAGTTCCACCACTACAAGAACTTCACCTTGTGCTCTGCCATGGTGTTGCACATGGCCACCATTTGCAATTTTTCGAGTGTCATCTCTGGCACCTCGTTGGAGCTCCAGTGCCTCTCCACCTGCATTACCATGAATGAATTGAGTCATGATTGTACAGGCAGATCCGAACATAGATACTTTATTGGCATGATTTGATGAACATGAGGACTCACCTCTTCAAGGAAGCTCGCCCTGTGAGCGGGATTGGCCACTGTGAGGAACTTGATCATTTTCACGTACAACTTCATGTTTTTGTCCTTGGCCCCTACCCTCATGGCATGAGCTGCTCCTTCAGCACTCTTTTCATCAGTTGGTGTTGTCTCGTGGTATCTTCAAATCGCCACATGTGCTGCCTATGCAATCTCTTGCTGTGGAGTCCCAAGAGTATATTGTGAGGAAATTGGACGGGCAAGAAGCACAAGAACACCAAAGAAGATTCCAATTGAGTACTTCACGTATATAGTGAATGTCTATCTCACCCTGAAGACGAATGAGGTGAAGACCTCAGTCGGCATCGTGTACCATGTCTTCCTCGATGGCATTGCCAAACATTTTTTCTTCTCCGATGGCCTGAGCATGTCATTGAACCTTTCCATCGGTAGCAAGCTATACTTTTGCACCCGTTATAGAGTATGTACCAAGTTCGTCTTCATGTGGGAGTCCTTTGTAGATCTGCATAGTGGTCAGAAGTTCACACTTTGAGTACATCATTTTGCAACTTTACCGGAACATGAGATTCAAGTATAAAACTAAGAATGAGATGATAGTGGGAATAGTGATCTCACTTGTTGATGTCGTGCATGACCCACATGATAATCTCAATTTTGCCTTTGGTGTCCAAAACAATGCTATCCACCGCAAAGTGCTAATTGGGATTTGTGGAATACATTCTGGAGATGACATTCATCTAGGCCAGGCGTCAGTGCTTTCCGTCGCACACGAAGAACTTCAAGTTCTTGAGGAATTTCAGTGCGGGCTGTGAGTCCACGTACTCCTTGAATGTAGCATTCCTTTCCTTCCACAGAGGGTCCCATTCATCCATCTCTTGTGTTGTGAACTGTGACGTCTTGCCCGCCTCATTCGTGGTGGAAACATAGAAGACTGCTGCCCCATCACAGTATCCACATGCAAACTCTTGCTCAAGAAATTGCACGTCGCATGAGAGAGTCGGCCGCACCATTGGCATAGCAACAAGCCGGCAAAGAGGAATCAGAAATCGGAACATGTGTTCCGGCTTCATCCTCAACGCATTGATGGTGGAGACAGAGTCTACTTTTTGCAGCCTCTGTAGGTCATCCTCCAACAAGTCTTTCTCCTCTTCATCTAGCATATCTTCCTCCATTGGATGTCCTTCTTCCTCTACTCCGATTTCCGGTTGAGTAGTGTCATCGGTCCCTAGTGTTTCTACAATTCTATCATCTTGAGTTACATTCAGAGGTGAGACATCCATTTGCCAAGGCAACCACGAAAGAGGATGACCAAATAGGCACGGATAAGAATAAATGTACATGAGATATACCAAGGCCAAACTCCACGACAATGGACCCAACGCATCACTTCAATGACCAATTGAAACAACACTTGTAATAAAATTTCTGAAGATGTTCAAAATATGGTTTCTTCAAAGGTCACACCTAGCATACACCATACTTTGAAACTATAAATGACATCAAGACCAATCAACCCTCAAGAATCTCAACATCACTATCTGAATCCGAGCTCAGCAAAATGATGACCTCTCCATGCCTACTCACACTATCAGTACAATCACATTCCTCAAACGAGGGACTAACGATGGACATGGACGTCTGTGGCTCTGAGCTATATTCAGTAATAGAACTCTCAGAGGAAAACTCCGGCCGCATGCGTTTGCGAGTGTATCCTGCAATCAGGTGACCTGGCCAATTGGTATTCCGACTGAGCATCGAGTCTTGAGAAGCCCTAGGTGGAAGAGAAGCACCATCTCTAATATTTTGAGCCCTTACCAAGTCCTCCTCCTCGCCCCCTTTGTCTTTGGAGTCACTTGATACATCGATGTCTTCATCCGCGGGAGTTTTTGGCTCGGATTGCTCTCCACCGTCTTCCTCTGTGCGAGGCGTCACTGACTACAACAAGGCTGATGGTAATCCGCTAGGTCCTTCAAAAACCTGAAACCAAAATTATGTAAGATGCATTGAACTACCAAGAGGTCGGATCTGACTCATCCTCTGGGCTTGTCTGCTCCACCTCCAAGAAACGAGACCCCAAATAATTTTTTGCATTCAATCTCAAACTAAGGAGGCAACAATTGAAACTAGAATTCAAAGGCAAGGGGATCCCTGGGCGGCTAGGAGGGCTAGACCTCGCCCACAGTGGCAAGGTGACCCGCATTATATCACTGTAAGTGGGACACAGAGACACGGCCCAACGAGGGGACTGCAAGGCCACACCTCCGCCACAACCCCTGTGTCCGCACATCGTGAGCCCACAGTGGCGTCCAAATTTTTTTTGAGAATCCACAGGGTCCTGTTTTTTGGAGGTGGAGCTGGCACATGCCAGGGTCAAGTCAGATCTGACTGATCCTCTGGGCATGTCTGCTCCACCCCCAAGAAATGGCACCCCAAATAATTTTTTGCATTCAATCTCAAACAACATAGGCAATAGTTGAAACTAGAATTCAAAGGCAAGGGGATCCCTGGGCCGCCAGGAGGGCTGGACCTCGCCCACAACGGCACATGACCCGCATTATATCATTGTAAGTGCGATATAGAGACACGGCCCAACGAGGGGACCGCGAGGCCAACACCTCCGCCACGGCCCCTATGCCTACGCACCGTGAGCCCACAGCGGCATCCAAATTTTTTGAGAATCCACAGGGTCCCGTTTTTTGGGGGTAGAGCTGGCACCTACCAGGGTCAAGTCAGATCCGACTGATCCTTTGGGTGTGTCTGCTCCACCCCCAAAAAATGGGACCCCAAATAATTTTTTGCATTCAATCTCAAACTAAGGAGGCGACAGTTGAAACTAGAATTCAAAGGCAAGGGGATCCCTAGGCGGCCAGGAGGGCTGGACCTCGCCTACAGCGGCAAGGTGACCCGCATTATATCATTGTAAGTGCGACACAGAGACACGGCCCAGTGAGGGGACCATGAAGCCACACCTCCGCCACAACCCTTGTGCCCACGCACCGTGAGCCCACAGCAGCGTCCAAATTTTTTTGAGAATCCATAGGGTCCCATTTTTGGGAGGTGGAGCTGGCACATGCCAGGGTCAAGTCAGATCTGACTGATCCTCTGGGCACGTCTGCTCCACCCCCAAGAAATGGCACCCCAAATAATTTTTTGCATTCAATCTCAAACAACATAGGCAATAGTTGAAACTAGAATTCAAAGGCAAGGGAATCCCTAGGCGGCCAGGAGGGCTGGACCTCCCCCACAGCAGCAAGGCGACCCGCATTATATTACTATAAGTGGGACACAAAGACACGGCCTAGTGAGGGGACCGCGAGGCCACACCTCCGCTACGGCCCCTATGCCCGCGCACCGTGAGCCCACAGCGGCGTCCAAATTTTTTGAGAATCCACAAGGTCCTATGCATTTTCAAAATTCTAGAGCAAAGGCTTCAATGTCAATTTTGTGCTGTGGGAATGGGCATGAAGTTTGAACCTTGTGGTAGGCGCCGAGCTTGTGTGGCTACAACGTTGGTGTCCCTTCGAGGGCCTTCGCATCATCTTTTGCGCGACTTTGTGTTGTTCGCTTCACAAGCGCACTCTCCTCCCTCTGCGCTCGTGTCATGGTGGACGCCGCATGAGAATTTGGCAACAACACACACTCTTTGAGATTTGAGAATTGGGTTTTCAAGTAGGGAGGTCGGCCGTGCCGAGGACGTGGGGCTCGGCAATTTGGAAGGGGATGGACTGTATCAATCGGGGAGGAGCCCGATGGGGCGGGGACCCCCAAATTCAGAGTAGGAGGACTAGGTGGGCGGCCCAGGCCGCGGCTAACTTCGGCACGCCTCATCCCGGGGAGAGGAAACTCCAAAAGGTGGGGAATGTGGGAGGGTCAGGCGATGCTCTCTCTATTTTCGGGTTTCATGATCTTTCCACCAACCCCCTCACTCAATTTACAAAGTGCATGCACTTCTCAAATTGTCGACCTCTCCGAGAACGTGATTGACGAAATGCGGCCATGCAAAACTGATGCCATGCACGTAGTGGTTGCGACTACATAGGGACCCGCGGGGCTTTACCTAGGCTTCGCCGTGCTTAGACTAGAGAATGGACGACATTTTTAATCTACATATCTCATACTTGTCAAAGGTCTATGATTTTTCTGTCTTTGTAAATTCTACAAAATAATTCGACCTGTCGATTGGAAGTCGTTAATTACACGGCCCTTGGATTTTTAATTTTCTTTATGCCGAATTTCACAAACGAGGGGCATGATTCGTAACCGTAAAAATGGCTCGCTACTTCTATATAGTCAGAGCCTACATTTCTTCCCAAAAGACTTCTTCTTGTGACGGAGACTAATCAGTCGTTTCTCTTTGGGGATCCACGGTTCCCCCCAGACTATGATCTAAGGGTAATTGAGTATCCTACATGATCGTATTTTTTTTAATTGTTCTATTTCACAAACACATTGGACACACTAATTTCTGGAATCATAAACCTCCTTTGCACAAGAGAAAAATGGAGTATGTCACTTGGGACTAGAAGAATAAAAAAACATAAATGGAATTAATACTCACAGTGGCCCCAGAGTTGTCTTCTTCATGCTTCTGATTGATACTTGATTCCTCCAACATGGACTAACTTCCACTACCATTTTTTGGTACGAGGCCATCCTCTCCATTACTTCCTCCACCAGCAAAGCGAAGGGACTTCCTCAGTTCTCTAGGTGTAGATTGAGAAGTCCTAGACACTACCTTCTTCTTGTTCATCTTGGACTTCTTCAAAGCCTTGGAAGAAGAGAAAAACAAACTATGACGCCTCTTTCTACTCCTCACGGCAATAGGCACAAGTTTAGCTCCTCGGGATTCTCCAAGCATAAGGTGAAAGAACTCTACATGAAACCTCCCTCTCCTCTCCACAACCTATAAGATGGACACCAAATAAAATGGACACAGCGAAGTTGAGACTCAAATCACATGCTCTAGTTTCAGAGCTTCGGCCCAGGTGTACGACATGGATTTGATGAATTTGTATGTGCTCGTCAGGCCGTCAAGCAGATTAATTCCACTTCATGGTAGAAATTTGAATGTGCTGCTTAGAGGCAATTAAAGAAGTCGGGGATTTCAAGATCAGCCGACACAATTATTTTTACTCCTCTTCCAATGCATTGGTGACGAATCTAGTGCCTCCACTTAATGAACAGTAAGAAATAAATGATGAGGCCGTTTCAGTTTCCCTGAGGTCTCAGACATGCAATAAATGAATACTTGGATGGTGGTGCATAATGGGTAGCTACCTCTGGCGGTGGATTTTATCACTCAAATAACATGATTAATTATCATACCTACCCTAATTAACATATTTCTCACCCAAATTTAAATTCCAAAATGAAAGGCTACTACATAAGGGCATAAGGCCATCTAAATTTGGATGCCTTCACTAATCCTAAAATTCCATTGCCTATCAACGTCCCTCAACTCCTGCTTGTGTTCCACAAGGATGGCTTGTATTAGAGTGCATGGTCAAGATGCTCCGCTTGTGTTTCCCGTATACGATGGACAATTAGCCAAGGTCATGAGTCACCTCCTATACGTACGCTTCAAATTTGTAGAGTCCTCCATCTACATTGAAGAGGAAAAGTTGTCCTAGTCAAGTGAATTGGTGCAATCCATTTCGATTGTCAAGAGTCTAGATGGAGATAGCCATTGCTGGTACCTAGTCCCAGGGAACTACAGGGCTTATGGACTTCCGCTTTCCATGCTAGGGGTTTCAACAGAAATTTGGAGTCGACAGTCAGATAACTCCGTAGTCGACATGCCATATGTTGCGCGCACGGTGTCACCGAGACCAGCCCGTCAGGGCTTCCCAGTTCTCCCTGAGAGTAAAATTCTACGGTCAGTGAAGGTAGAGAAACTAGAATCCATCATAGAATTGTCGAGTGAATCGGAAGGGAAGTCACCTAATGTGATGCTTGAAAAGCAACAACGCCCAATCCCTCTTGAGTCGAGGGAAAAGGCTTCTACACACTCAGAACCAAACACCCCCTCCAATAGTCCAACCCCATCTCTATTGTCACGTCCTCCGGTGCACCCATCACCTATTCAACAGGTCAGTATAATGGAGTGCTTGAAAAGACTGGCAAATGTGCGGCGTTCGCGAAATGAACTATCTAATATGGATGTCAACGCCGTGAAGCACCACCGTATGCAGTACTTGCCGACTGATTTCAACGAGGACGTCATCTTCGAATTGCCCCCGTGTCGATCTACATCCTCCTCCTCGGCGGCCAAGAACCTTGAGGGAATTGACAGGCGGTACGACGGACACCTGTGGTGTAAGCTGATGACCACGAACATTCACAATTCCGACAACCTCAAGTTCCGTAAGTCATACTACACCGGACACCTTGCTTGTCAAAATCCTGAATGCGATTATGTAAAAAGGGCTTCCGAAATGAACGAAACAGAGTGGACCGGTTACACGATCTGCCCTTTTGGTATAGGGGGGACTCCTCCCAAAGATTGTACTCTAGTATGCAAAGTTTGCAAGAGCCCCCCTCTGTGCTTGAATACATGTGATGCTAGAATATACTATATATATTGCGATAATGAAAAAATGACTAGGGCCGCTATACACTTCGGAGATCATATGCACCCTGTAGCGAAGGGTGTGTACAGAGACTCCGTGGAGAAAATCTCGGGACTCATTGCACAGCACATGGCCAAAACGCCCACGGCCACCAACTCTGCAATTGCACTCTCCGCTAGCAAAGAGTTCCTCACGAACTACTTGTTTCACAATGGAGAGGGGGAGAAAGAGATGTTGAAGGGAGAGGAACTAGAGGAAGTGATGGATCGATTCCAATATTTTAGCAACCCGAACATTAGGAATGTCATTTCATCGTTTCGCTCCAACAACAAGGGAGGGGTCATTGACAACATCATGACAATGAAGAAAGAGTTAAAGTTCAGGTTCATACATGATAGTGTCTTCCCAGGACAGGGAAGGGAGAAGGTCTACCTCTTCAAAATGCTCACAAAAGGACCCGGAAGTGGAGTGGACCTCGTCAAACGAATGCAACCAAGAGGGGATTTACAAAATGCATGGATAATGTTTGACCACGTCAGATGTGTCAACAAGTGGAGTACCATGGCATGCCATGTGTACGATGCGGAGTACAAAAAAGTTATGACCATGGCCACCTGCAATATGCAATCAGAGAACACGGAGATCCAAGTCCAATTCTGGAGATCTCTAAACACGGTCATGGCAAGACATGGAGTGGAACACACCTACTTCAAAGGATTCATGGCAGATAGCGTGATGGCCAATTGGAATGCAACATGGATTGTCTACGGAAGTGGGTCGCTCGATGAGAAAATGGAGAATCGCAAGAAGACGTGCTTGTTGCATTGGAGTAGTTCGCTCCACAAGCATACCCAAAAGCACATCAAAGAAGCATTCCAACAACAACACATTACCCTCTGCAAACAATACAAAGAATCCAAGACTGTCGAAGAAGTAGAGACGCAATACCTTGCAATTCGATCCTGGTGGTTGTCGTCAAGTGCTGCAAGTGAAGAAGATCTTCATCACTTGGACCACTAGCTAGCCTTTTGGCATTTTCGATACCTACAGTGGGGAGGCTTCATGACTATGATAAGTGACTTCCTAAGTTGATTTTGAAGTATCCATCCTCCTCTATCTAAAGCGGTTGTTGAAAAATAGAGGTGTACCCTCCAAACTTAGAGGCATGTACGTGGAGACTTTGATTGAGAATATTCTAGTAGGAATTACTTTTAACTTCTACGAATTCATTGATGAGCATGTGAGGGGGGACCCAAATGAGGTGTTCAAATATAGGGCACCCAGACCTTAGTCGGATCCGACTGAAGGTTCTGGGCTCAAATATGTTATTCTTTTGGGGAAGACTCCCACTCAAGATGGAGCTCTTGGACCCCCTCCTAAGAATCTCATGTCAATCTTTTTCCTCAAAAGCAGATGTCTTGTGTAGTGCTCATTTGTACAAAAAATAATCTCTTTTGTATTTTTACATTAATGAACGTCTTCGTCTATAAGCAAATGAAGTTCATACACTTGGAATGAGTCCGGCTATTAACCCTCAAAAATGAAATTGGATGTCCTCACTCCTGTGTTATGGATGGATGGATTTGTAGAAATTGAGTTTGGAAGAGATGACCGACCTACCTTTCTGCAATTTGTCTAAAACAGTTCACAAGAAATGGCTTCAAATGTTGGGAAAGAGAGGAAACAACCTCTTCGGCGCAACTTGCGATGACAGCATTCGTGCATGGATGCAAATAACCAACTACTGGGCATACCTTAGAGGACATGCATGTGGATTAGGGCTGTCCAAAAGGGAGCTCAAACTCAAAGCTGCGAGACGAAGTGGATGTCCCAAGAAAATTGCAGAAGCGTTGAACATGTTGCTTGGAGCAGAGGGAGTGGGAACAAGAATACCACACTTGGAAGGAGAGGAAATCTTTGGGAGCACAAAGAGGAAGTTGGACATACCCATTAGTGATGCCGGAGATTCACATAGACCGGACAAAGTGAACTTCTCTCAACTGCGTGTGAGAACCAAGTCTACAACGGCTTCTCTTCAATCTTTGGAGGGCCCAAGTGAACAACCTCAAATCCAGAACCCTAAACATGTCACTATAGCATTTGAAAGTGACTGTGACACCTCGAAGTGGCACATTGCTAGGATTAGCCACAAGTCCAATGCAAAATGCCACACTCAACAACGAACCACCGACATCAAGTGCGCCTCCAAAATCGCAAGGGGGAGGAAGGGAACACCGGCTCCAACCTATCGGGGCAGGAAAAAAGATTATAGGAGCAAGCGGGAGGTGGTGGTCAACTTCTGGTTCTGTTGGGATGACATTGAACGATGTGTAAAAGGTACGAAAAGGAAGTGGGTCATTGATTGCCCTGAGGTACCAGAGGTGTGGCCCGTTCTCAGTGGTACCAACCTCAATAGGGAGGAGACTCTGCTGCTGCAACATGCAGGCTTCCACCTTCAAGAAAGGCCGACATTGTCCCCACGGCGACTCTTCACCATGTCGAAAGTTTTCCAAACTGTCTCGTACAACCAACCAACGCCCAAGAACCCAGATGCATATCCAACGGTTAGGAATAACTGAACCATTCGGAGGATAGCCTATGCACCAACTACAGAACAATGGAACAAGTGGGAAAGTGCAGCAAATGTTAGAGGATAAATAGTGTGAGTCACCTTGCTCCCCTTTCCAGGCCTTGGTGCAATCGTGGCACTTGAGACAGGGACAAACACTAACAAAAACATCTATCGAATTACAGTGGGTATGTTCCCCACTTGTACATGCCCAGACTTTGTAAATATGGTTGTTTCAGCTATTGGAGGTCAACAACAATACGTGAATTGCAAACACCTATGCTACTTGTATAGGTACTTTTGCAAGATGGACATCCATGAAGACAAATTCATTCATGCACCTAGTTATAGCTTCAATGAACTGAAGGTACTCCTAGTTCGAGTAGGAATCATTACAATTCTGGAATAGGCATGGCTACATTTATCCACATACTTCAATTACATAGTATTCATTCACATATATTGTGATTGAAATGATTTGCAGTGTACAAAGGAAAAATGTTAATGCATTCATGAAATATAGAAGCATGTTTCATAAGTGAAGTGCTTTGTTGCCAATTCATGGAAATGGCTATATTTCCAAGTATTTTTCCTACTTTCAAAACGTCTTCATAGTCTTTTTACTTCCAATGTGTTCCCATTCATTTTCCCATTTTTTTAATTTCTGTCCCTAGGGTTTGTTCCCCATTTTTTTACCTTTCCCCATTTTCTCCCTTTCCTCATTCTTTGGATTCCCCAGGGTTTTTTCTTTTCACATTTCATTTATCTTCTCCATTCCCTACAATTTGGAGGAGGACGTCAACATTTTGGCAGTTCTTACAAATATGAAGAGAAATGAGTTTTATAATTGTAAATTATATAAACCACCAAAACTTAAGATTCGAGTCAAATGCCAATCCTAAATCCACCATGGCTTCTACTCATCATCTCACCCAAACCTTGAGGTTTTGTACTCAGCCTACACAAAGTCACATAAAGAATCCCAATTGTTCTAGGATATTCAAACACCAAATCCTATGTATTTAAATTAGGTAGTGAAAACAACACCACTAAGTTGTGTCCAAATGGCATCTATCTATAATACTGAAACCATCTAGCATATTTCCCACTATAATCATTGAACTAAATGCTGCAACTTCCCAATCAAATTTGACAATCTTTTCCCATAGTTGTGGCAGCATGAAATTCTAATTTTTTTGGTTGTACTTAGTAATACTAACCGGATAGCTAGATAAGGGTATCTGGATTTGGTTAAGAAACCATAAGGAGCGGAAATAGAAGTGGAGAATGAGTTAGTGACAAGATCTACTCCATCCCGTTTCCAAAGAATAAACGGATAAGAGCGGATGTCGGACCGGATAGGTGACGGACTGGATACCCTACAGAAACCGGATCTGGATTAGGTCGTGTTGAGGTGGCAATGGGATCCAGCCAGTATAAATGGGCTGGCCTGGCCAGTCGCACCCCTTTTCACTGTTTCATTTTCCAGCGCTTTTAAGCTCCTCGTGTCTATCAGTTTCAGCGTTTCGTGTCAGTCACTGTTTCGAGTGCTTTTCGCAAGTATTATAGTGTTCGCTACAGTGTTAGTTTGATTTCCAGTTGAGATCGGAGAGTGAAGGAAAGGAACGGGACGTGTGGCTAGGAGAGCGACAATAAGGCAGGATCGGAAAGGGTTCCAAGTAGCTCGTCCGCGACCATGCCGCAGCTCAAGAGAACTAGAGGTCATGCTAGTTTGTCGTCAATAGTAGATGTCAAACTCCGGAAAGTAGTTCCGGTTATCCCACTGTCAGAAGGTACCCGAGCAGAACTCATGGACGACTTGAACTCCATGGGTTGTATAGGGTTTGGAACGAAGCCCTGGGGTTTCAAGGAGGAAGTCTTCGTTCGGAAACTCTTAGGTAAAGTGTCTAACGAGTTTGATAATACACTGAGAGCGGTTCCGCCTCTTTGGACGGAAGAGGTCTGGAGGTCACTTTACAGCTTCCGGCCAGGAGGATTTGGGATGGCCAGCCGAAAGGACGACTTCGTCCGAAGCAAGTTCGAGGGTGCGGTAAACCCGAAGGACGGATATGCCATAGATGACTGTAAGGATGAACGGAATCACCGACTCCTACAGTTCCTCGTTCCGATCCTCCCTCCAGAAAAGCCAACAAGGGTAACTATTACCCTTGCGAACACTATTTTCGGGGCTCTGAGAGGAGACCGGAAAGTCGACTGGGCCCGGATCATTTCCGATTTGGTGCTCCAGTTAGTTAGTAGAGTTGGAAAGAGTAGGGCAACTCCAGTAAGCCCCTACTTGATGCACTTCTATCAGTCGCATCAACTCCTGAATGACAGAGAAGACGAGGTGTATAAGAATCAGGAAGTAGTGCTGAGATATGGGGAATCAGGATCGGATCGAGAGAGAGAATCCGGTTTTGAACCGGGAGAGGATTCAGAGTCGGAAGACGAGGAGGCGCCAGTGCCACCGATCAAACATCATAAGACTACCTCCCCCAACAAACGAGGGACACCACCTGGGCCCAACACTCCCGCTCCAGAAGGAAAACCAAAAGAGGAGAAGGCAGTGGATCCCGAGAATCCGTTTGAACCTCTCGTGAAGGTCCTCTATGACATCCGGATGGACTGGGAACGGAAGAGAAGGATAGTCGTAGCCATCGGGCAATTGGTGAGAGCAACACCCGACCAGGAGCTACCAGAAAAGGTGGCAGCCTGTATTTCTGATCTGGTCGAGTCCCGGAAGTAGGAAGTAGAGATCCACCGGTTACAAGAGGAGGTGGATCGGATGAAGACAGAGATCCTGGTGCACAAGGAGAACTTCGCAGGCACCAAGTCTATTGTAGAGGATGCTCGGCAGATGATGGAGTAAGTGAAGGCCACATTCGGGGAGACCAGAACAGCCCTCACCAAAGCCAAGTTGTTTGACGAGTGGGTGCACGAGGAGAAGAAGCTATCCGTTTCCCGGATGGTGCAGATCCTCAACGACTTTGCCGAGCAGGTAGAAGCGGCAATGAAGGAGGCACGGAAGGCAACGGACCGGATGGAGGAAAGTATCCGGATATTGTCGGGAGCAACTTGCTCTCGCGGTATTCGACTCTCGGATATCTCCCTCCCGGATTCGTTCCCGGAAGTGACAGTAGAAGAGGGGAAGGATACGACCCCCAAGTCCAAGAGAACGACCTAGGCCGGCACGCTTGGAACCGCCATCAACTTGGACTCACCGCCCACGTCCACAGAAGGCAATCCAGTTCCTCGACCTCAGGAGATCGAGAGGAGTCGGAACCTCAACGAGGTTTTTGAGCAGATGGACCCGGGAGTAGACAACTCAACCATCAGATCATGGATAGGGATTTAGGATGTGCAGAGTAGGTAGAGTAGGAACGGATACGGAACTTGTTCCGGTCTAGTGGGGAGTAGGTAGGACCGGAAAGTCTGACCAAGATGGCGGCGGAACTTTCGCGAGTTTTCTCGCCCATTTGTAACTTTTTGAAATGTATATAGTTAGCGCTCGCAAGGGACGCTGGGAGTCTTCTTTTTGCAATTTCTGTTGTACCTTTGTATGCACTCTATTGTTGTGTGTGTCTCCCAAGCTTGGCAGGTTTGCATGATGTGGAGTTAGGAAGGCGTAAGGCAGAGTTGCGATTAGGTTTCTCCCCTTAGTGCAATAGTTTCCGATCCTTAGTATAGGTGCAAGTTGCGTAAGTGTTGGGAGTGTATTTCAATGCCTCAGCAAGATCTAGGGTTTTGAAGTTCCGGGTGAGATAGCCGTTGTTAGGCTAGGCGGATAGGGAGGGTATAGTTAGTCGCGCTAGAACTCCTGGACGGGTAGTCCGGTTGAGTGTCCGATCTTCTGAGAGGTCTCACCACCTTAGTCAGTAAACGGAATGATCCTAGTTATTGTTGGAACGAACGAGTACACTTGTAACCACCTAGCTTCGCACGGGTAGGAGCTAGCATTGAGGTCATTGTAGTAAGAATGGATCGTACGGAGGATCTCTGTGTGACCTGCATCCCGGATTGCTGTCCGGATTGTTGTGAGGGATCAAACCGGATTCGAGTTAGTTAGGAAAGGAGGGGAGAGAACAGTGGGTCTTCAACCACTATAATCCGTAGAAGGAGTGGTGGGCCTACCACTCAGAAACCTAAGCGGCGAACCCTCGGATGGTCCAACAAAGGCAAAGCTAAACCGGAAGAGTGTTGAGGAGATACGGGAACCAGTCGGAGCGGATTGGTTCCGAGTAGTACTAGGACCGGAACTGTTTAGGTCCTAGAGATTGGGAGAATTGGATTAACTGGAGGATTTAAAGAATCGGGTGGGAAGTAATCCGGTCCTGATCCTCTAGGTGGTTGTTTGTTTCCGGTTTTAGATCTAGAACCGGAAAGGAAGTCTCAGAGGGTGAGAGTGCTTACTCGCCCAAACCAAGTAAATACTTCACAGAATCTCGTGGGTTCGATCTTTAGAGTCACTTTGTTATGCTCTAGAGTGATTTTTGTGAGCATAATAGGGAATTTACTTATCCTGTGCTCCGACAATAGTAATAAGCAATTTCAAAAGAATAAAAAAGAATTCATTCCGGAGTCCACAGTTTTAGGGGACACGGTCATAGGTCACAATTTTTACTAAAAATAGGAAATTTTTGTCCATTTTGGGAGAAAAAATGAACAAAAAAAATTTGGGGCAATTTTTTGCTCCAAAAAAGTTTTGGGGGCTCTAGGCTCACATACTCCACGCTCACAAGCTCACGGCTCTAAGCTCAAACGCTAGCATCGTTGTGCCATGTGGCAGACATGTGTCTTCCACATGGCATCCTAAAGGGGCACATGCGGGTGTGGGTGACCACGGTATGGACGATTATAGGTAGGGCAACTTCGGGTTCAAGTTGGTGGGTGACCGCGGGTAGGGAGTACGTGGCAACCTTCGAGGCAAAGACATGAAGTAGGAGCCTGAAGAGAAGTAACGCCTCACAAATACCCGCAGTCACCCCCAAAGACCCGTAGTCGCCTCCCACGGAACCCACACGCACCCCAAAAGACCTACAGTCGTCCCCTAGGGGACCCATACACGCCCTTGAAGCCATAGTCGCCCCCCAAAAGACCCACACGTGTCCTTGGACCTGCAGTCGCCCCTAGATCAGCAGTTGCCTCCTGAGACCTGAATGCACCCTATCAAACCCATGGTCACTCCCCGAGATCTGCGTGCGCCCCCTGAAGACCGCGGATTCAACTCGTAGTCGCCCACCCGCATGTGCCCCATGACCAACTCTCACCCGCACTCGCCCCACCTATATATCCACTCACCCAAGACCTTTTGGGCACCTTTCATTAAGGCTTCTTGTCTTGTATCCTTTAGTGGCTATATGTGTGAACCTTGAATATTTACTATTTATTACATTCATCCACCCTTCTTACCTTACTAGTTGTGGACCATCTAAACTCCCAAACGAGTTTTTCGAGCCTTACACATGACAATCATTGATGGCTAGTGGAGTTAACAATGCTAGGGCATTGCCTATCTCCGCTGTTGCACAAAGCGGCGGGGCATTACGAAAGGCTGCCAAAGACAAACATCGCAAGCATAGGGGCACTATTCATTGAAAGCAATTGCACATGCTCAATAGTGACACCCACCTTGCTTTTAAGGGTTGGAATGAAGAACTAGAGCCTTGGACAATACAAACCTACGAAGACTACATCAGGTGGTGCCACATCGGCAAGTTCTTTCTTTTATGGCGTCATCATTATAATTGGCATACCAATAAGGCCAACTTGAAGTACTGCCAGAATCCAACTTTCCTTCAAAGATGCTTTGAATTGTGGCAAATCTTCTACAAAACCGCCTTTGTAGATAGGAACGAGGTCCCCTTCTTCTTTGCTAGAGGAGCATATGCTAAGGTCACTCTAAACAAAGAGGTTGATCGGAGTACAATCAAGGGAAGTACGTATGTAACTCGTCCAGAGAGTGGTTTCATCCCAAGAGGAGTTCTACCCTTTTCCGAAGGGGGACTTAGTCCTATTCGAAGCACATACAAAACGCAAACCTCTGCCCGTAGTCACCCCTCTGGATTGGAAGGCACGCCCCCACCTACAGTCACCCAAGACTTGAACTCGCTCCCTGCCCGAAGTCGCCCCCCATTCCACCAAATTGGGCTCAACAACAACAAGACTTGAATTCACCCCCACCCATGGTTGCCCAAGACCTGAATTCACCCCCCACTCGAAGTCGCCCCCCATTCCACCAAATTGGGCTCAACAATATCAAGACTTGAACTTGCCCCCATCCACGATCGCCCAGGACTTGAACTCGCCCCCCACCCACAGTGGCCTCTATCTTAAAGTCACATCAGTCTAGGAACCAACGTAGTAGAAGATGTGAGCCATTTCCACCTCTAATGAAGTCAGGCTTAATTGTGTCTTCCATATACTATAACTAACATGTCCTTCAATGCTCGTAGTTAGTTAATGCTACAAAATCAATTTATAAATACAAAAATTTTAGTATGACTAATTAGACAAATTGAAGAGGGTTTTCCAAACCCTAAACTCTAACCCTATACCTTAAACCCTAGAGAAAAGCCATGGACCTTCTCCATGTATGCCACTCCAAAAGTAATGTACTTCTATTTTTTAAGATGGATAAAATGACAAACACATGTGAGTTGCTTTTCATTATATGTCATAAAAAAATTTGAACTCCTAAACCTTTTACTTGTAAGATAAAAACATTCAAAGTGTCATTTCCTAACTTTTTCATCTTCAATAAATTGAATATTCACTCACCCCTTCAAATGAGTTTTAAATCCCCTTGATGTATTGTCACAACGTGCAATTTTAGATTTTTTTGGTTTACCAAGTCAAGCTAACCGGAAAATACATATAGGTATCCGGAATTAGCTACGGAACCATCTAGATCTGAATAAGAAGCGGAAAATGAGATAGTGGAAAGGTCTACTCAATCCAGGTTCTAGGGAGTGAATGGATAGGAGCTGCTATTTGACCGGATAGGGATGGACCGGATACCTTAGACGAACCAGATCCGGAATGAGTCAGGATGAGGTGGCAGGGTGTCCAACGGCTATAAAAGAATTGGAGCTACCTAGATCAAACTCTTTCTCATTGTCGTTTGCCCAGCGCTGTTTGTGCTCTGTGTTTGCCTCTGTGCCTGTCGATTAGTTTCCCGTGACCGCCTTTTGTGCTAGTGTCCATTGCGAGACTTGTGGTCCTTGAGCGTTCGAGCTTTTAATTACCGGTTGGGATCGGGGAGCGAAAGTGAGAACGAGACGTGCAGCTAGGAGAGATAGCGAGGGAGTATCGGAAAGGGTCCCAAGTACACCAATCCGTGTCCATGCCGCAGCTTAGGAGGACTAGAGGCGGACAGGCCAGTTCCAATGTACCCCCAGCGGAGGTAAAGCTCCGGAAGGTAGTTCCGGTTGTTCCCTCCACCGAACCAGCCAAGTCCCAACTCATGGAAGACTTGAGCTCCATGGGTTGCCTAGGGTTTGTGGATAAACCCTAGGGCTTTAAAGAAGAGTCCATAGTCAAAGAACTCTTGGGCAAGCTGTCCAATGAGTTTGACAACACTCCGCGAGCCGTTCCACATTTGTGGACGGAAGACATGTGGAGAACAACCTATAGTTTCTGCGTAGGAGGGCTAGGAATGGCAAGCCGAAAAGATGAGTTTTGCCGTGGGAAGTTCGGGGGAGCGGTCAACCCAAAAGACGGATATGCAATGGACGACTGCATCGATGAGCGGCAACGCTAGCTGCTGAAGTTCTTAGTTCCAGTCCTTCATCCGGAAAAATCGACGAGGGTGACTATCTCCCTCGCCAACACTATTTTCGGGTCTCTCAGAGGAGACCGGAAAGTTGACTGGGCTCGGATCATTTCCGAGCTGGTCACCCAACTCGTAGGAAGAGTGGGGAAGAGTAGGGCCACTTCGGTGTGCCCCTATCTCATGCACCTCTATCATTCCCAACATCTCCTGAGTGCACCGGAGGAGAAGAGGTGGAAGGCTCAGGAAACTCTCCTGAAATACGAAGAATCAGAAACGGATGAGGAGATGGAATCCGGTTCCGATCCCGAGGAGAATAGTGAGTCAGAGGAAGAGGAGACGCCAATGCCGGTCATCAAACGGCAGAAGACGACCTCTCCCAACAAGAGGGGGACGCCGCCCGCTCGCGACACCCCGGCCCCAAAGGAGAAGCTAGAGGTCGAGAAGACGGTGTCAGAAGAATCACATCCCGAAGATCCGTTCCGATCACTCGTAAAAACCTTATGCGACATATGAGCGGATTGGGAGATGAAAAGGAAGATGCTGATAGCAATCGGGAGGATGGTGGGAGCAACACCCGACCCGGAGCTACCGGAAAAGGTGTCGGCCTGTATTTCTGATCCGGTCGAGTCCCGGATGCAGGAAGTAGAGATCTGCCGGTTACAAGAGGAGGTGGATCGGATGAAGACAGAGATCCTGGTGCACAAGGAGAACTTCGCAGCCACCAAATCGATTGCAGAGGATGCTCGGCAGATGATGGAGCAAGTGAAGGCCACATTCGGGGAGACCAGAACAGCCCTCACCAAGGCCAAGTTATTTGACGAGCGGGTGCACGAGGAGAAGAAGCTATCCATTTTCCGGATGGTGCAGATCCTCAACGACTTTGCCGAGCAGGTAGAAGCGGCAATGAAGGAGGCACGGAAGGCAACGAACCAGATGGAGGAAAGTATCCAGATACTGTCGGGAGCAACCTGCTCTCGTGGTATCCGACTCTCGGATATCTCCCTCCCGGATTCGTTCCCGGAAGTGACAGTAGAAGAGGGGAAGGATACGACCCCCAAGTCCAAGAGAACGACCTAGGCCGGCACGCTTGGAACCGCCATCAACTTGGACTCACCGCCCATGTCCACAGAAGGCAATCCAGTTCCTCGACCTCAAGAGATCGAGAGGAGTCGGAACCTCAACGAGGTTTTTGAGCAGATGGACCCGGGAGCGGACAGTGCGACCATCAAATCATAGATAGGGATTTAGGATGTGCAGAGTAGGTAGAGTAGGAACGGATACGGAACTTGTTCCGGTCTAGTGGGGAGTAGGTAGGACCGGAAAGTCTGACCGAGATGGCGGCGGAACTTTCATGAGTTTTCTCGCCCATTTGTAACTTTTTGAAATGTATATAGTCAGCGCCCGCGAGGGACACTGGGAGTCTTCTTTTTGCAATTTCTGTTGTACCTTTGTATGCGCTCTCTCGTTGTGTGTGTCTCCCAAGCTTGGCAAGTTTGCATGATGTGGAGTTAGGAAGGTGTAAGGTAGAGTTGTGGTTAGATTTCTCCCTTTAGTGCAATAGTTTCCGATCCTTAGTGTGTGTGCAGGTTGTGTAAGTGTTGGGAGTGTATTTCAATGCCTCAGCAAGATCTAGGGTTTTGAAGTTCCGGGTGAGATAGCCGTTGTTAGGCTAGGCGGATAGGGAGGGTATCCTTAGTCGTGCTAGAACTCCTGGACGGGTAGTCCGGTTGAGTGTCCGACCTTCTAAGAGGTCTCATCACCGTAGTTGGTAAAACGGAATGATCCTAGGTACTGTTGGAACGAACGAGTACACTTGTAACCACCTAGCTTCGCACGAGTAGGAGTTGGCATTAAGGTCATTGTAGTAAGAACGGATCGTACGGGGGATCTCTATGTGACCTGCATCCCGGATTGCTGTCCGGATTGTTGTGAGGGATCAAACCGGATTCGAGTTAGTTAGGAGAGGAAGGGAGAGAACAGTGGGTCTTCAACCACTATAATCCGTAGAAGGAGTGATGTGCCTACCACTCAAAAACCTAAGCGGCGGACCCTCTGATGGTCCAACAGAGGAAAAACTAAACCGGAAGAGTGTTGAGGAGATACGGGAACCAGTCAGAGCGGATTGGTTCCGAGTAGTACCAAGATTGGAACTGTTTAGGTCCTGGAGATTGGGGGAATTGGGTTTAACGAAGGATTTATGAATCGGGTGGGAAGTAATCCAGTCCGGATCCTCTAGGTGGTTGTTTGTTTCCGGTTTTAGATCTAGGACCGAAAAGGAAGTTTTAGAGGGTGAAAGCACTTACTCGCCCAAATCAAGTAAATACTTCACAGAATCTCATGGGTTCGATCTTTAGAGTCACTTTGTTATGCTCTAGAGTGATTTTTGTGAGCATAATAGGGAATTTACTTATCCTGTGCTATGACATGTATCAAAGGGAGGACTATATTGAAATTTCTATGTTGGAGGATGGAAAATGAAATGTCAAGGAGAAGAGCTTCCCCAATTCTCCATTTCTTAAACCACTTCTTATGTAGATAAAAAGATTTCTTCTTCATGCATCCCATGGTGTTAGTATTTTTTTGTACATGGTTTCTCCCAAAAGGGCACGTCTCCTCTCAATGTACTCCCTCCAAAAATTAAAATAGGAAATGGTTGTGTTGAATTTGACATGACCACAAGGATGGATGAAGGAGAAATGAAATGTTAGGAAAAAGGGCTTTTCCAAATCTCCACTTCCTAAACCAATTTGCTTTCTTTATTACTTAATTAACTTTTAATCACTTAGTATTGAATGCCTCAGTTTTAGGATTTTTTGGAATTATTCCTCAAAAAACGAGTGAGCGGTACTTGAAAAGTTTGAACACCTTCCCTCCACTTTGTAAAGGAGGAAAGTCAAACTCATGTTATCTAGCGCCCTTGACCCACAATCGCCTCTAACCCGCAGTTGCCCTATACGCAACTGCCCTCGTCGTCAAAAAAAGAAAGACCTTTTTGAATCTTAGACCCACGATCGCCCCATATGCAGCCGCCCCCATTGTCATGAACTAGAAGACCTCTTGAATCTGAGACCCACAGTCGCCCCATCACCCGCGGTCGCCCAAGAAATGACCTATAGTCGCCCCCCTTCTACCCGTACTTGCCCCCCTAGACCTGCAGCCGCTTTGGATTGGACCCACAATCGCCCTCATTCTGCAACCCGTGGTCGCCCCACCTTATCCGCACGCGCCCCACCCACAGTCACCCATGGTGACGTGGTGGAGGCTTTCCACGTCACTGTTGACAACTCACCTCGTAAGATTAAATTTTTGGCTACCCTGCCTGAAAATTTCAAACCCTAATTCCATACTCGTCAAATTTGTCTTGTATATGCGACACTTGTCTTTTACGACATGCGACATCAAACAAATAACTCGACAACCAAACCCCAAAACACGTTCAACAAAACAACCCTAGTTGCACTTGCACTTGTACAACCTAAGTCCAAGGATAAGTTGGATAGGAAGTCAATGTAGCCTCAAACTCACTCCCCATAAGCTATGGTATTTCTAATCTCTCAAATTTCATGGTTTAGGGTGCAAAACGCCGCTCTTCCTCATGATACAGAGATTTGAAAATTTAACAGGGTTTAGGAGCTTCAACTCCAGACCGAGTCAAGTGAGCAATTGGATGGAAGGTCCGCAGCGCCACAAACGCTCACTCCCCCTCAAGTATGTTATTTCTAATCCCTCTAATTTCAAGGTTGCAAGAGCAAACCGCTGTTGTACTTGATGATACTGAAATTTCAAAATTTGATAGGAGCTATGCGCTTCAACTCATAGACTGAGCCAAGCAAGCAGTTGGACAAGAGGTCAACAGCGCCACAAACGCACACTCCCCTCAGGTATGGTATTTCTTATGTCTCAAATTTAATTGGAGCAAGACACTTGCGAGCTCTCCCTTACAAGACAGAGACAGAGGGGCGGAATACATTGAACATTGTAAGGATACATTTCGGAACTTGTAACAGTGATGTGTGCACCTTTCGCAGGTGTTTTCCGCACCTTAGGGCTGTGAACACATAGAAATCCACTGACTTCACAGACAAAGACGATAGGGAACAGGGAAGAAATCAAACCTCTTGTTGTTGTTGATGAATAGGTTGCTCTTCTTCGACTTGTGCTATGCGTGGCACCCTCCCATCTACACGACCTTTGCTTCTCTTGGTCGTCTTCATCGTGTCTCCAACTTCTTCTTCCTGAAAACAAGTGAGGTACTTGTGAGATGAGCACTGACAAGATCAAGAGAATTTTACGAAGGGATTTAGTTACTTCTGGAGTTTGCAACTCGATTGGCAAGAGGATGAGCGAGTTGCTTTTGATTTTCAACAAACTGCTTTTGTTTTCTGGTGAACCAGAGACATTTGGAACCTTTGCTTGGCAGGTTCCGCCATGTTTCAATAATAATGGTGGCGGTTGACTTTACACATCCTCTTCTTGCAGTGGCTCAGTAGTTGCCTTCACCACGATTACGTACTTTCTAAATGAAGCTCAAATCATGAGTGATCTATGCCATGACTGTAGTAGTTGCTTCTTGAGCTAATTTCAATTGCATTGCAAGATGGAATTAAATATTGTAGCTATTTCTGAGAGGCCACATTCTGGAAGGTTGGCATTTGAAATTTCATAGGATACCGGAGAGTTACTTTGCAACCGCTGTTAATGGCCTCAAGATCTAATTTCGATGTTGATCAACTCCCTTGTCTTGCTGGACTAAATATACTTCTAATTGCATGGCTCTCATTTGATTTTGAAAGTTCTTTATACTTGTCTTTCACGCCCATAGACTCTTCTACATCAGTGGCTTATTCTTGGAATCTATTGACTCACTTAAATTTACACATCCTCCCCCATTTTAGAATGAAAAGGATGTAAATTTGAACTTGAATATCTTAAGTATTGTTTGTAAGAATTGTATGGAGTGAATATTATTGAAGTTCTAGTTTAATTTTTGGAAGTGTTTATAGCTTTGCTGTAGAATTAGACATTACTACTATATCACAAAATAAAGTGTGGACTTGGCTACTAAGATGGAAGGTGTCTAAGAATGCCTACAGAATTCAAAGTTCACCAAAATAGAATTGGATTGGCCATAGTGAATCATTCATTAAATAATGTACATGTTAACCCTCAAATTAGGCTAAAGAAGTATTCATTCAACTGACCCTGCTTTTTAGTAGTCACATGCACAGAATCTTCTGTTACAAGGGTTTAGAGTTTCATTAAATTTCTTTGTCAAAAATTTTCTACTTTAGTACATTTTCCTAACGAATACTTTTCACTTTGGCCCAAAACTTATATTAATTACAACATGATATTTGTTGAATTCATTTAAAAGATTTTAGAAAGAAACAGACAATTTCAAGCACTTTAATAATTTCTATGGTTTAGGGTTGAAGTATTTCTTAAATAACATAGGAAATATAGTTGGAATACTTTCAATCAGAATGAAATGGGATTAGTCTATACATAGCTATAACTTGATTAATTTGTTAGATGAGTACATTCAATGTCTGGATAACTAGAAAAACAAGGCAATCTTGGAATGGAGTTCTCATTCCTAAATATAACATACTTCAAATGTATAACTCACCAATAAAAGTGCTTAAAGAGGGGTATATTTACGAGTGTTGTACACTAAGACCTTGATAGTACGTTGTGGACAAATAGTCTTCCACTGCCTAGAAATGCCATTTTTGCATGTGCCTAACCCTAAAAATTTCTAGCCTGTTGATTTGTATGTTGTTCATAGCACTCTAATGTCAATGAACATGTCTTTAAAGTAAAAATTTAGTACACACCTGAATGTGCAAAATGAAAACAGAATCTCATATTGGACATCCTAAATCCTACAAAGTAAAACTCCATTAATTGCCAACTAATTCAAAGTAGACATACAGGATCAAAAGATGCTTACGTTTGGGACTCCATCTCCTCCTACAACATTTGGTGCAGCACTTGTATCTCGTGTCATCGCATCTGCTAAATCATTGTTTTGCATTCCAGCAGTTTCTTCTTCACCCATACCTCCTCCAAAAGAAAGGACCTTCTGAAGGTTTCCGGGTGTCGCTTGACTAGTCTTTGACACAACTTTCTTTCCACGAGTCATCCTAGATCTTCTAAGTACCTTACTAGATGAGAAATATAGAGAGATTTGCCTCTTACACTTCTTCGTTTGCCCTGAAACAACTGAAAAACTATGATTGTCTAAGAGCATGAAGTGAGAGAAAAGCAGAACTAAACTATCACTATAGAACAAGTGTACTCTCCGTCTTGCATAACATGAAACACACAGTGGTTTGGAGAAGTGGAGAGTACTTATATGCGCTAAAGAAGCCGTCACCAAATAGATTAGACGTGTACCTCCTTGAATGGATTGATGATAAATACCTCCATTTTCAAATTTTTAGCCTTAAGGATTGACAAGTTGTTCAATGCATCGCCAATTGTAAAGATTCTGCACCAATGTACTTATATCTAGTTCTCTGACAATGACAGCTTTGTCACTTCTGGTATCTAATTAAAGAAGATGTGATAACTTGTATTAAATAGTACATATTTATGTCATGTGCATGCACTTGGAATTTCCCTGACATGGCCGCCTCCCTAAACTTAATGCTTTCCTAAATAGTAGTGATAAAAGTTTGCTTTGAAGGCGGCTTGGCAACTACTATGTTAATGGAGAGTAATTGTGGAACTACCTATTCTTTTATTGCTAATTGCTTCCTAGATGACAGAGGGACTGTAGAGCATAAAGTACTTAATGAAGATGCAATGGTATGCAACCTCCACCAAGGACGAACTTCTTTCATTTCAATCATTCTCTAAGCGCTTTTCTTCCTACCATGGCTTGTATTCGTGTTGATGGTCATGACATTCCACTAGTGTTTCCTATAGGTGAGGGAGGACGTGCTAGAATACTGAGACATCTACTTCATGTCTGCTTTGGATTGGGAGAATCCTCTATCTATGTCGAAGAAGTAAAGAAGTCAGAATTAGGAGGAGTGCAATAGTTTGTCCCTATTGTTAGGTCTATGGAAGAAGATGAACAGTGCTGGTACCTTTTATGTGGAAATTATAGAGCTTTCGGACTTCCTCTATCTATGCCAGTTGTATCAATTGAGATCTTAAGTTGTCATTTAGATACATCCACTATGGATATGCCATATATCACTCACAATATATCATATACTCCACCTTGTGAAATGTTTTATGTCCTTCCTAATACTGCAGTTCTCCAAGCAGTGAAAGTTGAGAAAGTAGATCCTATCATAGAGTTGTCTAGCGAATCAAAAGGAGAATTCTCCAACTCAATGCTTCAAAAGCAAACATATTGTGTGCAGTCCACATCAGTGGAGAAGGTTTCATTGAACTTAGGGTTGAGCACCCCATCGAGTAGTCCATTCCAATCTCTATTGTCCCATCCTCCATTGCATCCCAATAGAGTTGACGCCATGAGCATAATGGATTGTTTGAGGAGACTAGGTACTATGCACCACTCTAGGAATGAATTATCAACTCTAAATTTGAACAATATGAAGCACCATCATATGAACTTTCTTCCACCTATCTTCAATGGGGATGTCATCTTTGAATTGCCTCCATGTCGCTCCTCTTTGTCTTCGTCATCAACAAGGAACTTAGAAGGAATGGACAAGCGATATGATAGACACCCTTGGTGCAAGTTGGTGACAACAAACATTCACAACTCTGATAGTCTGAAGTTTCGTAAATCGTATTGTATTGGTCACCTTGTGTGTAGAAATTTAGACTGTGATTACCTGAAGAGGGCTTCAAAACGCAATGAAATTGAATGGACAAGGTACACAACCTTTCCTTTTGCAATATGGATCAATCCTCCCAAAGATTGTATTCTAGTTTGCAAAGTTTGCAAGATATCACCTACATGTCTGGACACTTGCAATGCTAGGATGTACTACTCCTATAGTGAGAATCCCAAATTGACGAGGGCCACAATCCATCTAGGAAATCATGTTCACCTTGTTGCAATGGGTATGTATAGAGATTCTATAGTCTAGATTTGCGGGCTCATTGCGGAGTAGGTGGCCAAGACACCAACAGCCACAAACTCTGCAATTCCTCTCTCTACTAGTAAGGACTTTCTTACACACTATCTATTTCATAACGGAGAGGGAGAGAAGGAGATGTTGAAGGAGGAGGAAATGAAAGAGGTTATGGATCACTTCCAATATTTGAGTAGTCCAAACATACAAAATGTTCTTTCTTCATTTCGTTCAAACAACCGAAGAGGCATGATCGACAACATTATGACTATGAAGAAAGAGTCAAAGTTTGAATTCATACATGATAGTGTCTTCCCTAGCCAAGGCAAAGAGAAGGTGTACATTTTCAAGATGCTCACTGAGGGACCGGGAAGTGGAGTAGACTTGGTGAGGCACATGCAACCCGGAGGTGATCTTCAAAATGTGTGGATGATGTTTGACCACATTAAGTGCATGAAGGAGTGGACTACAATGGCTTGCCACGTGTATGATTCTGGATACAAGAAGGTCAGGACTATTTCAACATGCAACATGCATCTGAAGATACTAAGGACCTGAGGTCCTAGTGTCGTTTTGGAGGTCGTTGAATGTAGTCATGGCAAGACATGGAGTCGAAAATCCAAACTTGAAGGGGTTCATGGCACATAGCGCTATGGCCAATTGAAATGCAGTTCGTATTGTCTATGGTAGTGATTCATCTAATGACAAAATGGAGAATCATGAGAAGACATGCTTATTGCACTAGAATACTTGTCTTCATAAACACACACAAAAGCACATCAAGGAAGCATTCCAACAACAACACATTCAGATATGCAAATAATACAAAGAATCGAAGAATATGGATGAGGCGGAGACATGTTACCTTGCGATTCGTTCAAGGTGGTTATCATCTGGAGCTGCTACTAAGGATGCTCTTCATCACTTGGACCATTGGCTTGCATTTTGGCATTTTAGGTACCGTCAATGGGGAGCTTGCATGGACATGGTAAGTGCACCATGTTTTATAATTTATTCTCCTATATTTTTCTATCAATATTGTTAGATGTGAGAGATATCTGATAATATTTGGTTTCAAGTAAGCATGTGTGATTTAAATATAGATTTCCAAATTCCCCTAACTTTTAATCTTTTTTTCGGATTATACATTTTAACCTAAAATGTGTGTACTGGAAGGTAGGATGGAAACATCCATCGGATCCAATGGTTGTTTTTGTACTAATTTGCAATACCCATGTTTTAGGTTTTGGAAAGAAAAAATTAAAATTAGATTTTTTAAAGAGAAATTATAAGTATGCGAATGGGATATATGCTCCTATTACTATCAAAATAAACTTGTCTAATAATTGCAATGTTAGTTTGCATAGGACGCAACAAAATGTGCATTTTATTGTATTGGAAGATCCCTCCTTTCATTTGAAATCCATATAGACAAAGTTTGAGTTCAAAAATGTTGATGGTTGTGATGTATGAAATAGAATTTGTAAAGTCATATTTCTATGGATGGATTTCCAGGGTTTGACTTTGGAGGAGATGATAGACTTACCTTCGTGCAACTTGTCAGAAACAGTTCGTAACAAGTGGCTTCAAATGTCTGGAAAACCAAGGGAACTTCATTAGGAGAAAAACGAGCCCTCTAAAAGGCTGTTAAAACAATTATTAAAACGCACTATACCAGTTCTTGATTAGGCCGTTTTCCCATATAGCCACTCACATCATCAACTGGTCAGTACCCTTGACGGGCAATCAAGCACCACAACCAACGGTGGGGATTGTATCGCATGCAGTGCCTGCCGTATCACAATCATTGTACCCGCCAAGCACTAGCCGCATGGATTTTCATCAAAAATGATTTCATCCAAACGCTTCCTTCATGCCTTCCTTTGAGCCTTCCTTCGCGCCAAAATACTTCTAATTGCGGGAAAATCACAATCATGTGCTACAGGCTTGGTTGAACTTCTAATTTAGTTCATTCTGCTAATATTCTACCCTTTTTTGTGAGCCATTTGATTTGCGAACAGTCTATCAATGACTATTGTCTTGTAGATGATTTGTGTAGAAATTGCAGAGGCAACCCTCTGTTGAAGAGCAACCCTCCTCCTTCACTTCTTATGTTGCATTCTTTGAACCTTTGTGTCTCCAAAGCTTTAGCTTTATATTTGTCACTGAGGCATCTCTATTAATTTGTCGTGTTCGAATTAGCAAAGTTGAACTCAAAGGCTCTTGACCTAAATTGAAGCATTGCAATAACACTGTGAGCTACAGATTGTAGATTATGGCAATAGAGAGTCTAAATGGTGTGCCATACAAGGTTCAAGTGGCGATAGATGGCAAATATCGACCGCTAATTCTCCGAGGTCGATTCATTCATGAGCAAACACCTCGATCGACTTTCCCTGAGAAACGAAAAGCTGGAGAAACTAATCTCGACTTATGGCTTGACGGCTCGATTTATCCTGTGGATTCATCAGGTAAACGACCAAAGTTCAGTGATGTGAGGAGCTTGCTACAATTTGTTGGAGAGGGTGAGAATGGATTGCTTGGTTACACATCCAATTTAGTAAATTACGTGCCACCTGCAGCAATTGTTGAATCGGCAAGTCAGTATAGAGAATCTGAATTTCAGTACCTCAAACAATGTGTAGACAACTTGACTTCATCCTTGCAGCAACAAGGAAATGAGCTAGCCAATCTAAGCGAGCTTGAGAGTAGACATAGAAGTCAATCAGGAGTGTATCAAAGAGAAATGCACGTATTGCAGAATGAGAATTGTGAGTTGCAAAGTAGATTAACAAGTTTACGAGCATATTACGAAGCAAAGATAGTTGATCTAAAAAATGATCTTGACGAGAGTGTGCGATCAGAAATTGCTCTTGAATCAGATATTGATTCAATGATCAGAGAAAATGCTGAGAAACAACAAGCATTAGAGCAAAGTCATAAGGTCGAATATCAAAAATTGAAATTAGAACATGAGCGGACTTTATTGAGTCTCTCACGTCTGCAAAAAAAATGGGGTCAGTTGCATGCAACCCCATATGGCTATCGTAAGCAAGTTCGAAAGCGAAGGGATATCTCTACACTCTCTCAAACGGGAGGCCAAGCAAAGGTTGTACGTCGACTTGCTCGTTTGGTCATTGCACCTAGTACGGTTCAAAACATTCAAAAAGGGAATATAGCTAATCGCACAAAACAACGTCTTTATGGTTCTCAAGAACAACAGATTGAATCTGGAAAGATGCTTGCCAAAATCTTGTCCAAGACCGAAGTAAAATTGATGTTGACTTCGGCAGCCTTCAAATCGGTTAGTATTGATGTAACTAATCAATATCTATCCAAAATTGGGGCTAGGGTGGGACCTCATGAAATTCTATCAACATGTGATAGAAGCGGTATTACTCAACAAGGATATGCTTCTGTTTATAAAAAATTCAAAGGTGGTGCAAAGGCAGCAAGCAAAGGTATACGCATTGGATGTCTTCCCAAACCGTACCATGTATCCCTCTTACGAAAACAGATGAACTCCAAGTTGACTAACTTTGTGGGTGAATATTACTCCATCAACAATTCGTTGGAGATTCTACCAAATTTGAAATCCAAAAAGAAAGAACCGATCCATGTAAAATTGACAGAAAACAATTCCTTGTTCGTTGATGTTGAGCAAGTCCAAAGGACCATGGTGCAATTATACCGTATAACACCAACAGATATGCTAGAATGGATATTTCATTATTTGCTTCTCTTCAAAAAATATAGTGATGATCTGGATAAGGGTCCATACTTATATGCTAAGAGAGGACCATCATGATCTTTTATTTGTCTCTAGTGCAAATTAAAGGATACAACCTGCCTCTTCATTCAAGCAACTGTTACCTGAGTGACAGAATGGTGTGAATAATTGAATAAAAAATGAAAACAAAATTTCCAAAATTGAGGTCAAGATCTTTGAAGAGTTTAGTCAAACTGACAAAAAGATGTACACAATGATGTACACAAAAAGATTTGGACAATTTGATTGCATTGCATCAAAGAGAACAATTGTGTTGAAACACTAACTACCTGCCCATTAGACAACTGCCTTTCAAAGCAGATCAAGAATAAGCATAAGCTTCTTTGGAGGTAACACATCACTTGCAAATTTTCTCTTTTCATTCCTGCGATTAACCTACAAAGTCAACATTCACAGTAGTTAGCAAAGCAATCTCTATTGGCAACGGGTGATTGAACTCAAGTAATCAATCAAAGTAAAAAAAACTAAAGTTTGCACCTTTTTTGAAGCTTGGCCGTCATGTTGAATATGCATAGTGAACTCTGTTGGCGTATCTAATGCAAGACAGATCTGAATTTCTGATCGTATAGATGCTAAACTCCAATTAATTCCGACCTCAATCTGTTGAGTCCAATCACCCATTACGCAATCTACTTTGACAATTTCAATGGGTTCAGATTGGTCCATTGGTTCCCATTGTCCACCTTGGATCAACCTCATTCTATTGAATTGAAAGCTAGCATAAAGTGTTGATCGGCCAATGTGATACTTGAAGAGTACAGATTTGGGATCAACCAAACATTTGATGACATCAACTCCAATGACAACCTTTTCATTCCATCCCCGATCCATCAAAGAAGCGAAGAGTTCCTTTGACATCTCCTTAAATACAAACAAGGTGCGTGTTTTGTGAATGCTAGAAGCACACGCAAATAAGTCCACCATAACCCCTATGGGCATGAACCAACTAATGTGTGTGACTCTACTTCCAGTACTTGGTTTCATGGACATCAAGACATCTTCACGTAGTTTAGTTCTGAAAGCTTTGCTTGTCGACATGTTTGGTAGAGGCCATGCCACATCATTGAAACCAGGTAACGGAATTGCCTCCACATGTCCAAAGCCACTTGTAGTTGATGGATAGTACCTCGCATTATAAAAGAAAATGGAATCTTCATAAAGTTGTTTGTGAGTTCGAGACCCTTTTGAAGCTTCACCAACCTTAGCATGGATGACACAAATCGGTTCCATTATGCTCAGGGGGTCTACCCAATCAACATAAGTCGATGGATACAAATCTAGCAATAGGAATCAATCATGCAATTAGAATCAGGTAACAAAATTAAAAATATTGGGAAAAAGCTCTGCAAACATCAAAAACGACTGAAGGACTTACAATTGCATGTAGATTCAAGCACTGGTGCATTGGGATCCAACCATAGTTGACGATGCATGTATGCATGTTGGACCTTGATTTTGGAAATGGAAGCAGATCCATGTGCTACTTTAAACTGTAAAACCTGTGCTTTATATGCACCCATAATAGAATTTAAACCATATTTTTTGGAATCATGTGCATGCCCACCTCTCTTCCCTAGTTGTAGAGCAACCCAAGAGTTAATTTCTATTTTTCTGGGAATGTATTCACCTTCATTGGTTGTCTGTGTATACAAGAGAACACTTTGCACTTGGCTGCGTGGCCTCATGGCAAAGATCGATACCACCAAAATCCAGAAGTGGACAGAGATACGTCAAAAATCCAAATATTTTAAGTATAATTGACCTTGCATAGGAAATTGTTCAAATATAATTCCACACAATAGATGCGTTTAACATAATTCAATAGTGGTACACTCAGATGCTTTGTCAATCATTGGTATACAATAAGTATATGAACTTCCAAAAACTGATTATTCCTAGCGTCAAAATCTCAAAACTACGCAACTAAGTTTACTACAACTGAATATTCTAAGTTGAATCATTCCAAAGGCTCAAAGAAACTTCAATAACATTATAACAACGAACAAACTTTCCATATTCCTTGCGTAACAATAACCTAGCATGCACTGCACAGATCCAATCGAGCACCAATCAGTTGATTGATCGACGATGCTGTCGTTTGTATGCTGGACACAATCAAACTACAAACTGAATTGTGGACAACTCAATTGCATGCTCAATGTGTACATCATGTTGCTCAGTAAGAATCTATGAGATTGAAAATTATGATGAACTCAAATTGCTACACATGAAAACGAATGCTCCTTTTACTCAAGTAGAATCCAAAGCAAAATACATGGAATATTTTTGAGAGAGTGACACAGACAAAAAACAAAACCCGAAGTTCTGGACATATGACCAAAGTTTTGAAGATTGACACAGCTTGAATACAAAGTGGAGACAGCCAAAATCCAAAGTGACGAAGACGCAGCCAAAATCTCAAACCCAGAGCCCTATCAACGGCCAAAACTCTATTAACAGAGTGGAACAGACTTCATCGATGAAGTTGGACAGACCCTTTTGACTAAGTTGAAGGCGCGCGCTTCTCTACCAACTGTTTGTTTCTATCTTTGAACCTCTAGCTTTCCCGCAATTTTAGTGTACGTTAGATCAATACACGTATCAACCAAGAAACCGTTGTGGAGCCATTAGTGCCAAATAGATTGTACTACAACCTTCGCGGGCTACTGGCGGGCAGCTGCTTATAATGATTATTTGCTCCCCTGAACTCGCGGCCTTTCTTTAGCTTGAATATTTCTCTAATGGTTTGACACTACTTGCGATGATAATATTCATGCATGGATGCAAATGACAAACTATTGTGCTTACTTGAGAGGACATGCCTCAGGATCTGGTCCATCAAAGGGGGAGTTGAAGTTGAGAGTTGCGAGACAAAGCGGAGATCCTTAGAAGGTAGGAGAGGCAATGAATACATTACCTGGAGTAGAAGGTGTTGGAACTCACATACCACATTTGGAAGGAGAAGAAATCTTTGGAAGTTGTAAGAGAAAGTTGGACGTACCTATTGGTGATGTTGGGGACTCACATAGACTGGATAAAGTAAATTTATTTCAACCACGTGTTAGAACAAGGTCTACAACAGCTTCTATTAAGTCCTTCGAAGATAAGGGAAAGCAGACCAAGGTGGACCCTTCCCGTCATGTTACGATTGCATTTGAAATCAATTGTGATACATCGAAGTGGCACATTGCAAGGATCAGTCACAAATTAAATGCTTAGTGTTTGCTCAACAACAAGGATCAAATTTGAAGTGCACTACCAAAATTGCAAGGGGAAAGAAGGAGACCCCAGCTCCAACCTATCGCGGGAGAAAGGAAGAGTACGGAAGTAAACAAGAGGTTGTGGTAGACTTTTGGTTTTGTAGAGATGATATAGAACGATGCATGAAAGGAACAAAGCGCAAGTGGATAATAGATTGGCCTAAGGTACTAGAGGTATGGCCTCTTTTGACTGGAACCAACCTTAGTTGAGAGGAGACATTATTGTTGCAATACACTGGCTTCCGTCTCCAAGAGTGACCAAAGTTGTTACCACGTCGACTCTTTAACATGTCCAATGTATTCAAAAGCATCTTGTATGATTACCCACCTCTAGCAAATGTAGATGCATATCTAACGGTGCGAAACAACCGAACTATACGGCAAATTGCAAATGCACCAACAACAAAGCAAAGGAATAAGTGGGAGAGTGCAGGTAACATCAAAGGACATATATTTGTAGTAACTTTGCTCCCCTTTCTAGGCCTAGGTGCAATAGTTTCATTAGAAACTGGAGTAGATCCTAATAGAAATGTCTATCGAATTACTATAGGAATGTTTCCCACATGCACATGCCTAGACTTTGTAAATATGGTTGTTTCTGCCATTGGAGGTTGACAACAATATGTGAATTGCAAGCACTTGTACTACTTGTACCGGTACTTCTACAAAATAGACATCCATGACAACAAATTCATTCATGCTTCAAGTTATAACTTCAATGAGTTGAAGCTACTTCTAGTTCGAGTGGGAATCATTACTGTTTCAAAATAGGCATGGCTACATTTATCCGTGTACTTCACTCATATTATATTCATTTACATATATTATGATTGAAATGATTTGAAGCTTCTTGAATTTTCTAGTGAATACATTTTAGGAATATGGAAGCAAATTTGATTAGTCAATTGTTTTGAAGTTAATTCATGTAAATGACTATAATTATGTACAACCCTATGTCCTATTTCAGTAAGGCATATATGATATAAAAAGAAATTATTTTATATTCTCCTAGATTTGTCCCATTTGTAAACTTCTTCATTGTCTTTTGAATTCCATTGTTATCCCCTTGATTTTCCCATTTGATTCTAGGTTTTTTCATTCTCCTATCTCTCTTGTTATTTCTTCCCCATCTATTTTGTTTCCCCATTTTTTTTTCTTTCCCCATTTTTTTTCTTTCCCCATTTTTCTTTTCTTTTCCCATTTTTTTTTCCTATTTTTTTCCTTTCCCATTTCTTTTTCTTTCCCTAGTTTTTTTCTTTTCCCATTTTTTTTCTTTCCCTATATTTTTCTTTATACAATGTCTTATTCTTTTCCCATTTTGTTGCTTTCCCCCTTAACTTGTCATTTCCTAGTATATGTTTCAAGATGTCAACATTTGGCAATACTTACAATCATGAAGAAAAATCAATTTTAGATTTGCAAATTACATATAGTAAAACACCTCAAGATTAGGGTGAAATATCTACTCAAAATCCACAATGGCTTGTGGTCATCATCTCACCCTAACCTTTAGGGTAGCAACTCATTCTATACACGTCCACTTATACTAGTGCATGTTGGAAATTCGTATCCATATGTGATACTTAGAAGACAGAGTTCTTTGTATGAATTAGAGTCAATCAAAAAATTATAATTGACCTCCAACGTGACATGGGTTTACTATATATTAAGTGGTTGTCATGTTCTCTACTTTAGTTAATAAATAAATTGTTCTAATTATACACAAAATTTTGAAAGTCCAAATGCATAGCTACAGAAAATTAGGAACCATAAAGTGTAAAACTTTATCACAATCCACAGTCATAGGGGGACATAGTCATAGGTCACAAAATTTACTATAAATAGTAAGGTTTCCTCAATTTATCCCAACAAAAATGCAAACACAAATTTTTGGAGAAAAAATTTCAAAACAATAGGGTTTGGGGGCTCACCACTCAAAGCTCGCACGCTAGCATTGTTGAGTGTACTAATTCTAATTTACATGTCCTACATGGGTTGTTTAACCTCCCACCACCCCTCTTATAAAGAACTTCTCTTTCCACCTCCATGCTCACATAGTAAGTGGCTTTTGAAGCGATGAGAAATAGTTGTGAAAAAATTTGATTTCTTCAAATGTAATGCCAAATTTTCTAAAACTATATTTCATGAACCAAGGGACTAACTTGAAAAATCAAGGGGCATGTGATCCAATGTCAATGATCCATGATGAGTCATGTATAACTAATCTTGACCTGGATTTGTTCTATGCCAACCCTTCAACTATCTTTTACTCCAACTTGGTCATGGATTGATCAAGCTTGCCAAAGCTTCATATTTGGGGATGGCTTTTCCCCCTCCTCTAGTGCTAGCTAAAACCTAAAACTCTATTGTTCACATTTTGAAGAGATTAATGTATGTACAAGCTATAAATTGTTGAATAAAGGCTTCATATGAGAGTTTTTGTGAAGCTAGTTCCCTATTGGAATTTTTTAGTACATGTTCCCTAATTTGAAATGTTTGGAAATTTTTTGAACGTGTGATTAACTCTAACACAAAAAGAAAATGAAAAAGAATTCAAGCAAAAAAGTGAACTTAACTTGTACAAAAGCCTCTCCAAATTAGAGTTGCGTGGAATTTGGATGTCCCCCCAAACTATTTTTTCAACTTCAAACACTATAATCTCACAAATTGTGTGGTCAAAACCTCCTATATTTTTTTATTACAATGAGTATTGAAGTATTCTACTGCTAGATCTTATAGTAAAATGCAACAAGATTTCATTCGTTATTTTTAGGGGGCCTTTGACATAATGCCATCAAAACAACCCATTTTGAGTGTTTTTTGGTGAAACATTGAAACATAGTAAAAAAAACTATAGGAGTTAATCAATAAGTCACAATCAAAACACATCCAATTCAATGACTAGCACTAGTAGACTATTTCATTAAGGAATGTTTGGGCTTATAGCTTGATGCATAGCACAAACTTGATCATTTCTTTTTCTTCATCTTTAGGTTGTCACCTTGTGTCGTGTCTTTAAATTAGACTAGTGAAAATGCAAATGATAAAAGTGATGATTATCACTTGTAGAAATCATTCCAATCTTTGAAATGAGCCAAGTACATAGTCCAATTTTCCCTAATTACAATTCTAAGCTTCATACACATTATTGATTGTTTGGTGTGTTATATAGAAGAGATTACACTAGTAGTCCTCCAAAATAAAATGAGAGATTTGTATGTTATCTTTTTTAAAGAGAGAAAAGGTGGGAGGGAAAAAATGAATCATTATGACATTTGAATCTACATATACAATTTGAGAAACAACACAAACTTTATTAAAAATACATCATGTAGATTATCAAGAAGATTATTTACTACTAAACCAAACAAATGTAGAAGTAAATGTAACAAATTATATGAAACATAAGAGCAACCATGGGAGTTCTCAAGCACAAAGGCCCATAAAGAAGCATATACAACTTACTATTACATATACGTTTCAAAATATTCCTTCAATTCATTAAACTCTAGATTTAATACTACATCTACTACATCATTAGGTCTTGTAACAATAATGCATTCAAAATAATTTGGAACTTGCAAATAGTAGTAATCTAACCTTTGAAAAAATCTTCATACATAATAATGCCTTGTATTAGGAAAAGAACTTGAAATATGTAATAGCTACCTAAAATATTTGTCCTTGACTCAAAAGGAAATGTCAACACCATATCACTAATGACTTTTTGTGTGACATTACAAATTCAAATATGTAAATAGCTATATAGAGAGAGAGACATAGAGAGAGAAAAAGTTAATCTTGTCACCCCATTTCTAGGCTCTTTCTTTCAATTCAAAGCCATGATTGTGTTACTCCATTAGAAAGACTGGCATAATCTTATGTATTAACCATTTTTGTATACTTTGGCTTGAGAAATTAGTTACCTTCAAGTCATACACATATCACTACCACCAACACTTAGTTTGTATTAACAATCAGATTATCTAAGTCTAGGAGGGAGGTGGGATCATACAATGACCGTGTTCTTCTTGTAAATAAACCAAGAATCATTCATGTTTAGGTATGAGCCCATTGTATATACCAATGTAGCAATCATATCATTGTTTCAAGAAACATTTAGTCAAACTATAACTCCTACACTATCAAGACACCTATTGATTCTTAAACCCTACTATGGACATTCTAAGAAAATAAGGAATGTATCATTAGACAATTGGGAAAGTTTGGGGAGAAAGAAAATCAATAGCCATAAGTCTGGAGCATAGCTTCAATCCTAGGAAGTCATGCCTCACCTATACCCATGCCCACCAAACAAACACAAAGTATGTTAGAAGACGTACACAAGGTGTCTTTGTGAGCACCAATTTACCCACCCTTGATAATTCGTGAACACAACTAGGGTCTAGGTTTTGGCTAAGGGAATCCTGCCTTTGGGTGTCTAAGCATGATCCATTGTGCCTTCCAAGAAATGGATCTTTTTACTAAGTGCCTAAGTGACCCCAAATATACAAGATTCTCCTAATCTACATCTAGTGTTTCGGCCGACCAAATGGATGGCCGTTGTATGTTTTGGATGGAACCTACTTTAGGGCAGAAATAGCCTAAGAAGCCTCTAGTTCATCTTTTTTCATTTCTAAAAACATAAAACTTGACCCTATCCGACCTCCCTAGCCAAAGTTATGAGTGGATGAAGTTTGATTGCTACTTAGTTCTTGAAACTTCATCCATCTACTGACCCTAGCTCCCTAATTCAAAAAGATTTGAAATTTTTAAGGATGGGTCAAAAAAATTTCCCCTACCTAGATCTGGAGTTTGGCCTTAATTGGGTATCCCACGAAATTCTCATCCAAACCTTACCTAAACTTCATCTGCTAATTTCTCCTAATCTATAATTCGGAATTAACTTTTTTCTTCAACCCTGGACCCTAATTGATAGCCTCCCTCTAATCTACTTAATTTTCTGTCAAATACTAAGTCTAACTATTCTTCATCCAAATCAACCCTAACTTTCATCCGGCAATAACTTCCTTGTTTTTTTATCTAATTAGGGTGTGCCTTAGGATTTTGGAAAGCTACGGTCCTTCTCTTTAAGTTTCTACCCTAAGAAGAGACCTGACCTATATTCCTAAGGGTTTGGCCTAAGGGTGGGCCTTGGCTAGAGTTACTAATCACTAAATAGGGTTTGTCTCATACCTTGGAACTCGAATCATTGATCGTGCCCACTAGAAGCTCTCCCTCCTCTGCCATGAACTCTCGTGCCGTGATACAACAAACCACTGTTCTAATCATAAAATTATTTAAAACAAGAGTTTGTTTGTTGGCTTTGTCCTATCTCTTTCCCTCTCCCTTCTTTTCTTTCCACACTATTCCTCCTACGTATTATGGTGGCCCATCTACCCTTGGCTCTACCTACGAGGCTAATCTTAAGGACGCGTCATGCCATCGTCCAAAGTTCAACTACTTACATCAACGACACTAGTTGGTGAGCTTGGAGCCGTGAGCTTGTGAGTTGTGAGTGTGGAGCCTATGAGCCTTGAGCCCCCCAAAAATTTGGGGGCAATTTTTTGCCCCCCAAATTTTTTTTTTCAATTTTTTCCCCCAAATGGAAGAAAACTTCCTAGTTTTAGTAAAAATTGTGACCTATGACCATATCCCCTAAACCTGTGGATTGTGGAATGAGTTGTTTTTTATTTTTTCTAAAATTGCTTATTACTATGGGAAAAGACTATCAAATTTTATTGAAAAGTTTCAACACTTAGTTCAATGATTACAATGGGAAATATGCAAGACGATGCGAGTATTACAGATAGATTTTATTTGGGCACAACTTAGTTGCATTGTTTTGACAGCCTCATTTAAATATATAGGATTTAGGGTTCTGAATATCCCATAATGATGGAAATTTTTCACGTGCTTTTGTATAAGTGGACATGGGTAGGATTAGTAGACAATCTAAAGGTTTCGGTGCGATGACGACCACAAGCCATGGTGGATTTAGGGTAGACATATCACCCTAATCTTAAGGCTTTCTACTTCATATAATTTTGAATTATAAAATTCATTTTTTATGATGATTGAAACATACTACCAAATGTTGACATCCTGCAAAGATATTGTTATAATTGGCCCCCCTAAATGGTGAAAGAAAAAAAAATGGGAAAAATAAAAAAATGGGGAAAGACAAAAGAATGGGAAAAGGAAAAAAATTAGGAAGACAAATAATGGGAAAAAAATATGGAAAAGTAAGAACATGGGTAAATGTTAAAAAAATGGGCGAAGGACAAATTTGGAGTAAAGGAAAACTAGCAAGAACGTATAATGAAAAAAATCTGAAAGAAAATTTGGAAATGAAGGGAAAAACAATGGACTTAAAAACATAGTGAAGAAGTTAAAAAAATGGGAAAACACTAGGGAATGAGGGGAAGAAAAAATTACGTATTCACCTATGCCTTACTGAAATAGGGATTAGGGTGGTATATTTCAATCATTTATATGAAGTACATGCAAAATAATTGACCAATTTGACATACTTTTCTATTTCATGAATGCATTCATATTTTTAATTCTGTACACTCCAAATCATTTCAATCGTAATATATGTGGATGAATACAATACAACTGAAGTATATGGATAAATGAGTTTATGCCTACTCTGGAACTCTGATAATTCCTCCTCGAATTAGAAGTAGCTTCAATTCGTTGAAGCTATAACTTGGTGCATGAATGAATTTGTCCTCGTGGATGTCCATCTTGGAAAAGTAGCGATACAAGTAGTATAGGTGGTTGCAATTCACATATTGTTGTCGACCTCCAATAGTAGAAATAATCGTGTTCACGAAGTCCAGGCATGTACAGGCGGGAAACATACCCACTGTGATGCAATAGACATTTTTGTTATGGTCTACCCTTGTCTCCAACGCACAATTGCACCGAGGCCTGGAAAAAGAAGCAATGTTACTATAAGGATTTGTCCTTTGATGTTACTAGCACTCTCCCACTTGTTCCGCTGTTTTGTGGACTGTGCATTTGCAATTCGCCGTATGGTTCGATTGTTCCTAATTGTTGGATATGCATCCGGATTTGAAGGAGGCGGTTTGTCATATACAATGCTCTGGAAGATTTTGGACATGTGGAAGAGGCAATGTAGTGACAATGTAGGTCGCTCTTGGAGACGGAATCCCGCATGCTGTAGTAGCAAGGTCTCCTCTCAACTAAGATGGGTCCCAATTAGAACAGGCCAAACCTTTGGTACCTCTGACCAATCAATCACCCACTTCTGCTTCGTACCTTTCACACATCTTTCAATATCATCCGAGTAGAACCAGAAGTCCACAACCACCTCTCTCTTACTCCCATAATCTTATTTTCTCCCACGATAGGTGGGAGTTGTGCACCCCTTTCGTCCCCTTGCAATTTTTGCAGTGTACTTGATGTTTGACCCACGTTGTTGAGCTTGACATTTTGCGTTTGATTTGTGGTTGATCCTCACTATGTGCTACTTCGACATGTTATAGTCACTTTCAAAAGTCACTGTGACATGTTGTGAAGGGGTCACCTAGGGCTCTTTTCCTTTGCCTTGCATAGACTCCATAGAAGCTGTTGTGGACCTTGTTCGAACGCAAGGTTGAGAGAAATTGACTTTATCCAGTCGGTGTGAATCTCTAGCATCACCAATGGGTACGTCCAGTTTCCTCTTTGTGCTTCCAAAAATTTCTTCTCCTTCTAAATGTGGTGCTCGAGTTCCAATGCCCTTAACTCCAGATAATGTGTTAAGTGCCTCAACCATTTTCTTGGGGTCTACACTTCGCCTTGCAGCTTTCAACTTCAACTCCCCATTTGACAGACTAGATCTAGATGTGTGTCCTCTCAGATAATCATGGTAGTTAGTCATTTGCATCCAGGCATGAATATTGTCGTCACATGTAGTGTCAAACAAATTGTTCCCTCGGTTCCCCGACATTTGAAGCCACTTGTTATGAACAGCTTCTGACAAATTGCACGAAGGCATGTCTACCATTTCCTCCAAACTCAAATCCTCCAAATCCATACATGTAAATTAATATATGAATTTTAATTTCTCAATTACATACCTCGCAAGCAATTACATTTGCGGACAACAATGATTGAATGTTATTGTATTGTATAAAATATAAAAGATAGTAGAATAGAAGAAAATATAATAGAATACCTCAACTCTAGAGACGAGCAATGCTCGAATTACTGAATGTTATCATAATTTGATGGCGGTGTTTTGTGAAGCCATGTCCTCTATTTTGATTTCTTTCTAGTGAATGTTGAAAAGGAGGGTACTGGGAGGCACCATTGGGGCATCAGTTGGATCCGACTAATGCCCTTGTAGTATCTCCTGGTCCCCCTATTTATGATACCAGAGACACATGGATGGAAATTTATATGTATATGTATAAATTATTTGGATTTCAATATGAAATTAATAAATAATAAGTGAACACAGACAACCATGTAGGTGCACTTAACTCTTTCCCATAATCTAGGTCTATCATAAGAAAACAATGCCCGAAATTGCAAAGAAATATTCACTTACCATTTGCATAAAGCCTCCCCATTGGCGTAGGGTTGCTAAAGTATGAGCGGGGAGCAACAAGCAATGAGCAATGAGCGGTTGCATTTGAGCAGTAAGCTTTTTTTTATTACATTTTTAAATTTTCATAATTACCATTAATTCTAAACTTAGAAATGAAATTTTAGAAAAAAATAAAAATTTGGATGTCAGTCACTTATTTCATCCATTGCTTTGGATGGATGAAGATGATGGCAAATGAAAGTAGATGAAAGTTGTTGGATGAAAAAAATTATATCCCAGAATTTTTATATTAAAAGAAATAAATGGAATCATAAAACATCTAATTTAAAGGCAGATAAGGCGCATTCATTTGATATCAACACAAGTGATGTAAATTGTTTGCACTATAATGCACACATACTGGCCTTTTATAGGGGGTCTTAAGAACCTCTTCAATTCCGAAGAGGCTTTTAGGGAGACAATAATCATAAGTATGAATAGCTTGAATTAGATTGGTGAAGTCCCAAACTCACATGCAAAATTATAGTCCTTCATCCATCATTGGATTTAAGGATGCAACATTGCGAAAATATAAGCAAGGAGCAACAAACATAAAGCATTGAGCAATGAGTGATGAGTGTTTCTAGAAAAACTTTTGGAAAATTTAAAACTTCTCAACACAAGAATGATGTTTATATTTGTGGTTCTGTGAAAAGATCTGGCTATGAATGAGTCTAAAGAGGATGAATGGGAATGAACGGATTTGAATGAGTTTTTTGTAGTTGACTTTGTTGGATGAAATAAATATATTTTTCATTGCATTACATGATGGACTACTATTGAATGCGACTAAAAACTTAGTTGTTTAAGATAAGAGGTGATGTCCAAGTACCTTAAATTGATGATAGATAGATTTTTGGAAACTAGGGACTTGTATTTACATGGCATTATAAAACCATTTCAAGGAACTCAAGGTATTGTTTCCAATGAAAATTTATAATTTCCTTCAAGCATTACTGAGGTCTAAGGTTGATAAATTTATTCCTATGATAACACCAATGTTTAGGAGTTCTAATTACATTTTGCAATTAGATAGACCAACTTGTTGGTAGTGAAACTTGAAAGAAATAGATTCAATCCACACATATTCCAATTACTATCTATGAGCTAATAATATATAATTTTTTACATTGTGCATGAAACCTCTATCATATGCATTGACCCCTAAAGTCCCAAAGTCCTTGAGACTTAGGATAGGCTTGTGTGGCCTCAATTCTTATCATGGTTTTCTAACTTTTTTTGAAGATAGAAAATCACTTTAGCTTTCTAGAAATATCATTCTTATTTCAATCATTGCCTAGGAGCAAAAGTTATGTCACTCTAAGTCTAAAATGTAGTTCAAGGGATAGCACCCAAAAAATCACAAAAAGTTTAATTTAAAATTTATTTTTTTCTCAAAGATTATATTTTTGTATATATGTGAAGCTTGGATTAATTCTATTTAAACTACTATAAGTTGAGAAAATATGGAAAATCTTGTTTTTTATGGAATCAAAACATCTTCTAGAAAAAATAACTCATAGAATTCATTTATGAAAAGTTAAAATAGAAATGAAACTTTTTTGTGTTTTTTTAATGAAAACAAGACTTTGGGACCTTAGAGGTTAAGCCACCAATAAGAACGAATAAAATTTACTTCACATACAAATCTTGTATTCAAATAATCTTTTCCTAAGAATATAAAAAGATGAAGGATAGAAGAATCTCTTCATAAAAAAAAGCTATTTTTTGATAGAAGAAAGAAAGATTAAAGGATCCTTGATTCCTTGAGGGCATAGCATATCTATACAACAAGGTTACATGATGCAACCTAGTACTTCCTCTTGCTCTTTTGTACATGCCTTCAAATTTTTTTCCATACTTCTTCCTACATTTTTCTCATTTTTGATTGAGCTTCCATTGAAACATTTGTGTCTTCCTCTTTATCCTCATAAAAATCATGGACATTGGTTGATTAAATGATTACTAGTAGAAACATGGTCTATATAGACTAAGCTTAAAGATCTACACTTGGACTAATTTTTCATTAGTTGGAGATGAATGACTATTCATGGGGTGAAAACATTCCTAAATAAGAACAAGAGTAGTTGAAATACTAAGATGAAGCTTCAATACAAAATAAAGCGAGAATTTAGACTCTATGTCATTTAGTACTTTAAAAAGTACAAATGGTGCTTAAATCAATATCCAAACTATATATGCTTTGCAAGTAGTACTAGTGGCACCAACAAAGGGTCCTATGATCCAAGAGTACCTCCCTTGCACCTTAAGCCCTTCACAAAGAATTAAAAATTCTTCAAATGACACCCCAAATTCTTTTGAGGATAGGTCCCTTGGTACTAGGAATAGGTTCTTAGGCTCCAAAAGATCCTCCTATGATACTAGGAGCTTTTCAAAAAGAACCAAGCATCTTTCTAAGGACAACCAAAAAGATTTCAAGAGATTCTTTAAGCACCAAGGGAGGTTCCCAAGCATGGCATCAAAAAACCTTAACAAAGAAAAACTAACACCAAAAAAATTAAGAGAGAATCCCTTTGGCACCAGAAAATTTCTCTTTTGATCCAAGAAGCCTTCCTTTGGCTCTTGAGGACCGTCACAAAGATCTAAAAGTACTTCTAATGACATACCTAAAAAATTAAGGGAGATTTTCTTGGCATCATGGTAAGGTTTCTAAGATCCAACACATACTTCTATGGTACTAAAAGACTTTAATAAAAAACCAAAAGTCTCACAAATGACACCCAAAAAAATAAAAAGAGAATCTTTTGGCACCAAGACATGGCTCTTTATATTTGCAGAGCTTTTATTGCACCAAGAGTTTATTAAATGAAATATTAGAAAATAAGGTAGAGTTCATTGGCACCAAGAAATGACTCTTCTAATTCGAAGAGCCTTCTATAGCACCAAGGGTCTATCTAATGACATAACTAAAAAATTAGGGAGAGTCCCTTGGTACTAAAAAATGACTCCTCTAATCCAAGGACCCTTCTATGAAACCAAGAGTCTATCTAATGACATATCAAAAAATTTAAGGAAAAGCCCTTTGGCACCAAAGAAGGGCTCCTCCAATCCAATGAGGAACCTTTCTTGGGTTTCCAGAAGCCTTCATTGGTTCTCAGAAGTGATCTTTAGAAGAGCCTTTTGGTACCAAAGAAAGATCCTTGGATTCGAGAAGCCTCCATTGGGTTCCAAAGAGTAACCTTTGAAGAGCCCTTTGGTACTAAAGAAGGGCTCTTCGGATCAAAAGAGCCTTCCCTAAAAAAGTCCTTTAGCACCAACAAAGGGATCCTCAGATTCAAGGAGCTTTCTTTGAAGATCCCGTGGGCACTAAGGAAGGGTTCATCGGATTTGAGGAGCCTTCCTTGGGTTTTAAAGAGCCTTGCTTGAGAGAGACTTTGGCACCAAAGAGGGGCTCTTTGGATTCAAGGAACCTTCCTTGGGAGAGCCCTTTGGCACCAAGGAAGGGCTCCTCGGAATCCGAGGAGCCGTGTCCTAATTTGAAAGAAAAAAAAAAAAAAAATTTGAAAATTTTTTTTGAAAAAAGAAAATTAAAGAAAAAAAAATTGAAGAAAAAAAATTTGAAAAAAAAAATTTTGAAAAAGAAAAAAAAAAAAAATTGAAAACCAAATTCGCTCCTCGAATTCAAGGAGCCTTATCTTGGCACTAAGGAAGGGCTCCTCGGAATCCACAAAGCCTTGTGTTGAATTAGAAAAAAAAAATTAAGTGAAAAAATGAAAAAAATAAATTGAAACCTAATTTTCTCTTCAAATTCGAGGAGCCATTTGAACTACATTTTTTTTTTTTGAATTTTTTTTTTTTCTTAAAGTTTTGAAATTTTGAAATTTCAAATTGTGGTTTAAATAACCCTCTAATTTAATAGAGGGAGGGTCTCTACCTTCAATTTAAAGGACTTAAACATCAATCCTTATCTTAAACAATTAAATTTGTAGTCCCATTCAATAATTATTCATCAATCATCATCCAATGCACTAAACAATATATGTATTTCATTCAACAATGTTAACTATACAAAATTCATTTAAATCCATTCATTGCCATTCATCCTCTTTAGACTTAGTTATTTACATAAGTGTTTATCCTAAACCACAATTATAGGCATCTCATAGTGGAATTTTTAAAAATTTCACAATATTTTTTAAAAATGGTCACTACTCAATGCTCATACTTTAGTAATGGTGAGCACCAAGGAAGGGCTCCTCGGATTCAAGGAGCCTTCTTTGGGTTACAAGGAGCTTTCCTTGAGAGAGCCCTTTGGCACCAAGGAAGGGCTCCTTGGATTCAAGAAGCCTTCTTTGGGTTACAAGGAGCTTTCCTTGAGAGAACCCTTTGGCACCAAGGAAGGGCTCCTCGGAATCAAGGAGCCTTCCTTGCATTCCGAGGAGCCTTTTGTGGGTTCTAAGGAGCTTTCCTTGGATGAGTCCTTTAACACCAAGGAAGGCTCCTCGAATTCGAGGAACCTTCCTTGCATTCCAAAGAGCCTTCTTTGGAAAAGCCCTTTGGCACTAAGGAAACGTTCCTCCAATCTAAAGAGCCTTCTTATGAAATCCCTTTTGCACTAAAGAAAGGCTCCTCTGATTTAAGGAGCCTTCTTTAGAAGAGCCATTTGTCAGTGAGGAAGCACTTCTCAAATCTGAGGAGCCTTCTTTATGAGATCTCTTTGGCATCAAAGAAGGGCTCCTCTAATCCAAAGAGGCTCCTTTTGGAGAGCCCTTTGGTACTAAAGAAGGACTCTTCAAATTTGAGGAGCCTTCATTGGGTTTTGAAAAGCCATTTTTGGAATACCGCTTTGGCAACAAGGAAGGTTCTTTGGATTCAAGGAGCCTTCTTTTAGAGAGCCCTTTTGCAACAAGGAAGGGTTATTGGGATTTGACGAGCCTTCCTTGGGTTTCGAGAAGCCTTGTTTTAGAAAGCCCTTTGGTACCAAGAAATAGCTCCTCGGATTCAAGGAGCCTTCCTTAGGCAAGCCCTTTGTCACCAAGGTAAGGCTTCCTTGTGTTCCAAGGAGTGGCCTTTGTTGGGTTCCAATGAGCCTTCTATAGCACTAAGAGTCTATCTAATGACATACCAAAAGAATTAAGGGAGAGACTTTTGGAACTAGTTTCTTAGATATGAGGAGCCTTTTGTAGTACCTAAAGAATATCTAATGACTTACCAAAGAAAATTATGAGGAAGCCCTTTTGCCCCAAGGATGGGCTTCTTAAAGTCGAAGAACCTTCCATGGACTCTGAGGAGCCTTCCCTTAGCTTGGAGGGACCATGACAATGAATTAAAGATCTTCAAATAATCCCCCTATGAATTGAGAGGTATCCTTGGCACTACGAAATGGCTCCTTGCATTCAAGAAGTTGCAGGGTAAATTTTTATTATTGTTTTCATATTTTTCTTGAAAAGAAATTTGAATTTTAAAAAGAATCATAATTTTCATAATCCCCCAAATTCATAGAAAGAAGGTCCTTTGGCACCAATAAATAGAGCCATCTACGTAATAAAAAAATTATTGAAAAAAAGGGAAAAACAATATTTTGAATTTTTTTTTAAATGCCTGTTCAAATACCTTCCTAAATTAATAGATGGAGGGTCCTTTGGCTTTAAGTATTGGCTCAGCCCTTGGATCTTAGGAAGAAAATATATTTTTCTTTAATTTTAGAAATTGGTAGTTTTGGACTTTTTCTCTTCCAAACACCCTCTATCCTTTAGGAATTAAATTAAACCCATTTCCACTAAATTTTCTTTCATTAGTCAAATATTTGCAATCTCTATAACAAAAATTGGAAAAAAAATAGAACCTAATTCAATGGAAGTTTTAAAAAAGGTACTAGCGATTATTTCTCTATAATTGCTTGAAAGGTGTCCCAAAGTTCCTAGGTCCCTGAAGTGTCTTTCAAGACCAAAAGACTTTTGCCAAAATATTGGCACTATTCATAATAATTTAAAATTCCATAATATCCAACCCAAGAGCAAATTCCCATTATTTTCTATTCATTGATTTACAAAGTGTTTGGAATTGTTTTCTAAGTTTTGGAGGGTCTTTTCATAAGAATTTTTATTGACATGTTTTTTTTAGTCGGTATTGTATTATTTTAATTAAAATGAAGAATAAATAATTTTTATTAACCCTTAAAGTCCCAAGACCATTTTTCTATCAAAAAACAATCGAAATTGCCACTTGTATTACATTCATCCAAGAATTTAAAATTTATGTTTTTAAGAATTTAATCTTAGGATCTTGCACTACACTTATTTCAAATCATATGGTAAAATTTTTGTGATGTTTGACCATATAGATTGAAAGATATTTGCATTCAAAGTAGAATTTTTTTTCAAGATGCTCTAATTGCCAACAAAACAAGAAGCTCTATACCTTTTACACCCTTATCCAAATTCAATGAATCATAGCCTCCCATTTAGACAAAAGTTTAATCTATGAGAGAAAAATATTAAAAATTTATTTAAATTTTTTGTGGATTTTTTTTGTTGCTTGGTCTCCCCTATTTTCACTATTTTGAGGTTATTGTAGTACAATTGTTGCTCCTAGGTACCGATTGAAATGAAAATCATATTCCTAGACATAATATAAGTTTTTCTACCTTACAAGAAAGTTTCAAAAAGTTTTTCTTGAAATTGAGCTCATAAAAAACCTACCTGAAATCTATTTTGTCCCTTGTAAAAACAATAGGACTTCAGAGGTTAAAGAACAATACAATGAACAAAGTGTCTTATTTATAGTAAGTGTACACTTGGTAGTAAGGTTTGTGCATTCAACTTCCAAGATAGTCATAAAAATGGATAGAGAGAACCATAGGATTATAGGACACGTATTGCAATGAGTAAATAAGGCCTTCTCTAGATGGATGATGAATGCATGACTTGGATGAAATTCATTTGCAAATCATTTCTCTGGCAATACCTTTTTGTTGTAGGAGAGCCTAGGCTATCATTCTTGGCCCAATCTACAACATTTGAATGCTAAATCAACCAATTTAAATAAAAAAATTTCAACAATAAATTCACTTTTTTGAATTCTACTTGAATAATTTCTATTTCAATAATATAGAAATTACTATTTGGGGGTCTAACATCATAATTTATGACTTTGATATATTTCTTTCTAGTGAAAAATTCTTATTTTCTAAATTATTGCTCAAATTTAAATGCTAGTTGCTCAATGCTCATTGCTTGTTGGCTTATTGCTCCCTGCTCACACTCTAGTGTTGTTGTCCAAGGATGCACATAGTATCAAGATAATTAACAAACCGATATCTTCAATGAAGCAAAAGTCATGTTCCAAAGAGGTTTATGAAGAGGTTGTGAAAAAAAAGTTGAATCCAATGTGTGGAAAGAAGCCTCCGTAGTACCAAAGAGGCTCATGAAGAGGTGGTGAAAAAATAAGTATTTGGTGTTTAAAGTCAATGTTTCTAGATGAAAGGTTTTGAAATTACAAAAAGAAATTCGTGAACCACTATAAATTGTTTGTTACATTTCTCTAGATGAACCTTAATGGTATTCTTCGATTCTAAAGAACTTTAAACCGCAACCAAATTGCAATGTAGGATTAGTTGTTACATTTAAAATGAACCATGAAGGTGCTATTCGGTTTTGAGGAGCACTAAACTAGACTCAAAATAGTTAATAGATTTTGTGGTCAACAATGCAAATCTCAAGGATTTTTATAAATTTTTATTTTTGGAAAAAAAAATTAAAAAATTACACTCCATTTTCTAGTCTAATATGGGCTATAATGTGCAAATGAAGCCTTTCTTGGATGGATGATGAATGGATGACATGGATGAAGTTCATTCATACATGGATGAATGGATGTCCCTTTATGCAACATTTCATTGCAACATTGATTATTTTAAATAAAAAATTTGCAAAATTCTTTAGTAATTTATTCTATTTTTGGTTTCTGACATTACTATTTTTAGATCTGACAATAGTATTTATTACTCTAACATGTCTATTTTTAGAACAAACCTCGCATCGAGCATTCAAATCTAATTGCTCATTGCTCAACGTTCATTGCTCAATGCTCATTGCTCGTTGCTCAACACTCACACTCTAGCGTCATTGCCCATTGGCGATACCGGAAATGCCAAAATGCTATCCAGTGATCCAAGTGATGAAGTGCTTCCTCATTGGCATCTCCAGATGACAACCACCATGACCGAATCGTGAGATAGCATGTCTCCGCTTCATCCATAGTCTTCGAATCTTTGTACTGCTTGTACAATGTATTATGTTGTTGGTGGAATTCTTCTTTGATGTGCTTCTATGTGTGTTTATGCAAAGAACTAGTCCAATGCAACAAACAAGTCCTTTTGCAATTTTCCATTTGATCATTGGAAGAACCATTGCTGTAGACAATACAAACCGCATTCCAATAGGCCATAGTATTGTCTGCCATGAACCCCTTGAAGTTTGGATGCTCTATACCGTGTCATGACATGACAACGTTCAAGCACCTCCAAAATTGCACCTAGACCTCCGTGTCTTTGGATTGCATATCACATGTTGAGATGGTCATGACCTTTTTGTATTGAGGATTATAGACGTAGTAAGCCATCATGGTCCACTCCACTCTCGGGTCCTTAGGTGAGCATTTTGAAAATATAGACCTTCTCTTTGCCTTGTCCAAGGAAGATGCTATCATGTATGAATTCAAACTTAGACTCCTTCATGGTCATGATGTTGTCAATGACCCCTCCTCGGTTGCTTGAGTAGAAGGAAGAAATGAAATTCCTAATATTTGGACTACTCACGTACTGGAAACGATCCATGACCTCTTCCATTTCTTCCCCCTTCAACATCTCCTTCTCTCCCTCTTCATTGTGCAATAGATAGTTGGTTAGAAATTCTTTACTAGCGGAGAGTACGATTGCAGAGTTAGTGGCCGTTGGTATTTTGGCCACTTGCTCTGCAATAAGTCCACAAATTTCCTCAATGGAATCCCTATACATGCCTTTTGCAATAGGGTGACAATGATTTCCAAAGTGAATTGCAAACCTAGTCATTTTTGGATTATCGCTATAGAAATAGTACATCCTAGCATCTCAATTTTTGAGGCACATAGGTGTTTTTCTACAAACCTTACAAACTAGTGTACAATTCTTGGGAGGAGATTCCCCTACTATGAAAGGGAAGGTTGTAGATCCACTCCACTTTGACTTGTTTTTCTTGGAGGCCCTCATCAAGTAATCACACTCTTCGTTTTGACAAACAAGATGGCCAACGCAATATGACTTACGGCACTTGAGGTTGTTGGAGTTGTGAATGTTTGTTGTCACCAATTTGTAGTATTGGTGCCCGTCGTACCACTTGTCCATTTCCTCGAAGTTCCTAGCCGCCAATGAAGGCGAAGACAAACAACACAGAGGCAACTCGAACACTACATCCCCGTTGAAGACTAGAGGAAGCGATTACACCTGTTGGTGATTTATGGTAGTCAAATCTATTGTGGACAACTCATTACGAGATCTATGCATAGTGGATAGTTTTTTCAAACAGTCTAGTATGCTTTCTCTTTCAAGTGGATTTGGATGCATTGGAGGATGAGACAAGTATGATTGGGAAGGACTACTCAGTGGGGTGCCAGATGCAGAGTGTACATTGGCCTTCTGGTTCAATGTTGTGTTCCAAGAACATGATTGCTTTTGAAGCATCATACCTGGGGACTGACCTTCCAATTCACTAGACAACTCTATGATAGGGTCTAATTTCTCGATCTTGACAGCTTTTAGACTTGGACTCCTAGGAAGTATTGTAGAGACATCGTGAGGTGTACTAGGGGAAACAACATGTGTGAAATACGACATGTCCACTATGGAGGTATTAGATTGATGACTGAGAATCTCAGTTGACGTAGTTAGCATCGACAAAGGGAGTCCATAAGCTCAATAGTTTCCCGGAGGAAGGTACTAGCAATGCACTTCTTCTTCCATAGACTTTGAAACAAGGATAGATTCCTGCAATTCTCCCGATACTGAATTTCGCTCTTCTTCGACATAGATGGAGGATTCTATAAATCGGAAGCGTACGTGAAGTAGATGTCTCAATATTCTAGCACACCCTCCGTCCTCTATTGGAAACAAAAGAGGAACCTTGTGACCATCTACTCAAATGAAAGCCATGTTGTGAATATGGCTGCAATAGCTTTTGGAAATGGATGTGATACAAATATGGAAACATGAGAGGAGAAATTCAATAGTGTGGAGTACCTGAATATTGAGGGTTCTTCTTACAGTAACTTAGAATGAAGAAGCATGGTGAACCACGGGCAGGGCTTATTTAATGTGCATCTATAAATGTAGAAATGATGAGCCACTACTTCTGGATTTGCATTTTCAGATCCTTTTCAATGATCACGGGCAGCTTTGTTAGATTATCTGAAGGACACATTTTTCAAACTATCAGCCACCACAATGAATAAGACGATGAACCTTTAAATTTTTTGGAAATAGCCTTCGGCGGTTGGATATCAAATTATAATTAGAGTCCAAGCTATAAAGATCAACAATGTTGACGGCGCATTAACTACTATGCCACAATCCCACATTTCAAAAATTTGAGTTTGAAATTCGTGCCTACATTAACAACCTATTGTTGATAATTGCGGAAAAACTAGGCTACATCATAATTGCCTCAAATTGCATAAGTAGTCCTCATTTCTCTACGAAAGGTCTTTGCAATCCAATCACTGAGGGCCAGCTCATGTAGTTTGTAGAGTGAGTTCATTTACTTGTCTTCGACCTCTTGCTAGTAGAGATCCACAATTGTAAACCTCCTATTTCAAAGACCATAAAGAAGAGGAAGAAGCATTATTCTCTCTACTTTTCATCCTTGAGGGCATTGAATAGAATTAGAATGAATAGAAAAAAGATTGCGTTGAAGTCAGGGCAGGCAACACTAGGTGGTTTGAGGAAAATCCTTTGTTTCGGTAGTGAGAGTGTTGGGGAGGAGGATATTGGAACCGGACACAATCAACCAAAGGAGAACATCGCCACTAATGTAAGCATGTTTTCTTCCCTCTCCTATACTTTTTTCTATACCACTTTTACTCAATGTTTTATCTAGTCACTGTTATAGTATTGAAAATTTCCATTCTTTTAAGAATTAAAAAAATAAAGTTCTCCACCTGAAATATCCACAGCTACCTAGGAAACTCTTGTTGTATTGTAATATACTCAAACCCACCAAGGGAGTCGCTAGCGACCTTGTCATGCCTCAACCTCACAGAACTTTCTTTTCCTCTCAAGGTAAAATAGAGAAGGCTAGCTTTCAATAACAAGTGTCAATTAATTGCAATGAGAAACATTTACGTTACTCTAGTATACTGGAATGGTTTAGTAGTCCACTGTGCACTGAGTTTGGATGTTTTTTTCCAGATGCAATTGAGTCGAATTTCCTCGTAAGAAACTCTTCGACGCCTGAGATGGACTTTGAGAGCTTAACGATTGAAAAATTATGAACAATCTTCAAACTGTGAGAGCCTTCAACATTAGCTTGAATAAATTCTGATTTAGAATTAAAGACCTCAGGAAATACAAGAATAGAGTCCGAATCCATTCGAGAGTCACAACTTGGAATCTCTCAGTCATGGCAGAATTAGCAGTCTTGTAAGTCCCGAAGTCTTAGGATTTCGATACCATGACGGGGTACATCACTGAAAAATTTGAGGAGAAGTTCTTACACCCTCTAGAGAATGCAACAGTCCCAATTGGAAGGAGAGAAAGCAGTGTCCTCTACCAAAGGCAGACAATATCAGACATGTGTTGCAAGGGAAGTCCCCGCCGCCACCAAATGCGGATCCTCCTAGGAATTCACCGCACCCACCCCACTGAGCTTCCCCTTGCCATAACCGGCACCTCCTTAGCATGCACAAGCTCCATTTGGCAACTAGGAAAGTTGATTAGATTTTATGTTTTCCTCTGTACTTCTTGTCCATTGCAAGCTCATCTCATCTTCCTTTCAAACTTTGTGAGTACCAAACTACCCACCTTTGGTAATTCGCGAACATAACCAAGTTCTGGGTTTCGTCTAAGTGATTCCTACTTTGGGGTGTCTAAGTGTGGTCCACTATGCCTTTCAAGCAATGGATCTTCTTACTAAGTGCCTAAGTGACCTCCAATTGCAAGATTCGCTTAAACTACTTCCAATGTTTTGGGTCAACTGGATGATTTGGATGGGACCCACACTAGGGCATAACTATCCTAGGAAACCTCTAGTTCATCTCGTTCCTTTTCTAAAAATCTAAGACTCGACCTTATCCGACCTTCCTAGCCCAAGTTATGGGTGGATGAAGTTTGACCGCTACTCGGTCCTTCAAACTTCATCCATCTATTACACCTAGTTCCCCAATTCATAAAGATCCGAAATTTTGGGGGATGGTTCAAAAGGATTTTCCCTACCTAAATCTGTAGTTGGACCTTGATCGGAAATTTCTACTGAATTTTCATCCAAGCCTTACCCAAACTTCATCCATTAATCCCTCCTAACCTACAACTCGGAATTGACTTTTCTCTTTGGACCTAGACCCAAGTTGGGAGCCTCCTCCTAATGTGTTTAATTCCCTCTCTAACTCGGAGTTTAGCTATTCTTCATCCAATTTGGTTCTAAACTTCATTTGGCAATAACTTTCTCGATTTTCATCCGATTTGGGTGTGCTTTAGGGTTTGGGAAAGCCACGACCATCTTCTCTACGTTTGTGTCCCTGGAAATGAACTGACCTATAGTCCTAAGGGTCTGACCTAGGGGTAGGCCTCGGCCCACACCATTAAATTCTAGTTAGAGTCCTAAGGAAAGGTTGGGGAGGTTTAACTCATACCTCGGACCTTGAGTCGCTATTTGCGCCCCCCGGAAGCTCTACATCCTTTGACCTAAACTCCAGTGCTGTGAGACAACAAACCACCATTTTAATCATAAAATAATTTGGTACAAGGGTTTAATTGTTGATTTTTTTTCTTCTCCTATTTCCTTCCTCCTCTCCTCTTTTCTTTCCTCCCACACTCTAAGGTGGCCCAACTAACCCTTGATCTTCTTACTAGGCTAATCTTAAGTACATGTCATGCCTTACTCTAAAGTTGAGCTACCTCTTACGTCCTACTTCTTACATCCTATACTTACGTCCCACACTTAATTTCATGATGATCAACCAATTCTAATCTAATGGCTTAAGTGAGCCTCAAGGATCTCTTCTCCTCTCCTATCTCATTCCCCTCCTAACCTTCAAATTGCCCTTCCCTTGTCATTCCTCTTCATTTCTCTAGCCATCCGCCATCTTCACTCTATCTTTCTTTGCTTGTTTTGACCGTTCTTGGTGAGGTTTACGGGAGATGGGGAGTTGGATTCCTCGCCTCGACAGTTTGCTTAGCGTAGTTGATTGTGTTGTAGACCTCCTCCCCTCTTCCTTTCAATGTTAGACTACAACTTCTCTTGTACTCTTTAGCCCTACATAGCCTAAAATCCACCCCCCCCAATGCTAACCTAGAGCCTTGCATGTGTTGAAACCCCATAGCACCCGACCCCTCCCCCAAAACCTAGAGCCCAACCTAACTCTAGCACCCAACGGAACGCACAACCTGATCCTTTCCTGAAACCCAACACCCGCCGCCATATCGGAGCCCCCAACCCCAACCCTGTGCTAGAACCTCAGTATCCGACCCCTCCCTGATCCTCAACATCCACCCCTATGCCGGAACCCACAGCACTTGCCCCTTGCCCTACCTGGTTGTTGGGGGTGTCGGGTGTGTGGCTCAATTGCAACTAGATTGTCCTCTTTTCCTATTTCATGCTCTAAAAAAAGGGGGGTAAAAGGTTGTGATTTGCTATTAGGTGGTGGGTTAGGCTCGCATAGGAAAAGGCCCTACTCTAATTGTTGCTAATTATCCCCTATGCCAACCTTGACCCCTAGTTCCTATTGTTTTTTTTGGGACGTAAACCTTAGTTTGTTCCCTTCATGTTTTGGGAACTAAACCTTGTGGAGAGAGGGGCTACGTGGTCCCACGATTCTCCCGTGAGGTGGTTTTAACGCACTACTAAGACTTTTCACCCTAGTTGATTCAAAGCTTCGCTGTTGTTTCCCCTCTTTAACACACTACTGAGACTTTTCACCCCAAGGAGGTTCAAAGCTTTGCCATCTTTCCGCTATCCCACGCACCACAAGGACTCTTTTACCCTATGGGTTCAAAGCTTCGCCGTACGGGCAAGACCCGCTACCTTCACACCCTTGTGCCTCTCAACCAAGAAATGACACGTCATTGTTAAGGACAAGGACAAATGAATGGCCTTAGACACTCAAAGGCTAGCGACACAGGTTAATAACATCAATAACTTGAACTAAAGGCCCCTCAAAGCGGCATCACTAGTCATATGGGGGGTTGCTTTAGGTTAGTGCACGACAGAACGAAGTGAGTGACCAAAAGGGTCTCTCAAAAGTAAACACCCACAACGTCTAGCCACCTAGGAAGTTAGTAAAAGCTTCCAAGCTCAAGCTTGGAAGAGTTAGTACCACACTCAATAAAAAAAAGGAAAGGCAAGGGCCCCACAAAAACCCTTGCAAGCTTCAAAAACAACAACAATGGCCAAAAGTGCCCCCAAAACACCGATGCAAGGCTTGTGACTAAATGCTACAATGTCCAACACAAATTGGACCCATTGGACCCAATTACACAAAAAGGGGGTGGTGAGAGAGGAGAAGGGGTGCCTTTCGTACTCTTTCCAGAGCACCCACCTCTCCTTGTTCATCTAAGTTAACCTTATCTTCTTGGATTTTCACCCAAAACTCAAGGTTTTCATCTTATGTTGGCCCACCAAGATAACTTTGGGAGATTAAATCCAAATCGCAAATGGATTGTGCCATTGGCTTCAGAAGGCCATTTTTAGGCAAGGAGCACTGTCCATCTTTTTTTTTATATTCAAAATCACAATGAAACCTAGTGCCAACTTAACATCAAAAACTGGGGAAAATCCCAACTTTTGGGGGTTGACTTTTTTAGAAAAAGTAACTAGCCTAGGCTCCTAAGTAGGTATGGGGGAGTGAGAAAAGACCTATCTTATGCTCCATTCCGCTTTTGTATGCTCCCGCTATGCCAATCAAACCTGCCATGGACTTTAATTTTTGTTAATTGTCGGGGAATGCTATAGGTTTGGGTACTTCTAACTATCGGAATGTCATGAAACTTGTCAGGGCATCTTATTAACATAAATGAAGCTATTTTAATTTTTAGTGGGAATTTACAGCCATATGGGGAATTTCCAGGAATTTCCCATCGTAGGTTTGGGTAGTTGACTGTCTGGAAATACATCTTCTGACTATCAAAAATTTCCGAAACTTTTCATGGAACCTTCCATGGGATCTCGTAGGCTCATATTTTTACTCTACACATCGGCCCAGAGGGAACAATTTCCTCCCTCTCCTTTAATTATTGGTGGCCGGGAAATCTTCCACACCGGGGGGAATTTCGGCGAACCGACTTTGCCGTTGGTTCCCAGGCATGGGATTAACTCCAAACCGCCCTCCTTGGACCTAAGAATCCTCTACGGTCCCAATTTGGTATTTTCAACATCTGCAAGCTAACAATTTGGAGTTTTGCTATTTCGTTGGTGGAATGGGGAAACTAGAACCTCTCTCCGGGAACTGATTCCTACACCTCACTAGGCATCCCTTAAACAAATCTATCTTAGAGATGTTTTTCCCATGTGGGGTTTTGAGCTTGATATGCCCATCATTCATAATTGACCCATTTGCCACGATTAATTGGGTTCTAATCTATTTACAACTCATGGTTGGGCCATTCTAGCTACAACATTTTCAAACTAGATTAAATACTATATTGGAATGCGACATTCCTATTTTGGTTCTACACTCTTTTTAGGTCTTTTTGTATAATAAAGTGCAATTAAAATGACCAAATACAAAAAAAAAAAAAAAAAAAAAGAGTGAGCCCCTGGTGATGAATTAGGGGCTTACACCCAGTAATCGAGAAGGGAGTAGGGAGGTACTATCTAGTAAAAAGAGAGGTTAAGGGGGTCTAAGGGGAGTTGGGAAGGGTTGTCCAATGATTAGGAAGTGAAAAGGGACTATCTAGTAAAGAGAGGCTAGGCAGAAAGGTCTCTTCTAGTGGGTAAGAAAGAAGGAGGAAACTGGATAGAGGCTTCCCATGCACTACACAAACTTTGGGGCAAGGAATCCAACTCCCTGTCTCTCGTAAACTTCACCAAAACAACAATCAAGAAGCCGAAAGAATGAGAGAGTGACAAAAGGGAGGACAATTTGAAGGGAAGGAGTGGAAGTAGATAAGATAGGAGGGTAATCCCCACGTCTTACCCAAGCCCTTAAATTAAAAGTAGGTGATTTGTGTGAGATTAAGTGTAAGGCGTAGAACGTAAGAGGTAACTCAACTTTAGAGGATGGCATGGCGCATCCTTAAGATTAGCTTCGTAGGTAGAACCAAGGGTAGTTGGGCCACCATAGTACGTAGGAAGAGTAGTGGGGAAAGAAAAGAGAAAGAAGGAAAGAAATAGGATAAAGCCAACAAATAAACCTTTGTGTTAAATTATCTTATGATTAGAACAGTGGTTCATTGTATCACGGCATGGCAATTCATGGCAGAGGAGGGAGAGCTTTTGGTGGGTGTGATTAACAATTCAAGTTCTGAGGTATGAGTTAAACCTTTCCAAACTTTTTCTAGGCCCTCAATTAATGATTAGTAACTTTGGCCGAGGCCCACCCCTAGGTCAAACCCTTAGGACTATAGGTCAGGTCGTTTCCTAGAACATAAACTTAAAGAGGAAGGCCGTAGCTTTCCAAAACCCTAAGGCACACCCAAATCGGGTCAAAATCCAAGAAGTTATCACCGGATGAAGATTAGGATCGAATTGGATGAAGAATAGCTAGACCTAGGGATTGATAGAAAACCAAGGAGATTAGAAGGAGACTATCAAGTAGGGGCCAGGGCCGAAAAGAAAAGTTAATTCCGAATTATAGGTTAGGAGAAATCAATGGATGAAGTTTGGGTAAAGCTTGGATGAGAATTTCGTGGGAATCCCCAATCAGGGCCCAACTCCAGATCTAGGTAGGGGAAATTCTTTTGACCCGTTCCTAAAAATTTCGAATCTTTTTGAATTAGGGAGCTAGGTTCAATTGATGGATGAAGTTTGAGGAACCGAGTAGCTATCAAACTTCATCCACCCATAACTTTGGCTAGGAAGGTCGGATAGGGTCGGGTTTTATGATTTTAGAAATGGAAAAAGATGAACTAGAGGTTTCTTGGATTAGTTTTGCCTTGATGAAGGTTCCATCCAAAACATACAGTTGACCATCCATTCGATTGACCAAAATACTAGAAGTAGATTAAGCAAATCTTGCAAATTTGGGATCACTTAGGCACTCAGTAATAAGATCCATTTCTTAGAAGGCACAATGGACCACGCTTAGACACCCAAAGGTAGGATTCCCTTAGCCAAAACCTAGAACCTAGTTGTACTCACGATTTACCAAGGGTGGGTAAGTTGGCACTTACAGTTGGGAGTTTCAAAACAACTTTGAAGGTTTAGGGTGTCAAAGTTGGGTTGATACCTTGTCCACTTTGTACTACTTTTGATGACCTAGTACACTCTTGTTAACCGGTTCATGTTTGCCAACTGGTTCACCTTTCTTACTTGGTCATTTTTTTGCATTGGTTTAGCATTGTTGGAACAACAATGATTCCTTGTCGTATTGTATATCCTAATCTAATGGCAATCATGAGATAAGTTCCAACTCCAGTGACTTCATATGTAAAATCCATTATTCACCTATACATTATCAAATGGTTGTAGCCTGTTAGCTTATCCCTATATGTAGATAAGTATATTATTTACACTATTTTTAGAGAGAAAGATAGTACATAAATGATACCCCATTACAAGGCAGTTTCAGACAGTTTTAAGCTTCGTGAAAGAAAGTCACGATCATGTAAATAAAAACAAATAAAGTCCAAGTATATTCACAGAGATGCCACTATCATAATGGCCTAAAAGATTCAAAAGAAATCATTCATATCCCACTGAGAGGGAGGGTGGGTATAGTACAAGCTACACCATCAAGATAATGAGATACAGAATGAGAGAGTCATCAGATCTTGCCAAAATGAAAACTAAATTCAGTAAGCACATTTATATATGCATATCAGAGCAATAAGACTGTTGAGGTTAACCACACACAAATCCTCACCAACCCAAGATGAAAGGCAAGAATACAAAGTATTCTTGAAAAATGAAAACAATCTTAACTAGTAAGTCGAAATCACACAAATGCATCCTTAGCTATTTTTGTAAACATGTAAGAGAGATCAAGGTGTAGAAGTAAATGAAAAGTAGTAATCCAATTTTGCGAGAAATTTGGAGGGAATGCTCTTCACCTATACCCATGCAAACCAACATATAGGAAGAATGTTAGTCTACGTACGTGAGGTGTCTACAAAACATTCCTAGTTGTTATCCTTGTCACCATTTTCAAGCAAAAAATGAAAGCATAATAAGCATCATCCATGAGGTAATCTAAGGAATACTTTATGCAAGCAAAATAACTCTCTGTCGTATGGAAACCTATTCCGTGGAGTTGTCCAAGGGAGCTCCATGAAGTTGTAACATGGCCATTGTACATTGATAAAATTTTGCACTCCTTGTTCACGGAGTAAGCTAGCAATGGTGAGTAAATGACTAGCAGTAATGTATCAGCATTGGAGTGAACCCCAACTTCTGAGCTTGAAATGGAACAAACTTTTTTGGAATGCTCATTGAGCCCAAGTGATCGTCTAGTCTGGCATTTTCAGGCCCTACACCTATTCGTCAGTTATTAGCAAAAGAGGTCTATCTGTATGTGCCTAGTGGGGAGTTGTCATGTAATTCCATGAGTGTTGCACTTTTAGGACTTATAGTGTTATGATTCTTTGTACTCAAGTCTACTACGTCCTTTCTAACCTCCACTATATACAAACATATCAATCGTTAGTATCTCATAGTGGAATTGTAGTTAGTACCAAACACCCATCACTCTTACTACAAGAAATCTGCATTTGGCTCAAGAAAATCTACATGCCATGTTTGTTGAGGCAAATGCTAAATCTACATTGAAAAATGTAGATTTTGCATTTGCCACGACAAACATGGCATGTAGATTTTCTTGAGGCAAATACAAATTTCTTGTAGTGTCTGTTACAACATGGGAGGTTCCATAAGTGCTTTCTAATGAAAGCTCAAAATAATGACCTGTTAGTTTGGTCAAAAAACTTTTAGAGAGAGAGAAATAGAAAGAGATAAAAAAGCAAAGAGAGAGAGTAGACTTCTACACCCTATTATTGGGCATTTTTTTAACAATACTAGATCTTTAGAGATCATTTCAAGATTTATATACAACAAAGTCACTCATTGAATTGATCCAATAAGACCTAGGCTTGTCAAGCTTCACATTAGTAGACCATATGGAGAAGGTGGGAGGGTAAAATATTCACAATATATATTGTGGGGAATCCATGATTTATGTAATCGGACTAATCAAAGAGTTTGTCGCGAGCCGTAATTTTAGAAGTCACCATGTTAGTATTTAAGGGTGTATAAGTATATAGAATTTTTCAAAATTCTTAATAGGCAAAAAGGATTAGAACCCTCTTAGCCTAAACATCTCCCTAACATTGAACGGATGCTCCAAGTAATCCGTAACGGAACCCAAGACAGATCAGGATTCCGGAAACCCGGATAGCGACAGCCTAGTGCCTAGACTTCCGGTTTAGAAATAGGGACTCGTTACGGGTGAACGGTCTGCTTTATGAACGGTCGGTATTTTGACGGGTACTTAACCCTACCACGGCCATTTCCTCTTCCTCTTTTCCCACAACTGTTTTGTGCGCACATAGCTGAGTGAAAGAGTGGTGAGTTAGTGCTCAGGTGAGAGGTGCTAGTGTGTTCTGATTTTGGAGTGGTTTTAGATGGCAGAGGGAGATATCCAGAAGACGTTGGTCACTGGCTGAATGGTATGTCCAACCATTCCGGAAAGACTGAGAGACAGATCCCAGTTAGAGGATGACCTTAGTGAGATAGGGTGTGTCGGTCTGTTCATGCGGCCGTGGACTGTAAAGAACGACCAGATGATCCAAGAGTTGGTAGCAGGTGCTTCCAACCAGTATGAGTTGACGATGAGAGGAAGGCCTCAAACCTGGACTGAGGAAGTTTGGGCTAGGGTTTACGGATTTCCAAAGAAGGGATCCGGTTTAGCTTCCCGGACAGACAAGTTTATGGTCGGGAAGTTCAAGAACGCTGCCCATTCTAAGGAAGGGTATGCGATTAGTGACTGCCTAGATCTACGACATAGGCATGTCCTAGAGTTCCTGATCCCTATCCTGTATCCGGAAAAGCCTACCCGGGTTACAGTTACGGTAGCAAACACCATATTTGGTGCTTTTGAGGGTAGACCAGTAAGTTGGGGCAAGGTGATTGCATCCGTAGTCGCAAAGCTTGCCGCCAACGTAGGAAAGGGAAAGACCAGCCCCATAGGGCTGTATCTTTTCCATCTCTACCACCACGTAGAACTTCTCAGCGATGCAGAGATGGTGGAGTACAACACTGGAGCGACCATCCTTCAATACGGCTTGACGGAAGAAGTGACAGCCGAGCAGCCGCCGGTGGAAGAAGAGGAGGATCCGGAAGAAGACGAACAACCCTTGGAGCAGAGGCACCGGAAGTCGACGGATCCGACATCACGGGGAAAGCTTCCGGCTCAACCAAGGATCTTGGAAGAGGAGGAAGGAAGCATATCCAGGTTCTTCAAAACCGGATTCAACTCAGTACTCCAAGCTCAAGAATACCACGAAAGCCTGACGGATCTGCTCAGGAGGATAGGCCGGGAGCTAAAGACGGAACCGGAAGACATCCTTGACGAGCTGAAGAAACTTCCAAATCTAGAAGTCCTTGAGCGGAAGGACAAGCAGATCGTAGCCCTGGAGAAGGAGAAAGTGGATCTTCAGGCAAGACTCAACTAGGCACAAGGGGAGATGGTTGCAACGAAGCAAAGGGAGAAGGAAGCCCTCCAACTCCTGAAGAACTTATCTGGCTTAGTAGACAAGTCAGCCGATATGGTGATGAAGGCGGCTCTAACCCAGAGCCGGTTGACCGAGGAAGGGCACCTCACTGGATCCAAGGTCATCCGGATATTCGTGGACTTCTCCTCACGGATGGAGCTCACACTCAAGGAGATGAGGCAGCTGCTTGGATGGATTGACCCCGACCGGGTAATGGACTTCTCCAACTTTCCGGAGATCCATTTCGACACGGAGACACCCGTCAAGCTCACCGCTTCAATGCCATTACCTTCAAGACCGGAAGTCTTGCGGGAGACTCTCCGGTACTCGATGGAACCCTTCTCCAAGCAACTGGAGAAGACAATCCGGGGGAGCGTGAAGTCAACACCTGAGCCTAGTATGCAGCCGGATACAAGATGGAAGTTGGCGCCTCCAGAGATTACGGTTTCTCCACCCATCCCAGTGTTCAACCTTCCGGATAAGGAGCCACTGCCGACACCGCACACCCAAGCCCGTGGCCAACTGATAGAGCGGATCGGGGGGTTGTTGAATCTGGCCCAATTTCATTCGGAGGAGTTTGAGCATATGGTAGAGGACCAGCAGCAACCAAGGAAGGAGATCAAGCCTATCATGCTGGATGAGACATCTCCAGGCGAGGAGAACGAGAGGGAGATAACTCAGATTGAGAAATTTGAGGAGGAAGAGTACGGAACCGGATCAGAGGACGACGACGGCGAAGAAGCGGAATACTCTCCTCCGGAAATCCGGAAGATACAAACTCAGGCAGCGTTACGGATGACCCCCATTAAGGCCACCCCGAAGGCAACACCAAGGGCATCTATGCGAACACTAGCGAGTCAAGGCAGGAGCAGCTAGAAGAAAGCACGGAAGGCGAAGTAGTTAGTTTTTAGGCAGTTAGTATTTTTGAACTTTAATTCGGATCCGGATTTCTAGGGGTGGGACCGGGTTCCGGATTTGTAGGATCTCACCTTTCCCGGATTTCTCGGGAAGGCTGTGAGTGGTCACCTAGATTTCCGGGTGGCTTTTTGGCCTTTTTGGCTTTGGTTGTTTTGTGCTTTTAAGTGTGGGGTAGGTTTGTTGCCTCTCATTCCATCCTAGCATTATAGTTTGTATTTTGTCATCCTTATTTTAATCTGAGCCACCAAGTGGACCCTCAGGGATTGATCTCTCGTATATCCAGCTTCCTTGTGTTTCCGTGTAAGTGTGTGAAGTGTAATTGAGGAGGAGAAAAGGAGGAATCCGGATCTGAAGGGACTTGGGTCTGAGTGTCAAGGAAAGTTTGTGACAAAGTCTAGACTAGCGAATTTGGTCTTGAGCACGTGTCTTTAAACTCCTGGAACAGGAATCTGATTAGGAGTGGTGTGGGTGTAGATCTGGAATACCAGGGAGGGTTCCGTGTGGAGATAAGCAACCACCAGTGGAAGAAATCCCATACCACTTACTGGAAGGTCAGCCAAACCCTAGGATCAATTTAGTAAATGACTTACAATCCTTACCTGAGTTCTGGTTTCTGTTGGTCTGTCGTTGTAGTGGAGAAGACTTGTTACGGATCTGTGTGACTTGCTTTCCGGGTTGGCCATCCGGAAGGTTGTGAGAGTGTTTCTGGTCAATCCAATGCAGGAGTTGGTCTAAGCGTGTGTTTTGTGATTTTTAGAGAGAAGAGAGAGTGAGAAATACGAGTGGTGAGTCCCTACCCCTCTATACAATCAAAGGTGGACCCTCTAAGGGTAAAACAAAGGTACCAAAAACCAATGTTTGTGAGTGAAGTGACGGATCCGGAATCCGGAAACAGAGTGAATCCGGATTATATTCCGGAAAGTTAGAGCTTAAGTTGGTAGAATGGATAATTGAGACTTGCAACAACATACTAGAATCTCCTGGGACGATATTTCGAGTTAGTTTACACGTTTGGGTGTTGTAAATGGTATTTACCGCACACTACACGTACAACAGAGTTACTAGGTAATAGTAATTGAGATCACTGTCTCATTTGCACATCATTGTGGACCACTACTGTGACCAAGAGTGATGTGTTTTAATTTCCAGGGAAAATAATCTAGAAAGAAGCCACTCGTTTTAGCATGAGATTATACTATACAAGTATGGGTATCACTGAGTATAATTTGAGATGTTCTTAACTAGTTCAACAAGACTCATAGCTCAACCATTATCAATGTAATTGATCATCTAAGTGTGTAAGAAGTATAAAAGGAGAAAAAAATATTTAGCTAGAAATGGAAGCACCCATCTATGCAATTGCAACCTACTTTGAGGGAACTACCTCACTTAGGCTTGTCATACTTCAAATATCAAGACCAAATGGACAATAGAGTGACAATGTATCATATTCCCAATTCTTTGTTGCAAGGAATCTAGGAGACCAGGACTTATATGATTGAATTAATCAGTCAATTACTTGGTGGCCTAACTAATCAATTGTACATTGATTGAAAAGGTTGTCTCATTTGCACATCAGTTTGTACACCTAATGCAACTCATAGTTCAATATCTTATGAAGAAAAATCCATCAAAAAACTAGCCAGTATTGTATTAGCATGATATCATGTTGCACAACCGTTGATGTTACTAAACAATGTTCAAATAGTTTTTGAATAATAGAACTGGAATCATAACCAAGAAAATTGTTGATGTAATCATATGTATCAATGTGGATGATGTCTTCTAACAAGAGAAAGAAAAAACATCTAGTTAATTTGAAATTGTACATTATTATCAAAAAGTATGGAAGCATCCAATTTGCACAATCCAGAGCCAAAGTAGTAGAAGTTGCCTCACTTGCACCCATGGCTACAAAACAAACAGAAAGTCGGTTTTCGGTTATATGCAAGGTGTTTGTAGCAATACTCCAATTGTTATCATTGTCGCAACAAAGGCACGAGAAATTGAAAATTGTTTACTTTGATTGCTAGCTTGTAATACTATCCTCTCTTAGAGTCATCTCTTGAATATTATGTGGACTAGAGACCTTATTAGCCATTGGTGTAGGAGCTGCGTCTTTGCAATGTAGCCATGCCAATACATTGATTAAGCATCGTAAGTTGAGCCACTCATTCCTCTCCCAATTTCACTGGATGGACCACCTCACATAGGCTAGAAATGAATAGTTTGTGTGTAGGCGTTGTGTTCAACTTGGTGATACCGTGTGCATAAAGAGTTAATTGTGCTATTATCAGGCATGGTGTATGGACATATGAAAGCCCTTGTCCAATTGTCTACCTCAATAAATGTTAACCCCTAAAGCAACAAATGGTGTTTTTTGGCAACATAGCAATTTCGGGCAGCTCACTACGGATGGAATTTTGATTTTTTTTCTTTGAAATTTTCACACAACATTTTCCCGAGGAGTAGCTTTAAGACCCAACAATTTTCATAACTTTTGAATACATGGTTAAAAAGTTATTGTATAATATGTTGTTTACATTGCTCAGCGGGCAGCCCGGGTAGCAAAAAAAACTTCTTGAAAAATCACTTTTTTAAAAAATAAAAATTTGAAATTGGTTTTCTACATTTTTATATACATGAAAAGCTTTGAATCATTCCATTTTGATTTGTGAGATGAAAGTTATGAAGAGTTTTAGTTGTGGGTAGTTTGTGGGTAGTAATGGAATCTCTACTCTAGAATAAACTTTGAAGACCTTTATTTCACTCAATTTTTAATATTTTTGGAAAAAAATAAAAACTTGAGGTGTAGATTGTTTATTACAACAATTTCACCATTGGGATTTTCATTTTTCAATTCCATAAATAAATTATTAACACTTTAGTATTATGAATCATTCTCTACTACTATCTACTTACTATTTTTTTCCTATATGTTGTACAATTCCAAATGATCTAAAATTTTTCAATCATGTAGCCAACATGACTTGAAGAATTAATCCAAAGAGTTACAACCATTTTGGACATTTTTTCATAATGATTTGACCTTGTGGAGTGCATCTGCCCGGATTTTTGCAGGGCCAAAAAATGGCTTTTTGTCACTTCAAATGCTAATATCTTGCAATCCAAAAGGTGGAAATTTCTGAAATTTTTTCCACATCTTCCTAAACGAGATTACTAAAAGATCCTACGGTTACATTTTTCCAAAAATTTATTTTTTCTAAAATTTGGTACTTGTATTGGAGATGACAGTTTTGGAGCGTTTTTAGTGAAAACATAGTCAAAAACCTTTAGGGGTTAAATTATGTGGTGCCACCCATAATCCTACAAGACAATTGTCCAGCTTTTATGCCCATGTTGTCTAATAATTTTGGAGTTAACTCCTCCAGAATAATTACCAAGCACTCTAGATTGTGGTCATCACGATATTCAAGACATTTTAACCCCTCACTGCTGAACGCCCAAATGGCTCCAAAAACAGCATTCTTTTTGAAGTGTTATAAATATAAATTTTAATAAGTTATAGAGATCTCAACCGTACAATCTTGTAGTGCACTTATTGTAGATGGCTTGAAACAAATTTGGTATCATTTGACCGCATAGATTGAAAGATTATAATGTTTTAAGGTTGAAAAAGGATTCTGAAATTTTCCCAAAAACACATTTGGAGGTGAAATTCGGTTTCTAAATCTACTCAAATGAAGAAACTTTAAACTAATAAGTGATTCAAAATCAGCTTACACACACATTGATGAAAAAAATATCATTTAATTGACGCATTGTGTCTGCAAAATGGCTTTGAAATGTCAAAAAACAACAAGAAAAGTTGCAAAAAACACATCAAAAAATTGAACCTCCTCCTACTAAAATGCTTCTTAGTCACTCATAACTTCTTAGATGGATATAAAATTCTGTACACACAAACTAGACAAGTACGCGCAATTTTTCAAAAAATAATTATTGGAAATAAACATTGTATGAAGAAGAAAAAAGCCGCCGAAGTTCACTCTAATTCAAAAATGTCGGGATTTTGAACTTCAAATTGCTCCCAAACATTCAAAACAACTTGGATTGGCATGAAATGTCTACCACAGTAACTAGATTTCAAGGGGAACACAACCCAACAAATCTTATTGAAAACGAACATTGGATGAAGGAGATACAAGCCCCTGAGGTTGCAACCATCAAATGCAGTTTGGTGAACCTGAATTGAACTTGTGAACTTCGATTGGCTTCCAAAAATTCAATACATCTTGGATTGATCTGAAAATTTTACCACAAAAATTAGAAGGAAGAACTCAACTTTTCCAACAAGTTTTATTGGATTTGGACATTTGATGCAAAAGTTACAAGACTTTGAATTTGACCTGAGGACACTTTTTGTCCCCTTCAACGATGAGGGGTTAATAGCTCATTGAAGGCCTTATTCGTTAAATTGAGACAAAATGACAATTTTGAGACTTTGAAAAATGGATGCAAAGCTCTAGCAAATTTAGAGTTGTTGAACCCAACGATATGTAGAGCCGGCCATGTAACAATGATAGAAAGCTTTGAACAAGCTGCCCCAATTGACTTGAAACATGAGATTATAATTGCATCAATACAACAAAAGATGTGAGACTTTCTTTCAGATGGAGGACCTGAAGTACTCCGTACAAAGAAAGGGAGTCATTTTAAAGTGAGTAAGTTGGAATTACTTGTGCGGTTTAATACAAAAAGAGTATGTAAATATTCTTTGTAGTGAATGAACTATGAAGGCATAAGATTCAGTGGAATCAATGTAGCTGTTTCTTGTATATGAAGCATTTAACTTCTAAAAGTATTTTTGTATGTCTACTTACTATACTATTAATAGTAATGGGTACCTCAAAACTAAGTACTTCGAAATATTTACTTGCTTGATTTACTTGTTGATGGCAAAATCTTTACTTTGTCTATTTCTGTACAATTGCTCCTAGCTGCTTCCAATGCTTTGAGCTTTGCTAGTCCTTTACAGATATCCTTATGTCGAGAATGATAATGCGGCCCACTTCCCCCCCCCCCAAAGACTCGCATAAGCTGAAGCTTTGAGCTCCATTTTCCTTTCGCTTTGACCTTCGAGTGGCTTGGGGGGCCCTTGGACCCGAAAGCGATCTTGATCCTCGAGGAGGCCACCTCGGCAGCGACACATTGACATTGTCTATGTCTGGAAGTGGAGTCCCTCTTGTTTTGGAGTCCAACAAATAGCGATGTTCTCTGAAAATTTCTTGTCTGAAAAGACTGTCGGCAGAAGGAGATCATCTGGCTCTTGCAGATTGCAAGGGACGAGGTTGCTTATCCTCGATCCGAAGAACAGTAACATCAGTAGTTGGCTTCTGTAACACCCTCCCTCTATCATCCTCCAACGCAGCCGCTGTGAGTGTTTTAAACTCCACCCTTCGAGTTAAAACGTGCACACGGGTTCTAATGGCTGGTTAAATCAATTTCTTTGGGGTGTTCTTAATCTAAGTTCAATTCGCGCCTTCCAAGCAATGGACACTTTGTTTTTAAATATCCAAATTGAACTTAAATCATTTAAATCCTAATTTTGAAACTATGGTTAACTAAATCAAATAACTTATCAAAAGATGAATCCAAACTAACATCAATCTAACCTAATTTATAGAATGTAATTTGCCCTTTCCAGAATGGTAAAGCAAGTTAAATTCTGACTTTCCTAATAAAAGAAATGAATGGATGAAATATTGATCCCTAAACTACATCACAACCTTCATCCACAAATTAAAAATAGTAAAACTAATTGAAATAAATCTAAATTTTTAGGGTTAAGTTTTTAATTATGTTAGTTACCTAATTCTAAGACTAAACCTAATTTGACTACTAATTAAAGAATTTCATCCAAATTGAAATCAAACTTCATCCAACCTTTTCTCACTTAAAATTAAAGTATTTTTTAAATGAAAAGAGGTTCTGGAATCTTCAAAAGATTCCCTAATTGATTCCTAATTTAAATGATTCCTTAAAGATTCTTTAGAAATTCTTTTTAATTATCTTCTAATCTATCGTAAACTAAATTTTCTATTCTAAAATTAGTATTTTTAGGTTTTTATGAAAATTCAGAAATTACCTTCCCAATAAGGTAAGACACTAAAAATTAAAATCTAAAAAATTATTAATGAATGAAATTTGTTTTAAAAGTCTAACGAGTTAAATTTCATTCATTAATTATCTCTTAGTCTAAACGAACAATGTTAATTTTCTTTTCTAATTTTTCTAAAGTTTTCAATGGTTTATTTTCTTAAGTGAAATTTTAATCAAATTGGAATTAAATGAAATGAAATATAAAGAATTTTAATGTACCTTTCCCATGAAGTGATCGATCGTACTGTCCTCGAGGATCACGAGGTGAATGGTTTCGTAGTATCCCGCTCCATCCTCCATTTCGCTAATTCATCATGCCATTTGAAATTAAATCTCGTTCGATGTTGTTTTTTAATTTCAATTTTTCTTTTCCTACTAATGGTTATGGGATTTTATTAATTTTGATTGTATTTAAAACAATTCCTAATTAATTAGAGATTATTTTAAAACTTCAAAACCTTTTAAATCCACTAAATCAAATCAAATCTAATAAATCCTAATTATCTTGTAATTTCCTAATCATCCAAAAAATATTAGTTGGCGTTTTGTCTTTATCTATTTGTCTTATTAAGCCTAATAAAACAAAACCTAACCAAAGCCTAGCCTTCTAATTCCTAAAAGAATCCTAATTAATGACTAACCAACAATTCAATGAATAGTAATGAGAATAAAATTTCAAAATAAAATCGAAAGGATTCTTACCTTATTAATTGTTTAGATTCCTTTTCTTCTTCTTCTTCCTTTCGTCTCTAACCTTTCATTTCAACTTCTTCAACTCTCATTTGTGTTTGGTGTTTTAAGAGTTTGAAGGAGAGTGTTATGAGTTGTTGATGTTCCTATGAGTACTCACTAATTATTAAGAGTGTTAGCTTTTTTGCTAGAATTTCCTAACGTTTGAGAACCTTACCTTAAATCTTAATTTGATCCACCTTCCCAACTTCCAGTTGCTAGACTCTCAATTGAACTTCCAATTGTTGGACTCTTAATTGAACTTCCAGTTGCTGGACTCCAATCGAGCTCCTTAGCCCCTCTCTCTGCAGGCTCTGTTCAGTATCTGGCTCTGCACAGCTTCTTCACTCAATCGCCCGATGCTACCACATGTCCCATCCACATTGGCTGCAGCTCGCTCCCCGTTGGCTCCCCGGTTACTGGTCGGGTTGGCTCCTTCTTCTATTCGGCTGGCTCCCTCTTTCGTTCGGGCTGGCTCCCTCTGTCTGGTCGGGCTGGCCAGTCTTTACCCCTGTTGACTGATTAACTATCTGATTTAATAACACCAGATCTGGTGGCTCGGGTTATACTCATTCTTTGATCATTGGTTTGGGAAACTTTTACTAATCTAATGGATTTTTATCTAATCTAATTTTCAGACTTAATTAACTCTAAAACTAATCAATTTTGGGGGAATTTTGGGAACTTCTTAAATTCTAAACTAACAATCTAATTTTTTGGGATTTGGGGGAAAAGGTTAAAACTAAACAACTAAGTATTCTAAGCTAATTAAACTCTCTTTCTAGGATAATTTTAATGACTCTAACTAAAGGGAAACTAATCTAAATTTTGGTTTTCTCTAACTACTACTAAGGATTTTATCAAGAATTCAAACTAAGCAATTTTGACTACTTTTCTCTAATCAAATGTTCCTAATTAGTACACCTGCACAGCATTTTTCCAAGCATGCAATTAAGGAAATTTTCCCAAGTGTCAATTTCAAACCTTTCCAAGTCAAAGCTTCGTCGTGCGGGGGCAACCCCAGGTATACACGGTGTTAATGATCAAATTTTAGTATTTTGAAAGTCAATCTTTAAAGGAGGTACACATGACAGTGTTTAAACCGAACATTAAAGATTAAATCTTTTAAAATTTCAAAGTATCCAAGTTTAATTACTAAAGGAGGTACGCATGACAGCGTTTAAACCGAACTTTAGCAATTAAAGTCCCAATCTTCGTTATACAACGAATTTTGGGCAGGGGTTGGGTTAATAAACTTTTGGCAAAGTCAAGCTTCACCGCTTTAAGTATATTAATACCAAATTCTGTTGTAATGAGCACAATTTGTTAATATTCAAGGAATCTTAAACGAAATTAGAGTTTGGAGGTCTATCCCTTCCAAAACTCTCACAATTCAAAGAAAATGGAGGCTTAGCCCCGAGAACTTAAAGAAATCAAATAGAAATCACTTTGAAGGGACCCTCTCGTCCTTCAAAGTGTGCAAATCAAGACTTAGAATGAAAATTAGGTCGGATCTCGATCTGGATTAGTGCTCCGACCACGCCGGTAGAACAAAAGCAAAGGTTAGATATAAGAATGAGGGTACCGACAACCTTGAGGGAAGGGCCTTTTATACTTGTCCCAGGCCCCTCCCCAGTAAGTTGTCGGTGGAAAAACATTTACTTTTGATCCCGAGATATTTCCTAAACTACCCTAATGTAGTTCCAAAATAATCTTTGTTTAATGGAGGAATTCTCTAGAACCCTCTCCATTTAGCTAATAAATCTTGGCTAAATCAAATCCAAGATCTTTTCTCAAAGATATTTTGAAAATAACCCTAATTAACCTAGATATTTTGCTAATTAACCCAAAGTATTTCTAAATTGTCTTTCTTTAAACAAAAGATGGATTATTACACAAGAAAAGAGGTTTTACCCAAATCCAATCTTCAATTTTCCAAAAGATATTTGCGAAATTAACTTTGAATTACCGCTAATTACTCTAAAAAAGTCAAACCTACTATTGGACCCCTCCTATCTTCAAGGGAACAACTCCAAATTGAAAAACGATTGCGCCATTGTGTTTAGAAGACCCAAATTAGCCTTCGGAACTCTCTACCCCCTTCTTCCTAGCCCTTTGTAAGTGTAAAATCAACTTACGATAACTCCAAAGAAAGGTGAAAACCCTAACTTTTGTAATTTGTTTCTTTTGAAGAAACTATCTAGCTAGGGTTACTTAGAAGGTTCGTGGGAGTAAGAAAAGACCCCTCATTCATGTCATTTGGACACCACCATCTCCTGGTACGCCGGTCAACCCGCCATAAAGTCGTAAATTCTTCAAAAGTCCACTGTCGTTGTCGATTCTGGTACCTAGGAATGTCAGAATGTCTTCAAACTTTGTGAAACGCTTTATTAGCACGCAACACACTATCCTAATTTTTAGTGGGATTTTACCACAACATGGATAATTCCTAGGAATTTACGACCATGTTTAAAGGCAGTTGACTTCCCATGGAGTCATTGTAATAGTTTCAGGAAATTCCGAAACTTTTTGGGTAGCTTCTAGGAAACTCCCAAAACCAAAGTGCAACATTACATTTCACTTTGCACTATTCATAAGGAAACTAAAATTAGCAATTCCCTTATAATTTCTGCCGAGGGGGAAATTATTCTTGTATCGGGGAATCTTGGAACAACCGGCTCCAATGTTGGCTCCTGGCATGATTTTAGAGTAAAAGCATCTTTCTTCATACTCCGGTCGCTCTCCCATCACTTTATTTGCAGATTGGATAATTCTTCTATAAGTAATCTGCAAATAAGAACTTACCAATCCAAATTCTTTACGAATTGGATGGTGACCTATACTAGACTCTCTAGACCTAAAATAGACTTAGCCAACTTGTCACATGCAATTGTAAGACTTAGTTTAACATGGACAACTACTAGGACTGGCTAACACTCAAACCCTTAATTCTCTCAGAAATACTTAATCGACCTCTCAGACTCTCAACTAGGCATTAGAAGTATGGAATTTGAGTATTTTATATACTCTACACTTCTAAGATGACCCCTCACTGTATTGGTAGGGACTTCTACCAAATATCACTCAAACACTCTTTTTATGCATTTTTACATATAATTACGCTAAAATACTGATTAAAACGAAAAAAAGAAAACCCTGAGTTCCAAGTGCCAACTTGAGGGCTTACAACTGCCAACTTTAATCCATCGATGTGAACATTAGGATCTGCAGACGGAATTGGAACATCATCTTCAAGCCGAGGATGTCCTAATGCTTCATGCAAGGGTAGTTTTAGTTTGCGACTCATTGCCGCGTCCGTTCGCGGTTTTGGCGAGAAGGAATTCCCATGACTCGAGGATGCTCGCTTCAATGGCAACGAAGAGCATATGGGAGTCCTCACAGGTCCGCAACTTGAGGGGTTGTCCACGACCCCGTCTTCAACGTTCCCCTTGGAATAGTCTATGGCAGCAGATGCAACATCCGTAGCAGACCGCAGCAGGTATGGTTTGGAATACAGAGCGGTGTTGCAACTCCCCCCCTCAGATTCCGACTAGATGGAGAGCGACCTTTCCAATCCAGAGAGGAGACTCCTAGTTAGCCATTGCCTTTTCGGTGGTTCAACAAAGCAAACACCTCCAACCTGTAGTACGTATATGGTGAACAAGCCCACCCACATTACCTCAATCCAACAATTGCTAAAGCATCTTCAATTGAGACTAGGAGACATGTATAGTAAACCCCCGAGTACATGGCAAAGATTCAAGGGAAATGCGAACTCAATATATTATTTACAAAAGATCGTAGCGTACAAATCGAGGACTATACACAAAATGTTATCTCACATCTAGAGCAAATCTACTTTACGGCGTACTTCCTATATCGGCGTTGCTCTATGATTAAGCCTATGCCAGGAAGTTCGTATCTAGAACCCATGACCTTCGAGGACTCCCTCATCCCGTCTATGAGCGACTCCACCTTGTAGTCCCTGATTTCCTATGGATTCAAACCAATGCAGTTTTCCTCGACATATGTCTGCAATTGGCCTGGTTGGCAGTTCGAATCTAGACGTCTCAACCATGGTAGAAGTTCCCCCATGAGGACGTCATCTCTACGATTATGGTGCCTCCAAGTGTCTAGGAATATGGCATTTCCATTCTCATTGCAGACACTCTTGTTCGGAGAGTCGTCAATGAGAAGCGTATTATCCAAGGTGAAGGATGTGCTTCCGCTCGGATTGCAGAACAAGGTCTCGGAGAGCACTTTCATACAATACACTTTCTCACCGAGATGAAAGAACTTTCCCAAAGAGTACTCTATCTTTTTGCATTGCTTTTGACTTAGTATATCGTTGGGTGCTCTACAATCGCTGAACAGGTGTCCAATGATGGGTTCTGCATTACGCTTCAACATCGTGGTCCACACTAAGACCCTATCCGTGATCGCCAAAACCTACCGGAGGAATTCACCCAGATTTTGCCAAGCGAATACCTCCTTGGGTCCGATGATCATGGGATTTCTGTGGCAGAGAACATTGTCTTCGAGCTTGTACGGTTTGAATTTCTCCCCATAGGACTTCATTGTTGTATGGCAAAGTATGCCATTCAAGTCGAAGACAATGTTTAGCCACTTCCTCCGTAGTGGAGGAAGTACGGGAGGCACATTCCTCGGCACGATTTCTCTCCTGCCCTCCAATACTACCTAATGAAAACAGAACAACAAAGAAATGGAGTTACCTGTTTAAATGCAGAAATGGGAGATCTAGAGAGCGGATAGAAGCATTCAGTCCCCCTAATCGACTACGGTCTCCCATTAGAAAGTACTTTCATTGGCAACGGACGGTGCACGCTTTTATTTTTTTGCAACTGAGCAACAGAAACATTGAAAGCCAAAGACAATTAGACCAATGCGCAAATCCATGGAAATTGGGTATAATTTATTTACAAAGTCTTCATATTACAGCCGCAAAATTTTAGTACGTCTCTAGTCGACTAAAAACTACTCTAAGCACTATGCTACACTATTGTACACGGATGGTAGCCACAAATAGATTTGTCATCAACGCCAAGCAATCAAGTAGTAGCGATGACATCCTCTCAAGAAGCATGGATACAAATGAGATTCGATAACTAGTAGAGGACTTCTTAGCTACTATCACCGAACACAATCATGAATGACTCCAAGGTTCTGGAATCAATCGAAATCATAAGGGTCAAAAGGTTGTACTTGAGCGGTTCCTTCAGGATCCTTTGGTGCTACTTCTGCTACTGAAGGTTCTCCTTTCTCGCTCTCCTCCGGATCGTTGTCGAGAAGGTCTTCATCACCAACTTCATAGTCCACCCTTTCTTCCTCCATAGAAAGGGGAGATTGCACCTCCATGCGAACTTCACGTGATTCCTCACAAACTGCTGTATTATGAGGCTTAGTCGTAGAAGTTCGTGCTGCCTCCTCAACCACATTATTGTCGCCTCGAGGATAATATTCATCTCCTTGGATGGTGTCTTCCTGTTGAGCAACATCAGGAGCAGCCTTAGGAACCAATACTTCGAAGGCCCCTTCATCTGGAGATGGAATCCTAGGCATTTGGGATGCTAGAGTTGATATGACGAGGTCCTCATGTGCTAGTGAGACCGCCTTATCCTCGACTCGAGGATAGGACAGTCCATTAACCAAGTGGGCCATTCCCTACATGGTTGGAGTGCTACCCGACGACACCTGAGGTTGTGGAGTCAGAGCAACAGAGAATGTAATCGAACAACTTTGCGATTGGCTCTTCTGGGACTGCAACGCACTCAAGAGCACTGCGAATTGGCTTTGCAGCTCGTCATATTTTGCGTCCGACTTCTCTTGGAGTTCAGTAATTTTCTCATTGGCAGCCTTGTTGCCCGCCAATAGCTCAACAACTAGCCTTTCTTTTTCCTCCCGCTCCTTCTGCCTGGCTATCCTCCTCTCCTTGGCTTCCTGGTCTTTCTTCCACCAGTCCTTCTCGACCTTCACCACCACGCCAAAGGGTGCGATGACAGGTTTTAGTTCAACTTGCTTGGGAACACCATCTGTGTCATCGTCATCATCTAATGAGTGCGGATGATCGATATCATCATCATCACTTACGATGATGGGGTTATCCGATCCCGTTGAGGGGTGACTTTCTTCAGCTGCACGATTACCTTGGGATCCGAATACGTCAGTAATGACAACGTCCTCAAAGTCTCTCCCTCATTCCTCTCCACTTTGTTCCTACAGATGTCTCTCAAACTCGGTGTCGGTCTCTACATCCTCGTCATCTTGTTGAGTTTGCGATACAACAAGAACAGCAAGAGCGTCCATCCATGTGTGGAGCTAGAATGTGTTCATCCCGAATTGATCGATTCCTTCAACGCCAGGATCAGTACTTACATGTGGCCCGACAGCTTCCCTCTGGCGGTTCCCCACCACATTCCTTTCCAGCGGTGACTCCAACGTCATGGGTGGCGATGGAGGTGAGTTGGAATGAACAACCACAGGTCCACGACTTGTGGGACGATCGTAAAGTAGCGAATAAGGTGAATTCGAAATCATGAAGTCATTTTTATCCATCTTATTCGCTAGCATAGCTATTTTTGAGTATGACTTTGCATCTTCTCTGTCACTAAAGCCATAGAAGTACGCACCGAACATCTACAGATCACACACAAACATTTTAGATTTTGCATTTCTAAATCAATGTTGAATGTATATCCAAAGTAGATGATATTATCGTCGACCCGAAGATAACAATGGACTGCATGTACTTCAAAGATAAGCTTAGAAAAATTAAAGAACTATAATTCTAGATACAAGAGTATGATTTCTAGGAGAGAAGATATACTAACCTTTGCGGCCAGCATGAACTTTGGTCTTGTGTAGATGCCAAGAACATTTTCATCTGGTGTTGCGAAGGCTTGGAGTATTTCTAGATAAAATTCCATCTGTAATTCAGTAGGATGTATCCTCCACTTTGCTTCTGTATTCTTGGACAGATCAGTATAGTATACACAAGCGGAAGGTGTGTCATATTTTGATTGAAGGGACATGTGGGCGGCGGTGGCAAAGTCATTATCCTTCTTGAAAAGGAAGAGGAGCGGCACGTCCGGAGTTTTTCCTCTATTCATCACGTTATTCAACATCTCTACTCTACTAGGGACGTAAGTGGATATGACGGAGTCATACCCATTAAGCCTCAGAGCTACAAAAGAAGTTACAGCCTTCATGTCCTCCTTCCCACAGAGGATGAAGAGCCAGATATTGGGCTCAATCATTTTCGGTTCTAGTTTTTGATCAAGGAAAGTCAGAAAGGGGTCGACAGCGCTTTTGGTATCAGTTGGGTTTGATCGTGGCACCACCCTAATATCCAAGATAGCCAAGTTAACCTCTCGTTGATGATAGGTATAATTTGTACTGGTGACAAGCGCCTTGGTGATGAAGTCAATTCCTTGTACCTGCACTCCTCCGGCAAGTTTAGGAAGTTGGTACTTCAACTTCATAAACCTCCTGAACATGTATAGGACCTCCGGAAATTGTTTCTCAAGATCCTTCGCCCGCTTCCGCCACGCATCGTTCCTGAGCCGTTTCTTGAAATACTCAACACTAGGATGCAAGAGAAGGAAATCCCACGACGCGGAAGTAAACCGGTGCCTCGCCTTCCATGCTCTCTAGGTCTCATCAATCACATCGCCGCCATTGTCTATGAACTTCAAAGAGGGTTTGAAGTCCATCAAATCCTGAAGAACAACTTTCTTACGCTTCCTCTGCTCTACCCAATCACCGTGCGCAATGTTGTCGGGAACTAGTATTTTTGTTCTCGCAATAGAGACTTTTGGGTATATTGATTTACGCACCGAAGTTTCACCTAGTAGGTGCTATGCAAAAACTCCAAAGTCAATGTCCGTGAACCATCCGCAATGCTTGAAAAACTCTCTTTTCAAGGACATAGCTTTAATCTTGAAACCTTTAATTTCCTTGAACAATTTCAAGGAAACTAGCTTGATCAACTCTCCTTCGGAATGCCTTGTCAAAAATCGATTCCAATATGCCCAAAGATCATCCAGCAAGGTGATGATCTGAATTTCATTTTTCAGATCCGTAGTCCCTTTGATGGACGCCCCATCCTTTTCAGGATTAATGTTTTGGAATCGCTCAACAACTACATTCGTGAAGCTCTGCATTTTCCGATATAATAATTCAGTTACAATCCGAGAGAGAAACGATAGAATTTGTTATCGTACTATTGTCAGGTCGAGGATAAAACCATGTAAATAAAAATACAAATAGTCTATATATAAAATAATTCACTAAACAGTAGTAAATCATAGAGTTGTTCATATTCGATATGATAAATTTGCATTTACATTCTCACAGTAAATTAAGAAGTTATCCTTGACTCGATGATAAAGACAAAGACCAAGTGCATACCTTGTAGTTTGTTAAACTGAAGATGGCTTTGATCTTTTGAGTTAAATCCTCCGAGCAAACGTCTGTAGGACGTTTGCAAGCAAGCCAAATGTTTCTGCAGCTAATGATTTGGTTTCCCCATGTTGGTTGAGCATGATCCAAATGATTAGTGTAGTTGTAGAATTTTGAGATGTTTCTCAATTTGTTTGGATCAAGGGTCCAGACAATAAAAGCATCCCAAGTCTGAAGTTCTACTTGACGAGATTCTCCACAGCCTCCTTTTTGAAGCTCTTTTGAAGCCGTGATGTTGTGTTGACCATTGATAATCATGAACCTCCCATTCATGATTTCTTCCCACTTCTCTAGCTTTCTTTTCAAATGTTGATTATGAGAATCGATAGGGGTAAGGTAGACCTTCTACCTCTGCTTCATGTCAATGAGTTGAATGAGTTCATTCTTCACAGCAGCAATGATATCCTTCTGCAATGTTCGAATAACATATTGATCACTCGCCAGGATGCACTGTTTGATGTCCAAGGATACTGTTTCTTGGCCGAGTAAAAAACAAGCCTTGTGGTCAGCCTAGAAGTTTCTTTGAATTAAAGCAAACTTCTCATAGTCTGGTAGTGGAGGATCAGAGGATGCTAGACCTGTTGATACAGTTGTGAGCACTGATCTTGAACTTCTAGCACGTGCAACTCCTCCAGGAAGACTTCTCTTTTTCTTTCTACTGGATAGAGGTCCTTTTGTTGAAATGTTGTCCCTCTTTCTTGTTGCCGATTTCATCTGACCTGGTCTTGTTACTTTGCTTGCTGAACCACCGGCTACAGACCCATCTTGTTGACGACTGTTGGATTCCCCTCTCTGACCTTGTGAGGGGTTTCTACTAAGTGATGGTGTAGGCTCGACATTTGCCAAGGCGTACTAATCAAGAGTTTGAAAAATACGACGCAATCTGGTCGCATTAGACTTTGTTGTGCCATTTTTCCATGGAACAAAGCCAGATTTCTCAAATTCCTCGTTGAGGGATTCCATCTATGACCCCTCCAAGAATGTCATGAGGTTCTCGAGATCAAACTTCCTGTAATAAGAATTCACATTGATTACAATAGAGTGACAATGGTCTTTCTGGTTTCCATTCTCATCGACTTCACAGAGGACAATTACAACATAATTGCTTTGGTGATCCTCAATCACTGTCACTTTCTCTTTCATATTCTAGGGAAGGTAGCTTGTTTTCCCCTGTATTCGGTATTTGAGATAGACATAGTTCTTCCAACGGTTCACACCGAAGGTCCATGTGCTGATATGATCTTTGAACTCCCATAGCATTCCGTAGCTATCTGCCATTTCGTCGATGAAGGGCTCATCATTGAGGGGGTTAATGAAGGGCTGAAGATGGTGCTCTATCACAGAATAATCGAAACGGTCTGTTTTCTCCATCTTTAAAACCTGTCATTTGATTAGTGCATATTTGTCAGAAATTGATCTATCGTCGATTCGACGATAAGTGTATTTCGATTTCAATAGAATCGATTATATTTGGATATACAATTCAGTGACTTTATAGTAGATGTTTTTTGTAAAGATCATTGACTCGATGATAGCTGAATGTAGTTTTGGTCGTTGGACCAAATTCTTATGGGGATATGAGTGACCTTTACGAATATAATTATATATTTATTACTATATTGTCGATATTCTCTCATGACGTTGGTTTCTAGAGATGGAATTGCTCATATTACAAGTCAATTATCTAATTATGTTTCTTTAATTCTTTAATTTTGTTTCCTATGTGATGGAAATATGTTTGATTCTTTCTAAATGTATTGGTGGCTCGATGATACGGATTGGAGCTTAGTGGGCGAATTTATTTTATTTTAAAGTTGAACTAGTTTTCCTGGTGTGGAATCTCTTAAATTGCTCTGGAGGCGTATCGTTGAATCGACAATATGGAAGATGACTTAGGAGACTATACTGCTATTGTTTATTAATATTATTTTTCTCGATGTATTCTCAGTGTGAATGTCTGAAATTATGAAATTTTCCATCATATTATCACATATGACTATATCCTCGAGTTGACGATACATTTTTTTCAATAATCGAAACACTAAATATGTAGACTCTGCATAATGATTTGTTCACTGTGTTTTTAGTGTATCCTCGAGTCGACGATACGTGTTGTTGAATAAGCTAAACCCTAAAAATGGAGAGTTTGCAGACCAGAATTGTCTACTACGTTTGTGGGAGAGTGATTTCAAATTCTAAACCCTAAATCTTAGACTAATTTGTACAAAATAGAATACGTAGTACCTGACTTGGCTGCAGATTTTCTGAATGCTCCTAGAGATTGAAATTGTTTACAACCTACTTGGAGTACAGACCTGCAAGTAGAGAAAAGGAATCTTAGAGATTTCAATAAACACTGAAGTTAAAGACAAGAAAAAGACAAGAAAATTTTGGGTTGAAATCCCTATTCCTCACAAGTACTCACGAAAGCAGAACTACAAATTCCAAAACCAACTATGGAAACCCAATTCTTCAACAAGAACTCTACTTCGTGAATGCGCTACCACAGTACTTCGCACAAAATCAGAGAAAGGTTTTGGAAAAAATTCCATGCACAACAATAAAGCAAAAAAACTGGCAAGTAAGCCAATGCTGAAAATGCAACTAGCAGTACTAGAAAAACTACCAAGCAATGCAACAAATACTAGCCAAAATAGCGAGAAATCAAGCAAAAAACAGCTCACACATTTGTGAGAAATGTACCGTAATAGTGAGCTCTCTCAAGTGGCACGCATAGCTCAAAACTTGACAGCTAAAGCCAGAACTTGAAGTCCAAAATTGCACACACTCTACCGCAATGCAAGACTCCAACCGCACACACTCTGGCTCGCGTATCCCTATGTCTGCATCCACGGTAGAAATAGGAAACTTCAAGCTATCGACTCTTCCAATGCTAGGAGAGAGTAAGAAAAAACTACAAGTGAACCAAACGCAAGCCAAATGAACAAAATGGTGCAACTTCGGCTTGAACTCAGCTTCACCTCAACTCAACTTCAGCTCGAACTTCAACTCGAACTCCGCACGACCATTCAAGAAACCTCAACTTGGAAGACGCGGCAACGACACTCACAAGAAACAAACAGTGTCATCCTCGCGGTGTAGGGAGAGAGAAGACCTCCCAACGCTATGCTGAGCCGCCAGACGAGGTTCGAACTGCCCCGAACGAGCTACCCCAGTTCCAGACCTCAGGTACGAAATACAAGTCCGTTAATTGCTGAGCCGCTAGATGAGGTTCGGGTTGCACCGAACGAGCTGCCCCGGTTCCAAACCTTAGGTGTGGAATACAGGTCCGTTAATTCTCCGGAACCTAAATTGTATCAATTTTTTTTTAATTGTTACCGTACAAATTCAAAGTAGACATGTTATACATGACATAGGAAAAAAAATCACTTATGGAGTGAAAGATTATAATGTTTGACTACGAGGGTGTTAAAACTGCAAAAGTAATGTGAAGCCTTTCAATCCTCTTTTCACTAGTCAAATCTAAAAAGTTTTACAGGTGACCAAAAAAATATAAGGTTGGAGGGCCTAACATGCATAACACCAACCAATTTGTGGCTTCTCAAAATCTACTATACAATTCTTTTAAATGAATTTTGAATGTCATTATTTCTCGAAGATCTAGTGATTTTAGGCTCATTTCCAAGAGCCCTCAACACTACAGAAAGTGAAGATTGCAATGGAACCCTTGCACAAATCTTGGATATAAAAATCAATATCATTCATTTTTAAAGTTGGATTTGTGATTCTAAAACTAAACTTCGAAGAGAACTTCCTAGATATACAAGCTTCTCAAAATAGCAATTAGTTAAGGTTTTCTTGAACTCTGAAGTTTTGCAAACACAACATTTTGGTGCCTTGGGCATTTAAAAGTTAACCTTTGAATGTTGGGTTTGTGACCATGGAAATCAACCATTTTCAAACCATGTGATATCATCCACTTTAGAACTTTCCTTTCCACCCCTAATTCTAAGGATGAATAGTTGCAATTATGACCTACAAGGGAAAAATCCTTTACATTTAGTAGACAATAAACATCCATCCCAACATTTAGGGGTTAATTCTCTATTCCCTGTAAGACATACTACTGACTATGGAAATTTTGAAAATGCATTACATAATGAATTTGTAAGAAAATGGAAGTGCTCATTGGAAGTCAACACATTTTGTATGATTTATGCTTTTTGACAAAGCATCTTTAGAGTATTTCAAATTTTACTTTTGTTCTACATTGAATGAAAAATTGGTTAGCACTAGCTAAAAAAAGATTGCAACATTGTATTATTAAGTCATCTAGAAAGTTTGAGGCCCTTAAATCCTTCATGCTTGAGGGTTTGGAGACAGTCACCATCTACTTCACCATATTTTTGATGAAAGGAGAAAACAATAGGCTTTAGGTCCACAATGAGAGACTATATTGAAGGCAAAAGAATTTCCTATCATATATATTGTAGTTAAGTACATTTTCCAAATGTCAAAATACCAAGTGCAAAAAAATGTTGAACATGATAAATTGGGAAGTGTAGGGTGTTTCGAAAATAAGTTGTCCGTATACCATGGAGTCAATCCGTATTATTGGGTAGTGAGATACAACCATGGAGAACAAGTCAGATGTACCTAGAGAAAGGCCATTGTGAGAAAATTGATGGCCTCTAGTCATTACTCACCAAACTGAGCGGTGTACACAATTCAAGTGTCAGTTGTAGGGTTTGAGTGTTAGTTGTGAGAATTACAGATAAACCTTGAAATACCATATATAGGGGCACATGTATAGATAAGTAAAAACATTGACATGCATGTCATCCAAATGTAAGAAGGTATAATGCTAGGATGTGCTTCAAAACATCTTGTGATGCTACAAGCTTTGTCGTAGCAACACTCAACCAAGGCATTCCTCTATAATTTAAGCATAGCTTCTATTGTGGGGACTTCAAAACATCTTGACATACTATAAGGTAACGTCATAGCAATTTGCAATTGAGGTCCCCATCAACTTCATTAGCATTGTTTCTCAATGAACCTTTCCTCTAGTCGAGTGTGGGAACATCCTTTAATAATGAATTGTCCATCATGAATCCTCAAAGGGTATGGGATAATGGAGATCTTTAATTTTCCTGATTTTATTTATTTGTACAATGCTAAATTATCAACTTCTTCTTGCCCCCAACTTTATAGTTCAACACATTTCATGTTCATTCCATTTGTATTATGCAAATGCAACCAGAACACAATCCGTAGGCCATTTTTGGCCATGTCGGCATTAAAGGTTTAATACCATGAAGAACTAATGAGAATAGCTATTTTTGTTGCATAACAGAAATTTAAAAAAATATAAATCAAAATCTAATGTGGTTTGTTCCACAAAAATAGTATACAAACATATGTTGACTATGTATGTAAATTGTAAAGTATTTGCCTTTATAGTAAAAGAAAAAATAAATTTTATATTTTATATTTTTCAATTTCTGAATTTGAACATTAGATCATGCTGTAAACAAAATTTCGCACAAGTAATTTATAATTTATATTTGTAGTTGCAAACAAATATAATTGATGATGTTCAAATTTTTTTAGAGACACTCCATTTTCTTATATAATTGTATAATAATTATATAGAGGTATGGTATAAGTAACTTGAAAAATAATTGAAACCACTAACAACTTTTACTTATCAAAATGCAACTATAACACACTAATTTGTCCAGTTACATTGTCATAGAAGAAGATATTGAGCATGTTTTTGTAATCAAAATATACGTTATCCATTGTTTTTCTACTTTCATGAACCCTCAAATGTATTTATACATAGGATTAGTTTTGGGGATCATGGAGAATAATTGCACTTCCCAGTGCTTTGTGCTTTTGAATCCTTAATCTATAAGTTAGTGGGGAACTAAAACAAAATTTTCCTAAACAATGGTTACACTTTTTTTTTAAATCATCGATTTAAGTTGTTGGAATCAAGTTCATAAAAAACATATAGAAGTTAGTAATTATTTGAAGATTGGAAATTCAAAAGAATACAAAGTTTAAATAATTTTATTTGCACCCTGTCACAATGTGCGGTTTTAGATTTTTTTTGGTTTACCAAGTCAAGCTAACCGGAAAATACATATAGGTATCCGGAATTAGCTAAGGAACCATCTAGATCTGAATATGAAGCGGAAAATGAGATAGTGAAAAGATTTACTCAATCCAGATCCCAGGAAGTGGAAGGGTAGGGACGGATATCTGACTGGATAGGGATGGACCGGATACCTTAGACGAACCGGATCCGGAATGAGTCAGGATGAGGTGGCAGGGAGTCCAACGGCTATAAAAGAATTAGAGCTACCTAGGTCAAACTCTTTCTCATTCTCGTCTGCCCAGCATTGTTTGTGCTCTGTGTTTGCGTCTGCCTGTCGATTAAGTTTTCCGTGACAGCCTTTAGTGCGAGACCTGTGCGATTAGTGTCCGTTGTGAGACTTGTGGTCCTTGAACGTTCGAGCTTTAATTACCGGTTGAGATCGGGGAGCGAAAGTGAGAACGAGACGTGCAACTAGGAGAGATAGCGAGGGAGTACCGGAAAGGGTCCCAAGCGCACCAATCCATGTCCATGCCGCAACTTAGGAGGACTAGAGGCGGACAGGCCAGTTCCAGTGCGCCCCCAACAGAGGTAAAGCTTCGGAAGGTAGTTCCGGTTGTTCCCTCCACCGAACCAGCCAAGTCCCAACTCATGGAAGATTTGAGCTCCATGGGCTACCTAGGTTTTGTAGATAAACCCTGGGGCTTTAAAGAAGAGTCCATAGTCAAAGAACTCTTGGGCAAGCTGTCCAACGAGTTTGACAACACTCCGCGAGCCGTTCCACATCTATGGACAGAAGACATGTGGAGAACAGCCTATAGTTTCTGCGTAGGAGGGATGGGAATGGCAAGCCAGAAGGATGAGTTCTACCGTGGGAAGTTCAGGGGAGCGGTGAACCCGAAGGACGGATACGCGGTGGACGACTGCATCGATGAGCGGCAACGCCGACTGCTGAAGTTCTTAGTTCCAGTCCTTCATCCGGAAAAACCGACGAGGGTGACTATCTCCCTCGCCAACACTATTTTCGGCTCTCTGAGAGGAGATCGGAAAGTCGACTAGGCTCGGATCCTTTCCGAGCTGGTCACCCAACTTGTAGGAAGAGTGGGGAAGAGTAGGGCCACTCCGGTGTGCCCCTATCTCATGCACCTCTATCATTCCCAACATCTCCTGAGCGCACCGGAGGAGAAGAGGTGGAAGGCTCAAGAAACTCTCCTGAAATACGGAGAATCGGAAACGGATGAAGAGATGGAATCCAATTCCGATCCCGAGGAGAATAGTGAGTCGGAGGAAGAGGAGACGCCAATGCCGGTCATCAAATGGCAGAAGACGACCTCTCCCAACAAGAGGGGGACGCCGCCCGCTCGCGACACCCCGGCCCCAAAGGAGAAGCTGGAGGTCGAGAAGACGGTGTCAGAAGAATCAGATCCCGATGATCCATTCAGATCACTTGTAAAGAACTTATGCGATATACGAGCGGATTGGGAGATGAAAAGGAAGATGCTGATAGCAATTGGGAGGATGGTGGGAGCGGCACCCAACCGGGAGCTACCGGAAAAGGTAGCAGCCTGTATTTCTGATCCGATCGAGTCCCGGAAGCAGGAAGCAGAGATTTGCCGGCTACAGGAGGAGGTGGATCGGATGAAGGCGGAGATCCTGGTGCATCAGGAGAACTTCACCGCCACCAAATTGATTGCAGAGGATGCTCGACAGATGATGGAGCAAGTGAAGGCCACATTCGGGGAAACCGGAACGGCCCTCACCAAGGCCAAATTATTTGATGAGCGGGTGCACGAGGAGAAGAAGCTATCTGGTTCCCAGATGGTGCGGATCCTCAACGACTTTGCCGAGCAGGTAGAAGCGACAATGCAAGAGGCACGGAAGGCAGCGGACCGGATGGAGGAAAGTACTCGGATGCTGTCGGGAGCAACCTGCTCTCGTGGCATCCGACTTTCGGATATCTCCCTCCTGGATTCGTTCCCGGAAGTGACAGCAAGAGAGGGGAAGGATACAACCCCCAAGTCCAAGAGAACGACCTAGGCCGGCACGCCTGGGACTGCCATCGACTTGGACTCTCCGCCCGCGTCCACAGAAGGCAATCCAGTTCCTCGACCTCAGGAGATTGAGAGGAGTCAGAACCTCAATGAGGTTTTTGAGTAGATGGACTCGGGAGTGGACATCGCGACCATCGGATCGCGGATAGGGACTTAGGATATGCAGAGTAGGTAGAGTAGGAGCGGATACGGAACCTGTTTCGGTCCAAGTGGGGAGTAGGTAGGACCGGAAAGTCTGACCGAGATGGTGGCAGAACTTTCGCAAGTTTTCCCGCCCATTTGTAACTTTTTGAAATGTATATAGTCAACGCCCGCAAGGGACGCTGGGAGTCTTCTTTTTGCAATTTCTGTTGTACCTTTGTATGCGCTCTCTCGTTGTGTGTGTCTCCCAAGCTTGGCAGGTTTGCATGATGTGAAGTTAGGAAGGTGTAAGGCAGAGTTGTGGTTAGATTTCTCCCCTTAGTGCGATAGTTTCCGATCCTTAGTGTGTGTGCAGGTTGTGTAAGTGTTGGGAGTGTATTTCAGTGCCTCAGCAAGATCTAGGGTTTTAAAGTTCCGGGTGAGATAGCCACTGTTAGGCTAGGCGGATAGGGAGGGTATCCTTAGTCGTGCTAGAACTCCTGGACGGGTAGTCCGATCGAGTGTCCGACCTTCTGAGAGGTCTCACCACTATAGATTGGTAAACGGAATGATCCTAGGTATTGTTGGAACGGACGAGTACACTTGTAGCCACCTAGCTTTGCACGGGTAGGAGCTGGCATTGAGGTTGTTGTAGTAAGAACGGATCGTATGGGGGATCTCTGTGTGACCTGCATTCTGGATTGCTGTCCGGATTGTTGTGAGGGATCAAACTGGATCCGAGTTAGTTAGGAGAGGAAGGGAGAGAACAGTGGGTCTTCAACCACTATAATCCGCAGAAGGAGTGGTGGGCCTACCACTCAGAAACCTAAGTGGCGAACCCTCTGATGGTCCAACAGAGGCAAAACTAAACCGGAAGAGTGTTGGGAAAATACGAGAACCAGTCGGAGCAGATTGGTTCCAAGTAGTATCAGGACCGGAATTGTTTAGGTCCTAGAGATTGGGAGGATTGGGTTTAACGGAGGATTTCGGAATCGGGTGGGAAGTAATCCGGTCCAGATCCTCTGGGTGGTTGTTGGTTTCCGGTTTTAGATCTGGGACCGGAAGGGAAGTTTTAGAGGGTGAAAGCGCTTACTCGCCCAAACCAAGTAAATACTTCAAAGAATCTCATGGGTTCGATCTTTAGAGTCACTTTGTTATGCTCTAGAGTGATTTTTGTGAGCATAATAGGGAATTTACTTATCCTGTGCTGCGACACACCCTATATTTAAGATAAATTATACATTATGAAGAACAATCCAGTTAGAAGACAAAAGATGTGGGTGCTCTGAAATAGAGATTGTCATTAATATGGACTAATTGAAAAGCAATTGTAATTGCTAAAATGGTAGGAGCGAAATTCGAAATGAATACATGTAGTAGCAATTTATTCATCACTGAAATGAACACAAGGGGAAATTGTTTTTTTGGTTGGACATATCTCTATAGGATTGTTCAAGCACTTTAGTTTCAAGAACTTGACTTGTAGAACTTAAGGATTTGAAAAAAAATTGCATTGCTCAAATAATGTGAATGGCAAGGTTTATGATAAGTGAATTCAAGGGTTGGATGAAATGAAAATGAGAATATATTATTTAAACTCTCTTTTTATAATTTTTCAATTTTTTGTTCTTCATATTCTAGTATGTATTTGACAAACTTTTGTTTCTTTCTTTATCTTTGGTTAGAATCACCCTTTAGCCTAAATAGTGAAAGAATTTTTTGTTTTGAATAAGATGGTCCAATTGCTTGCTAAATAAGAAACTCTATATCATTCATATCACTAATCCAAATGGGATGAATTAAAGCTTCTCATTTAGACAATAATATAATCTACAAAAATAAAAATAATAAAAAAAATATTTCAATTTTTTACAAAATTTATTTCTTGCCCACTCTCCCCATTTTGAGGATATTGTGGCATATCTTTTTCTCCCAACCACTAATTGAAATGCAAATTATATTCCCAAAAAGCTAATAATTTTTTATATCTTACGAGAAAGTTTTAAAAAAAAGCACTAACAATTGGGACTTTAGGGGTTTCAGAGTACTTTCATACAATCAAGCGATAAACTTCACATAAATTGTATCTCCTAAAAAACTTAGGATATTCCAAATTTTTTCCCTAGAGAAATGGAATTGTTCATCATCCTAAACCTTAACCCTAAACCTTAAGGCATGAACCCTACACTGCACATAATTAGGATCCCAAACCATTCAAGGAAGGATATTTTAAGAAACCCGAACACTAGACAAAGTATAAGCAAGAAGCAATTTCTAGGAATCCCGTTGGTATTGGTAAAGCCTTTTTTTGGTTGGTATTAGCAAAAACTTTTTCTGCTTGATATTAGCAAAGACTTTTTCTGCTTGATATTAGCAAAGACTTTTTTTGGTAGGTATAAGCGAAGACTTCTTTTGGTTGGTATTAGTAAAGCCTTTTTTGTCTAGTATTAGCAAAGACTTTTCTGGACTGGTATTATAGAAACCTTTCTGCGGCTACTTTTGATCTTAAGCCGCATCTTTATCTCGTAAAGTTGACAGAAAGCGGCACATAAAGAGGCATTTATTTTAGCGCTGCCATGAAAAGTGGACGATAAACATTGACAGATGCCACGTATTCCAGAGAATTTGAATTCGCGCACCAATTCTTTCCCTCTCGTCGATTGGTGGAAGTTGAAGCTCTCTCCCTTGCAACTTTCACATCACAACTGTGATTTGCCTGCACAGCCGCGCCATTTGATTGTTCTCATTTTGTAGTTGCTCATCTCTAACCTACAAGACGCATCACCATTTTGTTTCCCGCATTTCCAATCCACCTTTGTTTCCAATAAGCTTGTTCAGACATCATCAAACGTTAAGGAGACGAGTGTGTACATCTTTCGCAGTTACTGGTAAGTAGTATTGTGTTTTGACATCTGATTTGTACAGTACGCACTTCTTCCTATTATTGTTGTACCTGACATTCCATTGATTTTTGATTAGTATTTTCATTAGTAAAAGAGTGAAACATAGAAATTTGATTGCTATTGTATCTGACGAGAGTGTTAGTGTTGTGCATCATGGAGATGGTGAGATATACGTCTCCCGATATTTTCGCCGAAAATTACGGAGGATTATACATTATATCAATATAGAGTATATCCTTGAGTTGACGATATCAATTCAACTCAATGTATAATTGGGAATCATGGACTCTAGGAGAAGATAGAATGATCTGAATTTCTGAGACTCATACATCATATCCTCGAGTCGACGATATCTATTAAATTTAGTAATGTGTGGGTCTTATCGTCGACACGAGGATAGGTCTTAGTTTTATATTCCTACAAATGGTATAGATTATATTATAATGGACTATATTCATCTTGAAGTGTACTAATGGAAGGTTTATATTACAAGAAGTTTTATCGTCGACTCGACGATATTGAGATCCCGTAATTTGGGTCCCTAGTTTATAAATCAAAAAATATTTCAGAAAAGTATTTGTCTAATGGTTGTATCGTCGACTCGAGGATAAGTCACATTTTCAAGAATAATCTCTTTTATCAATAATAATTTACTAGACTCCAAGTTAGATTATAACTAAGGTTAATATCCTCTTGTATTCTTCAGAGGATATCATCGTCTCAGTGATACTCATTTTTACTTCGTGCATAATCTTCTAATTCACATCTGTTATATAAATTGAGTTTATAAATTATAATATACTTCTGTACATTATTCGACTATGTTTTGTTGGTGTTCCTTGGAATGTTTGTGACACTTTATCTAAGATTTGATGATAGCCTTTATGTCCCTTTAGAGGTTTTGTTATCTTCGACTCGATGATAATTATTTTATTTAGGAATACATTAGTCTTAGTATCTATTTACTCATGAATGTAAAATTTATATATTCACAAATAATATCTTCTCTATATCGTAATTGACGATAAGCCCTTCATATGATAATGTTGGAAGGTTTACATTTTTGGTCTCACACATGATTATCGTCGACTCGACGATACCCATTTCTAAATTGGATAATCACATTCCAAGTCCTATATCATTAAGAACTTGATAATTAATAAAGAGTCACATTCTACGTCATTTAGAAATAGTGAAAATTTCCCGTACATTATTGGACCAATTATTTATTTGTTGATCCTTGAAGTCTTTCTGGGTTTATTACTTCATATGAAAAATATATTTAGAAATTATTCACGAGGAAACGTTTTGTAGTTACAAATTCTGAGGTAAAGATAATTCTTTACTCTATCCTCGATTCGAGGATAGACATATGTACTTTGTGATTATTCTGTTAACTAATTTGATTTGTGTTATCTACAATTCCAATTGATTAAGAGTTCACATCAGTTTGAGGATAAAAATTCTCTTTGTAATATATTGAAAAATAGATTGTGTATAATGTATATTTCATATAGCCTTCTGTTTGAAATTGAGTGTGATACATTTAGACAATTATGTGTTGTTCTCGTATCTGAGATAATTGTTCTCATTCACTAATTGGCTCTAGCCTGTAGAATGGATCTTCACAGACTTGAAGATTTTGCAAACCCGTGCCTACATTACACCCTGATGTCTACACATGTGACGAGATTCCTCGTGCGAAATGGAACTTCAAACCAATCATTCTCCGTAATGAAGCAAGGGATGATGTTGCAAATGTAGTCTTACAAAGTGTTGATCCAGATGTTGTGGTAGACAGCCATGGGAAGCCTCTTGGGGATGATCGATTTTCCGTTCAAATTGTCCAATCCTTGTGCGAGGTAGAAGTCCCAACTAGGTGGATGTGGTCAATTCACTCTTGGCACATCAAGCGAGTTTTTCTCTTTGGTGTTAGTTTGTATGACCATGGCCAGACGCATATTTACAACACGGCCATGAATGCTACTAATAGAAGAGTTTGTAAAGGGGTTCAATCCTATGAAAGCTTTCGAGAGAGAATGGAGTTGAATTATCCCCAAAAAGGGACCTTCTTGGTTCCTCAAGCGATAATTGAAGTCTATACCAAAATTTGTTGTCCAAACAATTGTTTGCAACCTTTTTTGTGTAGGCAAATTCAAGCCATTCGTTCTCAACTCCATGTTAACAATGGGGTATATGCTCGAAAGAAGTGTCTTCTCGAGGTGTATAGGCAGATCCACAAAGATCCTGCTGGCAAGGAGTGGATTACCTTGAAAGGAAGGGAAGTGTATCCCACTGCATGGTGGACCATTCATGGGGTTTCGAAAGCTAACTTTTATAAGTACAAAGAGATGGCGAAGGATGGGAAGCAAGCAGAGGTGCATGGGAATTTGGGGTCCAAAAAACCAAGGAAACATATTGTGCACGCTACTGCGACACTTTGAACATTAGTGGTTCTTGAAGCTGACAAAATGCCACACAAAACGAGGACACTAGAATCAAGGGAGAAAGTCTCTGCAATGGTTTTGCCATTTGCATTTCGCTAGAGTGATCAATTACCAAAAATCAATGAGGCCAATGCAACTTTAAATTTGCAACCAATATCTTCGAGTGGCTTGAGCAACATTCGGTGTGCTTCTTTCCTAGAATTTGCTCCAAAAGCATGTGGAGACAGTTTTGCTCGATGTGGCTTGTGTGATAAATACAAGCAATTGAGGAGCGCATGCACTCCCCTTTCATACACACAAGAGAGGTAGACCGTTGCTTTGGATATCCACCTTGTGGGCCAAAGGGCCCATAGAGAACTGTACTATGCAAATCGACATATTTCTGAAACATATCATGAGAAGATGCTAACCATTATCCATGATAAAATGGATCACTCCAAGACTGCTTCTCCACACTTCTCTCACAAGACCAAAGCAATGGATTCCTACATGAAAATGCCCATTGTAGTTACGGGTATGATTGGTCATGGGCACGGGGATGTTCGATATGCACACTACGGTTTAGACATTTTTCCAACAAACTCAAATCATACCATTGGGTCCATCGCAAAGTTGTTGCGTGATGTTGAAGAACCACCAAAGAATTCATCGCGCAAGTTATTCTCAGAAAAGGAGATGCAATCCACATTAACCAAGGCGATTCTGGAAGAGGTAGATATTTGCTTGGACTCTCTCCTTCCTCCTCCGGAAGAATCAATTCCAGCTCAACCTTTACCACCAATATTGACTTTGTAGTTGGATAATGCATCAGGAGACAATAAGAATAGATGGGTTTTTGTTTTTTGTTCCCTACTTATATACAAGGGGATTTTCCGCGAAGTGTACATCAATTTCCTCATTGTTGGGCACACTCATGAAGACATTGACGCTCTTTTTGGTCGGTGGAGTACTAAATTGAAGACAAACAACTATCCAACACTTCCGAAACTCATGAAATCCTTCATGGCTTGTGAAACGCACCTCGTCATTCCTCATCTCATCGAGGAAGTTCCTGATTTCAAGTGATATGTAGATGGGTATTTGGGCACAGGAGGAGATTTTTTGGAAGGTCATTCTAGGTCCTAGCAGTTCAAGTTTTACATGGATTCCAGTGGATGGCCTTTCATGGAGTATAAAAATTTGTGTATAGACAAGAAATGGTTGCCAGAGGATGGCAAAGGAATTCGCTTGTGGTCTGAGACTGAAGGCGGACGTCCAATACTTCCAAGCGGTGATCCACCACCTCTAGTTCCCGAGAAGATGTGTTCTCTCGATGAGATCAAGAGAGGTTTGAACGGTTTCATTGCACACTAGAGCAGAATGGCAAACGATGATCAATCTAGAGAATTCAAGAGGAAAAATGGCCCTACAAAAGAGTATTGGAAAGGTGTTCGAGCAACTCTTGATGCACCTCTAAAGCCGCGTGAGACATTACTACATGGATTTTGGCCAACTTCGAGGATCATCCATGATGTGGCAGATCGCAGGGAGAGGGATGGTACACTACCTGAAGGGGATGCACCCTTTGTTGGACAAAGGCAAGATCATCCCCGTGTTTCTTTCCGTGTTAATTGTGATACGTTCACAGGTTATTTTGTTGTGGTGCAGCCTGCTAATGGTGACTCCAAGCCATTATGGCTTGCTAGAGCCATTACGAATCCGAATCCGGATCCAAGGCATATGAATATGATCCAAATCCAATATTGGACTCTAGCTTCAGATCAACACATTAATATGGAAACATATGATGGATGGGACACAAAAAAAGGGAATGTGTGGCACAAAGATCGAGCAATAACCCCAACATGGTCGAGCACAGACTGTATCATGACCGCTTAGAAGCCACATATGCGAGAGGGGACCTCAAATCCAAGGGTGGCAATTCCAAAGCCACAAATTGACATCATCAAAGCATCAGTGGAAGCCTTCACGGCTAATTCAGACGATGATGACTCTATGGCAGAAAGATGAATAGTGTGTACGTATATAAGTAGTTTTTGTTGTAGGGTGTGAAGTGCCATGGACTTTGCATTTACATGTTTTGAGATGTTTGCTTAAATATATTTCATCCATTTTATTAGAGTAGTTTGATTGTGTTACAATTGTTGATTTCTATTAATAGTATATTTTATCTTCTTATTTCTCTCGAATGTTCTACATTAAGTGCATTCATTTGAATTTTTTGTAATAAAGATGTTTTAGATGTTAAAGTTTGGTATCAACAATCTAAAGATTAGTCCTTTCATTCATGCACCTCTCAATTTCAAGAAATGTCTCAATTGATGACATCTTGCATGATTTGAAGTGTATATTTCTAATGAAATAAAAATGTTCAAAAGATGAATGTGGCTTCTTCCTGCTATTTATAGCAATAGTAAATTAATTAAATATGTACTTCAAAATTTTTAAGTCTCAATTTAATGAACTCTTTTGTTTTCTAAATATAGAAGTGAATTAAAATGAGACCGCAACTTGTCTCAATTTAACGAATAAGGCCTTATTGTGCAATTCCATGACTAATTGTTAATTCATAGTCATTGTGCCATGCTATTGTATCTAGTCTAAAATTACCGCATGCTTAATTTTTGCAAGACTTTGCATATTTAATGCATTGGTGGCTATAGCCTTTCACAATTATTCAATTATGTCTATTTTAGACATAATTATATGTGACAATGGTTTGAAATTGAATATATTAAACCCACAATGTTCTCCAATGGGTTAAAGAGAGAGATATATAGACATATAGATAGAGACAGGGAGAGATAGATAGACAAATAGATAGACAGATACATATTTCAAGCAATTTAAACAAAATTTCATTTAGTGTTCACAAATGATCTAAAACAAAATCACCAAACATGTCTTTGAAGAAGGTCATTCAAGCTAAAAGAGACATCAACAAGGTTGGGCAATTGTGGATATAAATATCATCTGTCATATGCTTATTCAATTGCTATACTTGCATGTCAATTGCAATCATAAGGCCACCTCTTAAGCCAACTTATGTAACTATTGCATTCATTTCAAGGTCACCATTATTGCTCAATAGAACACAATCATCTTCATGGAGATTCTCATTGCTCCAAAGGGAAGATGTTGTGCCTATCATAACTGGAAATTCTGCATTCATTTCAAAAATCTCATCTCTGTCTTCAACGCTCATTTGAAATTGGTCAATTGACATATTTCCAAAAAGCATAGGTACAACATCATGCATTTTGGGACGTCTTGTAGCCTTATAATCCACGCATGCAAGTGCCACAGCTAGGATACGTAGGATGGCTTCCAAGTCCATTGGAAAATGCTCCATCTTTTCATCAATAAGTATCATTGATGCCTTTGCTTCATATTGTTTCCAAGCCTGTAACATACAAACAATTTCTACAAATTGGTCATGGAATATTTACTATTAAAGGAGTCAATCTTGAGAAATAATCTAAATGTGTAAATATAGTATTGGTACACATGTTAGATTGTATGCAATTAAAGAAACACACAACAATTTATTCACATACACAAGCACAAATCTAAATAAAAGTGATGAATTTGGAATTTTGCAATAATTGTAGACCATCAATGAGAGGGATTTCATCTTATTGATGATTGAATAAATGTTTCCGTGAAAACTTCTCACCCAATCTCGCAAATAAATTTCTTCACTTGGTTTTTGAAGATCGATGTTTTTCCTTCCACTCACAATCTCAAGTACAAGAATCCCAAAACTATATACATCAAGGGCTGTTGATACATGACCATGGAGTGCATATTCCGGGGGGCAATACCCTCTACATACCAAAGCATGCAAAAACTTGTAAGTTAAGCATCCAAATGTTTCACAAATCTATGGCATCTACAATGTATTTAGAGTATATAAGTTGTAGCAAACAATTTACTTTACATGGTTAATTAATCCATGTGCTTACAAGTTACAACAACCAATATTGTATAAAAATTCATGATTTAGAAAAGTATCTGTACAAATTTCTACAATTTCTACACTTCAAAATTTATCTAAAAGGTAAAGTTCATTCACCTTGTTCCCGCAACTTGCATCAAAGTCAAGTGTGTTGCTTCATTATCAAGAGCTGGAAATAGATATGCCAATCCAAAATCTGCAATTTTTGCATTGTAGTTCTTGTCCAAAAGGATGTTGGTTGCCTTAATGTCTCTATGAATGATTGGTGGTTGCAACTCCTCATGAAGGTATGCAAGCCCTCTTGCGATACCCACAATGATATTGAACCTCGTTTTCCAATCCAAACATGGAGGTTCAATGTTGCTTTGCAAATCACCTACAACAATATCTCATTAGGGAAAAATGTATGTGACATGGGTAAATTCAAAACCAAACACATAGAAGGAATTCAAAGGGATCATACCATGCATCCACAATGCTTCCGCAAGATTGTTGTTTTCCACGTATTCAAACACCAAGATGCGTTGATCACCATCTCCAAGACAACAACCTTTCAACTTCACCAAGTTGCGATGTTTTAAACCGGAAATGACAATGACCTCATTCAAAAACTCAGAAAGCACTTGATTTGATGACATTGTCAATTTCTTCACGGCAGCTTGAGTTCCATCAAAAAGCTCTCCCTAAAAAGTACAACAATCAATCTTAGATGAACCCACAAAGTTTCTTGCACCAAAATTGGATATTACTCATGAAACTATTTAAAATCTCCCTCTTCTAAACAATAGACTATAAAAATCATAATCTTTATTTCAGTAGTTATAGTTGTATGATCCTCTTGTTGACTAGTACTAAAATTGAGAAGAGAGAAGAGACACTGACATTTTGGGTTGAAAATTGCAAACTTTTTAATAATTTGAGATTATGCTCTAATTTGAAGTCCATTCATCTTCTAGTAGGGGGTTTAAGTAATAAAAAATATATAAATATTTTATTCGTCTTTGGATCTTTACGAAATTAGACTCCATATTGATTGTTTGATTCCCAAATTTTAAGGTAAATGAGGTGAAATTAACTACATCTCATGCTTCAATTTAGATAATCTCAATTCTCAAGGCCCAAATCCATATTGACTTTGAAAGAGTTTTAGAGGTTCAATCAATCCAAAACTCTCATTGAATGCAATTATGGTACTAAAGACCACTTGCCTTCCAAATGTAACATAAATATATTTTATATAAAATAGGACAATTGCTACAAACAAGAAAATCCACACTTATCCAAATTTGTAAAATATTCTTTTTGGTTTAATTATAAATTTCATATTCAAACACTTCACTAATCCATTTATGTGAATACTAGAAAGTCTTTTTTAAAGATGATTCCAAAGCAAGAAGTTTTTTGTACACTATCATAACGTGAAAGACAATGGCATTCAAACATTGCAATGTACCTTGTATACAACACCAAAACCTCCTTCACCAAGCTTCTTGTCCTTGTCAAAGTTGTTTGTAGCCAATTTCACCTCTTTATAAGAATACAAATTGGGTTTCACTTCTTTCTTGTCAAATTCTGACATCACCAATTCAAATATATCATCAACAAAAATGCATGTCATGAATTTTCTAATACTAAACACACACGAAGGCATGCAACTATATATCAAAGCCTTGAAATATTTGCCAACTATAAGAAGAGAGGGATTATCTAGTTGCAAATTTCATAGTTAAATGGGTTTATAAATAAAATAGTGCTCTAAAATGAAGCAATACATCCAAATGGCATGAATGAGTTGTTTAATTATATATATTGATAACCCTCACTTTCCAAAGCAATTGATGATGGCAAGTAAAATTATCTTTATTAAACCAACTTTTGTCAAGAAAATAAATTTGAGAAAGGCCAAGACTATCTCACCGTCTAGAATGATATGAAGAGCTTTGATTCTGCCCATCAAGCGCCATACATATATAGTCGTGACCAAAAGTACTATTACAAGAGCTGATGATGTTGATATTGCAATTATAACCTTCATCTTTGTATTAGACTTTGGAACAACTATTTCAAAACAAAATGTCAATGTTTTGATTGGGATTTGCATATAAGACTATACCCCACATGAAGTGAGCACTCATGACATCACAAGCTCAACAAAATTGAACAATCAAATATATGTCATGGAAATAGTGAGATACTATTGGAAATATCAAATTTGATTAAATTGTAGCAATTTAACCTTGAATTTCAATGTAGGAATGATAGACAAGAATTTATGTTGATAGCTTCTTCATTTCCAAATGCATTCCCATTTTACCATATGCTAATGTTATATTTTGAAATGCTTCATCAAATAGTTGGCAAGGATTATATGCACTTCCTAGAAAATGATTGTTTTCAACTTAGAAAAACATATTTTCACATCAATGCCTTTTTGTATAGGATACATTCAAAAAAAAAATCTTTCAAATTTTCATCCATTGAAAGCACTAAGTTGTACGCAATTGATTAAGAGAACACATTTCAATCTTAATCCTTAAATGTAGGCCTAAATTTACCAAGTGAACTATATGAACAAGTTGAAGATTGGTTTCTTAACCCCTAAATGATGCGGCAAACATTTATTGTTAGATGAATGACAAGGAATGCTTCTTTGTAGGATAGAATCGCAACTATTCATCCTCGGAATTAGGGGTAGAGAGGAGAGATCTTATACAATAGTTTGACTCCCAATGAGTATTTTTCATTTTTTTAAAGTGGATGATGTCCACAATCACTAGCCCGATGTTCAAGGGTTAACTTGCTTGAGTTGCACCATTCAAACTCCATTGATACTTGTCTCAAATTTGAAGTGAGCTTGGATTAATGCATGTATACAAAATATATAAATTGGTTTCATATTTATCATATTAACACAAAAGTCTAAAGTCACATAACAATCAAAGAAAAATCGCTTGTCAACAAAATATTATTGCTTTCTAACAAATTTTTGTAAATTTAGATCAAATTTGTACCAACATTTCCTAAAATGAACAAGGCATTATTCAATGAATGATTTCAAATTTTTATGAATATTATTAATTATTTCATCCAATATTATAAATTTTAATTCAACTTGCATGAAATATACAAAGTAAATGTAAAAGATATCATACCAGGTTGTGCATCTGCTGTTTGATTGATGCGACATATGCTTGATAAAATCATATTTTCAATTTTTTTGCACATAGGATTGCCTCCAAGGCTATCAATTTCATAAGCAATATTAATCAAAATACTATTTATATCATCCAATGAACAATAGAATGAGGTATTTAAGATCCAAATTCAAATTATTCAAATGACAAGTAATTGTTAAATTTATTTTGAAAGAAATCATAAAACAAATAAAACCAAACAAACTTACAAGAGTAAACTTGAGAATTGAAGGTTGAAGGTTGAGAATCGCCCATTCTTTGGATATTGCACCATGCCAAGTTTATTGTTTGTTATAAATACTTGTGATAAGTTGGAATTATCTAATTGAAGAATTGGAAGTTGCAAAGTTTGATATTCATTTTGACTAGCGTCCCTGAAGAATGATTGTCAATAGTGAGCATCTTGCAAATAAAATTCCAAGAAATTATGAATCAAGAAGGATGAATCATAGAATTCATTCAAATTTTGAAAAATAGAAAGGTTGTAATTCCTTCTACTAGAGAGAGATAAATAAGAAAATAATCCCAAATTTCTATTTTAGCTTTAATAAATTAAGAATTTGTTCATCTTACATCCCACTCAAAACCTCAAAAGACAAAGACAAGTTGCAAGAAAACTTGACAAAAGGCTACTACAAGCTATAAAGATTACAAACTAAAACAAAATATGATAATATCAATTGTAGATGTGACTTGAATTGACTCACAAAATTTGTAGACTTGGTGTACTTAAAATCTCGGCTGGAAATTGTCCACTTAAATTGTTGTTTTGGAAATATCTAAATAAAGATGAATACAAACCAAATGTCAATAACTATCATTAGTGTTCTCAAACATTTGAACCAACTTCAAAATTTCAAAAGCAATTGTTTGAACCTTACATTTCTTCAAGTGATGGTAGATAGACACTATCATTTGAGGGGTTTGTTTCATTGTATACATGAAATTTGATATCATAGAATCGATTATTGGATAAATCCATGATCCAAGGATTGAGGTAAGCCCCCGTGAAGAATGTCCCGTTGAAATTATTATTGCTGATATTCCTGAGAATCCAAAACAAAATATTGTAAATGGAGGTTGAAGATGTTCAAAGCAATTGTGGGGTTCAATTGCCTACAACATTCTTCTAATAAGCAAGTGTGATATCTAAATCTTATGTCAAATGTATTCAACTTCTACTTTCATTGATGAATTTGTGCATGTTTAAAAAACTACATTCTATTGGTAGAATTACAAAGTTTTAATTTCTTTTCATTTATTCAAATATCATAAAAATTCAATATAATTTGAATTTTCAACAATTATATGGTTGTTGGCGTAGTTACTTGATTGGTTTTGAATTACACATCTAAGATGACAAGCTTCTAAATGAAATGGTTGCTTCAAGTTTTCTATGGGGTAGGTCATTCTCTTTGCATCCAAGCTCTCTATGTGTTTATTGAAAATAAATTTAATGAATGTTTTCCTAGAACAAATGATTTTCCATTTCCAAGATCATAAAGTTTCCAAGATGAAGTTTAATATTGCAATTGCTGATTTTGCATGTTGAAATTCTTTGTACAATCATACATGAAACGAAAGTCTCTATAATTACAATATTTTTTTAAATTGTTTTGTAGCATCCATTCATTTATTAAGCATGGTCCCATCTAATAGGATATACAAAGGTCTACTTTTTGAGACATTTTCATTGTTAAATTAAAAATACATAATTTTGAGATTAGAGTGTGATCTTGTGTACAAATTAGAATTTACCTATTACAAAATTATTATCATTGAAATACAAGAAACTTTACATTCTTTCCTTCTTAACATAATTCGTCAATATAGAAAATTGATGAGATAGAATTGAAATTTTTATTGCAAGATGTGCATGAGGAAAAAAATTCAAGTAATGTAATGATTTGAGTTCTTACAAGTAAACCAATCTTGTATTCACATCGAGGCTTCTAAAGTCGATTATCCCTGAAAAGTTGTTCATACTCAAATCCCTGCATATCCAACATTTAATATCATGGCTTCTATGTCTATTAATGAAATAAATTGAAGATATTAATTTAAAAAAATTAATCAAACATACTTGTGAAGACTTGAGATAGTGTAGATAAACATGCTACTATCAAAAAATATTTTTTAATCAGTATATGATTTGTCATTTAGTTTAGAAATTGGCATCATAGTTGTTGAAGAAATTGAATCAAATTCATTACAATTGAGAATAGTGATAAGATTTCTTGCAATTAGCAAAAGTGTATTTTATAAGGATTTATTAGATACATGAAATTCATTACAAAACTGACTAAGTTTTTTTTACCAAAGATTGATTAAAAATTTCAATTGTGTAATTAATATTTCTACATGAAGTTACTTTACTTGCCATAGAGAAGATTTGATATAAATAAATTTTTAAAATAAATGCCAAATTTTTTTCAAAAAAATGATTTATGTGGAGAACAGATATTATGGAATATTTCTAGTTTTAGCATCAAAAAATATTTAGATTAAGATGTATTGACCCTACCCTTCAATCATAGTATACATTGTATTTTAAATTTGAAAGATCTAACATTAGATTTGTAGTCTCTCATTTCTATCATTTTTCAGTTGTAAAAGACAAGTACAAAATAATTAATGACCTTAAGGTTAAAAAATAAGGAACTTACAAATTAAGAAGTTGGGGCATTTGCAAAAGTTCATCAAGGAATGGCCCACTAAAATTGTTGTTAGAAATATTCCTGCATCAATATAAATTTTGCAAGGTGAAGGTATATGTTAGTAGGGATTGTTTACAAATACTAAACTAATTATATAAAATGTGCAAAAACTATAGACGGTGTGGAATATATAGTCTTTACTATCTAAATATTGGATATGAGGTTCTTTGGAGGCAAAACACAAAGCTTATGGCTATTAACACACACCTTTTAGATAACAAGTTCAAAAAATAGTAGAAGTATTTTTGGGCATTATTCATAAATAGAATACCATCATGTTGGGCAAGCAAGGATGAAGAAACAAACAAATAGGTTACATAAACTTACAAGGAAAATAAAGATGGCATGTATAAGGAGCCTGGATTAAACAACTGATGGGATCCGTTGTATTTTGCAAATCGGATACTAGTGAAGTCATTGTATGACAAATCTAATATCGTAGCATCAAAATAAGAACCGGTAGAGAATGTCCCTCCCAAACAGTTATGGCTAAAATTCCTAAACATTCCCAATCAAAAACTCATTGTGAGAAATAGTAATAAGATTAAGACATTGAACTTCAACTACATGTGACTAGTACATAATGTCCCTCCAAAATGGTTATGGCTAAAATCCCTAAACATCCACAATCAAAAACTCATAGTTAGAAATATTAATAAGATTAAAACATTGAACTTCAACTACATCAAATAATGATTTTACATGGATCATACTGTAGAGTGACAACAACAAATTAGAAACAATGTGGTCATATGGTACAATCTTGTAACTAGTGGAAAAGAATCTTACAAAGAAGGAACTTGATATATTGAAGAGGGACTCCAATATTGGAGATCTAGAGGTCCCTCTAGTTGATTAAATTCCACACTTCTACAAAAGACAAGGGAAATCAAAAGAAATTTAAAATAGTGAATTCTAACTAATTAAAGAATGGGAATCATATGAATTATTCTTATACAAACTTTAGTTTAAGTAATCAAATCATCAAAAACTTGAATTTCCATCAACATGTAGTTTATAGTTCATAGTGTAGTTTCATCAAAATAGATGATAATTTAGTTAAATTTTTGTTGAAATAGACTATTTCCATTATTAGCATTTGTGAAATTCACAAATATTTTACAAACAAATGACTGTCAGTACCATATAGTAGTCTTCACTTCATTTTGTGAGAACATTTGTAAAATCTGTGTGAAACATTTTACTAGGCATGTCACTATGTTTTCAAATTTTAAATATTGACTAGATTTATGAATACAATGTGAAATAACTAATTTAAATATTTTGAATCAAAATAGAAAATCAAAATGGAAGATCATTTGAATTAGTGATACATGCTGAATCTAAGACTCCTGGAGGACAGCTGAATCTGGAGTTGCATGCATGATGCATCTTAAAATGTCCTCAAATTGTCTAGTCTTCCATCTTTGACAAATCAACCCATGCTGAACTTAACTACAATGCAGTCTGCTATCATAATTAAGAGCAATTGAATGACTTCTTCTCAATTGATTGGCACTAGGTATACTCACAGGGAATTGAGAGACGAACAGAACAGAGTCCCTTGGGAGCTCACTCGAAGACTCCCACTGAAACTGTTGTAGCTCAGGTCTCTGTTATCAAGACATACATGCATCAAATTAGAAACCGAATAAAACCTCAGCACCACAGCTCAGACACGAGAATACATGAAAGCAGGAAATTCTGTCCCTTGTTGTTGAATGATGTGGGTATCAATTTGCATGCATCTCACAGGTCTTGCAGTGTGCAGTCAGCGTTGTAAACATCTGAGGGCAGTGTTCCGCTTAAAGAGTTGTTGATCAAGTGTCTGCACCACCACACCTTGTTGTTGTGAAATTGTCGAGAACCCGGGTGCCAGTTAAAATTTGTGACATTCACCTACACAAAGCTCTAGATTGAGCTCCAGGCCAGGTCGTGGAATTTCGCCAATTCAAGGAAATTGACTTTCTATGTTAATGTTGACTTACGAAATAACTTGGAGCGTTAAAGCGGCAAATAATATGGCAGGATCTGTGGATTGAGCAAAGCAAGTGCGGAGGCTAATATCGTGAATTTCGTTAAATTGGCCCTGATTCCGGTTCCAGAAATAGTGATTTACATTCTACACAAAGCTCCAAAAACTAAAAACTAGGACTGGTACAGATTTCGGCCAGTTTCAGCTGGCTGATAGTTTCAGCCACGCGTCCCGAAACGTGCCAAAGTCGTGGAAAAACTCCAATTAAACGAATTTGGCGTTCCCAGTAAACAAATTGAAAACACAATTGGCCATGACTGAAGAAGTCACTCCTTCCATAGTTGACATAACTTGGCTGCACTTACAAGGTTGTTAGGTTGGGCATTTGGAACAGCTCAACCGGCACTGGCCCCGTCAGCCTTGGATTATGATTTATGATTCTGCAAAACTCAGGTGCGTAGGTGAAATTGATAATACATGCAATCGTGACTATGTACGTGATAGGATTATCAAATCAAAGCACTAGCTGTTCGGGTATAAGAATTGGGGACTAACATGGTACCCAGGTTGGTCAAGTTGCTAATCTCCGAAGGCAGTTCTCCAATTATGCCGTCGAAGCCACACTGGTAATAATCGCCAGCATAATCGACAGAATAATCGCAGCTCTCATTGCTCCCAAACAACCTGGGAGGAAGGTGGGCCGACGATTCAGTAACAGCAAACAAAATTCTAGACAGATCACAATTTTCTTCCTTCTACCCCAACGGTGCGACCGAATAGGTCGTAGCACTACAAATCCATTATGACTTGAAGAAGCTCAGACTCACAGCAAGGTTGTCACGGATACGTCAAAATGTGTCGGACTTTCATCGAGGTTTCGGACTACTGAAGAACATCGAACTCCACGCCATGCCCCTTCAAATTCGTAACGAAAGTCCGGCTCAGCGAAGACGCCGGTAAGGTTATTGCACGGATGTTGCTCGAGAGACCAGTTGAGAAGGGTGGACAACTGAGGGTTCTGCTCCGTCCAAATTTGGAAAATGGCGTTCAAAGCATCCGCTGCCACAGTGAGTGTTCCACAAACGCACTTTCATCAGCTTCCCACGACGTAATCATCACAAACGTAACTTCGATTAGTGAAGCAAGCATGATTCAGGAGGAGGAGAGCGTGATATATGAGGCAGCTAGAACGTCAGTTCCGTTTAATAGGTGGTTTTCCATTAAAATGGCGCTGCGGATTCTCAGCAAGAAAGGAAGGAAAAGAAAAGAAACGAGGGAGGGAGGGGGGAGGGGGAAAGGGGAGGAAATCCTAGCATAGCAGTGCACATTAATTGCAATTCATTATTAATGTGCATATCTATCAAGCAACACATTTACAACCTCTGGAAATGCCAAGGTGGCGCATACGTGGAATATCGCCAAGTTACCGGTATTGACGTTCCTGATGGTCAATTTCGATATGCTGACACGATTTTGGCGCTAAAAATGGTGACTTAAGAGAAAAGAACGGTCTAATATCTAAAATCTGTTCAGATTTATGTTTCAGAACGCTCCCTCTGCAAGGTGTCACAGTGTTTGAATATCGCCAACTGGCGTTCTAGACAAAAGCGAGCATGCAGCATTTTAATGAGTGCATCATCCATGGAGCCCAATTTCAAGATAACTAAAACTAGGAACCGAGAGAATTTCAGTCGCATAGGGCACACTTTGCACACTCACAGAAACTTCGTTCAGTGAGAAAAACTTCGAGCTCACAAGCAACATGTGTAACACATCATGCATGAGCAGTACCTTCGAATTGTTGAAAGACGACGATGTTTTGCGGTTGCGTCGTCGGAGTGGGTGCCGGTGCATAGGCGTCTGTTGTGATGCAGTGAACGTCTTCCATTACGAACGTGGTCGACGTAACAAAGAGAAGAGCGACCATGAGGAGACGTCCATAGCCCAACACCTGCACCCCATCAGACTGCAAGAGGACTCCTCTGCCAGCTCGAGTTGACGTCATGCCCACGCCCGTCTTACAACAACTCACCATCTCCGCCAGTGATCGAAAACGTGAAAACGACAGGCCCGGATGCAAGACCTGGTGAAACATATATTCAGTCGAACCAACGACTCAAGCATGAACAAGAAATGAAAAAGAGCACTCGACTTCCACTTCCACAGTTCCACTCAAAATTCTCTGTTCACAGTGGTGATCCACCGGGCAGGAAAAGTATGCACGGACTTAAGGAGACTGGGGGAATTATACATATACAGACAGGAACAAGAAAACAATTCTGGCCTCCCTGTGAGATTCCAGGCGAATCCACACAATTCCCCAGTGATTTCCATTTCTCCCTGACGTTCAAAGAAATGTGGCAATTCCCCTGGAGTGCGAGGTCCAGGAGGAAACATGGGAGAAATCCCGAATGTTTATCTATGGGTTTATGAAGAGTTTCTTAGTCAATGCCTAGTGATGACAGAATTTGACAGAGTAATTTACACTAAAATACACTGGGAGTGGAATTTGGACCCCGAAAGGACAGTTGTCCAATTCCCAGAGACAGACAAGAACATTTGTCTAGTTTCCATCTTGGCTTTCTTCTGTGAAATGTTGGTTTGAGCACACGGGGAAGTGAAATGAGACCTTCCTGTGGCGACGAAGTTGGAACTGCCCGAGCAGCGAGGAACCGACTGAAAGCTGCGACTGTGATCAGCACACCTTCAATTGCGAACAGCAATCAGCAAAGCAAACGCGTATTGCAGCAAACCAGTCGGCACTAGCAAGAAGGGCAGACGTCCAGTATTTTATCAGGCAGGTGGCCAGGGCTAGATCCCGTGCTGTTTTGTCTGGGCCGCGGGCTTGTTCGCTGCCCGCACAAAAATACCGAGCTGCCCGTCCCTGTGGGTCATACCCGGCTCTGGTCCGTCTTTGCCTTGCCATCACTCCATGTCCCCGCCTTCCCCGTCCATGCAGCGTTTGTTTCTCGGCCCTCCCGAAGTTTGTTGTCGATTCCTCTGTCCAATACTCGTATTGTGGATTGCATATATTCGTAGTGGCGACTAAAAACCCTAAACTGAAGAGGATTCACTTTGGACACTTTTCGTATTAAGATTTTATTGCTCGATTTACTGACTAGGGCGTCTTGATTTGAGTTCTTGAACTTCATGGGCCTGCAAGGATACCAATTATTTGATAATCCTCAACGTATTATGTTACCTCTTCAAAGAGTAGGTACCGTTTCAAATGGAACATAGTATGCTACAAATCAACCATTCGAGACATCTACTATCACCCCCTGGACTTTGGGCTAGCTCTGCGGTTGATGTTTTTCCGAGATCGGAGTTTGATTGCTTTGAGCAAATTAATCTTCAATGTTAAAAAACGCATTCAGCTTCCCGAAGATCTGAAATTAAATTCTGAGGGTACTGCAGAAACAAGCCATCCATTGCCGTGCCTTGTTTTCTTCGATTGACTTCTCCGAACACCAAGTTTCTGTGAGTCCTCCCATGATTGAGGGGCTCTCAACCCCTGAAGTGCAGCAAAACGTTTGTGACGACAAAGCCGCATGAGGTGACTCCCACGTCCGACAAATCATGAGCTTATAATATTACTTGCGACAGTGAAATCTCCGTCGTTGCAGCCTCGTAGTTGACAAGCACCGTTCTCGAATGCGGACTCTACCTTGAAACTGTATTCGGATTTCCGAAACGATACAGTACTGCAAGGATCGACGCGGAAAGGCTGTTGAACAACCAGCTCTGGATGGGGAAGGCGGGAAGATGGAGTGATGGCAGGGCAGGGCGAAACTCTTGAAAGCAGGGCAGGGAGGATCAGAGCCGGGCACCAGCCACAGGGACGGGCGGCTCGGCAAGTTTGTCCGGGCAGCGAATCTGCCGGGGCCCAGCCAAAACGGCGCATTGATCTCTTGAATGTTCTCGGAATCTCGGCGCATATCGCAGGCATGATCCAATGAAAATGGGGTCGTGAGTAATGATAGTCACATGGACACCGGACAATATTGGAAAACATTCAGAACAAAATAATCGGAAGACCGTGTTAATGGGGCGAATGCCGAATGGGTCTTCTTCGAATGTTCAGACTGGTTTGGCCTTCTACTTCGGGAAAGGGAATTGAATAGCACTTGTTTAGTCGCTTTGCACACTGTTCCGAAAAGTCAGCGGTGCGGGCCTTGTTGCTTTGCCGGCGGATTCCATCAAAGAGGACTCAAAGGAGTTCTTGAATGGCTTTGTGAATCGTTTTGTCAACTGACTGCGGAACTGAACCACTTGTGTGTGTTCTGGCTGTACGGAGGGACGCCGTCACAAGTTAAGTTACTTGCATCGTAACATTCTGTAGCTAGGGGCTGCCCCCCCGAATCATGTTGAATATTCCACGTCCACGCCCATCAAGAGGTAGTGGGGCAAGTGGCTTAAAGCACGAGAGTGGTCACTACCGTAGCCGGATAGCACCTTCGGCATCGTGGTTGTGGTGCTCAACATTTAATTGAAGTATTAAAATAAGCGTCGGTGCTCTAAAATATGACTTTGAAATGTTCGGCAATAAATTCAAAGAAAACAATATTCAACAAATATCTCACGTAGCTTCAAATAAACTCCGAAGCGTACATAAGCGTAATTGACGTTTTGAGAAAAATCATTTTGAATTGCTATTTGGAAGAATATTTTGGAATTGATACAAATGAAAGTTGTAGACTGGGAGTTTTGCTAAACTTCTGAAATCTTGATGGCATTTTAAATAAATGGATAAGCACGAGATCTCAATTGTTCAGTAGAAATCAAGCCAACTGAAGGACTGCAAACCGTCCTAAATGCTTTACCCTTTAATATTTTGCTTTGTACATTGTATGAATGCTTGCAGTTGTAAGAGAAATAACCAGTGCTGTGCTCGAAGGACCAGGGTAAACTCCCAGGTAAACTAGGTGAGAACCTGGGATTCACTCCTGTGAGTACCTCTCTAATTCAAGTATTGACATTATAAAGGATTCCCCAAACGACAGCTCTTTATCAACCAATAATTTCTCAGAGGCGTGGCATCAAGTGAAGGAATTCAACTTACCCAGCAGCACCATTTGTCACACCACCAGCAAACTCCTTGCTCTTAGAGATCAAAGGGTACCGGTAGTTGTTAGCATATACACCAGCTACACTGAATAGGGGTATTAAGGGGACCAAAAAATTAAAGGGACTGATTGTGGAAAATTGTAGATGTTAGAAACATGATGTACATCTCTGGGACACTTCAATAACTACTGATGTACAATGAAGGTAGATATTTATATAGTGTGAAATGTCAATTAATTACTATGGGTCCCCTTAATACCCCTATTCAGTGTAGATATCTGAAAGTGTTGTCATCTGGTGACACAGCATACTTTTTTCTATACAATGTGCAATTGTAAAGAAAAAGCAGTTGTAACCTTAAAGCAAGTGTTTGCAGGATGAACATTCTTGCAGAAGATCGAAATAGAGGTTGATACATTGCAAAGATCAGAAACAATTTTGTTCAAGCGGTAAGTACACCCCTTATTTCGTGATTCCCATCATATGGGTAGTTAGCAACAAGTACCTCCTGTAACCAATATGATCATAATAAGCATGCATTTTTTGACTGAGTAACAAGTCTACATGCAACCACAGCATTTTAGCAAGGCACTATTACTGAGTGCATAGCATCTTACAATGAAAACCAATCCTGAAAAGAGGCCATCCAGTTCGAAAATGCAGGGAGGGATGTTAATTAGATGTACCTCAAGAAAACTTTGCTAGTGCTGTAAAACAAGTAGAATGAATCCAGTTCATCATGCCACACGCGTTTCAAACTGTTGCTTATCGTCATTGTTATTCTGAGGGAAAAACTATACGGTGAGAACGCATACAATTGTGAAAAACAATGAGCTACACATAGGATTGAGCACAACCTAAACCTGAATACAAAAGAAATTGAATCTTACTATTCATTCTATGGATTCCATTCTCAGATGGATTATGCTCGTTCTGATACATTAGAATGCATAAGAAAGACTCCAGAAGGGGCCTACATATTGTGTTTACACCATGACAGGCCCAAGCAAGAAAAATTTGCAATGCAATTTATGTGCTATACTGTATTACATGCAACCAAGCACTCTAAAAGTTGATCAAGACTATGATAGCACAACTAAGATCCTACATTTAACAAGAATGATGGTGACGCACTTGATCAGGAAAATCACGGTTGAGATCAATATTCATGAGCATTATTCCTTGTGGGACTCGTCTTTGCAGCAAATCCATCTGGATTCATGGATGGGAGTAGATGAAGATGCATTCTGTCCACAATAAGATTGGCCTGCATCAATTTCCACCACAGCTTAATATGAATTCAGGATCAACATGCAACTTACCTTATTTGTCCATTTGCCATGAAGATGGGAGTCATTCAATTGGATAGAATCCCATTCAGGCGATAAATCAAAGAATTGCCAAGTGATCTGACTTTAAGAAATGTAATTGCCAAACTAACATGCATTGCAAGCGAAGGACATGACCCTCAGCAGTGTCAGTGGTAATAGGAAGTCAAGAAGGAAACATGACATTAGACTTTAACTAAAGACACTTGAAACCTTTGGGCGTAGAAAATCCCACAAATACATAAAAGAGAAACATACCGTAGAGTCTTTCAGATAATTGTTGCACAACCAATCTGCAAGCAGAAGCACCAACTCCCGTCCCAAGGGCTCATCTCCATGCGTGTTTCCTATAAAAAAAAAGGCATCGAAACTTCAATCTTAGGTTTCTGAAAAGACTAAGACCTTTGTCATTCTTAATGATGAATAATTGAGAAAGCCAGATACCTTAAAAGCAGGTTTTGGTTCTGAAACTCCAGGCTCGTTTGAAATTTCCAATGCCCGCTGCATCCAGAAACAAAAAGGACTAATTGTTCAGACAGAAAAAGCTTTGCAGCAAACTTTCTCAGGTGGAATTTGTCAAACTCAATATCCTCATTTGTGCAAGTGACCGAAGGAGGGCACTTCCAACTCTATAGCTGAATTAAATTATTTGGGAAGATTCAAAGAAGAAGAAGAAAAAGAACAAATATAAAGAAGAAATCATAGCCCACTTTAATCAACTATCAATACCTTAAGTTGTTTTGTTTTGTTATGGTGAGATCTCCTGGACCATGCATCCCTTGGTTGCATTTTTATCACAATCGGAAAGTCCTCAATGAAAAGGGGTGCACAAGCTTTATTTCATGGCATTCAGACTCATGGAAGAAAAGATATTGAATTTCAAAGTATTTATGAATTTTAAAAAAATTAAAGAATAACTTTTACTTTTAATTCAAAGTATGGATATGAAAGGAGATTAAGGAAGGCTTAGCCATCACTTTTGTGGTAAATACAAATGATATCCCAGTGCTTGTGGCAATGGCACAGGGCACACTAGTTAGCTTCTAAAGTGAACTTTCTACTTGTAGCGTGGTCACTAGGTTTTATCCACAGAATTTTCACAACCTAATCATTTTCATCCTTGTGAACTTATTGAATACAGATGCTCACTCAGATGGCCAAGTGTGTCCTTACCAAGGTTACATCAAGAGTGCTATTCCCTATGCTGAATCCACCAACATCCACCACCGCAAGCAAGTTCAAGAGAAAAATTAGATCTTATTCCGGCAGAAGAAATGTCAATAACTACTACAGAAACAGAACAAATTCCTTGTGCCATTTGAAAGAGAGCAAATTCTTGTCTTAGGGTCAGAAATAAAGCGTACGTGTAAAGCCTAGATATGTGCTTGCAACGTCAATTGAAGGTTTTAAGTGCAGCTGCCAATTCCAAATTACTTCTATAACGAGCTACGACAGCATTAGCCGAAGTAGCATTTCCCACGTTCCTATCTGCAAAAGAACCAAAATAACCACAGAATCAGACAAAATAATCAAACGAAAGAGACTCCCCAAAGCCAAGAAGTCTATAAAAACGGAAGAACGAAGCTGAATAACTTACGGAAGAAACGAAAACTCATGAAGATCTATGACAACTATAAAATGACATATTCTGAAGCTCAATAAACTTGGACCGATTTTGTCTTCATTCTCCTATCTAACATCCCATTTTACTAAAGAATTTTCGTTTTATACCATATTGTGATACGTTGAACCTTCTTAAAAAACGATGTGAAAATGCTACATCAGCACCCAGCTCTCCACTCAAAGTTTACCACCGTCATAGTTCCATTGTCATATATCAAGGGTTGCAAAGACCAATGTAAAAACATTAAATACTGCAAATCCAAAAAACAAAGAAACTAGATGAATCGAAATTCACATCCAATTCTTCCAGCATCGTAATTGAACTTAAATCGGACATGCAATCATGAACGAAAAAATAAAAAAAAATAAAAAGAGTGCAGTACCTTGACTTGCAGAGTTCGCCGAGACCATACACGAGCATAACCAGAACGAGAATTACAGCGACACCCATTATCATGTGCTGGCTACAGAAGAACGCATACAACGGAAACTCTTTAATGCAATGTCCGTAGTCCAACCCCGAGAGCTCGCATGTCCTCCAAGCGCTTTCAAGCAAATTGTTGTAGTTCATAAGATTTCATGCACACGGTAGATGTGGTGATCATAAGTGGTAGCGCGTTGAGGTAGTCGCTCTGGATCAAAGGAGCGCTCGAGTGCAAATGCAGCGAGGGGAAACTACAAGTGGTGGCAGCGAGGCGCCTCAAGTAGAATCCGAGTTTCCGTCATCCTAGATTCTTTGCCTTGATTGACCTGGCATGTTTCAGTCCACCCTTGCTTCTCGCATAGATTCGTCTGTTTCAAAGAATTTTTTTAATTTGCAAACTGCAGACCCCCCAAGGGACCGCGCCTCTCGCACCGAGAGTGGTCCAGAGTAGTGTCTACGTCGGCATTATTTAGAATGATCCTCCGTACCGCTTCACAGATCACGACACAGTGGTTTCTCTTGCTGTGCATGTAGATTTAGGTTTTTAAAAAGATAAATTTTGGATTTCCGATCCTCGTACTTCAAAGAGACTCTTAGCATCGAGAGGGGTCGTGAGGAGTGCCGTGGTCAGGATTCGAGTTCTGCCATGCAGCACAGGTCACGAAGCTGTGGTCTCTCTTGCAGATTCAGGGTGTTTTTATAAAAAAATTGATTTCCGACCTCCAAACCCCCCAAGGATCCTTTTGACACCGAGAAGTGTTCCGAGGTCGGCGTTCGAGTTTCACCATGCTGCATATTACATTTCAAATATTCCATATAGAATTGCAAAGAGTTCTCTGCAAATAAATGTGGGGAAAATTTAAGGTGACTCCATTCAGGGAGGTCTCTTGGCAAGGCCAAATGTTGACCAATGTGTACAATTCACTTTGAGTTTGTGACAAATTCTGTAAGCTAGCACAAAATATGATGTTGCCGTTTGTGCATGCCTGGTACTATTTAAAGTTCTAAGTTACTAAACCTGCAGCATAATACGTCCTATCTAATGACGATGGTGGCCATGACGACGTCCGTGACGGTTGCCACCACCCAAATGAAATTCTTGCTTATGAATTTTGTTTGCTTCATGATGCTCATATACAGCATACCCTCCCAGACCTAAAGCGGCAGCCTCTGCAGCTTGAGCTTCAACATGGTGTCGGTGTGCATGAGCAGGATCCACTTTCTCTTCATGCTTCTCATACTGGAATACAGAAAACATTTGGACATCCAAATTAGGGTCACTCCGATGCTTCTCATCGAATACCATACCAAGACAGAAATAGCTTGCATGCGTTGGCAAGCTTTTCCAAAACTTGCAACAACACAGAATCACATGAAATTCGTTTGCATTTCCTAGTCTTTGACAACCAAATTGGGAGGTCGTTCAATGGAACTTACAGCAGCAAAAGCAACAGCCCCAAGAGCGCCCATCTCAGCACGGTGCTCATTTTGCCGATGCCGGTGCTCCTCGGCTTGCAGAGACTGCAACTCTTGACCAGGATAACCTCCATAGCCGCTGGGCTGCTGGTACTGCATCACTTGTTCTCTGTAGGCTTGAGTGCCATAGGAAGGACCTTGCTGTCCATACCCACCATATGGAGCTTGCTGTAACGGATCATAGTTATATGAAGGAGCGCCGTAACCGTAGGACGACGACTGGTGGCCATGGCGCGCGTGACGGGGCGACATAATCACTTTCTGTCAAATCCTCAAGATACTTCGAATCTGTTTCAAAAACCCAAACTCACTCTCGCAACTATTCAAGACTACTCACGCCAGAAACTACGGCTCTCTCTCACTATTCAGTTCAAGACGTATAACTCTCGCAACTCAGGACTAGTGCACTCTGATTGCCCACAATTCTGATGAATCCGGTAAGAACGTTAACCCAAATGCTGGTGGAGTGAGCTAGGCTGCCGGAACAACTATATATGAAACTATTCGTGTGCACAAGCACCGACCTCGTGTGGCGTGAACCAGCGTTACCTGCGAAATCAAACCGGCTTGAGAGTGAGTGAAGGTTTGGGAAGTTAACACGGCAACCAATTGTACCGGAGATGGAGTTGTCAGACTTCGGGAGACTGGAGATTTTTCGGAGAATGCTCTGGGTTTGGACTTGGTGGTGTCCCCTTCTTTGCAGGGGAACTTCTGCTCATTTGTGAACCCCAAAAAAAAAATGCCCAAAAAATCTAATCAGCCGGCGGCGGAACGTTGCCTGGCTTCCCCGACGCCGAACGTTCCTTTCCCGTGGACGCGCAGCCGCGGTCGATGGACGCACGGTGCCGCGGCTGTTTCGGGAACTGAAACTTTCTTGGAAGAGCCTCCGATTGTCGAATCTCCGTCATCTCCACAGATAATTATACAGTCTTTCGTGGTGGCCACCTTAATTACCGTGTTCTCCTCCCTTCGCCGCCAGTGCACTCACAAGTCGCTTCAATTCACATCCAACACTGCATCTCGAGGTGCCTGTGAGCTCGATATGGGCTCACATTGTTGATATAAATCAATAGTATGTATCTTACTCACACCAGGTTTGTCGATTGCCTGTTTCGGATCAGTTTCAGGTTTCAGGTTCGGGGATTCAAGCTAGTCTGCTTGTGAGTGGCGGGAAATTCAGGAGAGAATTTTGTGCTTGGAGTGAATAGTTTTCAAAGTGTGCTTGCAAGTAGGTTTGAGTCTTGAGGATTTGAAGTCCTGAGCAGTAGTACGTGGTTAATATGTCGCGTCATCACCATCACGGGCGCAATTGCAGAAACCAGTCATCGTCGTATGGTGAGGGCGCTCCAGCATACAGCTATGATCCATCCCAGCAAGCTCTGGCTGCTCCATATGGGCAACAGATGAATCCTGTGTATGGACAGCCATCTTCACATGGTGGGTATGGACAACAAGTGATGCCACACCAGCAGCCGAGCAGCTATGGTGTCTATCCTGGTCAAGAGTTGCAGTATCTGCAAGCAGAGGAGCAGCGGCATCGGCAGAACGAGCACCGCGCGGAGATGGGCGCTCTTGGGGCTGTTGCTTTTGCTGCTGTAAGTTCCTGCAAACTACATCTTAATCTACTTGTAATCTTTTTGGAAATGCAAAAAAATTTCAATTCGTGTGATTATCTGTTGTTGCAAGTTTCGGAGATCGAAAGTTGCTATATATGCAGGTTGTTTCTGTCTCGGTATGATATTCGATGAGAAGCATCTGAGTGACCGTAATTCTGATGTCCAAATGTTTTCTGAATTCCAGTATGAGAAGCGTGAAGAGAAAGTAGATCCTGCTCATGCACATCGACACCAGGTCGAAGCTCAAGTTGCAGAGGCTGCAACTCTAGGTCTGGGAGGGTATGCTTTATACGAGCATCACGAAGCAAACACAATACACAAGCAAGAATCTGATCTGGGTGGTGTTAAACACCATGGACACCATCACCGTCAATAGAGATGGAACACACTGTCTGTGTTTAGAACGTACGTAGCTAGAACCCTGACGAAGAATTTCAAGCAATACTGGATGTTTGTTGAGGGAGTTAGTATATTTCTGCCTTCCAATTTATTCTTTTCTCTGAAAGTTGCAATGTTGTCATCTTGCCATCTACATGGCCATGCCAAAAGAGTCTACATGAACGATTTCACTTTTCCTATTCTCCAAGCATGCAGAAAAACTGCACAATTTTCTATTTTCTACATGGTGGCTGAAATAGTGTCTTCAAGCTTAATCCTTGTGCATACTCTCCAGTTTTGGCTTGCACTGTAAACCGCTCATGCACATGACCTGTTGAGTAGAATGAACTTCTAGGTTTGGGGTCCCTGCAGCTTCAAATGAAAGCTCCCTGTGGGAATTGAAACAATTGTTGTTCGTATGAGGATTCCAGAAACATTCGGCAGTTTTTTGGGTTTTTTTAATTAATTTAAAACGACCCTTCTATATTGGTAATTAGTTAGTGTTTGATGGGTAGAATCAGAGCTCTTGATATCATTTTGGAAGGTGAAATAGCCTTGGCCTTTCCTATCACATTAGATGACCTCAACAAGGCAAACAAGCCTCACTGTAAGGCATGAAAGACCCGTCCATTTTCCATCACGTTTAGAGGGATGGACTTGTCATCTATTATAACTTTCGAAGCATGCACCCAATGAACTTAAATTTTTTTTATTGGAGGTGGCTAGTTGGCTTAATTGTAATTGTATCCCTTATTTTTTGAATTATAAAAAAAAATTACGTTTAAAAATCAATTTTGCTTATTTATCGCATTTTGAGGTTTTATTATGGTTTTTTAGTATGGAGTAATATCTAGACATGAAATTTCTATGGTCTATTCTAACATAGGCAGGTATATTCCTATCAAAGCATATACAAAACATATTATTTTATGTCCACTACATTTGTACAAATAGGGATCTTTGGTGCATACACTTCTGAACATTGAAGATGGTTTTAAGATCATTCTTTTAGTAAAATTAATGACCGAGTCCTCACAAATGGTCAATTTTTAGTTTTTTTTAAAGATTTTCTATTTATTATTAATTTACACCTCATTGTATCTATTTTCTATGACAAATTGTCTTTTTTTTCACATAGTATTGTTTCAAAGCTCGCAAGTAATCCATAGTACTTGCAACAATATTTCGAGCCATGGAATTTTCCTCTCAATGGATAAGATTCTTCTGCTAGAGAGTACTCAGTAATGACCATCAAAATTCCTAATTTTGTCAAAATGGTAGAGAAAACAACAAATCTTTCTTGCAACCACCTATGACAACATCTAAAAGCAACATTTTTTTAGTCCCACTACCTCAAAGGTCAAATGATCAAGACTTTTTTGATAGACTGTTAGCTAGCAAATTCAAGAGAAATGAAACCCTAGAAGTGGTTTTGTAATTTTTTGACACTCTAGTAATATTTTATCATTTTTCAAGGTTGAAAACATAGGATAGCCTATGGATAATACAAAACTCACCTTGAATGGACATCCTTGAAGTATTAAATGTCTCACCTTTCATAAATTGGTTTTGAAACCTCCTAACCTTTCATTGGTTGCTTTGGAAAGTTGCATTGGATTTAAGTTATAGAAGCGTTCATTCAAGGCCATTTTTTAGGTGTCAAAGAAAGGAAAGTGTTGCTATTATGCCCTCATAAGTATGGCCAAAATCTTGCAATTGACTTCTTAAAAGATTTTTTTCTTCATAACTTCATCAACATTAACTTAGACATTAGATGAAATTCAGCTACTCTAAAGGACCATAAGTTCCCCCAAGTTCTCAGACTGTGGAAACTCGGTCACAACAGAAGTCTGACATGGCCGGATTCAGGCGCATCAAATAATATTAAATTTTTATTTTTAAAATGATTTTTTTTTTTTAAAAAGTAAATACATTATTTACGTAATTTTTAATTCTGGCCAGCAGTGGATGGTTCCCAACATGGGAAACCAGCTTAAAACTGCCCTCAAATGTAGCTGAATTTCATCTAATAAAATTAGATAATTTAAAATATAGGATGTTAATTCATTCAAAATAAAATTTACATAATTTTAAGAGATAACTAGGAGCTTGTAAATCCGTGTTGAAAACATTTATGAAATATGCATGAAATATGATTGGAATACATTCAACTATTCTTGAATATTCTAAAATTATGCTAAGTATGTTTAGTCCCCTTTTAAATACCTTACTAGTTTATAGTTTACATGGCTTTCTTAAATTACAAAGAAGTGACCTCATAAAGACTCTTTACAAAATTTCCCTTCAGAAATATGGAATTGGTGTATTTTTTTTACCTTCTTGAATTTAGTTATGTATTTTGATGTCAAAATCATCAAAGGCTCTAATGAAATCCACCCTTGTTAAATTCATTCGACACATTGACAATTGAAAAGGTTTAGGATCAAATAAAAAGATTTATGAAATGTGTGGCAAGTAAGAAATTATTGTATTTTCCCTGTGGGTAAATTCACCCTGCAAGGTCCACTTCGAAATGACGGATTAGGTCTTGCAGGTAGATTATGGTTGTTGCCCATAAGGCTCAAATCGTCTTTTGCAGGCATGTTGAAGAGCAGGGATTGTGATTGGCCTTAAAATTTCGAAGGCCAAGTCAATGCTCAAAATAGAGGAAATTTTAGCACTGCGTACCTGAAACTGCATTCCCCCTCATACCTCAGTGTAAAAATGGGAGAACTCCACTAACTTTCCCAAATCACAATCCAGTGACGAGTATTTACATGATATCACCATTACGACGTTGTCATATGATGACAAGACATTCAAATACGGAATCTGCCCGTCAGATAGAAGTTCGTAACCCCAAATGAAAAATCCTGACATAACAGACAATTAAATGTGAGCCCATATCTGAGGCCCGAAGAGCAATGAATCCTCTTCTCTGCAGACAAAAGGCACGGTTTTTCTTCTACGGAACCTCATGACGAACTGTGAGACATGAGAGGCTTGAAAGACCTCTCCCCACATCCAACTTAAGCTCCGACAATGCATTCTCGACACCAAAACCCTAAACCCTAATCTTAAACCTAAACGGCATCTGAAATTGTATATACAGCGGGGTCTGGAGTCGGCACCCACTCTCAGATGCTAACTAATTCACCCACCGGCATCCCTCTACGCATCCTCCTAATCTCACATGACAAGTCATGTAATCCGACACACATTGCTTCATGTATGAATAGGCAATCTGAAGTCAGGGAGTATGCAATCACAAACCCTAAATAAAACTCCCCTTATCAAAAAGAATGTAGAATGTCCCAGTAGACAGGTCAACACACACTCATTGAAGGAGCAGCATTGGTTTGAGGCTGGGGTATACGCAATCTCTGCTTTAGCCGACACCCACTCCGTTAAGGGAGACAAAGTGGTAACGCCTCGCAGCCAAAGCATTCACATCAAACCAGAAATAAAATGTAGAATGAAAAAAACCCAACTGGCTACAATTGCAAGCAAGACTCCACACCAATACATATCGTAAAAAACAACAGCAATCTCCGGAGAAGCAACGGAAATAATTCACCGAAGCCGAGCCTGATGACACCACGGCTAGGGAGAAGTGGCAGGCAAGGGTTTATATAACGAAGAATTAGGGCTTCAAGGGGTTTAGGTTCCCATGTCCGTTCTTCTAGATTGAGAACGTCGGACGAGTCCTCGAGAACGGACTTGGGAACCTAAGCCCTACTGTAGGGAAAATATTTCTTTCTTGGACTGTGATCGTCAGTCGTTCGCCATGGTACGCTCTCTGTTGCAATTGTATTCGTGATTTTGGGATTCAATTTACGGTTCTGGTGGTACATTTCTTGTGTTTTTTCATTGCGGATTGCGAGTCCTCGTAATTTGAGAGTGTCTAGTTTCGAGATTGGGAACGGTGAGCGGTTTCCTAATTCAGTAGATTTAGTGCGAAGATTATGTGCTTCGATGGTTTAGATTCTGATGACAGTGCCGATTTGTTTCTTAGAGGGAAGTTTTAGGTCAGCTGTCCCAGAAGTTTCCAATTCTTTGGCTGGAAGGAGCAATGGAATTTAGTGATTCAATGCACGGCAAAGCTAGTTAGTGTTTGGATACTGGAGACATGATGAAGATGGCGTTTCTGAAGTACCTGAATTTGACGAGCTAGTTCTGTAGGCTACGAATCTTCTGAATGATGAGTTGGCTATTTTATTTGGAGATTTCACGACATTTAATACTCGGATTCTGCGATCAGTGCAGACGAAGGCTAGGGAACAGGGAGTTTCGGGAAGACCTGGTGCCGGCGTTGTGCGCGCCGGAGCTTTCATATCCAGAAGAGCCGGTGCTCGGCATGCGCCTACCCTGCCGCAAGAGTCCGAAGCTGTAAGTTAATAATACCTGACTCCACGCCTCTTACATTCTCAATAGCGCAGTTCTTGCAATTTGTATATCCCGAGGATGCGATGGATGCATGTTGAGGAGACAGCATTACAAGCAGTTTCTTCAGGAACAAAATTGCAAGAACTGCCTTACTGAGAATTATGACTTGATCTTGGTGTAATAGTCCCCCGAGCTAGCTTATAAGACAGTTCTAGCTACTGTGACAGTTCTATTCTCTGGCCTGCTGAGGAAGTATCAGACGTAGTACATTGAAGAGGCCCTACGGAAATGGAGTCCACGATGCTGCATGTGTGGATTATCTTTGTATGTTCACACCAGGTGGCTTCTGGTTTGAATACTTGGATTCCGACGGTTGAATTTTAGTTGCGGTCACCTCGTTTGAGTCCTAGAGTCTTGAAGCTCTTGAGTATTTCACTGCGTAGTCGATGGGACGATGTCTTAGACACTTTGTTCGTGGCTGTTCGTATTTGTTTGTTGACTGGGAGGATGGTGCAGATAACTGGAGCGTGAAGGCTATTAGGAGAAAGACCACTGGAACGGGACGTATGCGCCATCTCCGCCACCTTCCCCGCAGGTTCTCCAACAACTTTAGAGAGGGTACGTCATCCCTTCTCCCTTGTTGCCATCTTTTTACCCGAACTAGAAATTACGCACATCACAACTGTCACAATTGTAGCAAAAATCTTTGTATTTGTATCTTCTTGTGGAGGCTGTCACCTTGGAGTGTAATGTAGGTTGTGAGGATGCCGGTTACATTTTTTAGTCTTCATGCTTCACCAACAACAAAAATTGACGACTGAGTGAACTACTCTCATTGCAATTTCTGAATGTACTGTATCTTCTTCTTTTTGCTGGACTTGTTTTTCTTCGAATCTAGCATTAATTTATTGCTCCTTGCTTAATCTCACAGGAACTCGTGCAGCTCCTAGGAAGACAACCGCGTCAACCCGGAGCCTTGTTATGGAGATTTGATCCTCATTAGCCCTTGACGTTGTTTGGGTCCCTTGTTGACGCATGTAACGATGAAATTATGCAATGGATGCACGGCGATTCGCCAACTTGTTGCCAAAGGACACGTACGGTGTATCGTGTAGAGTATTGGAATATCTTGGGCAGTGTGCTTTTTAATTATATACATCTCGCTGTTTAGACTGCTCGAATCTTTGTATTTCTTGCATTTTTGTTGGCTCTGCCCCACAGAGGCAGAGGCTACCCGAAGACCGACGGCTGTCCCACTTTCAACAGAAACTCTGTTTACACTGCAAGAAGATAGAGCATCTCATTCCTTTCCTCCCACTACCGTTCTTGTTGATCGATGTGCTTGTCGACATTGATTGGCTATATCTGTCCTTTGAGCTTCAAGATGTAGAATTTGTGGCATTGACATGAATTTTGGTAAGTTCAAGTGTGTTTTTGGAGTCAGGTTTTCTTTGGAGAAATCATCTGCATTACGCATCTGTCGCATCTTCTGGCGTGCTTGAATGGAGATTACATCAAATGGCTTTTACTGTGGATCTATAATCCTTTTAAATCCCTGTACTTTTGTAGTGGGAACGTATCATTAGGTTTCAAAATATGAGTGTTACAACTCAATATACGAGGGAGTGTTAAGGTATTTGATTTGCATGGACTAGGTAGTTTTACACTTCCATAAAGCGTCCATGCTAATGAGCGAAATACTGCTGTGAAATATCACATGGGGATAAATTCTCTTAGAGCCTGGTCGAATTGGTAAGTCGTGCTACTCTACCTGACGAAATAAAACTGACCTGAGCATGAGTCCAGTATTCAGGTAGTAACTAGTAACCAACGCAGGAATTCAGTGAGTTCTACTGAAGCTCTCATTTTCCTATTAAAGCATATTAGGGTTTCGTTCCTTCTCTTGCTCATTTAAGTTAGTAGACGTGCTGAATTCTGTGAGAGCGCGCGTTTCCTTCAGAAATTCATGAAGAATGTTCCTAGATTTATCGTAAAGAATTGACTGTAATAGATCACTTGGTTCATGTGAAGGTTCTTCCTCTTTCTTTCCGTCACATGATGTCTGACCTCATGTAGTAGTGATGCAAACAGCTCTTGAAGACCATGCGCTATGACTTTCCTATGGGGATGTTCTCAAGGCTTTCATGGATCTGAAAGTGTAGTAGTTAGAGATGCAACTTCCACGAGTCTTTTTCACACATGAGAATTATGCTGAACATGGGATTGCAAGGTGGGCTTTGTCGTGAGGGCGCTATTAGTTTGTCCTCTGATTGACCATTGCATAGTTTGGCAAGGTCGTGGAGGAGAAAGATGGAACCAGGGCCGGTGTGCAGGCTTGGAAACAGACCTCGGATGCTCATATGCTACCTTTGCGGGCGGGAATACGGCAGCAAGAGGTAATCGGCGTCACTCACATGAATTTCACTAAAATGTTGCATTCGGAGTAGTGAGTTTCATAGTAGTATTAGAATGCAAAATGTTAAAATGCTTCCAACCCTGCAATATGACCAATAAGAGGATCTATAAGAGGGTAAATAGTGGTGGGTACTTGAAAATTCTCAATTTCCTGCTTGATATTGGTAGATGATGAGTCTCTGTTCTTCCAAGCATGAAGATGAGTTTCCACTGTTGAAAAGGTGAAGATGATGAGGGTGAGGCTCCACTGTCGGAAGCATGAACGTTAGTGTCCAATCACAATGCATGAAGATGAGTTTATCATCGTTGAAAATTATTACTTTCAATAGTGGAAGAGTCTTTGAAGAATATCATTGCGTCACATGAAAAGCTCTGCCCTATGATGATAACCTCCAACGATGGAAGTGGCTACTGTACTCTGAAACCCACTCATGTGATCCTCAGGAAATGTAAAATGAAACCCTAATCTGAAAACATGAGGACGCTTTAACTTCTTCTGTTGGAAAATGCAGTTTAAATATTCACATTCCACAATGCCAGAAGAAGTGGTTGATTGAAGAGGAAAAGAGGCCCAAGAACGAAAGGCGGGCTCTACCTCCTCAACCTAATGCCGAGAAAGCCATTGGGAGTGGTGGTGCCCGAGCTTTCGAGAGCTTCAATGTTGAGTAAGCTCAAACTCTCCGTTTATTCCAACTGTGTCGAGAGTAGACATCCCATTCACCCAGCACCGACCCTTTACCATGCACTGACTGTTCAGTTTCGAAAATTTGCGACTGCAGTTATCAATGCTCGGTGCAGAAGTAAAATGAGCATGGGCATGGGCATCCTTCCTATATGTATCTTGCAGTCCCCTTCGCTTCGGTAGTAATGTTTTGCCACTGGAGTGCCAAAGAAGGTCTCAGTTACACTTCGGTTTTGGTCAATTGAATTTCAAGCAGGGAGTGTGCAAAATTACATGTATTAGAGATATCCAGTAACTCATTAAGGACGACGGATTCACGATTTTAAATTGCTCATTTCGATTGGTCATATTGTGAAAAGTATAAATTATATGTAAAAAAGTCTTCATATCATTAGATTGATTGAGAAAACAGCACGTGCTGGCTCAAAGAATTAATTATTTGAACAGAGAGAAATCCCCATATTAACACTTTCAAACTAATAAAAAACCTCAAGCTGGCAGAAAGTGGTCTCCTTAGTCCTTGTAAGGGTAAAGTAGAGATAACAAAGGGCACGAGAGTACAAAAATCAAGGAAAACGAAATTGAAAACGCAAGATCAAAGTGGTCAAGCATAGAACCCAATGATAAACCCTCTCCGCTTGTCATATGATTTGAATGTTAGACTTGATTCCCGAGCTTTTTTACTGTTGTCCGTTGTTTGCCTTCCAACTTTCTCTACCAGTCTCTCTACATCAAATCTATGTCAAACTCAGGACAGCTTAGTGTATTTCTCTCTTGCATTGCAGAGCTTATGCAGCATTTGAGCAGACCTTGGAGCAATGTCCTAATTGTCAGAGACGTTTCTTGCCCAAACCCTTCAAGACTCATCAGAAAGGTTGCACCTCAGCAAAACCGGCTAAGCCCGCTGGCACAGGCCTCATTAAATTTTCACTCACCAACAGACTTGTTCCGGGTGCTGTCGCTGGGTCCATGCATGGAAAAGCAAGTGGGTATTGTTCTTCTCCCATGACTTCTCAAGTTTAGAGTCTCACACCGCATTACCTACAGAATAATAATCTTGATCTTTGTAGTTTTAGGTACTTGTTGTCAATCACATACCTACATGCATTAGGAGCAGTCTGTAGAACTACCTCACTACAAACTTTGTAATCACAATGGTTTAATGCCCAACATTACTTTTCCAATATCAATTTCATTTCATTGGTGCAATTTAGAGCACCAGAATAGTGAAACTCAAGGTGTCCATCTTGGAAAGTGCCGATATTGTGAATAATCATCCCTCCAATATAATGAAATTGTTGTTTTCTCCTTATCAATCCGTTTGACTCTCCCTCACAAACCTTGTCTATCGCGTTGTGTGCTGTACATTTAATTTACCTATTTTAGGGAGAGTGTTTGTTTCAGTAGTCTTCTCTCTCTTGCTTGCTGTATATCTGATTCAGAGTGCTTTAGTTGCTTGGCAACTCTTGCCAATTAATAGCATATGGATTGAAGCCAGCTGCCTTGGTGGAATGCATCTTGAATTGCTAGACTTTGGTGGATTGCATAGATGGCAGTCATGGCTCTAACCACGTCCAAGTAACACCTCCTTCTCAAAGCATCCCCTCAAATATCCCCCGATCAGTCTCTCCCCCACGAATTAAAGATCACGCTTAAGAAACTTCTACAGCTTGCAACACCGGTAGCTAGTCCCACAATAGAAGTCGACTTCATCTTAGATCCGAGTGCAACAAAACGTTATCATTGTTTATACTAACTCTGATAGTTACCATTGTTTTACTGGTATGCGGTACTGGTTGTGACCAACGTATACAATATGAGCGATGTATTCGATTAGCTTATTGAGTTCATACTTGCTTTGCATACCGGTGCAAATGTGTGTATAATACAAGAAGTATCACCTATATACCAGTGGAAATTTCTTGACTAGTGGAAGCTTTTTACATTTGTTGAATGCACAGACCCATTCCTTTCTCTGATGAGCCACTTCCAACTCCTTTGAGACTAGTATTTTGAGTCTTAAAACTAGTATTTAGAGTTCTTCAGATTGCGGTTCCAATAGCAACTGCTGAAGGGTTTGTTGGGGGATGGTTTGATTCAGAGAAACCACCTTTACCTTTACACCTTTGTCGGCCTCCACCGAAGTCGAAACCCAAGCTGAAGTCGACTCAGAGGCCCGCATGGACAGGTGCAGATGGATCTCCATTTGATGAAATGGAAGACAACCAGCTTCCCCTTGTGCGGCACAAGACTAGTGCGCAAGAGTGGTGCTTGCAAGCAGAGACGAAATTCTCTTTCAGAAGAGACACAAATCCGGTATGCGCATTAGTTTTTGTGAAAGTACATTTGTGATAGGTCTCGTCCTTTCAGGGTAAAGGTTGTGAAGATGAAACCAACAAAAATAAATGATTTGATTTTTGGACCAATAGGTGCATTCTTCATTTCTACTTAGTGATCTAGGAAGTAATCCATCAACCACTTTTTGGCTGAAGCATCCTTGCAAGGTTAATGAAGATTGTTTATTGTATAGAAGAATGCCAATTTTGTGAAATTGGCACAATTCCATTAACCATGAAAGGATGAGACCTACCACTAAGGTAGTCATCCAAAAATGATCCAATTTTTCATTGAATAGGTGCATTTTTTGTTTCTAAAGTAAACATGAGAGTCATTCATCAAAACCTTGGAAAACATCCACAACATCCTTCATATGTTACAATGGCATAGTAGACCTCAAAGAAGGAAATAAATGAAATAATGTAGAGAGTTGGGAAGGTAAGGGAGCTATAAAGGTTAGCCTAGCTTAGAGGTACTGAATGTTGAGGATGAAATGAAATTTGTGTATCTATTAGCACAACAAGCAAATGTCAATGTTAAAAAGGTGCTTGGAATTACCCAATTCAACAAAATTGACATTGAAGGTAATCCCTCATTCAATATTGAGAAGCATGTAATTATCCATAACATAGAGCTTGGTATTATGGTGTCATTTTAGACCCGTCATTGAGCATAAATGGACAAAATTCAAATATCAAGGTTATGGTTGGTAACAAGAACATACAATCTCATTATGAAAATAACGTCTACAATTCAAAATGTTATTTCTCATAACAAGGCTCTACTTCTTGCTACCTCTAAACCCATTCTAGTTTTGCCAAGAAAGATGGGTGATGCTTTTTGGACTGTTTTTTCAACATAAAAGACATAGGAGAGACAAAAGATGTTTTTTGCATAATGAGGTGGTACTTTCACATAATTGGACATAACTTCAATGCTTGAATCTTCTTCAACCTTGCTCAATCACAAGTCTAAGAATGGCACCACATCTCTAAAGGAGAAAAGGATAGTTAGATCTCTAAGTATATCCAAAGCTAGGTTTGTCACCTCTAAGGAACCAGAAGTTATGATGCTGTGATAACATCCTGAAGATAGCAATTGCTGGAATTTGACTTACTAATGGCAGCATTGTTTAAATGATGAAGCGCCTGCACAAGAACAGCCAATCAGGCTCCAGAAACTCCTTCCAGAACAGACATGGAATCATAGGATCTGCTCCCGGATCTGTTGGTATGTCTGCTTTTCTAACATTGCATCCTTTATATCTTCCTAAAATGCTTTGCTACACTAGCTCTCATCAATTTTGGTATCTACAGAACATCCTTTACAATGGTAAGTGCACCCATAATTTCATTGACTGTAATTCAGTGAAAACTGACTGGAATTAGGATAAAGGAATACCATGTGCTTTTCGTGTTTTTTGGGGTAAATTTGGACTTCAATCCCGAAATGGAGAGATATTGTCTTCCCAAGTTCATTTGAGTCATGATAAGTGCCATTTAATTACCATGCCTTGCTTGCCAATCATGCTCATATATTTAGGCAGTGCTGGCAATGGGTGCTCATACCTCAGTACTGGCATGACACCATATGGGACCAGAGCCAACAAAAGGTTGTTCAAAGCAAAGTCATACCAAATCAGAGCAAGTCAAGCAAAATCAAAGCTCTCACATACTCTCACATGTGACAATGGCTTGTTGTCTTGAGAAACTCTACCTTGTTTGAAATGAGCTCAACCTTGTTAAAAAATTACAAGGATTCCTCACAGTTGGCTCACAATGAACCCTTGTGTGAAAAATGTACACTGCAAGAAAACAGTCCTATGATTGGTATCATGGTGTGACAGAGGACCAAGTACCCTCTGTGTCCAGTTTTCACACAGGGGATCCAATAAGTGAGCTGACCGTATTTCAAAACACCGAGACATTCAAGTGCACAAAGCTCAAAAACTAGGACTACGTACTGGAGATCTCATGTTCCAACCGGGTGCCTAGAGCGTGCCAATCTCTTGACCTTTTAACTAATAGGATTGCTTACTTCCCTCGATCACCCCTCCTGGACTTAACATGAAGTGAAAGGGCGTGTCGTGGCAGAAGCAGGTGGTGACAACGCAACTCTCGTGAACACATTTGGAGAGATTTGGAGAACGCACAGCAGGGAGAATACAAATCTACCCGTGCCTCGGACTCACCCAAATCCCAAGAGCACTACTGCAGCAAGATCAGAATGGTTCGTGCCAGCAGAGACGTCAAGCGCCTCTGCAAATCGATATCCACGGCAGATCAAGTCCACAGACGCATTCCGTTCGAAGATGTTGCAGATGCCAAGCAGACAGTCCGTCAATGCTCTCCGTTCCTCCCACGTCGAGCGAGCGCTGGATTTCGTCTCTCTCGCTAATAAGACTTTGCCAGTTTCAAAGGAGCGTGCTAGCAGTACGCTCTTGCAGGCGGCGACACGAGGCGACCTGCAGACAGTGCAGAGGCACCACCGCAGGAGTTCAGGGTTATATTAATTAGCACTGGTGGACGTATGACAGATTGAGTATTTAATTGCAATGAAAATCCGTTTCATTTGTTTTAAAAAAAATTTTAAAAAGAAAAAGCAATGGAGTATTCAATTTATTTGTAAGGTTGTGTATGGAGTACTATGTAGCGCAGAAGTCGATCTAATCAATGCAATTATATCGGTCGACCGTATATATATGTCACAATTTTTGAATGTGCGTACATTGGCCATTTAACAAAATTGACGTTACAACTTCAAATCAGCGGAAATTACGTATATGGTCAGGGCACAAATTAACTACAGTACAACAGGTATGGATTTGGGGTTCAGGCCGCATGCTCTGAACTGTACCAAAATATTGAAATATTGCCAATTAAACGAATTTGACGTTTTCTTCATTAGGAGCAGAGTAAGGGCCTTGGCAATGCTACTCCACGCTTGCTGCATTTTTGTAGAAGAAGGCGGCTCCACACCAATACCCCTTCGTGGTAGAATTTGTGCCATTCTTCTTGTCACTTGCCAAAGTGTAGAAGACCTTTGAAGTGGGTAGTTTTAAACTCATGCTAATTTTTGGAGCATCGCCACTAGTTGCACTCCATTTCACCCACATAATGAAGAAGTGGTGAGGCACTTCTTGCCTTGTGAGATGTAGCGGTACACTAAAGATTAGATGCTCCACACCAACCACCCCTTAAAGTCCTAGCTAAAGTTCTTCCCCTTTTGCTCACACCTCTCACTAGCCTTCATTGAGGAAATAGTCAAAGTTGACCAAGTTAGCATGAGTGTAAAATTGCTTGCTACATAGGTACTATGTTGTTGAGCAAATGCAAGAGTGATAGGACAAATGACACAACTTCTACTATGAAGAGATGATGGTGTAGAGTTGTTTCACTCTAAACAAACGTGGTAAGCATAAAGTAGCATTGCCGAGGCTATTGACAAGGCCTAGTAGCAATGTTCTAAATTATTTTAGATTGCATAGTAGTGTGTAAGTAATGTTAATTTGGGCAATTGATGACAATTTGTTAGAGCATATTGGATTGATGTTTTTTTCCTTGGAAAAGTGATAGTGTTTTCATAGAAACAAAGAGAGAACAAACAATCAATCTGACTTACACAAGCAAGTCAACCTGGGAGTGAGACTAGGGTCAAATTCCACTTAGGTGGTATCAAATCGATATTTTTTCACATCCAAATTGTAGGAATTGAAAATGACTATGGGCTATTAATTGCAAGCTTAGTAAGCTTAGTGCTTGCAAATTCTTCCTATATATCCATTAATTTGATCATTCAACCCCTATTTAACTAATTATGGACATTCTTTGTAATTGAAGATGTGTCAATTGGAAGCCAACACTAATCTATTTTTTCTTTTTTTTAAAATTTAATTTGGCCCTAAATGATGATTTTCATTCATTTTAAAATAAAAAATCTACATTTAAATTATATATGTATTGTAAATAAAGGCCATATTCATTAATTTGAGACTTTTTGTAGTCTCATTTTTATCCTCAACTTGAAGATAAACCGCTTTATCTCTTTACTATTATTTTTTTATAAATATGTAACAACATCAACTTTTAGAATTTCATTATAGGATCACTAATTGAGCATTGTTTATTTTTGGGTTTCAATTACTATTTTTTTAAATGAATTTTTCAATAACTAGTATTCTGTCTCAAAATTTGCGAAAAGTCTCAATATAACAAATATAGAGTTATTATTTTCATTGTTCACTTGTAGATGCAATATTAATTCTAGACTATAAATTTGTACATAATTAGTTAAATAGGGGTTATTTTGATCAACAATGTTGGACTTGTAAAGACCTGGCCTCGAGGGGCCCCTTGATTAATTTCAATTTCATGTCACATTATATCCATAATTTGCCTTATTTTAGACAAAGCCCTTATGTGTAATTGTCCACGTGCCTATATAATTGACCATTGGCCTATGTAATTGACCATTAGCCTATGTAATTGTCCTTGCGCATCTTAAGCCAATTCTTTACACCAAGTAAGGCACGTGCATTTGGGCCTATTGGATATAAGGAGACATGCCCCATTCGGTCTTCAAGCTTTGCTTTCTACTCTCTAGACAAGGCTCCTTGTTTCCAATACTTTACATTGAAAATATTGTAGATTCTGCTACAAAGTTGAATTCAAAGTTGGTTTCTAACTAGATAACCAAACTCAAGAAAATCATAGGTCAAATTGCAAATTCAAGTTGTTTATTCAAACTTGAATGCCCCAATTTGTATCTTTGGGTTGGCCTAAAGGACTCTCATTAGAGAAAACTACTAATAAGGAGAAAGAGTGAGTGAATGAGTATTTAGTAGGTGACACAAGTTTCTCGAAACTTGGACTTGATATATAAATAAGGGACTCAAAAAAAAGATTCTTATTATGAGAAATATCATTCTAAGTGATGAGAGGGGAGAGGGGTGTTAGCTTCATAACAAAATTGTACATTTTTGCAACTAGACATAACCTCAATGGTTGGATCTTGTTCAATCAGGTTCAACCAATAATCTCAAAATAAGCATAGCATAAAACAAAAGCATCCCATGTTATGAAAAATAGCATGCCTTTCCCCATACAATGAATGACTACTTGGTGCCAAATGAAAGAAGATTAAAAAATTTCCTAATTTTTATTTCTTGAACACCATTCAAATAAACTATGAATTTCAAAATGTTGATTCTTGCCAAAAATGTAAACACTTTGACTACAATTGATTTTGGAAGTCAAGTCTAATCATGTTTGGAACTGCATCAATATCTTAGTGCATCCAACTTATCCATCTAACTTAGTTCCGCCCACTGAAAAAAATCTCATGATAATCTCAATTACAAAATCCATTCCGGACTTCAATCACTCAATTAGGGTATCATCACCCTAGAAGATCAAATAAGTTAAGGCAAGAGGTCCATAAACCACCCTTTTAATCCTTAAAGGACACTGCAAATTCCATAGGCATTTTGAAAGTCAAAACTTGAATTTTCACATAGTTCTTAATTTAAATTATTTTAAGCTTAGCCAAGAAATCGTAGCTTCAATATTCTAATTTTAAATACATTTTCATTTTTCTCAAAAAATTTCAAAATTTAATTTTTGTGACACTTTAAAGAGATCATCTTAAAAGCTCAAAATACACTACTTTTTAAACTTTTTCTATCAAGTTTCTTTTGGTGTGAGCTCAAGGAGTACATCATTTATACTATGATGTTTGTCACTAGTGTATTATTTCCATTTTTCTTGAAAGATCATACTATTTAAATCCATTTTGTAATTATTGTAATTTTTATAAAGATTTTTTTTAAAAATGAAACAAGTTTCAATTTGATGTTTTTAATTATGAAGAAATGAGATTAAATTTTCGACATATATTACTACATGAAATTACTAAATAATATCAAATTTTGGAATGTATATTTAGTGTAGAAATCTAAAGAAGTTTGACTAAGCTTGAATATGAAATGTCATTTAAGGGTTAAACCTACCTACCTCATCAATGACATTAATAGATATTTCAAGGAGCATGGCAGTCATTCCTAGTTAGGAGACACAATTAGAACCCAATTGATTTATAGACCTCTTATCTTACATATCAAATGAATAGCAACCAAGCTTTGGGTCAATCTTCAAAGAATTGGCCTCACTAATATTTCATTAATTAAACATTGATATATACTTCAATTGTTATTGTGTACTACAACATCAAATATTTAATTTATTTTGATATCATTGAATGTTCTTTTAATCTCAATATGAGGTTTTACATTCTTGAGGTGTCTTACTAATTTTCATCGATTGATATTTTTAAATGAGTTCTTCATAAGATTCGCTTGCCAAACACCACAACATTCTATCTAATATAATGTCTTAAATGTTAACATGAGATTCATAAATCAATTAGGTTTAAGGCCCCTATAACTAAATATGGCCCCAAACTCATCCAACAAAACAACATTGGCTCCTACTCATCATATTGTTCATATCAAGGGTTGTTTTGTGAGATTCCAATAATTATTTCAAAATTTATTATTTCTTTTTCTTTTTGGTAGTTTGCCTTTTTATATAGAAGCCATGGATTCTATTTTGTTGGTGGATTTTTTTGTGAAAAAATGTTGAATTACCATATTTTGATTGATAATAAGAAAGTTATGGAAATTTTTTATATTGCCAATCGTGGTATATTTTCACAAAAATAATATTTTAAATTTGGCTATTTTTCACTCAATTTTCAATGTCTTAGAAATAAACAAATGCATCAAGAGTAAACTTCCTACTAAGAGCATTCTCACAATTAGGACTAACAACAATTTTTTTTCTTGAAATGAAATAGCTAAAATTCACCCAATTAAAAAATTCAAAGTAGAATAATATTGCTAGCTTTGGAAGAATTTACATGCATTTGGATGAACAATAAATGTTTTATCTACAATCAATATATTTATGAATGTTTGTAGTTTCATGAGCCCTACTAGAATTTATGATGTAGTTATGCTACATTGGCTTATCTTATTAGTGATAGAGCAAGATGAATGTCATTGCAATGAAAACAATATTTTATAGAACTATAATACAATAATATGTTAGTTTGTATTAGTTTAAAACACTAAACTTGTGATGAATAGTATCATATGCACTACACCAATAATGACATTTAGTGTTATCCACACTAGTTGATTATAAAATGTGATAAGTTTATACTCTCAATGAATATTTTCACCAATGGCATAGATATCAAGACTATTCAAAGACAAGGATTTTTATAAATATAGTTAGTAAAAACATTTGCAAAGAGTAAAAATTTCTATAATTTTTAAACCAGTTTGTTTAGGTGATACGAAATATCATTATTTGCATTGGAGGATAAATTAGAATACCTGTGATAATTGCCTATGTTGCAAGAGACTTTATTCCAATGTTTAAGGAGAATTTTTAGTTAGTTCATTGTTGGTTGGTGCCTTTGGGAAAATAACTGTCAAGAGTGTAAAAATGAAGGATCTACAACTAGGCAAAAAAAATTAGGACTAGCAATCAATAGTTGCAAAATAAAAGGTGGATATATGATTGTTACTTTCATGAAATTGTCAAATTTTAGATGCTTGTCGTTTCGAATCCAAGGCAAATACCTAGGGTAATAGAGGTGGGTGCATTCTTGGTCAAGATGGGGATCACTTTAGGGTTGGTTGTGATAGTCAATACTTACACCATCAATCAATATCTACCCAATGTAATGAAATTCAAAGTTCGGTTTCAAAACGACCTGTCTTTGAAAGAGGAGGATTGTAACCTTTGCAAATTTTAAGTGGAAAGAAAGTGGCCAATGAGAATTTGATACAATATGAAATGAACAAGGAGATTTTGTAAGGAAAGAATGCAAACAATGCCCCCAAAAAACTTGTTTCCTTCTACTACGATTAGGCAAATTACCAAAGAAAATTGAAAACTTCTCTAATGTTGCTTCACAATATTAATTTAGCACTTGCTCACTTTTCAAGTAATCTCCTACTCAAACTTCCTCACATATAGTGCCTACTGATGCTTCCTCTAAGATGGAATTAGTTAAAACCATCCATTTAAGCAATTCAATATAGTTGGAGGTACCTTCATCTAAGTTTTTTTTTATTATTTTGAGTATTAGCAATTGAAAATTATGAATTTTAAAAAAATTAGAATTTTTGGATAAGGCATCTAATTTCTATGATTTCACAAAGTACACTAAATAGGGGTATTAAGGGGACCAAAAAATGAAAGGGACTGATTGTAGAAAACCATAGATGTTTGAAACATGATGTACATCCCCAAAACACTTCAATAACTATTGATGTACGATAAAGGCAAATATTTATTTAGTGTGGAATTTTGAATAATTAGTACGGGTCCCCTTAACCCCTAAATGCCCAAGGCCTGTTTGGAGCTCCTTGAAATTTGCTCTTAATTGAACAAAAAGTCAACATTTTCATAAGTTGTACCAATTTCTTTTGAATTGTAACTGTACAAATTCAAACTAGACATGTTAGAGATCACATAGGAAAAGAAAACATAACAATATTACTTATAGATTGAAAGATTATAATGTTTGATCATGAAGGTGTAAAAATTGTGAAAATTTTTCAATTCACTTTTTGCATGTCAACTCTAAAAAGTTGGTCACTAAAAAAGTATGAGGTTATAGGGCCTAGCATGCACAACCCCAATCAATTTACGACTTTTCAAAATCTATTCTACAATTTTTTTTAATGAATTTTGAATGTGATTTTGCCTCCAAGATCTAGTGTATTTGAGGCTCATTTCCAAGAGCCCTCAACACTACGGGAAGTCAATATTGCAATGGGCATCCTTGCACTAAATCGTCAATAGAAAAATCATAATCCTTTATTTTCCAGATCAACTTTTTGATCCTAAAACTAGACTTCAAAAAGAATTCTCCAAAAATATAAACTACTAATAATAGCAATTTGGTTGGGTTTTACTTAACTTCAAAGTTTTTGAAACACCAAAATCTGGTGCCTTGGGCATTTAGGGGTTAATACCCCTATTCAGTGTAGAACTCCCTACGGCATCGTAAACCACCTTGATTCTGACACCGAAATTTTAAAAAATCAGCACCCACCAACCGCAGTTAAGCATAGGGACGGTTTCAGGGTACTTTGGGGGGACACTTTGAGGAAAGCCAACTTACTGTGCGCAGTGGGTACATGGTCGGGAATGGGTGATTCCACCTTAAGTTAGTCTCCTCATCGAGTCCAGAGCCAATAAATTCCCTGTCCCCAAGGGCCCAGAACTCCAGATGCAGTGATGCACCTTTGGGTGGAAAACATGTAATAAAGTAACCCCACGTCAACACTTTCCTAGCACCTTCCTCGGAGCCTCCCAGAAGCTTCCCATGTGGTCGTCTTCTCCTGAAAAACTCGTCTGGCCCCTTCGTGAGGGACGGAAGCAGCAACAGACGACCACATTGGAAAAGGAACTCTCCGCTGTTTCTTCCTCGTATTCTATTTGTAGCGCCCGCTCTTGCATTTGCACAGCCAGTATTTGTCTGCCATACTCTGTTTCCCGAGATCCGATGTTCTTCTGACCTTTTCTACCGACGGAAAGAGTCCGACTGAGGCGTACAGACTACAGACACGGCTACATTGGTCAGCAGCTAGCTGGCTGCGTACGTCCTTCCGCCGAAGACGTGCTTTCAGGCACACCTTCGCTCCCCGCTCTCTTGTGTGGTGTCGGATTAGGAAATGAGATAAGGATGAGACGTTGCGTAACTGAACGGGGGAGGTCATAGCCAGCTCTTCTTCGGGTGCGGCCGCATTGATAAGCTGGTGAGTGACGTTCTTGGTGACCTGTCCGTAAAGTTTTACTAAATTTGGTGGAGGCTATGATGTGGTCAGTGGTGGAGAGTGCGGGTCGGTAATTACCGTGTTCGGTATGTGTGAGGGTTGGATACGTGTGAGTTTCGATGGGACATGAGTTGGTGATGTCTGGGGACGCTAGCGTAGTCTACTTTGGTTCCTGCTGACTTGAGCAAGTTGCCGTGGTTGAATGTGCCTTGCTGTTCTTGTGCTGGTTGTGTATTTAATTTAGGAGAGTTCAGCGAGGTTTCACGGATATTGAGACGATTTGTTAGAGAGTCTCATTCTTGGTATGGAGAGTCATTTTCTTGGAGTGTTTATGTAGTGACGTTTGGCTCGCGGAGTGCTCAAACAAGCTTTGCGTTTCTTGGAGACCTCATCAAGTTTTGAGCCTTTATCAGCTGTTGGTGCGCTAGTGTGTGAACAGGCTTTCTGAAGAAGTATTGAATGTGTGAAGGTTTTGGTGAAGGTGCAGTGGATCTTTGACAACTCAGGGTGAAGTCGTTCTTATTGTGATGTTCTATTGGCGATTTGGTTGCAGGAGAAGCGTTTCACGTAATTGTCAAAGTCAGTAGTAGTAGAGATATTCGGAGTCGGAGCGAGGAGCCGAGGATACTGATATATCAGAAGTTTGGCTTGAGCGTGCGGATTTCTATTGGCGGTTGGCGGTGGCGGTTGGTTTAGCAGATTTTAAGAAAGGGCACGACAAATTGAAAGCAGAAGAAATTGTCTCACCGAAGTACAAGATGGCGAGTGGCTCCCCTACGAAGTCAGGCGGGAAGAAGATTACTATGACGAGTGCGCGTGTCGCAGAGAGACTGGCGCACTTAAGAGCCGACATTCGACTGGGACTGTACCGACTGTCGCATCCTTCTCTTGCTAAGGAGGAACGCGAAGCGGCGCAGGAATCAAACATTGTCCAGAAGTCGGTTGCCACAGGTAGGCTGACTCACTCTCTTTTTCATCTGGTTGCTCATGGGCGCTGATCAACAATTCCTGTACTATTTATCCTTCAGCACGTCTGGAAGTTATCCGCGCATTTGGTATGCCGATTTTGCTGTTTTTATCCTGGTAGTATCGTACAGTTCAGAGGTTTTTTTTTCTGAATTAGTAGCTTGGAGACTTAAATAAACCGATTTCTTTAGAGAAATTAAGACCTCTTTAATGTGAATACAATTCTGAAGTACTTTTAGGGAACTTGATGACTTGTCACACCAACATTTTTCAGTCGGTCTCCACAGAGGCAGCGAAAGATAATGGGAATGAGTAGAATTATACTGTCATTGCCTTGTAGTGTAGCCGTTGACGAATACTTCTATTATCTCAAGAGAGAATTTTCTGTGATTTGGATGTACTGGTAAATGTGACATCTAAAGTTGTGAGTGTTCGTGAATGTCCTTGACCATGAACAATGTTAACTAGAGATAATTTACATTTACATGCCTCAAAAAAGTTGTCTTAACCTACAATGTTACTTTTCTTAGATAAATTGACTCCAGAGTATTTGCCTTACGGTATTGGTCCTTATCTTGGAGTCTCGTTTCTGATATTGCAGAAAGAAGGCGGCAACAGGAGGCAAAGATACGCGCCATTGCAAATGAGAAAAAACTAGCCAAGCGGAGGTCACATGCTATGCGGGCAGGATTTTCAGCACCTTTGTAGACTTTAGTACTAGTAATTGTACAGTACAGCGGAACAGGATTGGGATGCCTTTAGGGCCAGCACCTCTGTTTGATTAGAGAACACACATTCCTAGGTAGGTTTCGGAATGTTTTGAGGGTACTACAGTGCCAGGGACATGATACGTGCTGTTTTTTTTATCGTCGTTTTTTACGACGATATTTCACTACGATGATATCGTCGGTTATTACACTATGCTACTCATCCTGACACCGGACTCGAATACACTGTAGAAGGCTCGGTGAATTTTATATGCTCTGGAGAGACAGAGCCAATGTTCTACGACGGAGCCTTGGGTTCCGGATGGCCGTAGGAACTATTATAATGTAGAGCTTTGAAATCCTTTGCAATTCGTGGCCGTGAGATTAGGATATGTTCGTAGCTAGTGCCATTGGTTGAGGTTATTCTGCTCCAACACGAATGCTGTAGTGCCGTCACGATTAAATTCCATTGGTGTGCTGGACGGACTGTTTGAACGGACGGTATATCACACCCCACTTCAGCTGTCGCCTCTCCATCTTTATATACAGTTACAGTGCAGTTATGTCTTCGATCTTAGTTATTCGTAGCTGATGACTTGAAAATGAACTTCAACATCATCAAATGAACCATTGTATTGGAATGTAATGGGAATAAGCTTACAATGTAACAGTAATGAAATGAAATAAACTTGCATTTCACTGAAAGAAATAAGCTACAATTAAAAAACATGCCAATAACAACATAGCTATTTTGCACTTTTGAACAACTTCTGCAAACCTAGTATCCATCCGCTTGCCACTAGCCCGTAGCAATCAGAACAATTCAAGCCCCAACCTCTTGGTGTTCGATTGAATTAATTTTATGCATTGTTAAGATGGCTTTAATTCTCAACTTTTCAATTTCAACAGTGGAATCAACAAGACTATTTAATGCATTTATCAAATTCTTATCAATTTTAGTCCTCTTAGTTGGTTGTATAGAAGTATATTTCTTGCGACAACCAACTAAATTTGTTACACATGTTCATGAGCTACTTTCAATGCTTTTATTGTTGGTGCTGGTAGATGATGTAGGACTAATACGATGTGGTGATTGCATCTATAATGGCTCACTATCTATACTCCTCACCAACATCCATTGGTGTGTTAAATGTCTTTGTTCCCACCACCGGTACTCTTTGGTCTATCCCTCCAAATACACCATTTGCCTTTAGTTAGCTATGAGACTAAAGATTTCGTCAATCTAGTCAAACCAAAGGAATTTGAAACCATCATATTATATACCAACACCCATCTCATTCCACAACTTCTTGATTTTCAAATATATGCTCTGCAACTTCTTCCACTTGTTAGACAATGACTTCACCTTCTTTCCCAATTCCTAAGGGAATTACACAATGATAAATTTTTCTATTCTTTCTCACTAATGTAGGCGCATTGTAATGGTGTTGTAAGCCTCTACATGCTCTTTGCATTGTGATAATAAAAAAACTGATAATATCATTGCTTCAATGCCATTCAAGTGGTGGTGCTTGTAGATGTGAATGTGGAGATAGACCTATAGGAACAAAAGAGAGAGGAGAGGACGCTATGTATGAGCAAAATTGGTAGACTATTTGAAAGAAGCAACCTAAAATAATTCTTTTCTTCTATACTTACAGAAACCCTAAACTTGCTTGAAAGCAATTAAAAAAATAAAAAGAGAACTCAAACCATGAGCACAAATTGATAAGGGTACACAAAAAAATTGTAGATTACAAGAACAATAGACTTGCTTTGAAGGAAGGAACAAAAGTGGAGAGGAGCAAAAGCAAGGAAGGTATAAAAGTGGAAGCTATAAAAAATGCAAAATTCATGCTATCCCTATCATATGTCTACCTATCGTAACTTTCATGTGGTGAATTTCTATTGACGTTGTACTTGGTGGTGGTATAAGGAGCTAAGCCCAAATCTGTTGGCGATTGCCTCTAGCCATTTGCATCAATTAAATACCTACATTTTATTCAAACCTCTCCTTCATCCTCAAATTAGTTTATTTCGTACCATATACTATGACAACATGTATTTTACAAGCAGGAAATGCCAATATACAAAAAATTCACAAAAATACGCAAATCAACAAAAGTTAAAATAAACACCCTTAATATGCCTTGTGAAGCCTTGAACCTTCACCAAAATGACAACACCAAAAACCTTTCTTTGCAAATTCAAAGACAATTCACAAATCTCAATGGAGATGTGTATGGGAAGGAAGCAATGGCATCGTAGAAATGCATATTTCCATAGGGCAAACTTTTCAAAGCTACATTGAGGTGTCATGTGCAAGAAATGACAACGACAAGAGACCTTTTCACAACACAATTCAAAATGAAACTACAAATAGCATGAATCAAAAAATTAAGGACAAGCATAAGAAAGAATTCAACTAAAAAGATTATTCTTATGCATTTGATCACACACATGATGAGTGCATAGAATTAGAGCTTATACACTTGAAACTACTTCAATCTGGCACAAGATTGAAAGAAGAAAATTGGGAGAGGGAGAATAGGAAGATGTTGTGATTGCAAGCAACACCTTCATCATTGATTGGGAGCATGTAGAGCGATGGTGGTGTAGAATTGGGGTGCAAGCATCATCAACCAAGACAAACGCACATGGGCTTTGGAACCGAGCTAGAAGCTATCTTTGGATCCTAAATGGCTTGGCCTATGACTACTTTTTCATACTTCAAAGTCTTTCTTTGTGTTTACTCCCATTTTGCAACACTAAATGAATGAATTTTTTGTATTTAGTTTTTTGAGTCTATAACTAATGAAATTTTCAGAATTGAAAAATAAATTGAAATTGGAATTTTGAATAAGAAGTCAAAAAATTTATATCAAATGCAAAACATGTTTAAAAAATGTGAAATTTGCATCATTGATGAACATTGTAGTGTGGAACATTATAGTGCAATTCAATTTACCATGTCATTGTAAAATAAAAAGTTTAGCACTCAATGGTTGAAGTCCCAAAGTTCAAATTGCAATAAAATATTGAATTTTAGGAAATTTTTAAGATTTGAAATTGGACTACTAGTGTACCCTACTTCCACATTAGTATCATAAATATATATATGCAAAATTTGAAGCATATACAAAATTTTATAAATTTTCAAATTGATATCTAGAAACAATGAAAATTTTATTTGAACGTGTCTAGTTCATTTTGAAATAAAAATGCTACGATTAAAATAAAATTCAATAATTAACTTGTCTAATTGACTAAATTGGATTTTTTGAGAACTCACCTAATTCTTTGCTAAGGGCTAAAAAAACTATTTTTTTGGAAGTTTGGGCTCATTGACCTTTAAATTGGTGGCAATTTTCATTCTAAAATTTTTAGAAGATGTACAAGTAAACTATAGATTCTACAATTGGATTGTTGGTAAATAAAGATAGGTGAAGATTTTAGCCCTACTTTGTGTATATTAAGTATTTTGAAGTAGTTTTGGACCTCAAAAGATTGCAATAAATTAGGTTTAAAAAAATTGAATAATAACATGTTGAATAGTTGATATTCAATAGATAAACCATTTTGACATACAAGTGTTGAAAATGACCTAGGGATACAATGAAAACTAGACTTGATAATCAATTGATTTCAAATTTCATCAATTGATCTCAAATTCAAAGAGATCATTTCTATGTCTAAAATTCAAATTTGGAGAATAGAGCAAAAACTTCCAAAATGTACAACATGGTGACCCAAAACTTGGTTGGATGATCTCAAGAATTCAATGGACAATATAGAGACAAACAAAGAAACAAATACTTGGATGAGAAAAACATAAGCTCAATGGAGCCCATTTCTAAGGTGATGGGAGCCTCACATTATATGAGGGGAGGCATGTTTTTTTTGTAATGTGGATTTTCTTTACCATATGATACTCTTCTCTCTAGACCAATGCCTTGGAAAATTCAAGAACTAGTTTAAAGTTAGCTGGTGGAATTGGAAAACTACCATGTTGTATTTTGAAAACAAAGGATGTAAAATTGGAAAGAATTTGATAAGGCCAGAAATCAACCAATACCCTCTAAAACTAAAGGATATTTTAACAAACTCCTTCCAACATTTGACAAATTGCAATTGTAATGAGATAAGAATTAGTGGCTAATACCTAGGTGGGGCGAGATACTAAGATGAGATGGGTAAGGTACCAACTTTTGTTAGCAAGTATTGATGTAAGGGGCAAAGGGTCTTAAGCCATTGGAGCTAAAGATTGACAAGAATAGTGCTTTACAATAGTCATCAATTTGATATAATGCCCTACATTGCTCAATTCATATAAAATTGATGTCATATAGAACAAAACATTAAGAAATAGCCTTCCTCAACAATAAGGGAAGAGGAAATTTTGAAAAAAACAAAGCAAAGTTTTGACAATTGGAAACTATGGAGAACAAGAAGGCGGTCACTTCAAAGCTTCAAACACAAGCCCTTTTCATTGGCATTGACCAACTTGATCATGTGCATTCAAACTATGACTATGAATGCACAAAGTAATTTCACCCACTGTGGAAAGGACCTTTGCCTTCACCTAAACCTAAACATATAAGACTGCAAAGAAAGTTGCAAAATTCAAAGAACACCATGTAGAGTCAAATGAAGGTTCTAATCTTTGTATGAATTAGAGTAAAACATTAAGATAAGGATCAACTTAGCAAGTAGAGGAAATTTTTTAAAAAAAAGAAGCAAAATTTGGACAATCAAAAATTGTAAAAAGCAAAGAAGAGACATTGGAGCTTCAATACATAAATCCTTGACATCCATTGGCAAAATTGAAATGTGAATCCCAACTATGACTGAATACAATGCTAAATCTCAGTCAATGTAGGAAGGACCTTGCACCTAAACCAAGGATGCATTATTCACTAATACTTTTAGTTTGAAATTGACTTTTTAGTTAGTGTCAATTTGAGTTTGGAGGAAATTTCTTGCAAGAAATTAACCAATACATTTTTCAATTGGTAAACAATCGGTGCCCATTGAAGAAAAACCGGTCCACTTTTGTAGAAGGAGGAAATCAACCAAGGGAGCTCCAAAAATTTCTTAAACATTGCTCTAAATTAGCCTTAATTTAGCATGGTTGCCCAAGATCTAGCTATTCAACATTGAGGTTTTGTCTAGTAATGCAAAAGGAGAGCCTCATTATGCCAAGAAATAACATCCTTGGCTCTCCCTAAGCTCCATACATTATTTCTCATAACAAAGCTCTATTTTTACATTACCTACACTAAATAGGGGTATTAAGGGGACCCATACTAATTAATTGACATTCCACACTATATAAATATCTACCTTTATTGTACATCAATAGTTACTAGTGTGGCATGTGCCGTTGCCATAGTCAGAAGAAAAGTAAAAGTAATTTTCTAATTTTCTAACTTTTTTGATTCAAAAAAACTTTGAAATTCATTAACTTTCACATTGTAGATCCAAATGCCACAAAATAAAGCCCGTGCACCCCTCCTCACCGAGGGCTTTCCAATGGTACCAAACATGCAACCGGGAGATGCACGGTTTGGGAGAACTCAACGTAACAAACAAACAAACAAAACAAAACAAAACAAACCGCCTATCTTAAGGTATAGATTGAAATGTCCGGGGATGTACATCATGTTTCAAACATCTACAGTTTTCTACAATCAGTCCCTTTAATTTTTTGGTCCCCTTAATACCCCTATTCAGTGTAGTTCATAACGCCTGATTATACGCAATTTGTATGCAATACTTTCTGCAACCCTGATTATGGAATGGTATCTGCCCTGAAAATGCAAGAGAAACTTTCTGGCTGGACCCTGAGGCAATACAGGCCCCTTCCCCACTCACGAATCCCAGCGATTGGAATCTGCTGACCCACGATTGCAAAGTGGAAGAGCTTCCATCATAGACTACCTTAGTGAACTCCTCAGGGTCAAGGATTTAGGGTTTTCCTTTCGCTTCAGAACGGTATTGGAACCGCGTCCTGGAGGACGGGCTTCTTGCACATCGCCACTGAGGAACTCCACGGGAGGTGGTTCCTTCGCGTCGTGGAGTGCGAGCGTCTTGCACATCGCCACTGCGGAACTTCACGGGGAGGAGGTTCTTTCGCATCTTGGAGGACGGGCGTTTCGCACATCGCCATTGCAGAACTTCACTGGAGGAGGTTCTTTCGCGCCGTTGCTTCCTTTTGACTGCACCGCAGTAAGTTCTTTTCTTCGATTTGCGACAAAGTCAGAGGTGATTTTCGAAGTATTTTGGAGTTTTTTTAGAGCTCTCCGGAGCTGTAATGTCGAACCCTAATTTATTTCTGAGAATCGTCGGTTACTGATCTCGAAGGTGAATCCGCTTGAACGGAAACTGTGGTTGGCTAGGCGCAGATATCATGTTTACCCCTGCTGTACGAAATTAATTTAATGTGATTTTGTTTGAACCACATATCGAGGGTTCGAGAGCTTAGTTTTGCAATTTTGTATTTGTCGATGTATTTAGTTCTGTTTTTCCGTTTCGGTAAAGTAGATGCTTTAGCTCCTGGAATTTCCAGGGATCATTACATTTGTTTAAATATTGTTTTACTATCCCCTGAGATGGAACATTCCCCTCCCCCTCCTCTGTCTCTCTGCTCTCTGTCCGGGATTCAAGAGCTTCTGTATTTCTAGGGTTTGTAGTGGTAGAGTTTTTGGCTCTGGTATTTCTAGAGTTTCTAGGGTTTCGAGTGCCATCTTTTCTGTCTCCGTCTGCGCGATTCGAAAAGCAATTGTTGTTCGTTACTTCGTTTGTGTGCTTGGTGCACTGGAATGTCTGTTATTCGATGTACTATTGTGCCGCTGAATCATCAGTATACAGAGGAAGAATAACAAGTAAGATAGAGGCCCCAGTAGATTGCTCGACCTCTTGTAGTGAACCAGGTTTTAGGGTCCCGTAGTTTTCTGAAGGTTACACTTGATTTGATTCAGAAATGAGCAAGAAATCTCAAAAAAGCAAACTATTTGTTGGTTCTCTGTGTAGCTTGCTGTCATATTTCCCGTGCACTTCGATTGCTGGCTGTGATTTCAATACTCTGATTTAGGAGTTTTGTAGCTCAGTAGAAGTACATTTTCAGAAGCTTTCTTCAAGATACTACTCAATACATTTGGGTGAGAATTGAGCACGAAATCTCAATTGTGCAAGCATTAATTACTTAATCTGTGGTTACCGGGGCCTTTGTGAGTTTGTTTAAACTGTTTTTCATTGTTTGAAAAATGACACGTGTACCCCTTGATAGTGTTTTTCAAATTGATTTTGATTTTTCAGAGCTTTGGACTTTAGTGACTATCCTTTCAAAACGGATAGACCCGTTTTGGACTGTATGTCGTGGTGAGAGACCAAACCTAGAAGTATAGCTGATTGATGGACTGCCTTGTGAGTAAAATGACTGATTAGTATGTTGTAGTTATAAGTTGCAGGCGTGGAGCTGAGATGGCCGTGTATGTGTTTGCTTCTTGACTGTATGCTGCATGCTGTAATCCTACCCTGTTAGGAGGATGAATGTGTGAGATCACGATTGGCTGGTTTATAATGTGTTAATTCGGCTGACTTATGCATATTAGTCAGCATCGTGCAAGGCCTGCCTCCCCATGGCGAGTATGATGGAGACAGATATCGTAGTAGCGACTACAAATGGAGCAGCAACACCTGCACCAATAACGCCTCTCCCTTCACAGGCTTCGCGTGCCAATGATCGTCTTGCTGACGCCCTTAAGCTGGAGCACCAGCTTATTAAGGTCAGTGGTAATTTGGTACTTTCATTGCCTTTCTGTTGAGCTCTGTTAGTTAGTCAGGTTAGGACTGGAGTCTCAGCACTATCAGAATGACAACGTTGGTGTGAAGTGTAAGTCATCCTTCTTTTTGTCTTCGACTATTATTCATGCTTCGAAGTCCTGAAAGAAGCGAATGTTCAGATGTCTCACGTTGAGTCACTTTCGACAGGTTCCATTTGAGCATTTGAAGAAGGCCATGCGAGTGAGTACTCGTTTGGTAGAGAAGGAGGTGAATGCTGTAGTTGCTGGTGTGGCTGATGCGATTGACAAAGATATGTCCAAAGAGGAAGCTGTACAGCGCCTCACATCTCTAGTTTCTCGATTGCAAGGCCTTAAACGCAAGGTATTGTTTTTGCGCATTGCAGACTTCGGATATGGATAGGTTATTGAATTCCCCAATCACTGGAGTTTTTCACCTTTCATTAAAATATAGAAGGTCCTGATGATTGGATTGATGTCAAGTGGTATCGATTGTACGACTGTAGGTATATGTTTACTGAAGACATGAGGTACTGACACGGTTCGTCGAGTGTGTGTGTGTGTGTGTGTTGGAATGACTGGTTTGTGCAAGGCTGTGTTTCTATTTCTGAATGGGTCATGATTAGTTACTAACTGATTTGACATCGAGGTGAGGAGGAGATGTTTGTTTGGAAGCCTGCATTCGTTTGCAGTCGTGAAAATATATATATTCTGTATAATTGGGGGTGGATTGGCACCCACCTTCTTTGAACTGGATGACCACATCTCTCTCCCTCTTTCTCTCTCTCTTCAAGTTGTTGTGAAATGGTGCACCACGAAATGTGCTGTGCAGACTTGTATTCGTGTATTTCATTGAGTTTTGACTCGAGTTGCAGTTGGATGAGGGCAACAAAGGTGAACAAGTTCAGGTGCAAAGGTGCCGTGCCAGGATGGACCATTTAAGCATGCTTCAGGGTGAAAATGCCAAGGAGAATGAGGCATCCTGGAATAACACTCGAGTGCAGCGCATATTGGTTGACTACATGCTACGGTCCTCTTATTATGATACTGCCCTTAAGTTGGCAGAAATGAAGGGTATACAGGTATGCCGAAAACGTTTTCTCCCTATTTGCTTAGAATGCAGAACTTGATTAATTTTCTTGCTAGTGCTTTTGAGGATGTTCCGATGGCCCCTTCTGTTTTATAGTGATGCTTTAGTTGATGCTTGATAATGATGTGTACCACTATAAAATTTATTTACCTTGTTTGTTGATTCTTGAGCTATGGATTGCACTGTTTGAGATATGAATGCGATCTCAGTATAGCTGCTTAGGAATGTGCTTGAAGTGTTTTCAGATTTCAGTGGTTGGTAATTGATGCTTTTATGCGTTTGCAGGAACTTGTGGATATTGATATCTTCTTTGAGGCCCGAAAAGTCATAGAGGCCCTGCGGAATCAGGACTGTACTGAAGCACTCACGTGGTGCTCTGAAAACAAGACCAGGCTGAAGAAATCAAAGGTTCTGCATATTTCTGCCTGAGTTTCTTGTAGATGAGTCCAGTATCATGAGTAAATTAGAGCGTTCATTATTTCTATTTCTAAATTTGAAAACAAATTTTTTTAAATTATAGAAAAGTTCGGTTGTTTTCATATCCTATCCTTTTCATGAGACGTGTGAATTCCTGAAGAATTCCATTCATCACACACTGTTTTGTTGGTGACAGTTTATAGGATGTGTGACAAGTGCAGAGTAAGTTTGAGTTTAAGCTGAGATTACAAGAGTTTATCGAATTGGTGCGGGCTGAGCGGATGATGGATGCTATTATGTATGCTCGCAAGCATCTTGCTGCATGGGGTTCTACCAACATGAAGGAACTTCAACAGGCCATGGCCACCTTAGCTTTCAAGAGCAACACTGATTGTGCTGGCTATAAGGTGGGTCTTCTGTGCTACAGCTTGCATTTTCTAAGGACAAATATTATGATTAACAGAGTAAAATTGAGTTTTCTTTACGGATGCCTTCGAATTTTCAGCCTTGTTAGAGCACAGTTCCTGGCTAATGAATGTAAATTTGGTCTTAGCCTTGGCAAAGAAGGTTGGATGTGGTCTGCATCATCTCAGCTTTAATGAAGCTGCTTAGTATTAGAAGGATTGAGTTTGTTTGCTCCAAGCATTCCTCTGTCACTTGCGTTGGTAGGATGAACTGGCAGAATATATAGTCTCATGATTCATGAAATGTAGCCAAAGTTTTCATCTCAATAATTAATTTGAAGTATTTTTCTTCTTTTGCAGATACTATTTGATATGCAGCAGTGGGATAACTTGACGCAAGAGTTTAAGCAAGAGTTTTATAAGCTATATGGCATGACTCATGAACCCCTTCTCAACATTCATCTTCAGGCTGGTCTTTCTGCACTTAAGACGCCGTATTTAACCTCAACCCTATCTCAGTTGTTAGTTTTCACTAGTTATTTCGTAGTTTGCTTGAACGTTAGGGTGACCCTTCAGGAGTTCGTCTAGTTGACTGTCTTCATGTTAAAGAATATTCCTTGGCCAAGATTTACCCTGATTTGTGTCCGCTTTGGTACATTTGCGTTCCACGTGAGTGTGTACTTTCCAACTTAACATCTAAACCTGAAGCCTCCACCTTAAACATGTAAATGGTCCCAGATTTTGTTACGAGGAAGGATGCACCAAGGAGGACCCCTTGTCGCAAGATATCATTCGTAAGCTGGCAGAACCATTGCCGTTTGCAAAGCACATTCACAGCAAGCTGGTATGCTACATTACCAAGGAGCCCATGAACGACGATAATCCGCCTTTAGTACTGCCTAACGGCTATGTATATTGTACCAAGGTTTGTTCTCTTGCTGGTGTTGGAGTTGATCTTCAAATATTTCCTGCCTCCATATGTTCATTTGTTGAATCTGGAAGTTACTGTGCGAAAAAAAATTACGAATACATTGCGAGTATAGTGTGGCTGTTGTCAGTTCTAATGGTCAAGAGCATAAACGTTTGACTTAAGATGCAGTAGTAATCAATGTATATATGTTGACAGCCTCTCGACTCTTTTTACTTCAGAAGTCTCGATGAGTATCCAGGCTTCAACCTAATACTCTGTTCTCCTTGCAGGCTATGGAACAGATGGCAATGAGGAACCAAGGCAGAATCACATGCCCAAGAACTGGAGCTGTTTGCAATTTTCAAGATCTTTCCAAAGCTTATATATCATGATGCTCCGGATTTCCCAGAGGTTATCAGCTCAATGGCCCTTCAAACCTCAACCATTCGATTCAGAATGTGATTAATGGTGTTCAATATTTACTTGGTAGAGGCATTATAGCTTTGGGTATCTGGTTCTGGTATGCAATTGGTTCTTTGTTTATTGGCTAGCTGTGAAAGCATATGGGTAAGGTAGGTTCCATCCCTAAAAATTGTTGACTCATTATTATCATTGTGGCCGTGTAGCATAGTAGTATTCCGTCAACTGATCCATGAAGTTTTCTGTATAGTTCATGCTTAAGATTACTTAGGGCAGGAACCAAATGTAAATCTACATGACTAAAGTCTCAAGACTGTCAGCATCAAGATTTACCCTTGTACAAGTGAGTGTTGTATCTGTGCCTGTAAATATTCAAGCAATTGTTTCTTGCAGAAGTCACCGCCTTGGGTGGGACATGTTATTTGAAACTCTGCAGACATTATGAAAGCATGTTACCCTGTTTCACGGTGACTTCTGTCAAGGATTGAATGTCACTTCCTTGGTTAGCTTTGATCTCATCATCCTAACCAGTTGCAGTGTGCAGCCTCCCTGAGGTCAATCAAAATCCCTCTTTCCTTCAAACTTTTACTGTTTCTTTCCTGTACGTGCAATATCCATCCATATCATTTGTAAACTCTTAGCTGTATGGTTCTCTTACCTGGGAATTGAGATATTCTACACAATGTGAACACGATATCTTAGTTCCTTAGGTCCGTCAGCCTGATGAATATTGATATTATCTTGCTAATGCGGTGTCAGCTAATGCGGTGTAGAACTCTTTCTTTAGACTGATAGGAAGGGCTGAAACCCAGCATCCATCCAAGAGTTCAATGCTAGGACATTGAAATTAGGGCATGGATTTGAACAAATATAGTAACAGGTTCAGAAATCGGCTATCTAAGGAGAAAAACAGATCTGTGGCTGAGGGTGCACGCCAAAACACTTGAAATTAATTTTGGGTATATAGAGGAAAGAAAAACAGTTGTAAGGCAGTTTTTTTCGTAATTTTTTGACTCCAATAGAAGAAAATACGATTTTTTGAAGGCAAACTGATGTAATTGGCTAGTAATGTGCATAGACTGTAGTAATCATCAATTGCAAAGTGTCTTAGAACAAAGCAAGACAGTACTAAAGTTGATTAGAAAGATGTTGTGGGTGTTCATGAAAGCATATGAATGCACATAGAGAGTGTCAAGAATGGAGCAAGGCATGTAGCAAGCAATAAAAGATTCAAGCTTCATTTTCTTTTATTGCCTTCCACACTCTTCATTATATTTTACCGTTGTTGCTTATTGTAATCTGAAATTTTTGTCTCATCAATTGAAGTACATTAATGAGTCTTGAATTACAAGTCATGAATTATACATTATGCTACTCCTGATAAAGTACTCACTGTCTTGAAACCACTCACTTTGAATCAGATTTCCTCACTTCACAAAAGTTTGTCCATTTTTAGAATTATCTGCACTGTTTCAATCCCTTCTCCAGGGGTGATTCTAAATGCCTGCTCAATTTCAGAGCATGTTACCTTATATGAATTGTAGTTTGAGCTCTTATGATTTTTGCATGCAACATTTTTAGACTTCACGTAATTGCATTTGTGGGTGTGCCCCAAAGTAGTTACTCAATGAATTTTTCTAGAAATGGCCATTTTGAAGTATTTTGGTGAAATGTGGTTATAAAATTTTAGGATTTATCTAACATTTAAGTGTCATTGAAATATTAATATGTAATGTCAAGAGACTTACAATTGTTGTTTGTGAGCTTCTTAACCCCTAGAATTTGAAGACCATTTTTATCATCAAAAAACATTCAAAATTGCCATTTTTTTGGCAAAGAGCAAAAAAAATTTAATTTTTTTTTTCAAATATTTAACCATAGGATCTTGCACTAGACTAGTGTAAGAATGTATAGAAGAATATAATTTCAGAACTTTGCCTACATATATAGATTGTAAGATATTTGAGTTTAAAGTGAAGAAAACATGAAAGGGGGCACCTTGCATGAATAGATTGTAAGACTTGGAATTTTTTTTAAACCTTGAAAGACATTGAGGGTGGTCAATCAATGGCTTTCTAAAAAACATGTAATTTTTGACATAGTACCTTGGTGATATGTCTTGTCCTTTCAAGGTCAACTTAATTTATTGCATTATAGATTTTGATATTGTAATTTTTTATGTTGAAGCATTGAATTGTCAATTTGGGAAAAAAAAATCCAACAAAAAAAATTTTTACTTTCATTCTTTAAAAAACTGTTAAGTAGAAAGAAGTACAAGATAGAAGGAAAAGTTAAATTGTGAATAGCTCTAAATTGGAATTGAAATACACTAATACCAAAAGTGAGATTGTTTTAGCAAGAAAATTAATCCTTAAAGCACTTTTAAAAATTGTGAAAATTGGCTTAAAAAACAAATCCAATTCATTGTTTTCTCAAGAAGATGCAATGATTGTTTGCAAAACATGAAGCTCCATAAATTTTCACATCTCTAATCCAAATGGAATAAATCATAGCTTTCCATGTAGACAAAAATAGAACCTATAAGAAAAAAATATTGAAAATTTTCATTTCAGGTTTTTGTAGTTTATTCTCTTGCCTAGCAAATTGCTTTGAGGCTTAGGATGGCATAACTTTTGCTCCTAGGCACCAATTGAAATAAAAATTAGATTCTTGAAAAGCAAATTTAAATTTCTATCTTCAAAAAAAAGTTACATGCCAAAAATTGAGATCAGTCGTAAGAATCTGTCCAAAGGAGACATTTCAAATTCTATGATTAATCTAATATGTAACGAAGAACAATTGAGTTTTCTCATAAACTTTTCTAGTGACTTTAGATGAAGATCTTCTACTTGATGATGGACTCTTGTCATATATTCTAAATAAGATGAATTGTGATTAGTATACAAACAATGTATCAAACACAAACAACTAAGGATGCCCATTTTGGGCCCTTACCAAATTGCGTCCCCTCCCTACACATGTCAGCAGCTTGGAGTCTTGGACTTCTGAGAAAACCCTAATTCAAATGCTCCCTGCAAGGCTGGCAGCAACTCCACGCTGAGCGAGGTTGATGACGGAGCCCAACCCTGAACGAATATTCCACCCGCATATAAAATTGATTAAGGCATATTCAAATAGTGCCTTCAAAAAGGTTCTTCGAATTCGGCACAAACAATGTTCACTTGGACCGACTGGTCGGAGATAAGCTTAAGCGTGGCCACTGGCAGAGGTGCAGCGCACGAACTAAAGGCAACTTAAAGTTACTGCAACTTATCATATTGAAGCTTAAACTCTTAAGTTAATAAGATATGGAAGTTACACATTCATGCATACATTTGATAGTGTTTACTTCCAGGAATGACACGTGTGGCTGATGGCAGCTGCTGCGGAAGCTGAACTGAACAGGTGGAAGGGAGGAAACACCGAAGTTCAGTTTATTTACAACTGTCAAAGAAAGGAAGCAATTCAGCATAGTTGGAGGCACCTTTTTCTTTGAAAAAAAAAAATCTTTTCTGTAGTAACTTACTACAGATTGAAAATTGATGAATTTGTGGAAAGAAAATTAGAACTTTTGAATAAGACATGTAAGAATTTTTAAGAATTTTCAAAGTGGACGTCAAAAGGCCATTGAAACTGTCAGGTAGCTTGGTCCTAAAATCAAAATCTAACTAGAGAAATCATTATTGTAGTGAACTAATGGTAGTTAAATATGGGAATGATTTAATGACTTTTTAGGGGATACTTTTAATGGAAGTCTACTTGTCAAAAGTGGGTACACTAAGGGTTGCTATTATGTGAGCATAGGGATGTGAGCCCATGAGCATATAATACTACACACCTATGTTATAGGTGTATATACCATAGAAATCGTCTATGATTATAGGATATATATGTTAAAAATATCCATGTTATAGGTGTTTATGATACATACATCTTCTATAGTATGTGGTATCTATATTATAGGTACCTATAATGTAGGCTCAATGCTCACAAGCTCACATTCTTAGACTCACATACTAGCACTACTGAAATGGTTAAACAAAAAATAGAAACTTAACCCTAAAGTGCTCAAAGTGAAGAAAAGAAGAGTATTTTTGTAAATTCATAAGTAAATAATTGAAATCCATGCAACAAGATTAATGTATATCATTGATTCATGTGAAGTGTTGTTTCTTCTTTCCATTGACACAAAATATTAATTTTTCTTGAAACTTTTTCAATGAATATTAATTGGATGAAGTATATTTTTCATCATCTACCCAGATGAATGGTTGAGCCGACTTTAGAGTTAAAAAGGAAGGGAAGGAAATAGAAAAATATTCATGATGTCCCCTCTTGCAATGTTTTTGTAATTTTTTGTATACTAATTTTTTTGTTCTTTTTAGTATATTAGCTCTACCAAAATTTGTTGGTTTTGGTGTTTATGCTACAACAAAATTTGTGATTACTATGGATACTATTAATTACGATAAATTTTTTCTCTTCTAAAAAATATCTATTGTGTGTGGGGAAAAAAATTATGACTTGAAGATTTTGCAACCCAATGCATATTTTGAGAGCCCCATGATTTTGAAATATGACAAATGAATTACTCCCAAAGAAGTGACTAGATAGGATAGTTGAAATTATGATTGTTATGAACCTCTACTCATTTTTCACCATATCTTAATACTTTAAATTTGGTACATATTAAGGTTCAAAAAATACTTGTAATGGTTGTACGTGATTAAAAAATTTATTTTTGATAGTACGCAAAACATAGAAGGCGGTTCTTATAATCAGAAGCCTTTTTCAGTTATCATATTCTAGATTTATAGTCACTAAGGCAATTTAGGGTTTTAAATCCACATGGAAAGTGAACCAGAAATTTATTCCTTGCTCACCTATTGAGGGTTATATCTCCCCCCCATTGTGTGATCTGGTAAAAAATTTTACTCCCTCCATTTTTTCCCTTATCCTTCGTGTGAGGGATGGCAAGGGGGGATTGGTCCCTTTGTTGCCCTCCTTACCCCTAACAGGTTATCCTTGGGAAAAACACAAGAATTTTTTATTTGTTACCCATGATCAGATTTGGAAATTTTTAATTCATATTTGCAATTAGTGAGGAGAGGTGATGAAATAAATAAAAATGTAGCACAAAATTGGGGGCAATTTTGTACATTTGTCAATAAAGGGGTCCCCCCCTTGGCCCAATGTGGATATTTCAATAGAGTAAATTAGAGTATTTAGCATGTTGCTTTGAGGGCTAAGGTAAACTGACCCCCTTGTTCATCCTCATGAAGTCCCTAACTTTTTTTTCTGATGGGTGCATGTTAAAAAAAAGACCCCTTCTTTTGTGCTTGTTTAATCTATTTTTTGCACCTCTACTAGCTAATTTGGGGCCTCCGATTGCAAATATGAATTCCAAATTTTATTATGCATGGCAAATAAAAATGTCTTGTGTTTTCCCCAGGGATAAGTTAAATAGGAGATGAACAAGGGGATTAGTTTAGTTCACTACCACCACCACCATCACCACCTTGCGTTGTTTTGAAGAACTTGAGTCGGGCTACCTTCACCTTAATTCAACCATTGTGATGAATACAACTTAACCCTTAAACGTCCATAGGGATGTTTTGTATCTGATGAATGACTTCATTGTTGACTGTAGAAAAACATAATGCACCTGTTGGTCCAATAATTAAAGCAGTCTTGCTCACAACTTTGGTCATGGGACTGCACCCTTTAAGGGTTAACCCTTAAACATCAACACAGACGTTTAGTATCCGATGGATGACAAGGAATCTCTCTATCTAGGACAGAATTGCAACTATTCATCCTTGGAATTTTGTGTGGAAAGGGAAGGATCTTCTACAGTAGTTTGACTACCAATGAGTATTTTTTTTAATTTTCTTAAAGTAGATGATGTCACACGGTTCCAAAAGGCATGATTTCCACAGTCACCAATCCGTCCTTTAAGGGTTAACCCCTAAACGCCGAGGCGGATGTTTTTCGTCTGATGAATGACAAGGAGTTCTCTTGTGTAGGACAGAATTGCAACTATTCATCCTTGGAATTAGGGGTGAAAAGGGAAGATTTTCTAAAATAGTTTGACTCCCAATGAGTAAGTTATTTCTGGTTTTTCTAAAGTGGATGATGTCCCACTGTTCCGAAATGGCTGATTTCCACAGTCACCAGCGCGGCATTCAAGGGTTAAATGAATAACCGCACACCCAGTGGGTTGTTGTTGTTCAGTTCGGTTCGGTGAGTGTTTTGTTGTTGTTGTTGTTTGGTTATTGTTAAAAGAATTAATTCAGGCTCCCTGGAACTGGATAAGGCTGGGCTTGCTACTGCCCAATGGCTCTTCTTCCCCTCCGCTCCTCCACTGAACGGAGACTGCCCAGCTCTGCAATTGGCTTAACGTATTTTAACTTATGTTCCTTCAGTTCCTGTTGAACTGAAGACCGGTTCAAGCCTATGGATGGTATTAACTTCAGTATTCTACGGAGGAGGCTAAGTTCCTTCTTAGATTCCCCAGTCAGCCAGCCAGCCAGGGGCCTCCGTCCACTAACCTACAGTAACATAATAGGATAGACGAAATCAGGAGGAGCATCCCCCACTCCACTCCACTGATGAGAAGGACTCGGCTCTGCCTGGGGACTTCAGTTGGGGGAGTGTGTGTGGGTTGGGGTTGGGGTTGGGGTTGGGGCTCCACAAATCCTTTCCCTTCCCCTTCAACAGATTTTTGTCAAAATTAACATAATAGTGACTGGAACAATGCGACCAAAACAACAGAAAAATTAAATTTTCTAGTAAAATTTTCTGCTTTCAACTTTCAGTTGGGACCCCGATGGTTGGATGGCCCAATTCTGGATTCCTCCCCTCATTCTGTCCTTATTTGCCCCAGTGATGACACAAGCAAGGCTGACTGGCTGGGTCCATGGCATGGCTGCATGCACAACCCTGGGAAGTCCCCCCCGGCGCTGTCCTCAATTCTTGGTTCCCCATCCCATTGGTTGGAGGGGGGGCTCTCCCAAGGCTAACTTATCTTTATTATATGAGGCTGCCATAATTTTTTATTTTTCTTATTTTTTTTTAAACAAATGAAATGGAATTTCATTGCAAGCGTAAAAGTATAAACCAACCCCACACACAGAGCCCGCCAGCGGGCTGCCATAACTTTGAGTACGATGGTTAGGCTGTTGACTCCACACTGTCCACAGTACGTCAAGGGAAGGGATGGCAGGATTGGTCCAATGTGGATTGGCCAGGGGGAGGGGGAGCTGGAGTTGGACATAACTTAACTAAGCTTAAGCTTATGGAGGCCGTTGCACCAGACCCCAAATGGTTGCACTACTGCCACTGGTCCATGGACAATTTGTATTTCCTCAGAGCACTGTAGAAATGAACAAGGCACCAAATGCCGTTCAACAAGCAGATTCTCTTATTTACCGTGGCAAAGGACGGGACCTAAGTTAGGGCCAGGATGGATTGACCCCCTCGCTCGCCCCCCCAGTCAATCCAGGGGTGCATGTAAAAAAAAACACTATTTTGTGCTTCATTAATTTGTCTTCTTCACATCTCCTAGCTAATTGGGGGCCTCTGATTGCAAATATAGATTCAAAATTTTCAAATTTTATCATGGCGTGACAAATAAAAAATTTCAGGGGTTTCCCTTGGGGATGAGCAAGGGGGTCAATCCACCCCAGCCTAAGTTAGCTTGGGGATAGAGCTGAGGTAGAGTAACATAAGCTTAAGGTAATAAGAGCATCATCACCACCACCAAGCACGATGCCACTCAACCTGATACTGTAAGTTAATGGAATGACCCCCCCACCCCCCCACCCTCTAATGGCTCAACCAAGTAAGTTAAGCAACCACCAATTAGACTATTGGAGGCAGAGGTAGATTGGTTTTCAGGACAGTGGCATGCTTGCAAAACAAACCCTATTTTCAGGTCTGGTTGACTACTCGCCTTGCAAAGTGGAAGTGGATGAACTCTTAACATGTTCAACTGCTTTTCAAGCCCATTGGATATGCTCTAACAATAACAGAAATGGTCCCTAATAAGAGGTTGGTGACGGAGCATGTTTCTTGTCAATGAATACATATTCTTTTCTTTTCTAGATGGAAGGAAGTGCAACATACACCCTAGAATGCAACTAGTGCAGACAAATCATCCAATTTGATCATTCATTCTTCATTCATCCACAATATATTACCTAACAATTGGAAACTTTGTCCCAACGTTGGTGAATTTCATATTTCTCAGAGATGATTTTGGTGATTTTGTCCACTTTTATTTCTCTCTCTTTTACTAATGTCATGGGAACCAAATTGAAACTTTAGTAAGATTTTGGTGATTTTTTTGCCAACAAAATTTTCACTAGTTCATGTTATTGACCTCAAAACTTTTTGTTGGGTCTTTACTAGCATCAAAAGGCAATTTAAAATTTTCTAAAAATGTATTTTTTGGACATTGCATAACTTACAAAAAATTACAAGCTCTCACTCAAGGTGCAGAAAAACACATGTACCCAGAGTCAACCCTAGCTCTCCTGAATAGAGTCCTGTGTGGGACAAGCATATAAGGAAAATGAAAAGCATGAAAATCCCCATGCGTACTTTTTAGGCAATGATCTATATTGAAAAGAAATAGAGTTGCAGGGAGTACTGAATTTTCAGTGTACTGTATTGTACTGTACTGTACAGTAGCAAGTTTTTTTTTACTCGAATATGGGTTTGTTCAATGATGAGAAGGGTCCAGTAAGCTAATGACAAGTTGACAACATGATGTGGTCACTCTGCTGGTCTGCTGGCTGGTGCCAATAAGTTAACTTAAGTTTTGCTTCAACTGGCTGGAATGACAACATGGGATTGCTTCAATTCTCTTCCACAGGCAGGCACACTGAACACATTCAAGTCTGCTTTGATTAAGTTACAACTTAAAACTGGTTTACGGCAATTTTCGCACACCAGAGGCATGATCAACTATTCATCATGCCTGCGCTCACGCTGGCAACATTAGTCTAGTCACTTATTGTTAGCACAATGACAAATGAAACACAAAACAAGCTTGGTTTGCTGGCTTTGTTCTCATGCTTTGTTCATGCTTTCACTCAGCTTTGAACTGTTATCAACAGAGCATATGCAGTCATACAATGAGATATTGTCTTTGGGAGACATTGTAAGCCATGGATACTCCGAAACTGAGACAATTTGCTACTGTGCTTAGTTACTTTTATTATTAGACTGGTCAAATTTTCATTGATTTTCTTGTTGGCAAGTGAAAAGAGGTTCTAACGCACCAAAGAACATGGCATTTGGATATTGTATGCAAAAGTTAAGAGGTAGTTTACTCTAAGACAGAGGACAAATGTCTACTAAAATTTATAATGTGATAATGGACAATCAATAGATCGTAGATTGAGTTAGGTTACACTTAGGACTATGAAATATGTCATTGTCCATGAATGGAAATTTAACTTAGAATCTATAAAAGTTTTGAATCTCCTCAAAGGAGATTCTCTTGAGCAACACCTATGCTTTAGTGCACCTAAATCCGTTATCCACCATGATCTACATTTGTTCTTAGCATGGTTGCCTTCCAAAAACAAACACAAAGGTTTCAAGAGTGACAAATGGGAGTGCAAGAGTTTTTCTAGGCAAACAATGGAAGTTGAAACATTTCATGCTTCAAAGTAGTGTGTGTTCAATTGAGGCAAATAGCATGTACAAAATATTCAATGCTTTCAACTTTTGAAAATTACAAAATATTACCACAAGGCTATAATTGTAGATTGACTTAGGTTGGATTTCCCTCAATGAGATTACTAATAATCTAATTTGAAAAATTAAAATTAAAATATGAACATCTGAGATTGTAGAATCCAAAAATGATACAATTTGGATGCAACGGCCTTGGAACATGCCATCCAACCTACTTGCAAATCAACTCCGTTTTTTTGAAAGTAGAAGGCCAAAAACATGTTGATAGGATTATACATCAAAAAAACTTGAAATGATGTTTTTTTGTCCATGAAATGTTAGCCTAGGGATGGATGAAGAGGCAAGAAAAGGTAGGAGCATAAAATGACAAGTATAACTTGTGAAGACAAATGTGACTATAGAATTTGAAAAGACAAATTTGACTTAGAAAACAACAACTATGTATGGAGTACTCTTTACTTAAAAAACCACCATACATATCTCGGATTGTTAGCCAAATGCATCCAAATGGCAAGGTCATGAAAACAACATAGTTATTCACATATGGTAGTGTGCATTAGAAGAAATCAACGTTTAGTTGATGCAAAATTTCATTTTCTGGTAGAAAACGAAATTTCACGTCAGCTGAACATTGATTTCTTCTAGTGGTGGTAGTGTCTCCAAAATACCTCTCATTTGGTTGGATCCACCACTTTAGTGATCAAGAAGAGTCTTTCAATATGCATGGGATGCTTCTACTACTACATTTTAGCCTCAAATTCCCATGCCTTTCTCATGATCACATTCAATAGGCTGGAATGCCACTAGGAAGAGCCCTAGTTAAAGTTTTTCCAAGCTCGTTTTTCTCCCTGACTTTTAGAAGAGCTAGTGGAAGAAAGTCAAAAGAGATTCCTGAAGTTCTAGTTATTCTCAAAATCCAAGCAACTCAAGGGATGTACACCCATAATATATCAACATTGCCTCAAATAGCCAACACTTCACATGTGGATCTAGAAGTGCCATGAAACTCAGATATTGATTCTATAATAAAGAGGAATCCAATCAAAATTCAAGAGTCTAGTGTAAGTTGATTTTTGATACACCTAAACATTGTCCTTTGAAAATTCATAACTCATTCATTTGGTGTCCAAATCATGCATCCTAAAGTGTGTTGGAATCCTCTTAATTGTACTTGCCAATAAGGTCTACCTAGTAAAAACAATGATTTTTGTTTATGAAGAATTAACCCCTAAATGATGCAGGGGACATTTTTTGTCTAATGAACATCAAGGAATTCTCCTTTGTAGGATAGAATTGCAACTATTCATCCTCGGCATTAGAGGTGGAAAGGGGAAATCTTCTACAATAGTTTGACTCCCAATGAGTATTTTTGATTTTTTAAAGTAGATGATGTTCCAAAATGCCTGTTTACCACCGGCACCAGCTTGACGTTCAAAGGTTAATAATAATAAACATGCTTAGTTGTAATTACAAATGACTAACTTAGTCCAGGTGCACATTCAACAACCTTCCATCAAAGGAGTTGAGTTTAAGCTGCTCCTCGCCTTAACCCTTAAAGGACGGACTGGTGACTGAAAATCAGCCCTTTTGGAACCCATGTGACATTATCTACATTAAAATAAATAAAAATAAATAAAAAATACTCATTGGAGGTCAAAATATTGTGGAAGATCTCCCCTTTCCCCACGAAATTCGAGGATGAATAGTTACAATTCTGTCCCACATAGAGATTCTTTGTCATTCATCGGACATAAAACGTCCGCTTTGACGTTTAAGGGTTAAGTTATCAATGGTGAACACCCCCAGTGCCCCCACCCCGCTTTCGCTTTTGCTTTTGTTTTCGGTTGTAAAGAAGTGAGGCCCCCGCCTTGTCCTGAAGCTTTATTACCCAGTGCAACCAAATGGGCTGCCTGAGATCGAGGGAATCTGAACTCACTAGTAGTGAGTAGTGACTTGATCCCGGGGTCTGATACGTGGCGGTATCTGATTGGGGATCGCTGTGTTCCAGTCCTCAGTTACCGACCCCTTTGCCAGGCCACATTAAGTTATCTTCCAGGTCAGCAGGGCGGGGGACGGAGTGGACTCAGTGGAGTCGGGGGACTAGGGGTCCCAAGTTAACTCATGCAGGTGATGGGCCCCACCTTTGCCGGGGTCAGGGTCCAGGTCATTGGCAAGCTGGGGAAGAATTATTTCACCAAGTTTTGGGAACGAACTTATTACTGATAGGCGGTGGCTGCTCTTACACCTGCCCAGATGCGGATAGGCACATGCTTCAATAACTTACAGTAGGGGTTGTCACTCCTTCCCTGGGAATGCAACTTGTATGTAGAAAGAGAAGGTAGGGAGTGAAAAGAGGAGCCAATAGGAGCCCCTCTTTGAGAAGAAGGTGCGACGTAGACAATGGAGAAAAATGGAGAGAATGGAGAAACTTCTTCACACCCATTCTTCACCTTGACGAGGAAAAAGGAAAAAAAAAATCACAATCTTTAGAGAATGAACCCTTTGCAATTCAAGGAGAGAGCGCCATGTTATTATGCTATGATGTTTGAGAATGGGGAGAAGAAGGTGTGACAACCCCTAATGTGTGGCCATAATACAAATGAACTTCTAAAATTGTTACCTTGATAAGCATTCAAAAGGGCTCATATATATAGTATGTTGTAGAATTCCATCCCCCTTTGAGATCCTCAAAGAGAAATGTAAGATGTTAAATGTTACTAACAAATACTTTGTTCAAATGGTCGTATTCATATGCTAGTTTTCTATTCATTTCCTAGGATTGGTATACATTTCTGACTGCATGGTCTGAAATCTAGGAGAGGTATACATTCCAGATCACACGGTCTGAACCTGAACCTAAAAGAGCCAAGTTTGTGGAAAACCGCCATTTTAATGAAATATCCGTTGACTACTCCCATCTCAAAATAAATCCATGGTTTCTTGTGGAGAACTGTGGGAAGGTACCACGGATTTATTTTGAGACAGAGCGTGTAAATCAGACGAGGTGAGTTTGTAGCAATTCTATCGCGAATGCGATGTAGAACCCTTAAGCAACTAGGTCCACGCACTTCATTTGTTCTGACTGTACAGATAGGAGGGAGCGGACATGGTGAACCTGACTCGGCAAGAGCACACATGGGTCCAACTTCAAGATCAACTCAGGGAGTGTACGCGCGAGTGTGAGTAGACAAATCGCAGAAACAGTTAAAAGCTACGCACAAATCGTGACAAGAATAAGCCCTCACAGTATACGAAGCCATGCATATGCCGGATGGGGGTGAGCCCGAGAGATCATCAGATCTACAGGTACGTGGTGTATAGATCTAGATCTGAATCGCAAGCACAACCCACGCTTTACACAATAGATGAGGTAATTCTCAAGATCCAACAATCTCACCCGCTCAGAGTCGATCTACCCAAATCACCAAGCTTGCGCGCAGCCCTCCCACACCAACGTCGTTGCCCACGCCAAGAGAAGATCGTATACTGAACTTAACGCTGATCGAACGAGACCGAGGTCGCAATTATTCAGGGTCGAATTAAGTAGCAGATCTCAAGAAGTATAACCCAAATCGAAGCAGAACAAGACCCAACCGAACCTGGATCATTATGGCAGTGCGGCAATGCCCAAGAATCCGTAACGAAGAAGTAGTATCAACTTCGATCCAATCTTGATCGAAGTGGAAGATGGCCAGTTTGTAAATCAAGACCCAGATCGAAGCCTCAATTATCCATCCACTAGCGATCAGAACTTGCAGAGGCAATCGGAGCCTGCACATGGCAAGCCAAAACAAAACAAGCTATGAAGCTGATATATCGGCCACTGCACTCTCGCACTGTCATTAATGTCCAATTGCAGAAACTGACATCAGAGATCTAGGTATGTATATTAATCAGTCAACCAAGTTTCAAATTTTTTCCATGTATTATTTGGTTTTTTTACCGTATCCCAACTTTGTGAAAGACAGAGCTTATCAACAACAACACAATAATAAAAGACTATGTGTATATTATTGCAACATCTCCAAAGCAAAGAAGAAAGCTTATCAAGTTCAAAATGGTAATTATGGGTGAACTCATCCAACCAACATAATTGAGCACCTCGACAAACTGTTGGACATAGCCAAGGCTAGAAAAAATATCTGATCTTCATAGGTTACCAATCTCAAATCTATCATGGGAGACAAGAGTATAGTGACTACTTATTTCCCCTACACCAAGAACAACATGCATAGTGGTAAAGTCAATGTAGAATGCCTCAATCCAATGGTCTACAAACAATTTTACAAGAAAATCATGAAACTCCACTCCAAGTATATTAAAATCAACCCACACCCTCGTAGCTTTGATGGTTCGAGTGTTCTAGATGAAATTACTCTTAAAAAATATGATTTCTTATATGTTAATACATCAATAGTAGGGGCAATAGTAATTGTAAAAATTTCACTAGGAATGTTCATGAAATTCCTAAAATCAAGTTACAAAAGAAGAAATCAACACACTTGTCTCTAAATTAGTGATCAATGACAATAAAAAACTTAAGAAAGAGTTACCATTGATATGAAAGAGATGAAGGAAGCCATTGTAAGTAAAGCCAACACATATATAAACATCATATTACTTGAACTCAAACTCAAAATTGATGAGCAATTTGAAGACATGATGAACATTATCGCAAATACCTGCAAGATGCTCATTGAACCAACACTTCCTTCTACATCACTAGACAAGTTAAACTAACATTGACAATGTCACCATAACCACCTAACACTTTTCATTTCAATTGATAAGCTACTGCATATGTAGCCATATATTGATATTTTCAATATCACATATACAAACCATCAACAAAAAACCCAAATGAAGGAAAATCACTACTAAGAAAACACCCCAAAACACCCAAAATCAACTTACTCCCATTATAGATATGTAGGAAAAGCCCCATTCTAGGTTGTTTGCATTAAAAAACAAAAATACAAATGAAAGAATGGATGGCTTACTTAGACTTAGTAACTTAGGTAGTAAGTTGATTGTACAAAATGATTATAACATGTATCTAGAATGGGCAAAATCTATACTTAATTACCACTGTCATCAATTCACTCTTAAATAGATTCAAACAATCAAAGGAAATCAATTCATTCTCACAATAGAAGTTGATTGTTGGTCTCAGGTCATTATAGACTAGATTGGCCATGTATTAAGTTGGGCATGGGTTGGTACATAGAAGCCCTAAAATATCTATTTTTTCCAATGTGATAGACATGTCTACAAGCTAAAATGGGATGCCAAAGGTAACATTCTTCTATAAATTAAAAAAATATATTTAACTCCAAAAATTGTTTTTTCAATTGGAAAACTATTTCTTATTGCTTGTCTACCACTAAAATCTATTACCACATTTTTCGGATAGCATCATCATACCTGCATTAGTCAGCTCTACCCGTAATGGGGTAGTTTACCTTACTCCCCCCCTGATGGTTGGAATTTTGAAATCCTCAATGCACTCAATTCTGGGTAGAGAATGTCCACATAATTAACTTATTACCATAGTTCTTGTCCTAGGAAAATTTCTTTACAGGGTACAGCCCCAAAAAGTTTAAAAGGTATTGTCCATGATTCACTTGGAATCCCCAATTTTGAAAATAACTTATACCCAATCCAAAAAAAAAGATACTGGTTTACAAGGAATGAAGTAGGTGCCCAGGATTTAGTTTACCAATCCCTACATTTTGCCCATATATGTACTATTAATAGTGTGGGCCACACTAATTTGTGTACCCAACATGGCAATAGACGGTACTGATGAGATAAAGCTCTGCCAATACGGCCCTTCCTTTCACAGTCCGTTATCATGAAGATGCAAAATTGATGCAACATTTCTACAAAGGACGTTCAATGGACAGAGAGGAGAGTGTGTGGTTCCAACATTTGCATTGCAATATGGTAGCCGACCCCTTTTTGATCACCCCCCATTTCCGCCCTGTAGATTGGTTTCTTTCTGTTCAGGTACTGATGAGCAGTGAATTTATTATGGCATAATTCTTAGTGTAGTTGTGGCACATTACGATTGGCTACAAGACCCTCAATATTGCAACAAAACCTTGGTTGATTTCGCAATCAGTTCTTGGTCGGAAACAACCCCTTTTTTTTGGCACCACGGGGCCAGATTGCACCATTCCAAAATAAATGTCTACTTTTTGCCCCCAAAAAAGTAATCTTTTTTCACCAGAAATTTTCCATTTCTATTTCAAATGTGGATGAATTCACCAAATTTGGATGAAAAAGTATATGAATATGATGGAAAAGTGTTTTTTAGTCCAAAAGATGGATGAATGTAGAAATACAATACTTCACCAAATTTTAAGTGATCGCCATCTTGGCACTTTCTCAAAAAGTATAAAATAAAGAACTAGTCGGAAATAGGAAGACCTATATGACCGATATGGGTCAAACAGAATCTTGAACTAAAAAATTCACAGAAATTATGTTTAAAGAAATAAAATTTTGGAAAATTATGGAATCCTTTCAAACTCTATTTTTGTACATGGAAAAATTCCCGTCTTGAGAAACCCGTGCTCCATACATGTGTAATTGCTTAAGTGGTTGGAAATGGGTTGTATGCCTTAGGAAGAAAGAAAATAAGCAATTCAATGCCCCCAAAAGCTTTGTGTGTCAACGAATGAATGGGGATGTCATCGCAAGCTCTTTTGTGTGTGGACATTATTTTTTTTTTTGGGGGGGGTACACATTTAAAAAAAAAACTAAAAAATTTTCAATTACAAAGGAAAGTACAGATCTAACCACCGTTCTCATGACAACTGAAACCCAGCTGTCCATCTGGCTGTTTTTATGGTTTGAATACATATGAAATGGTGATGTTATTGGGAGGCTTGCAGGCAAGTTTTGTTTTTATCCATTTATTTTGGGGCAGTGCAGAAAGCCATCTTTGATAGAGTAATGAAGTTGTTTACACCTCTGTACAGGATGAAACATGCAGAATATGGATGAAAAAATAGGATGATCTTAGTGACATTCATCCAAGAAAAAGCAATTTTGTTCTAAATTTTTTTGTAGCAATTCAAATGATTTCATCCACTAAGAAGCAAAGAATATATTGTCAATTATCCTCCTCCCCTGAAAGATTGTTTTTGAATGGAAAATGCCACCTAGAAAGACCTTGATGCCAATCTTCATATATCTTACAACAAAATCAACCAACTGCGTAGGATTCCATTACTATGGAATTTTGTTAATTGGAAACTTACAATTGATACTTACAATTGATACTTATAATTCACACTCATAATTGACAATTATGGTTGATAAATTAGAGATATTCCTTAAATGGTAGCAACTTTTTTTGGAGATTATTATAGATTGTAGTTTTGTGACTCCTTGAAAATGCCCAAAAGGCACAACAAATGATAGGAAGAACTTGATTTTTTGACACAAATGAAAAGATTTAATTCTCAACCAAGATATGCTAAGTGAACTGAGAGTGAAATCAATTTTAGCCTACAAAATTGGTAAAAAAACCTTTGTATTAGTTATTAGGTGGAAGTAAGAAATTTTTACCTTTAATCCCTAATTAGTGATCTATGCTATTCTTTTAGTTTGGTAAAAATTAATTAATTTTCTTTAATGTATAAAAAAAAGAGATTTTCTTTGAATAAATGTATTAAGCATTGAAATTATTATTATCTAATTTTTTAATGAAAAATGAACACAAAATGTACAATATTATTGAAGTGTTAAAATTAAGTATAAAAAAAAATCAAGTTGATGTTTTCACAATCAAATCTTTGACAACTTTGTGTTAATCAATGTAGATTAAAATTTTTGCCAATTCTATGGTACTTTACAATTTTAGAAGAAAAGAAAAGAAAAAGAATATTCTAGTGAACTGCCTAAGTGGAATGCTTTGAAATTGATGGTGTGTTTGTGTATATATATATGTACAAATTTAATTTTGTAGATAATTTCTATTCATGAAATATAATGTAATCTATTTTTTTTTATAAAAAATTCAAAAAAAATTATAAATCATATATTTTATTGCACATCTGAGTTTTGTCCAAAGACCCCTTAGGTCATTTGGGTGAGCATTTGGGTTAAGGGTTAGTGGTGCTTTTAGGTCTAAATTTACTTCAACTCATTTTGGTAGTTCTATTAACAATTTAAAACTATTAGTTAGAATATCTTTTTTAGTTAACCACTGAAGTTTAAATGAAAGGAATCCATTTTGGATGATAGGGCAAAAGAAACTTTTGATAAAAGCTGAAGGCAAGATATTTTGATAAAAGTTGGAGGCGAGATATTTTGTAGTTGTTATATGTTGAAGATTTGACAAATTTAGAAATGATACATTAGCATTGTGCAGTAAAGGAACATATCAATCAAGTACCAATAATGATCTCAATGGATGACAACACTAGTTAGAAATGGTCTATTGTACAAGTTACTTATTCTCTATTAAAAAACATCCACATCCTTACTCAACGAATCTTATGTGTGAAATGTCTCATGATAAGTTCAGTTCAAGCTCTTTCTTGAGTCCACTTGCAAAGTCTCCTTTGTTACATGGAATATCCAATCCATTCAACAGTACGTTTACTACTATTCATACAATCAAGGCTATTATTCATGCCACTATTATTGCTTGTTCAATGAGTTGTTGAAATAGTGACATCTCAATAGTGAATCTAAAATTAGGGGGCATGACAAGGGTGATTAGCAATATGACATGTAGGATTCTACACCAAACTCAATTTTTGAAGGGTCCACTCAAGATTTTTATCCTGGACATGTAAAGATGGGGGAACATTCACAACTCAAGCACACCAAAAGCTAATACAACCAAAAGCTATATTACAATGTTAGGGTGTGTTTGCCCTAATCGATGAATTTTTTTTTGTAGTATGAATTCCATAGACACTTTACTACCTTTGTTTAATGATGTTTGGACTCATTATCTAACTCCTTTAAAGATTTACATTCAAAACATGATATTCCAATACAAAGGATCAATTGAAGCCATGTAAATATAAATTTTGGACAAAACTGTCTCTTTACATACTTCATCCACCATATTGTCTTTGATCAAATTGATATATAAGCTTTGATCTCTCTCTATATCTCTGAGAAAATTGACATTGATTGATATGAGGATGAATGTTTTGAAGAACTTGTTGTGGTGGTGAACAAAAATAGATGAAGTGCATCTAAGTAAGCTAAAAAATAGTTTGATTACAATTCAATGAAGCAACAAACTTGGTCACTTGATTGATGCCTCATGATTTTGGTGCAAAATTCTGAATCAAGTTCTAAATCAAGTTCTAAATCAAGTCTTGTAGAGTTGAGAAATAAATAAAAATACTTGCATAATTCCTATTTCTAGATTCTTTTCAAGTCAAAATTTATTTTTGCCTCAAATTCTGTACCCACCCCTCACTACCAGACTCAATTAGGGGGGCTCAATGAGGGGGTTCACTTTGGGTAGAGGTTTAGAGAATTCATCCACTGAATTTTCTTTTTAAATTTTAACGAAATATTCGAAATTCTCTTTTTCAGGTGAAAAATTGGCCCCCCAAAAACTCGCTGACCTTGGAACTTAGGTCACGAAAGGGAACTCCGGGAACGTAAAGAGCAGGGAACGCTCCACGGGAACTTCGTCTCGCACCTTGTCTACTTGTTTCGGGAGGGTCGCAGAATTCGTAGGAATTTGTGTGCGCGTGTGTGTGAGTGTTCGGAGTGGCTGAATTTCGGCGTCGGCAGCTTATTTGGTTCGATTTCCGCGACTGCATTGACGGGACGATAAAATGCAAGTATGATCCTTTCGTTTGTCCGGATTGGCGTCTCTTTTGCGGTTTGGAATGTCAGGGTGATGGCGAGATTTTGATGGAACGATGAGAGTTGCGTGTTCTTAGAACCAGCGCTGTGGCGATGTGTAGCATGTCTTAGGTCTGAGAATTCGAGATGGTAGTGTAAATAAGTTCGATTTCCCTCCCTCCCTTGGTTTGGGATTCTCAGGGAAGTTGAGTTGGTGCATACATTGTAGTAGCCTCGGTTGGGGCTGCACGGGAAGGGGAGGGTGTTTGAAGTTGGTGTTGGGGTCTGCTTTCAGTTCTGAGATTTTCGGATTATGTTGCTTTTTCTTCTTTCGATCACAGTTTTATCTTCTCTCTTGCATTTCGTATTGTGAACGCAAGCGGTCTTCATGGAGTCGTGGAGTACAATCTAGTCATGAAAAGTGCTTATGGTTGCCTCAATTCAAAATTTGGGAACCAATGCCAGCCTCACTCATGGTGGAATGTGCACCATTCGCTGGATGATGGCTTCCTTCGGTGATCCATGAAGCGTGTTGGTTCACTCTGTTTTTCTGAGGCTTAAGTGTAGCAGAAAACACGTGTTACCGCACTGGATTGAAAGAGAAACAGTGTCATTATTGATATTCATGGAGAGGTTCTCAGGTCACGTGGTGTGGCTACTTTTGCCTTCGAAATTTGTCGAATTTACATACAAGATTTGAAAGGCATCCGTCCCCTTCGAGCAACTAGAACAGTTGTTTCGTGCCTCGTTTTGCTCACGAGTGTTTCTTAGTTTTGCTTCTTCTTAATCTCGTGTCACTTTCGTTTTTGTTTCGCGGTCATCAGATCTGCTGGCATAGTAATCAAGGCGCACTTAATGATCTGCAGAATCCCTTCTTGTCCATTGTCCTTCCAATTGTCGTTTGCATTCTTCAGGGTTCTGTGCACATGACTTCTTATGTAATCTTAAGGTGTTTGGTCAACCTTACACGACAGCAACATGGAGTGTTCTGGCGTGTAGGTGCACAGTGCTTGCATACGGTCAGTCCCTTGCCACTCACTTGGAAGTTAGCAGTACGCTGACCTGCAGGGTGAATTACATGTATTAGCTCATCAAAAGCTGTTCCTGTCTTATTAAATTTTCCTGGCCTCCTTTTGACGTTGGTTTGTTGATCTGTGGCTGCAGTTTGTGAATCGGAGCGAATTAATGAGGTTGACGGTGAGAGAGCTCGCAAGATAGAGATGAGTATGGAGCTGATACTCGCGAAGCTTTTCTCACGCAGGACCATTTGCAGCATTTTCGAGGAAATCCTTAGCAACTCAGGTATGGATTCCCTTTATCTAATTCTGAAATTTTCAATATGTGTTTCTTTTCTGGAAAGCGAATCATACGAGAATATTCACGTGAATGGTATTCTCCTTATTCCGAAAGGGTTCCTTTGACTCAGTCTTAGTGTCGTTCGCCGGTTTTAGGGTTGAGGAACTTCAAAATTCCAGTCTATGGTCTTTCTGAAATAATATTTGCTTGTACCTTGGGTATAAAATTTAAGGTGCGCCGGGTTGATGACGGATGCATCTTTGAATGGAGAAGTTTTTTTCCCCTTTGAGCTTTTTTTTTACGTCTTAGCCTCAAGCTTGTAGTTGATCTTACTAAGTGCTTTTCAGTCATTGACATGTGAGAAGACCCAGGCACATCTTAGCAGATTCGATTGGAACATATTTAAATGATTGTTTTTTACTGTGCCCTTTCTGAGATCACGCCTTCTCAATACCGATCCAGCAATGCCTTATTGTGGTTTAATTGAGATTTTATTTATTAAAATCACGCCACAGGTAGAAAAATAATGAGCTATCAATACTGAAGTGGTTTACATCTTGCTTTGACTTACGGGTTTTGAAGCCCGGCATCAGATTGCTTACAGTATTTGGATTCGTAGTTTAAACTATGGATGTTTTTTTTACCTTGCGCAGAGCCCAGGAGTTTATTCATCTTGGGGTTGAATAGCTAGCTTTTTGAGTTACAGAAACGGTCTCATAGAATAGGAATCAGCGACTTTTGTACTTTTGCATCATATAATGGCGGACAGCGAAGCCAACGATGCTACTAGCCTTTCCGTCGGTGCATCCAAGTGTGACCTGAATATCGGAGCAAGCAAGCGCCGGATGCAGCAACATGGTAAATTACCAACCTGTACAGTAACTCGTTCTAAATGTACAAATTTGGAGAAGATGGAACCCACCCCATTGTCGCCTTTGTATTCTAAACCATCCTCCATCATTCTCCGGATCAAACAACACCCCCTCTCACTTGAGGTTCATCTCCCTGAAGAGAGCTTTCCAAATTCTTCAACAACGGATTCCTCGGATTCAGACAACAGCCACGGTGGAGCCACCCAATCCTCCAGCACGGTTGAGAAGAGATCTTTTGATGAAGACTCGGATGCAGAGAGCCCTTACAATGCTAGTGGAGCGATAGAATCTTTTGCTGAGCTGGAGAGTGCACATGCGTCTGAAAATCGTTCCATCTTGATCCATCGGATGGCTGAGGTATTCATTCCTTGAGAGCCTTGTACTTTAAAGCAGATTTTAATCTCTCACCTTACATGTAGGACTCGTGACAAATGTGAAAAAACAAGGCTTCAAACGCACGTAGAATCATATTCTCCTGGTAGTAATTGTGTACGATGGATACATCTGGATAGAGTCTGAGTTGTGCGATACACTAAGTTTTCTAATCTTCATAGTTTTGGAACCGTTCTAGTAAACCATTGCCCATGTATGATACTTATTAAGATGATCTTCTTGTTCAGGTCGCACTGAATATAAAATTAGGGCCTACAGGACTATACCTGGCTGTTCAACTGCTGGATTTGTATTGGAACCACCACCGTGGAAAAGGCAAGCTTTTGGATTCTGTACAGCTGCAAGTGCTTGCTCTCACCTGTGTTCATGTCGCCAACAACATCTTCTGTAGCAGCAAAAGGTACAAGAGGCCTTTCTGTATTACGTTGAAGTAACTCCTTGCTAACGAATTCTCTTATTAAGTGGTAGATGTCATATTTGGATCTTTTCATTACCTAGACGAAAGATGAGTTTTGTTCATTTGTAATTGGGGGGTGAAAGTCTCGACTTATCCAACTGCCTCTCTGTGAACAGGACCCCAGACGAATTTTGTCACCTTGCAGGTGTGGCGGAGGGAACCGTGAAAGGATGCATGATAGTAAAGCAGGAGGCGTCGCTCGTGGCCTTGCTGGGAGGCCCGCAAAAGGCAGCTACGATTTCTACTTGGGGGCTTTGGTATGGACACAATACAAATATGCTCCCGTAGTAGAAACATATCTTTAGCATGCATGCCACTCACTGATTGTAACATACACTAAGGTAGGGGATACTATTTGGGCCACTTCAGGCATTTCAACCAATATGTAGGAGTGTGAATTTTGGGAGATCACTATAGTTATCTGGAGATATCGCTTTGGGTACTAGAGCCAAATCTGGGGAGATCTAATTCTTGTCACTATGTAAGAATTCTTATGCAATCGTTCAAAGTGGGAGGTTGTAGACCATTATTGAAGGGACAGTAGACAACCTCATTTCCATTCAGAGATGAGTGGCCAGAGGCATTTAGACAGAGTTATGCTCAAACCCAACCTTCTAATTGAAGTCAACCGAGTTTAGGAGACGGAATCCGGTTCCTATCGGTTTTAGTACCCTCTACCATATTCTGTGTGAGGATCTTTCCATTAAGTGTGTTAATTTCTAGAGATGAAGCATGACACAGTTGTCATCGTCACATCGGGTTTGTGTGGAGAAGGTGCTTATGTCTGCTATCATTCTATTTAGTGTGTCTGATTCATGTTGTATCTGGTGTGTTCAGGCTCGAAATGGGGCACCCAGCCAATCAGCAGCATCTACTACAGTTTGTAGGTTTGTTGAAGAGCTCTGACTTTGGAAAAGCACACTTCCCGCGTGATCTCATGCAAGCTTCACACTTCCCACGGACTGCTACCACATCAAATGTTGATGTTCTCACGACAAATGCAGCTAAGGTGGGAAGGTTTTACCAGGGAAAAACTGAAGCTCTTCATTAGTGTTATGTGTGAAAGAGGCTGAGTTGAAATCCTCTATTTTGTCAATTTGCGTTCTGTTGTACGTATCATTACACATGTCCAATATTACAAAGAACTGTTGAATATTCCAGATGCTAACTGATTTTGTGTTTTTCTCTGTTTTTGTTCTACATCCTGTGTTCTGGATTTAGATGCAATTGAACAAAAAGTTGAGAAAACGTTCGATTTGAATCTGAGCTAGAGAGCGCGGACATTCTTGGACGCAGTTCTTCGAGACTATTTACTCATCTGAAGTGGCGCCTACGCTCTTGCAGGTTGTGAATGCACTCTTATCAGCTCAAGGTTGCGCGTCCACTCCAACTAGCAAGAAAAGGCCCTTGGAGAAACCCATTGTGTTCGTGCCAATGAAGCGAAGTGCAGCTCAGGGTTAAGGGTAAATCCAGGTGGAGTGTATATGATGGGGTTTCGGTTTGCCCCCTTGTGACTAAACAATAACGCTGGTAAGTACAATCTCGTAGGTGAAACTTGTACACACTAGAGATCGGAATGCCCAGGATTTATTTGTACAATTTCAACACCAAGAATAACACCGGAGGGAGTCCCAACTGGTTACTTAACAAGTAGGAACTTGTAAAACATTTAGATTTCACCTGTTCATAGATCAAAATCAGGGAAAAAAAACATGAAAACAACTGATACAGACCCTTTCAAGGCTTATTTTTTGAAATCCTTTAGTTTGGTCCCCAGTACACAAATAGGTGGTCGATAGCTCCTCGATCTCATCAAGGTCGCTTGGATTGTATTTGACGACAGATTGCCAACACTAGATTTGTTGTGTCCATGATAGCAGATATCAGCTCATGTACATACATTTTGCTGCTACTATTTCTCTTTTGAGGTTTGGTAAATAGCTGCGAAGTAGTCTGCGATTCTGCATTCTCTGCTTGTTCAATAATCTGTGCCTTCGGAGGCCCATGGCACAAAATGGTGGTAAACTTGCTTCCATTGTGTACAAATTCAATAAAGGGATTCTTTCACTGGAGTTGTGCGCGTGTTGCTTGATGTAGAGATCCTGTTCTTGGTGTTCAAATTCTTGTTATCACTTGCATAGCAGCTGGTAACTACACCCGGACTAATTTCAGTTTTATTGGGTCTTTTTTAAAAGGGATTTAACCCCTCACCGCCAAAGGGGACGAAGAGTGTCCTCTCATAGTCTGGCAGTAAAATTCAAAGTGCTGTAAATTTTGCATCCAGTGTCCGAATTCAATAAAACTTGTTGGGAAAGTTGCGCATATTAGTCTAGTTTCAGTGGTAAAATTTTCAGATCAATCTAAGATGTACTGAGTTTTTGAGAGCCATTCAAAGTTCACAGGTTCAATTTGAGTTCACCTCACTGCATTCTGATGGCTGCAACTTCGGGGTTTGTATCTTTCTCATCAAATGTTCGTTTTCAATAAAAAAAAATTGTTGGGTTTTGTTCCCAATAAAGCCTAGTTATTGTGGTAAAATTTTCATGTCAATCCAAGTTGTTTTGAATGTTTGGGAGCAATTCGAAGTTCAAAATCCAGACATTCTTGCATTACAATGAACTTCGGTGGCTTATAACATCTTCATACATGGTCCGTTTTCAATAATTTTTGTTGGAAAAGTTGTGCATACTAGTCTTGTTTATAATATTAAAATTTCATGTGAATCCAAGAGGTTATGAGTGACTGAGAAGCATTTTAGTAGACGGAGGTTCAGTCATAGATGTGATTTTTTGCTATTTTTTGACTGTTTTTTGACATTTCAAAACAATTTTGCAGACACAATGAGTCAATTGAATGAGATTTTTTTTCACCAAAACGTTTGTCTTTTGGTTTGAATCACTTTGTAGTTTAAATTTTTTTTCATTTGAGTAGGTTTAGAAATCAAATTTCACCTCCAAATGTGTTTTTAAGAAAATTTCAGCATCTTTTTTCAACACTAAAACATTATAATCTTTCAATCTATACGGTCAAATGAACCAAAAAAAATTTCACACCATCTACAACATGCACACTACAATATTGTACGGTTGAGATTTTCATACCTTACTGAGATTTAGACTTATAGGACTTGAAAAGCAAGTAAGCTTTTACACATGTTTGGACTTCAGGCAATGAGGGGTTAAAGAGGATTCCAATGCACTTTAGAATGTACTTTTTGTAAACTGCTTGAATAATTAAGAAGTTTCTGAAGTTTCAGACTGTATCTGTTTCTAAAATTGCCCCTAAATTCTTTCATGTGCACATCCTTGAAATCAAGATCAAATATTTCGACAAGAATCTCTGGAATGGTACCATTTGGGGAAGGGTTACAATTCGGTGTATTTACCTTCACTCCCTAAAGTATCCTGCATTCAAATTTTGAACAATGGATGAATGCAGACACATCCCAAGCACACAAAAATACATTTTTTTATCCATTGATTTTTTATAAAGATTCCTGTGTTAGTTCTTCAACATTTGTAGGTATAGATTTTGAAGACTTTGCTTTGGAAATATTCTATAATTCAAAGGGTACTAAGGTAACTCAACCTATGACAAGCCAAATGGGAGCCAACCCATCACTGGCAAAATTATAGTAGTGGTGTACATTTTAGTTTTGAAATGTACACCTCTAGAATATTTTTGCGTGTGATGGATTGGCTTCCATTTGGCCTATCATAGGTTGAGTTACCTTAGTAGGTTTGGTCTTAAAGTAACTTTCCTAGGTCAAAACTTGATCCTTCAAGAACTTGCATAAAAAATATAACCTTCAAAAATCACTATGATTAGAACTTAACATTTTGAACTTATAAGAAAAAAAATCTTGTAAAAATCACAAATATTTAATATACAATTAATTTTAAAAAGAAATTTCAATTTTTGACTTCAAATTTATTGGAAAATATTGGTTTATGTAAGGATATGATCTATGGATTATATTTTATAATTATTGTTTAAGAGTCATCATTATATTATTATTTTGAGTCACAATTTATAATACATCTTCACAATTCTAGAAATTTGGACCATTCCCTAGTCCTTGAAGGATTAAGTGCCTAAATGTCCATCCAAAAGTAGTTGATTATGAATATAATATAGTTGATATGAATCATTTAGGAATATTTCCTACAATAGGGGTGAGGGATTTAATATTGTAGCTAATTATTCATTATCATCACATTGAATGCTATTTGAATTTTTGAACAATGTTGTTGGCATCTCCAACTTAATACACTTCAATTTAGTAAAGTCAAAAGATTATTGTCTTACATATTGAAAATGAAGCATCTTGGTGTTTTTAATATGTGAAAAACAAAAATCTTGCAAAAGCATTGTGGATGCGTGGTTTGATTTTTTCTTAATTATGTTTATGAATCATACTACTTTGAATGAAGTTTTCAACGTACAAAATCAACATCTTTATAGTAAATTTTTTGTTGTAGTTCATTTTGGACTTCCATGTTTGGATTGGGAAATACTACATTTGAATGTCATTATGATATGGACATTGCATACCCTTACAAGGAGTTGCAATTATTAGTCATTCAAATAAAACATGAAAGCAATCAATATCTTTTTTTGACTAAGTTACAATTTCAAAATTGTAAATTTTGGTTTCATATATCTATATCCTATCTTGATACTTAAGCATTGCACTTGATTTTGATGGAAGTTGTGATTATACTATTGAACAAAGGAGCCCCTTGAAATACATTGTGAAAAATATAGAAATGTTGAAATATTTTAGAATAATTCAATGATTCACTAGATTTTCATGCGTGTAAAGAAAATGTATCTTTTTCATCAATTTTACAAAGAAGAAGCTTATTTTATATATAAAATTGAGAAATAGAAAATGCTTTGTAGAAATATTCAAATCAAAATCTACAAGTTGATTTTATTTTAGATAATTTGTCAATATAAATGATGAGTGAAAATAGTGTTGACTAAATGTTGTACTTGTAAAATTTCTACACTACCTTCCATAGTTTCTTAGAATGTGATCATTTTAAAATTTCTATTACATGTTTGTTGCATTGGTTTCAATTGCCCTATCACTACTAAGGTAGAAGGTCCATGTATTGGCTAGGTTCTAAATGTGTCCCCTATCTAGGAATGAGTGACATATTCTTTGAAATATCTATTATTGTCATTGATGAGGTGGGTAGGCTTAAAGGGAAGGTTTATAGACCTCTTACTTTAATTGCCATGTTATCCATGTTATCATTGGAAAGCCCCAAATCCTTTACTTGTATAAAAAAGAAACAAAAAACTGAGTAGTTGTTATGAATTAACATCAATTATGCAAATTTGATTAGAAAGGTTATGTTTGAAATAACTCTCTACAATCTAAGGTAAACTAGCCTTTTCATGCCACCCCTCTCAATTTTGCCCTCATTTACATTTTTAGTACATTTTTCCTTTGAATGCACTTTATCAGTGCATGAGGGTAGAATTGATAAGGGTGGCAGTAATAGGCTAGTTCACCTTATATTTGGCATCATTGAAAAATTGATAGAGTCCTTTACCTATATTTTACTATTGCCTAAAAGGATTGTCAATTTTTGACAATTTATGAAGGCCATATACACTAGTATATGGTTCCTTGAGAGAAACCATAGCATGTGGTCTAAATTGTCTAATGCATTTTGTTGATAATTGTTTCCTTCATATACACATGACAACTTAGACCATGTTTCTTTTGGTGTTATGAGTAAAATTTGTATATTTAGAATCACACCTTGCTTAAATTTGCCATCATGACTTTGTATACATCTCGAAATTCAATATATACTTGTGTTGAAGAAATGATTTTGGAACCTCTACCAAAAACACTTTGACTCTTCATAACTTTTGCATACAATATCCAAATGTCCCATTCTTTGGTGCATTAAAGCCTCTTTTCACTTGCCAACAAGAAAATATGAAAATTTGACCAACTTCATAATAGTAACTAGGCACAATGGCAAAAAGTGGTGGATTGGGAGGTACCCACCTTATACTATAGACCAACAAATCAAGGCCCTTGTCTCTTTTTTGCCCATTCAAGAACATTCTTTTGTTTGATGGGCCCCCCATGTAGCTTTATGTCATTCACAAAGAGCCTTGAAATCAAAGGATATTCCTTATTTAGTACTGTGGTTTCAAGGAACCAATCTCTATATAGTAGAACTTCTCGAAAGCAATATTGTTTTAAGTAAGAATTAGTTGTAATATTATCTATAGTAAGAAATTTGCTATTGTACCTAGTAATATTGATTGCTAGTCCCATCATGGATTGCATACAAATGCCAATAATGCAAATGACCCTCTCTAATGTAATAAACTCTCTAATGTAATATTGTATGTCTTGTAAAGGCTCCTTTCCTTGTGTCAAAAATAAACTCAAATTAAAATTTAAAAAATCATGTTGTATGCCAATTCCAATCCTAATACTTTAGAGAGGTTCTACTTCAATTCTTCAAGGACGTTAAATTTTATCATTAGTGATGCTGAGAAGCTCTTACTAATGTTTCATTTTTCATTTTTTGAAACACATGGATAATTTTCATTTTTTTCATTTTTTCCAAAATGCCCACGTTGGGTGCAAGTTGATAGGTGTGCATAGTCTTCAAATCACAAAAGACATTGTGATCCTGCAAAAAGTGGTTCAATGGTGCATTGAGTGTGTAGCTTTGCATCCAGGCTGCTTCAATTCTCTCTCAAGTCTGCTTGCCTTGCAATAGGTGCATATTATATCCTGTCAGAAAATTATTCACACTACCTCTTGTTTTTTTTGCTTGGAACGACGTAAGTTAAGTGATTGAAGGTTTTTGATGTCGGTGGCATGGAAAATTTGTGGGTCACTGGTTTTATTTCGGGGATGCAGAAAAAACTCATCTTCCTGTCATGGCGGAGATGGCGCACATTCAAAGATTATGATTTTGTCGTGGGTCAATCTAAGTTAAATCTTGTGCTGGAGGATTTCCAAGGGATCAGGCCGTGACATGGCTACTCACTTATCCTCAAATTAAATTATTAAGTTATTTGGGGACAAAGGCCTGCATTGGGATAATTGTCCGCGCGACTTTGTGGTGCATGTGCATGGCATGCGGTTGATCACTTATTAGTGTTTGGGTACTCTCGGGTTGCTGTATGGAGTCATGCTTAGGGGTTTGGGATTACCTCGTTTCATGTATTGAATGCCTAAATATAGAGGAGGCACGGGGGCCTTGCACACCGGCAACTACAGGAATAAGGTGGGCACCCCCCCACACACAAACCACCACTTTTTGCTATTGTGCCTAATTACCATTATTGGACATGTCAAATTTTTCTTGTTGGCAAGTGAAAGGAGACTCCAATGTACCAAAAAATATGGCAGTGGAATATTGTATGCAAAAGTTAGGAAGGGTCAAAGTATTTTTTTGTTGGATAGAGGTTCTAAAACTTGTTTCTTCCATGTAGGTACATATGGATTTAGAAGATGTACCAAGAGTGATGATGGTGTTTGGGAATGAGCAACACATTTAGAGGTGCCTTCCTCATGTAAGGCTTTAAGAGTTATTTGGAGTACTTTGTTTCTAGCTAGACACTTTACAATGGTTCTCTTCTTTTATCACTTACTCATGAGTGACCTTTTTAATCCCTAGAAGACCATGGTCTCTATTTTTGTCTATAAAACACTCAAAACTATCATTTCTATTGCAAAGAATAGAAAACTTTGAAATTTTTTTTTTGTACATCTAAATGTCGGATTTTACACCTAACTAAATATGAGAATGTGAGGAAAAACTTTTAGAAATTTTGGCTACACATGTTGCAATATATTTATGTTTAAAATAAAGAAAACAAGTTTTTTTGCACCTTGTGTGACAAGATTATTTGACTTTGAACCTTCTTAATTTAATTTTTTTGTACTATGAAGTTTTGAGGCTTAAATATTTATAGTGGGGAAATGAGTTGTGGGGTCTAGGAAAACAAATTTAGGAAGAAAAAACTTAATTTTCATTCTCAAAAACTTCTTAAGTAGAGGTAGATATGTGATAGAAGGAAAATCTAAACTAATAATATCTCTAAGGTGGAATTGAAACACGCTAATTCCTATGGTGAGATTTTTCTAGCAAGAAAACTAAACCATATAGAGCTTCATTTTTTAAAATTATGAAAATTGAGTTCCAAAACAAATGCAACACATTAGTTTCTCAAGAAGTTGCTATGATTGCATGGAAACAATATTCTACTTCCACATTACTTATCCAAATGCAATGAATCAAAGCTTTCCATTAAGACAAAAATATAATCTATGAGAAAAAAAAATTCAAAATTCAAAAATTCAAATTTTTGTGAATTTTGTTTTTGCCCAACCTCCCCTATTTTGAGCTTATTTGGCATAAATTTTGCTCATAGGCACAAATTGAAATAAAAATTATATTCCCCCAAAGTCTATATTTTTCTATCTTAGGAAAAAGTTTTAAAAAATCATGACAAAAATTGAGACAATAATTTAATTTGTCCCCCAAGGGAACAATGGCCCTTTAGGGGTTAAGAGTTGATTGCCTTTGGGGGGAAGCTGAACTCCTTGAAAAAAATTCCTGTAAATTTTCCTAGGAAGAAAAATGGAATTGGTATCTAATCTAAGTCGTTTCATTCGATTTTCTTTGGATCTTTGTGAAATTAATTCTGAATTTTTTAAGTGGAAATGCAGTGGTCAATGAAAGCAATCACCTCTTGAAATGTACATTATTAATACATTGAAGAAAGCAAAATGTACCCATGTGCTAGTGGTCACTCTTAGAGCACGGTCACTCTTAGAACAGACTACCTTACTGGGTGTGGGTTTTTGATGCTTGGAAACACAGCATGTTTGAGTTTTTTTTCTCAGGTTGTTCATTGATATTTTAACCCTTAAACGTCGAAGTGGGCATTTTGTGTCCAATGGATGACTTCACTGTTGACTGTAAAAAAAAAAGAATACACCTATTGGTTCAATAATTGGAGCAGTTTTGCTGAATACCTTAGACATGGAGGCTGTGTCCTTTAAGGGTTAATCAAACTAATGTCTAACACAGTGGCGTACTTTAATTTGACTTGTTTATTCTTATGGTGATTGAATTCACTAGACTCCTCTTTTGATGTCCAGGTGGGAACTGGTGACAAAGTATTAAGTTAAGAGGAAATGATTGAAGTGCTCTCAATGATTTTGCCTTGTGGTCGTTTAAGTTAAGCTTAGGAGTTAATTAGAATCCAAACTGTGGATGTGTGCACAATCAATTGGTGTTTCAGTGATTTCAGTGTTTCCTCCCTGCTACCAGACTCTGGTTTCTGCAACACAGCTTTTTGCACCTGGAGTCCTGTACCCCTGACAAACCCAAGGGGTTGTACTTTCAAAATGGGCCAAAACTACCAAGAATTTGAGAAATTATTTTGCTTATTTCTACTCAGATTGGATATAGGGGAATTTGAGGATATTAGATTTCACATAGAGTGAGTTGCTCAAAAAACTTCAGATTATTTGACTGCACGGTTTAGGAGATAATTAAGTTTGATGTTTTATTTTGGTCAATGAAAAAACAAGTGAACGCACTTTGAAGGAGTATATCTTTGAGGGAATATTTCAAAATGATCCCTTTTTTGTGCTCAATGGAAGATAAGAGATTTGAGAATGTACACTTAAAATTTCACAACATTCCAAGCATTTTTCAATTCATTGTGGAGCTTGCAATGCATAGTGGTTACTGAAATGAGAGTAGTGTTTGTTAGAGAAAAAAAGAATGTGACACTTGTTGTCTCTTTGAACTATGTGGATCTGCCTTTTGTGAGGTGGATTTGACATTTTTTGAGGTGGGCTAGAATCACACTAGTTGGCTGAGTTTCTAGTCCATGCCCAAACCAAACCTCAAAAAATGAGTTGTAAACTAAACTACACCACTTAACCCCTAAAGGACCATAAGGCCACCACATGGCTTCTGCAGCTACATTTGTAGAAAATTCGGAATGTGAATCTCACTAATAGTCTGTGACCAACAAAGAGACCCTAGATGATTTTTTTTGTTGAATCCATCGGTACAATCCGATTGAGAAATGATTGAGTGAGCAAGTTTTGGTGAATTTTTTTGAGAATAGGAAAAGTACTTTGGGCTATCACTTCATGTGCTCATATCTTTTTTTCCACACCTCAAAATGATTTGAAAAAAATTACAAATCTAAATCATGATGCAATGTACTTGTGGAAAAAAATCAGAGCTTTTGGATCACTTTTGAGCATTCCGATTTCAACATTCCAATTTTAGTGCATGTACACAGTTCGAGGGTTGCTATTATGTGAGCATAGGAGTGTGAGCCTATGAGCCTATAATACTACACATCTATGTTATAGGTGTATATACCATAGAAACCGTCTATGATTATAGGGTATATATGTTACAAATACCCATATTATAGGTGTTTATGATACATACACCTTCTATAGTGCGTGGTATCTATATTATAGGTACCTATTATGTTGGCTCAATGCTCACAAGCTCGCATTCTTGGGCTCACATATTGGCACCGTTGTACACAGTTCTGTTGAATTCGATATCTTTCATCAATTTTGTCAATGGTGGCATTTTCTCAAAAATTGTGTGATTTTGTTGATCTTTTTTTGGTAGGAAAGTTACATAAGTCTTATTTCATTTCAACAGTGGAAATCATCAAAATCATATCACACATTTGAGAAATTATGCTTATTACAAGAGCTAGTCAAAAAAACAAGAGCTTTGCTCAAACAACCCCGGTCCTTTAGGGATTAATTTTGAAAAATTCCACAAGGCATAGTTTAACTTGGAATTTGATGAAACTACCACCATTGGATTCATAACGGTCTACTTTTTTCGATTTTTTTAAAATAAAATATTTAGAATGGGAAGTTCAAAAAAGAGGGGCAACAACCAAAAAATGGTTGTTGGGGGTCATTGGGGTTAAGGGTTAAAGATTAAACTTGCAAGTTAGGATGCCTTTGCCAAGGGTGACTTGGCAATGATTTTAACCCTTAAAGAACACCGAGGTCAAAAAGTGGTTGATATATGACATCATTGTTTATTGCAGAAACAAATAATGCACCTATTGATCCAATAATCACAACAGTTTTGATGACTACCTTGGTTATGGGATCTGCATCCTTTAAGGATAAATGTACAAAGTGGGATGAAGGATTGCATTCCATTTCTTTATATTTATTTTGAGAGGAACTTGAATGTATTTTCACAAACCTTTTTTTTACTATCATATCCTAGGCAATCAAAGCATATATGACTCATTATAAGGAGTTCTGTAGTGCTAATGTGGGCTTGTGATAATATATGGTGCAACAAAGGAACGTGGCAATGTAGAAATCAAAGTAGACAATACTAAATTTTAGTAAAGTACTATATTTGAAACTCACCTAGTCAATACAACTCTCTAAAACTATTTGTATGACTAATAGTTTTGTAAAATATTTTAAAACTCCCTAGTAAACAACTATATCATTTTACTATAGAGAAAATATGGTTTGGATTTAAGGTCTAGAAAATGATCATTAGGTGTTTTCAAGCAACCCAATGAAATAGCTTTGTGCACTATGAATATTGAATTGAAAACATTTTTGTTAATAGATTGAGTTGAGGAATAGGATGGAAAAATAAAAGCAAAAGTTAAAAAAACTTGGACTTTATATTCTTTAAAAAAATTTAAGTAGAAATGGATACAAGATAGAGGGAAACGCTAAATCAAAATAGGTCTAAGATGGAATTGAAACTTGCTAATGACAATGGTGACAACATTCTACCAAGTAAAATAAACCCTACAAACTTTTTATTTTTGGATATTGGAAAAATTCAAAAATGAACCCAATATGTTACTTTTTTCTTGTCTAAAATTTTCAAAGTACTTTCATTGCCTATAAAACAAGATCCTCCATACTTTCTCATCACTAATCCAAATGGAATAAATCAAATCATTCTATATGAACCAAAATATTTGTAATTTGATTTCTATTTTGACCTCATGTTTTCTTTTGTTGCCAAAACTTGAGCATTTTGAGCTTAGTGTTGCATAATTATGCTCTCGGGCACCAAATGAATATATTTAGCTAGTTGTATTTGTAGAAAGCTAATATATTTTTCTATCTTAAATAAAGTTTCAAAAGAACACTCTACAATTTGAGATTACAAGAAGTCTGTCCAAACTTTCATTTGTCCCTTCAAGAAGCAACTAGAACCATTTGGGGTTAAATGATCATTTTGAAATCAGTTTTGTAATAGATTCTTTTGAAACTAAGCAATAAAAAATTATAGAAAATTTTCATGTAGGGTGGTTGCAAGCTATGGTCTACTAGTTTTAAGACAAGCCATTTGTGCACTCATGTGCACTCGTCCATATTGACAAAATTTTTATTTTTAAATTGTTTTAAAATTTTTTAGCATTGGATGATCACAAAATTCAAGGACCTAACATTTAAAGTTATTTGCAATCAAATAGATGATTGAAATTTTAGTTTTCCAAAAAAACCGATTATTTTGAAAATAAAAAATTTTGAAACCTCTTATTTAATAATACTTTGACCAAACAATAGTAAGACTTGAGGGTTAAAATAGCCCATTGTCATTTCTATATTTGGAATTTCACATAAAAACTTTCACTCTAAACCACATCCAAATTTTCAAATCATCAAAATAGCATTAAATACAGAGAAGGAATTAATCAAATGAAGAAGACTCATATAGAAAAATTTACTTATCCAAAAATAAAAATGAAATGTCTCATGAGTTTACTTTTAACATACTTGTCTATTGAAAATTTTTATAGCTAAAAAATCCATTCACCACCTTCTTTAATTTATATATTTTGGATTTTTGAGTGCATTGAGGTAGTGTGATAGTGCACCAATCTTTCGTTAAATGAATTCATTTCAACTATTATAAGATGTTTTTTTGTCAAAAATTTGATTTTATCAGTAAATAATATAATCTTCTATCTTGATAAATATAATTTTTGCAAAAATTTTAAGTCCTCATTTAATGGGTGATGTCTTGAAAGTTTGTAAATCCTAAAAAATCAATGAAAAATAGTGCATTGCAACATAAAACTAGTACACTATGCAAATGCCATGTATACCAAAGTTGTAACTATTTTGAAAATTTTGAAAATACTACTACTAGTAAATGACCATTAGTGACCACAATAAATAGAAAAATGCATGTCAAATGAATTTTTGTACACTTTGCCCTTGTAACTCGAGGTTATTTGAAGTGTGAAAAGTGTTGTGTGAAAACCTTCAGGTTGAAATTATAGTTGAAAAGATAAAATAATATTTTCAAAATTTTGAATTGAAAAAAAATTACCTAGATACATATGAATTAATTATTAGTATTATATTATGAAATTCAAAAACTATATACTGTGATTGTATATTTTATATTAAGGTGACAAGTGTAAAGACTCCAATTTACAAGTTTATCAATTTCAAACATAATCAGATTTTGGGTACAAAATAAAAAACAGTACCTAAATATAAAATTCAAGAAATTAATATTTTATAACATCCAAAATTTGCAATGATGTTCACAATGTCAAGATTGTGACTACATTTTTGGACTACCTATTGCTTAGTAAAACCCTGCAACCACACTATAGTGCATGACATTAATTTATCAAACTTTACAATATTTGTGTTATAAATAGATTAGGAAAGGTTGAAATAAACCTATATTAAATTAGTTTTCCTTCCAAAAATAGCAATGATATTAATTTGGTAGGTGACACTAATTTGCACCCTCACTAATGGGACAAATCTATGTAGTGTAATTAGATCCTTGATGGATGATTTTTCTAATCTCAAGCAAATACTATCAAAATTTATAAATATTACATAATTATAATTTTAAACCCTAAATACGAAAGGGGGTGCTCTAAAACTGTCTTTGTTATCATTTTGAAATCAATGTCTCATTTTTGGGGTGCAAGCACGGGAAAGTATTTGGTTTCAAGAAACCCCAAATCACTTAATTCTTGTAATGTTCTTGTTTATTTCTTTGACTTGAATTCTAAAAAGTGTAGAATGATTTTGTATAGTTGCAATTTTAATTTTTTAGTCACACACTCACACATTGCAAACTTAGCCAACAACAGATGCTTATTGAAGTAGGATGCCTTTGAAAATGATTGAAAAATACAAAATTTTGTTCATGAATAGGGAATTTCATTAAAATGGGGCCATTCCATGTGTCATTTTCACATTGCATGGTCTAAACTGTGAAAGTGCCATTTAGGATATGTATATTTTTTAGACTACGTAGTTATTGAGCCCCCAATTTGTCACCAAGGACTCTCTTTTTCTTTTTTCGTATTTTGTTATTTTGAGTATAGTTTTATATGCAAAAAGCCCCCAAAAGAGTGTAGAACCAAAATAGGTGTGTCACATACCAATATAGTATTTGGTCTATATTTAGAATATCATAACTAGAATGCCCCAACCACGAGTTGTAAATAGGTTCGAATCCGACTAATTGGGATAAATTGGTAGATTATAAGTTATGAGTATACGAGGCTCAAAATCCCACATAGAAAAGACATCTTGAGGCTAATGTTGGTTGAAGGAACCCTGGTGAGGCATGTAGGTCAGTTCTCGAAAATAGGTTCCAGTTTCTCTATTTCATTGACAAAATAGTGGAAGTCCAATTGTTGGTTTGTAAGTGTCTAAAATACCAAGGCGGGACCATGGAGGAATATACAGTCAAAAGATGGTGTCTAACGGTTGAAACCATGTCCAGGAATCAACGGCAAAGTCGATTCATCAAGATTTCCTCCGGTGTGGAAGACTCCCCCTAACCACTGATAATTAAACAATTGGATGGATTTCATCCCCCCTAGAACTATGAATAGAGTAAAAACATAAGCCTACATATGTGTTTTAGGATCCCATGAGAGGTTCCACAAAAAGTTTCGTAATTTTCTGATAGCTGGAAGATGCCTTTCCAGTCAATCAACTACCCAAATCTACGATGGAAAATTCCTAGAAATTCCCCAGGTGACGGTAAAATCTCACTGAAAATTGAAATAATTTATTTTATGTTAATAAGTTGCCCCAACAAGTTTCAAGATATTCCGATAGTAAGAAGTATCTGAACCTCCAAGATTCTTTGACAACCAATAGAAATTAAAGTCCTTGGCATTGTTGACCATCAGAGTTGGAGCATACGGAAGCGATGTCGCATTGTAAATGCGTTCATTATGTGAAAATATATAAGTGTTTGTTGAATTGGAAGGTTTTTTTCCTAGAGTCTCAAGAAACAAATGGGGTCATACTCCACTTGAATTCTTTTTTTTACTTCTATTTGACAAACATTTAATTATTTGATTTCTATATTTGAAGATATTTTAATATTTTAGTTTGTTTATTTGAAGTTGTAAAAACAAAAGGTAAAGCTTGTTTTATCTTTTTTTTTTTTAATGGATTAGAAGTCCACGTAGATGATGTGGATAGACTTATCAAAAATAGGAGATGGCCCATGGGTGTATTATGAACCATGTAGCATCTTAGTGGCCAAAATTCACTAGCTTAGGTGGATGGCATGGAGGTTGAGGTGGCAGATGAGGTGGAGGGTCATTTTTTTCCTCCTCCTTGTTTTGCTTAGGGGAACCCGTCACTTTGAGAGGGAATTGCACATTATACATGGAGATTTTGGTAATGAAATTTTGAAAGCTTATATATCTTGTTTTTTTGTTTCCAAAAAGCTATCACTCATTAAGTTTGGAGTTAGTATATGTAAATTATGAGTTTGGGAGCGAAGTGTTGTGGAGCTGCCTCAAACTTTCAAGAGAGTGATCTTTGGTAGACTATAAAAGGTGGACAATACTTTCATTTTGAGTGAAACTTGGGGAAGTTGTAGATACTTCTTTTATGTTTCCAAAATGGGTTTATTTTCTTGATTTGAAGCTAGTAAGTTAAAGTTATGGGCTTGAGAGTGAAAGGGTGAAGAGATACTTTCGGGTTTTCAAGAAAGTGAACTTTGAAAGGCTATGAAATGTAGACAATACTTTAGATTTGAGTGAAACTTGGGGAAGTTGTAGATACTTCTTTTATATTTTCAAAATGGGTTTATTTTATTGATTTGGACTTAGTATGTGAAAGTTGTGGGCTTAAGAGTGAAAGGGTGAAGAAATACTATCAGTTTTGAAGAAAGTGAATTTTGGTAGTCTATGAAAGGTGGACAATACTTTACATTTGAGTGAAATTTGGGGATCTTGTAGATATTCATGTTGTCTTTCCAAAATGAGTTTATTTTTTGGGATTTTGGGATAGTATGTGAAAGTTATGGGCTTGGGAGTGAAAGGGTGAAGAGATACTTTCGGGGTTTCAAGAGAGTGAACTTTGAAAGGCTATGAAAGGTGGACAATACTTTAGATTTGAATGAAACTTGGGTAGCTTGTAGATATTCATGTTAGCTTTTCAAAATGAGGTTATTTTTTTGGTTTAGAGGTAGTATGTGAAAGTTATGTGCTTGGGAGTGAAGTATAGGTGAGCTACCTTTGAGTTGGGAAGGGTGAACTTTGACCAACTATGAAAGTCGGAAAGTAGCTTAATTTTGAGTGAATATTGGAGAAGTTGTAGAACTTTTTGTTAGCTTTGTAGGAACATATCACACTCTTAGTTTGGAGTTGTAGAGGAAACATGGCACTCATTCTTCTATTAGACATTTCTTTAAGGGAAGTTTATGAAAGATATGACTTCTTTTCTACTATTTTTTATCACACATGATATATATTGAGACTCCATGGCATCTTTTGGAGGGTGTATGGAGATGTAATGGTATTTTGGATCATATGGTATCATCCGGAGGTTTATTATTATGCTTATGATTTTATATGACCACGGGATCTTTCATTATTTGGACCACATCTAGTTACAGCTAGAAGCCCCTTGTTTTCCTAAGGCAAGGCTTCTCTACTTGATAGCGGAAGGAGGCCGAGGCTAGGTTTTTTTTTACCCACCCACCCACCTATCCACTTAAGAGTTTAGGCTAGTTATTTTTGCTAAAAAAGTCAAATTTCAAAAGTTGGATTTTTTTCGGTTTAGGCATTAAGTTAGTGCTAGGTTTCATTGAGATTTTGGAGATAGAAAAAATAGTGAGGGGTTCTTTCAAACAAAAAATGACCTTCTGAAGCCAACAATACAATGTGTTTGCGATTTGGAATTAATCTCCGAAAGTATAAATTTTACGGGCCAATATAGAATGAAAACCTTATGGATGATGATGAAAGTTTGAGAAAATAAGGTTACCTTGGATGAATGAGAGGAGGTGGGTGCCCGAGAAAGAGTATAAATGGGCACTCCTTCTCTCACCACCCCCATTTTGTGTATTTGGGTCTGTTAGGTCCAATTCATGTTGGAATTGTAGCGTTTTAGCCACAAACCTTACAACAGTGTTTTTTAGGCACTTTTGGCCATTGTTGTTCTTTCTCAAGCTTGTGAGGTCTTTATGGGTCCCTTTGTCACGACCCTCATCACAAGGCGTGCCCGTGCCACCTTGGTGAGCAAGGGGGACATTGGAGGTGACTCCCCAAGCCTTGCAAGAGATGAGGTGAGGGGGACTAGAAGTCCCGAGCGATTAGAGCGATGTAGCGCTCTGATCCGGACGAATTTGGGGGCGTGTGATACATGCTTGGAAAGGTCTTGAGAAGACGCTTCTAGCCGTTCAAAGAACGCGTGATTTGGACTTGCGAGTCAAAGTTATGGGCGTTCAAAGTTGGGGGTGTCCCAGCCGCGCCGAGAGTGTCCCGAATCTTTGGAGGGCGATAACTTTGCGAATACTTGTCCGAATGGAGCAAGTGAGGAGTCCATCGGCATCCACGCGTTGCGTAGATGTCGAAAATGGGGTCGCATGTGCGATTTGGATCCCGGACTGCAAAGCTATGCCAGGTGGAAGTTCGGGAGTCCCAAACTAGCACGAATCGGGAGAAACGGGGTGGTCTTCCAAAACCAAAGGGTGTTTGGGAGTAACCCTTGACATACAAGGGGGGGGGGTCTGCCGAATCCCATAGAAAGTACTATAGGAGGGGTTGGTCTCCCTCCTCACTCCCTCTTGGAGCCTTGGTGAATCCCGGTAACTCAAGGTTAGTGATGTAGGGTCACCACCACTCCAAGGCACCATGGGACACTTCGGTGTGTCCTGTGGCATCGGTTGGGTGGAGTCCCACTCCTTGCTAGGCTATGTGAGGTGTCCCGAATGGTGAGTCCCGATTAGTGATGAAGTGGAATGTAGCAAATATACAAGGAGCATAGTATGGAATTGGGGTTACACTCAAGGGTGGTTAGGACCATGGTGAGTAGTGCCACCATGGGTCCTTGCACAATAAGATGGAAGTTCCGCCCCATGTTACCAAGTAACATGCCCCGATGTCATGATGGGTGTATGTGTGTGCTAGTAGTCCCGGTGACTGGGACTTAGCACAAAGAGTTGGAATTGGGGACTAACATTGGATGTGCGTAGCATGTGCAATATTAGAAGAGCGTGACCCTTGGTGCCACTAAAGTATTAAGTGCTTGAGAAGCATTGGAAGGGAACTTAAGGTGGTAAGTGTCACTAAGGGGCACGACACCCTTGCACCTTGAGCTCTTGTGTACTAATTCTCCCAAGCCTTGGAGGCTTGAAGTTTCACTTTTACCACATTGATTAGAAGCCGCAGTTTTGTGTACTCTCTAAAAGTTCTATGGTCCCTCTCCTTGTCTTATCTTCGTACTAACCCTAGAGTACCCCCCATATGACTTGGTGATGCTGCTTTGGGGGGCCTTTAGTTTAAGTTCATCTTTGTTTTAACCTCGTGTAGCTAACCGTTGAGTGTTGAGAGTCCTTTTTGTCCTCCAATACTAATATGATGGTCCTTGGAAAGAACCAAGAGAGAATGAGGGGTGCAGATCCCGTCGTGATGGCGAAAGTTTGAACCCCCTAGCTAGGGATTAAAGAGTTTTTAGTGGTGTGTTGAAAGTGACTAACACAGCAGAACTTTAAACCCCCTAGGAGTTAAGGAGTCTTAATGGTGGAATAAAAGTGAAAAGCATGGTGGAGCTTTAAACCCCCTAGGGGTTAATGAGTCTTAGTGATGTGTTAAGAGGGAAAAGCATGGCAGAGCTTTGAACCCCCTAGAGGTTAAGGAGTCTTAGTGGTGTGTTAAGAGAGAAAAACATGGTGAAGCTTTGAACCCCCTATAGGTGAAGGAGTCTTAGTAGTGTGTTAAAACCACCCCAAGGTTAACCCTCAAAACTCCATGAGCTTCCCGTACAAAGTTTAGTTCCCAAAACGCGTTTGGAACAAAACAAAGTTAAGCCCCCAAAAGTAGGATGTAGGGTTTAAGTCGAGATGAAGAGGTGACCAATAGGAGAGAGGTAATCAATGACGCTCATAGCAAAAATAACTCATTAAATTTGAGATACATGTTCTCCCCCTTCCATTCTTTTTTTTTAGATTAGGAAGTAGCCGTAGATATAGAAAAACACTAGGAAAGGGAAAAATGAGAAGGAAGAGAGATCAATCTCTAACAAACTATGTCCAATCCCTAGCAAAAACCTTGTCTAGCCCTACAGATACCCTGCCCAACAAGAGGGTATTAGGAAAAGGCCGAGGGGGGGCCAGAAAGAGGCAAACCGGATGTCGGGGAAGGGGTGGGAAGAAAGGGAGTAAGCGGGTGTCGAAGAGGGACTAGGTGGGTGTCAGTTGAGGGAGGGGGGATCGATGCACATGGCTGGGTTTAGGCCACAAGGATTGGGTTTCAATGCACAAGGCTGAGGGGAGGTTGGAGGAATGAGAGTGAGAGTCGAGGGGTTGAGAGGGTCTGGTGGTAAAAAGAGGGAGGGAGGGTTGTATGAAGGAAAATTGGAAGCCTAGGGAGGAAGGAGGCTAAAAGAGGGATTGTATGGGAAATTGGGAGTGGAGGAAGAAAAGAGACCAAGGGAGAAGAGAAGCAAAGATCAAGTTCATCATCACCAAACCAAACACTAGAGCAGGGAAGCCAATTCCCCATCTCCCATGAAGCAAGCAAGAGGAGAAAAGATAGAGATAGAACTCATAGAAGAGAGGGTGAAAAATGGCAAGGGAAGGGGGACAAATTGAGATTAGATAGGAAGAAGTTGAGAGGGATAAGATAGAAGGGAAATCCCCCTACTAAGTGATGACCATTGGATAGAAAACTTAGAGATTACCACAAGATTAGACGTAAGATCTAGGACGTAAGAGGTAGTTCAACCTTGTAGGACGCCATGACATGTCCTTAGTTGGCCTTGTAGGTAAAAATGAGGGTAGTTGGGCCACCATAGTACATAAGAAGAATAGTGTAGAAGGAAAAGAAAATGGAGGGAAAAAAAATAGGACAAAGCCAATGTGCAAAACCTTGTATTAAACTATTTTATGATTAGAACAGTGGTTCGTTGCATCGTAGCATGGGAGTTCATGGCAAAGGAGGGAGAGCTCCTGGTGGGCATGGTCAAGGAAGCGAGTTCCGAGGTATGAGGCAATCCACCCTGAACTTTTCCAATTTTTTCCTAATTAGCAATTATTAACTCTAGTAAAGGCCCACCCTTAAGTCAGACTCTTAAGACTATGGTTCAAGTCACTTATTAGGCTAGAAACCTAGAGAGAAGGCTTTTAGCTTTCCAAAAACCTAAGGCACATCCAAATTGGAGTAGAAACACGGAAGTTATCGCTGAATGAAGGTTAAGACTTAAATTGGATGAAAAATAGTTAGACATAGAAGTTGGTAGCAAGTTCAGGAGATTGGGAAGGGGACATCAATTAGGGTCTAGAGGAGAAAGAAAAAGTTAATTCCAAATTATAGATTAGGAGAAGTTACTGGATGAAGTTTCATTTGCCAACTAGAGGTCAAACTTCATCCGTCGAGAACTTTTATTGAGAAGGTCGGATTAGCAAGTGCCTTACCAATTTGGAGAGCTAAGATTACGGGCTACAAAAGAAAAAATATAAACTCTCCACAAAATAGTAAGAAGGCAAAAGCTAACCCACGCCTTGAATGCTAAAGGAAGTCAATGACAAGGCTAGGAGGTAGTAGTTGAGTGAGGGAATTAGGACTCTAGGTGGGTAGGAGAAATCGAGTAGAACCCATAGGACCCTATCCATTAAAGAAAATCACGAAAAAAATAAAAGATAATGGAGGATGAAGTTTAGGCAAGGGGTGGATGAGAAATATGTAAAAGTTTCCAATTAGAGTCAAACTCCAGATTTAGGTAGGGATAAGTCTCATAACCCACATCTAGAAATTTCGAATCATTTTGAATTAGGAAACTAGACTTAATCGATGGATGAAGTTTGAGGAATTGAGTAGCGGTCAAATTTCATCCGCTCATAACTTTGGCTAGGAAGGTTGGATAGGGTTGAGTTGTAGGTTTTTAGAAATGGAAAGGACTGACCTAGAGGGTTTTTAGGTTAGTTCTTACATGAGTATCATCCAAAACCTACAATGGCCCATCCATTCAGTCAATCAAAGACATTGGACGTAGATTAAGAGATTCTCGCATGTTGAGGTCACACCTTAGGCACTTAGAAAAAAGATCCATTGCTTAGAAGGCACAATGGACCACACTTAGATACCCAAAAGTAGGATTCATTGAGCCAAAACCTAGAACCTGGTTGTGTTCGCAAAAATTTACTAAGGGTGGGTAAATTGGCATCCACATGGTTTAACCCCTAAAGGACCAAACAATGTTTTTTGGCAACATAGCAATTTAGGGTAGCTCACTACAAATGGAATATTTTTTTTTTTTTTTTTTTTTTAAATTTTCACGCAACAAGTGTTTGAGGAGTAGCTATAACACCCAATAATTTTCATAACTTTTGAATACATGGTTAAAAAGTTATTGTATGATATGTAGTTTTCATTGCTTGACAAGCAGCCCGGGCATCAAAAAAAACTTCTTGAAAAATCATTTTTTTCTTAAAATAAAAATTTGAAATTGGTTTTCTAAATTTATATACATGTGGAGAGCTTTAAATCATTCTATTTTAAATTATGAGATGAAAGTTATGAAGGATTTTAGTTGTAGGTAGTTTGTAGGTAGTAATGGAATCTCTACTCTAAAATAAACTTAGAAGACCTTTATTTAACTTGATTTTCAATATTTTGGAAAAAAATAAAAGTATGAGGTGTAGATTTTTTATTACAAAATTATGACCATTGGGATTAGCATTTTTCAATTCCATAAATAAATGATTAACAATTTAGTATTTTGAATCATTCTCTACTTCTTTCTACTTACTAATTTTTTCCTATATGTTGTTAAATTCTAAATGATCTAAAAAATTTCAAGCATGTAGCCAACATGATTTGATGAATGAATCCAAAGAGTTACAACCATATTGGACATTTTTTTCATAATGATATGGCTTTGTGAAGTGCATTTGCTCGGGGTTTTGCAGGGCCCGAAAAAGGCTTTTTGTCACTTCAAATGTTGTTATCTTGCAATCCACACAATGGAATTTTTTTTATATCTTCCCAAACCAATGTACTACAAGATCCTATAGTTGTGTTTGTCCAAAAATGTATTTTTTTTCTAAAATTTGGTACTTTTATTAGAAATGGCAGTTTGGGAGTGTTTTGGGTGAAAACACAGTCAAATACAATTAGGGGTTAAACCGTAAATGTGCCATCGAGGACATGTATACATTTCAAACCATGTGATCTAAACCGTAAAAGTGTCAAAGTTGTGAAATGGTGCTATTTCAACAAAATCACTATAAAAAATGGATATCTGAACAAGTATGATAATCAACTTATACATATTGGTTAGGACAGTTGGTTAGGATGTTTGGTTCAGACAATAATCAATACATCTATGTTGATTTTATTTCTTGAATTGGTCAAATCAATATTATTTGAAAGTTTACCATATAGGATGCTATCTAGGCAAAACCAACAACACAAGCATTGCCAATAGGCCTACCACGTCAACATATATTGTATCCATAGGGCACATTGGCAAAATATTTAATTTAAATTTTAGAGTAGAAACACTTAATAATTTATTTTTAAAGAATTCTACAACATATTCTATCCCATTGAATGTATTTAGTGATTAAACTCAAAATGGCACATTCCTTCAAGCTTGAATAGTTCATGTCAAGCTCATTATACAAGTGGGGTGGTAGGAGGTAGGGCAACTCATATGGGATATGTTTGATTAGGATGAGTAAGAGCTTACTTGCTCTTAGTTATGTCAAAACTAGTAAACATACTCTATGTTGAATTTTAGACCTTGTTTGGGCGTAGTAGATCAAGTGTTTTTGAAAAAAATTGATCTACTATGCCTAAACAAGGTCTAAAATTCAACATAGAGTATGTTTTATAGATTGCCAAATCAACTAAGCAAATTTTGTTTTTGGTCACAATCAATACATTTTTGTTCATTGGTATTTTTGTCATGAAATGCAACAGCTGAATCAACACACAAAATTCCATTTTTTCTCAATCAACACAAATTAGTTCATCTTGTGTTGATTAGGCCCCCCTTTTCTTGTCTTAAATTCTTCAGTGATATCAAAAATATTCTAATTTCATCTCCAAAGCTTATCTTCCCATTTGATTTGGAGATGTAGTAGTCCTTCAAAAGTTGATTTGAAGCACTTAAAAGATCGAGTTATTCAAATATAATTTGTAATGAAAACATCACATATTTTTAAAAACTATAACCACATAACATCCAACACACTCATCTTTAATTAGAGAACCGATAAATAAATTTTTGAATATCTTGTACATAGGTTTATTATTTGAGCTACATTGTCAATTTAGCTTCTTCTAAAGCATCATAAAGTACTTCAAAAAATGACATAATCTTTAGCGCAATTTGTCCAATGGTAACTAGAATTGAAAAGAACAAGTTTAGAAAAAATAAATATAAAAACATAAGTAAGATCCTATTTTAAGGCAAAAGTGGCTTTAGAAGCATGAGGAAGATCCTATTCTAGTACTTTACCTTACTTGCACCCTTTAGTGGAATCATTTTTTGGAATATCAAATTGTAGAATCTTGTTCCCTAATATCAAATGAGAGAACTATCTATTTGTCAAAGAATTTTGGTGGTTGAATTTTGCAATATTTTCAACTAACATTAAGTTTTGAAAAAAAAGAAACAATTTCATTGTCTCCATTTTATTTCCCCTCAACAAATTTACTTTGAGAGGCTATATTTCAAAATCCACACAAAAGAAAAGTTTGTCTTTTTGAAATAAAATTAGGTGATTGCAAAAATGGATGCCTAATTTTGAAGCGTTTTGGTATTTTTTCATACTTGTGAAGGGGGATTTTATAAAAATTTTAAATTAAAAATTATGGCCAATGTATATACCTTCAAGGAAGAAGGACCCTAAGAAGAAAAAACATAGAAAAATTCTCTAGATAGAGAACTAGAAAAGTGAAAAATCTCAAGAAAATAGATAATTTGACATTTTAACATGTAAAAAAATAAGGAAAACCAAAAAATTCCAAAAAAAATAAAAATTATCCATTTGGGAGGACCTCATGGTGAAGAAATTTCACCAAAAGAATGATCTTGAAACCATCTTCAATGTTTATGAGTGAGTTTGTAGGGAAGCACTCTTTGCATAGAAGTGAAGGGCATCAAATAATATGGAGTTTTTTTTAGATGACCCTTAATAGGAATATATTTGTCTATTATGGGAATAGACTATAGAAAAATCCACTCTAGATCATTAATTTTGGAGATTCATCTAATACGAAAAATCCCTAAATTCAAAATTTAACAAATTAGAAAATTAAAATTTTCATTGTAAAATGGTTTTTAATTTTTTTTGAAAAATAATGAAATTTGATAACTATCAAAACAACCATCTTCAATCAAAAATTTATGTTGATGGGATTCATGCTTCAAAAGTTATAGCAAAAGACAAGTCTATTACACTTAGTGTGAAGCCAAATTCAGACACCAATTCTTGCAAATACGCAATTACAAATAGTTGAAATAACTCATAACAAAGTTTTATGAAGATTGTTCCAATGAAAATTATTTTCAAACTTTGCAATCAATTGAGGTACATTTGGAAAACAAGAATTGTTTCTCACCATGTTCGATAATTATAGAGCCTCACTAAAATGAGTTGTAGTTGGAACAATTTGTACTCCAAAAAGCTATATCACAAAAAAGAGTAAAAAAATTGTAAAAATATGGAGACAAAATTATAGAATAGAAGATATTGTACACTTCTACAAAATTTTGAAGCAAATGCAAGCACAATTTAAAAGTCAATGAGTCTCAAAATTTGCAGCCCTTTAGACTCAATATTGAACATTTTTTTTTTTCTAAAAGAGCTTTTTTTCCCAAATTTTCTTTTTAAATACTATATAATTAGCAATATATTTTGGTTTACATGAATACATTGTCTAATACCCACCTTTACTAAAATTGTTAAAATTTGACCTAAATTCATTTGATTTATTTAAAACTTAAGAGATGCATTTGATACTTGTATAATTGAAATTTGAAGATTTTTCATCAAATCAACATTATCAAATTTTTTTGGCAATACTAAATTATCTTTAGATTGTTGTGTAAGTCACTCCTATGTTAAAATTTCAATGTTTTAGTTATATAAATCATCTTTAAGATACCATTGAGAATTAGTCAAATAAGTATTTTGTAATTTTATTTTCACTTCTCACAATTAGCATTCAACAATGATGCTACTATTCTAAAATGTTACCCCTTGCATGTTGGATTATATTATATAACCTTCAATTTTCTTATATGTTGGATTGCATCAATTTTATTACTCTGGAGTACATAATTTAACAATCATTGTAAAATACTTTTAAACAACAATAGCAATTTGTGAGATAAAATAATCATCTTGATATTAACATTGTGTAAATCCTTTGATTTCAAGTACTTTTGAGTCAAATTGTGACCTTCATCCATTTTTTTCTTTAGTTTCATGATCACTATTAATTGTGCAAATTCATCCTAAAAGTACGGTCTATGACCACTTTTTCAAACCTTATAGTCTTTCTCTCCATAGGCTTCCAATTTACAACTATATCCTCTAAATGCTCCGACGTCCATTTTTGGGACGATGAACAAATTGAATCTCAAATTTCATCCTCCTAACTACCTAGATGAAAGTTATCCTAATTTGCGGATATATGTTATCAAGTTGTTGTCCTATCTAAGGGTTGAATTTGGTGTTACTAGAGTACATATTTTTCTAAAATTACCAATATGCAAGTATGTCAAGTGGTCAAATTGCATTGACTCTGGTTCAAAATTGGATTTGCCAAAATGAGGTCATAGATAGGAAGAACACAAAAATTTCAAAAAATCACCATGTGGAGAGAACCTCATTTCAAATCCATTCCAACAAATTTTACTTAAAAAAATGATAATATTTTGCTTGTAATCGAATTTGGAAGGAATTTTGGAATTTCTCTTTCAAAATTTATAGAAAAAAATTGGTGATATCATTGGTGAATCTAACTGTATAGATGTAATCTAAAAATCAAAATCTACAACTTCTGTTTGAATACCAATTCCAAATATGCTTCCAAATAGCACTTTATAATGATTTTTCTCAAATTGTCAATTTTGGAGATGAATCTGGACGTTTAGGACATATACACGAACATTTCTTTATTTTTCAGGGATATTGTTTCATGTCTTCTATAATTCATAAAATTTTCAATTATTTTGTGAAAATTTCAAATTACAATGAATTTTTAAAAATAAAATGTGTAAAAATTCTTATCAAATTAAAAAATATGCTTAGAAATTCTGAATTTTTTTCTATGTTGTACATTGTAACATACACTATTTTGATGTAAATCAATTTAACATGTCATTCTAAAATTAAAAAATCAACACTCCATTCTAATAGATCCAAAGTTTGAACTTTAATAAAGGTAGAATTCCGTGTGAGGTTGAAATAAAAAAAAAGTTTGAAGTTTTCTAGAATTGGAATTGCTTTTGCCAACTTCCATGATGCTTACACTTCTATATGATTTGGGAGAAACTACATTTCAGAAGTAGCCTTGCCTTGATCTCAAACTAAAAGCAACCAATAATTTCAAATCCAATGTTAAAATTAGTTTTTTGGAAGTCTGAAAGTAGCCTCTCCTACTTTTCATAGGCTTCTCCTTAAAATTTTATTAACTTGCAATTCCAATTCTTTTCTTGCAAATAATTGAACACTTCTATATAGCGAATTCTGAAAAATCTTTTTGTCTTCTTTGCAAAGTTCAATTGATTTTTGTTGATGGAAGTCCACCCTAAAACAAAACAAAAATATAAAAAATAAAAATCTTATAGTTTAGTTACAATATTTATAATTCCAAAATTCTCAATTTAGATTCATTTCTTCATTCAAAAAACAAATCTTTTACTAAAATCTTTATGAAATTGAACGAAATACAATAATCTAGTCAATTGAGGTAAAGTTGAAGATCTAGGGTCAATTTGATTCTATCATTTTGAAGAAGTAGCCAATTTTTTTTAAATTACTCATGTGGTACTTGGGTGATACTTGGTGGTATCTATGTCAAAACTAGATGTTAGCTAGGTGAAATTTGGCTATTGGTCTTAAAAGATAGAAGTAATATGCCTATTCTAACAAAAAAAATGAAAATTTTCTTTATAAGAAATAGCCAACACCTACTATTTACAAGACATATCTACTTAAAATTGACTCTAGTCACATAATGATGGACTATTCAACCTTTTTTATTCAACCCTTAAATGTTTTTGACTAGGTTTTCACCAAAAACACGACAAAATTGCCATTTCTAGTACAAGTGCCAAATTTTAGGGAAAAAATATTTTGGACACATGTAACCATAGGATTTGTATTGCATTGGTTTGAGAAGATGAGGTAAAAATTTCAAAAATTTCCACCATATGGATTGAAAGATATTAACATTTGATTTGACAAAAATCCTTTTCTTAGCCGTGCACTTGACAAGGTCACATTTGTATGAAAAAATGTCCAACATGGTGGTACTTCTTTGGATTCATTCTTTAAGGCAAGTTGGCTACATGCTTGAAAAATTTAGATCATTTGGAATTGTACAACATATAGGAAAAAAAATAGTAAGTAGAAAAAATTAGAGAATGATTCAAAATACTAAATTGTTAAGAATTTAGTTATAGAAAAATGAATTTAGTCATTTTGAAAAATGCCAATGCCAATGGTTGTAATGTTGTAAAAAACAATCTACATTCCATGATTTTATTTTTTTCAAATAATATTGAAAATTGAGTTAAATAAATGTCTTCAAAGTTTATTTTAGAGTAGAGAATCTATAACTACCTACAAACTAAAACTCCTCGTAACTTTCATCTCATTAATCAAAATTGAATGATTCAAATCTTTTCTCATATAAAGAAATATAGAAAACCAACTTCAAATTTTTATTTCTTAAAAAAGTCATTTTTTTGAATTTTTTAAAGTTGCCCAAGCTTCCTACCAAGGAATGAAAATTACATATCATACAACAAATTTTTAACCATGTAATCAAAAGTTATGAAAAATGATGCACCTTAAAGCTACTTCTTAGACACATGTTATGTGAAAGTTTCAAAGAAAAAATTAAAAAAAATCCGTTCGTATGAAGCTGTCCCAAAATTGCTCTATTACCAAAAAAAATCCGTTGTTTAGTGCTTTAGGGATTAAGATCCCCTACACTAGTGGTCCTAATTTTTGTGAGCTAGAGCAAAATCTAAATTACACTACTATCAAAAATGTTTTCCCCTTGTCTATTGTCTATTGTATTATACTATTGGTTTCATGATCACTATTAATTGTATAAAAATGCCAAACTTATCCTAGAAAGACAGGTCTATGATCAATTTTGCAAACTTCAAAGTCCTTCCTTCCATGGGTTCCCATTTTGCAACTATATGTAAATGAAAATTTATTTATTTTTCAAAGATGTAATTTTATGTCTTCTACAAGTCATCAAAATTTCAATTTTTTCTGGTCAAAATTTGAAATTACTACGATTTTTTGAGATAAAATGTAAAAATTCTTATTAAATTCCAAAATATGCTTAGAAATTCTGAATTTTTTTCATGTTGTACACTATAGCATTCAACAATGTGATACAAATCAATTTATCATGTCATTCTAAAATTAAAAAAATCAACACTCCATGGTGATACACCAAATGTTCAAATTGCATTTGCCAATTTCTCAGGTCAAATAATATCACAAAGAAGAGATATTAGGTTCAAGAAAATTCCTTCAAAAAATATAACAAAGAGAATTCTTATGGTTTGGTTAGAATATTTATAATTCCAAAATTCTAAACTTAGATTCATCTCATCATTCAATAAAAAAAACTTGTTGTACTAAAATCTTTACAAAATTGAACAAAATCCAATAATCTACATAAAATAATAAAATTAGGTTTCTCTATACTAATTTCTTGACATTTGGCATTATATAAATATTTATTGTAATTGTACACAAATGCACTGCTTTTGAATTAGGTATTGTTGTAGTTGGGCTCATGAACCTCCATGTGTAGAAATGGAAATATACGTAGAAGTATTTGTTGACTTCAATGGTTTGTAAAGTAACTTTCATTGGGTTAGGCAACCTAATTATTAAGGCAACCTAATTTCATTATTTTGTGTAGTCAATTGAGGTAAAGTTGAAGATTTGGGCTCATTATTTTTTCTATCTTTTTGGAGAAGTAGCCAAATGTTTTTACAATATTCATGTGATACTTAGGTGATATTTGGTGGTATCTATATATCAAAATTAGGTGATGGTTAGATAAAATTTGGTCTTAAAATTCAGTAGTAATATGACTATTTTGTGCCACACACACACACACAAAAAGGAAAATATCCTTTACAATAAATAGCCAACTTCTTTTAGCTGTAGCCAATTGACCAAAAAATCAAATCGTGCATAAAGAAACACTGTCTGGGGTTTATCTGGGTAGTTCAAACTCCTGAAGGAAAGAAATTCCTGACCTTGATAAATGAAGAAAAAAGAGACCACACCGACCCTCTAAATTGAGAGACTTGCCCCACTTGGCATGGAGTCAAGCGTCAACAGCACATTTTTTCATAGCAGACAACTTGGTTTCTCATCCAACCACAGCACTGCAGCATGATCCATGAGGTTCTTATAATGGCATCACATTCCAAGCAATCAGTTAAGTTAATAATATAGAGTTTAAACGTAAAGTGAACTCCAGTTTGTACTACAGGTGTCAGAGGAAGGCTTAACTAAGAATAGTACAAAAAAAACACGACACCAAACTGGAGCAGACCCAAGTTTTGGTGCTTCAAGGAGTTTTGTCCTATGTTTTTCTCAAACTCTGAATCCTCGGGGTCCCTCATTGCACAGACTTTCTGATTAGTACCTCTAACACTGATCAAATTTTGATTGTTGAGTAGAACTCAGTCTTCTCTGTACCATATGGGAAACTTAAGATAATTTGTTGAAAGAATGCTTCGAAGAGAGAGAGAACTGAGTGGGGCCTCTTGAAGGTCTCCCGATAAGGTGAGCACCCCCCCAAAACCGTTACTTGTTGCTACTGTGTCTGTTTGATTGCCCAAATTTTGAAAGTAGAAGAGGGGTTTTGCACATGGTATCCAAAGCATCATGGGCTGCCGAAATAGTTCAAGGCAATGTTACTTTGATTTGGGCTCCCAATCGAAAAAACATTTACATTCTCACTAAGGGAGTACATGTTCACACCTTGTGTCAAAATTTTGTGAACATTCAACTAAAATTGACTTTGTAGGAACCTACCCAAGATTTCTTTGCATTCGTTGAATGCACATTTGTTGTCCTTTAGGGGATAAATGTATACATTGTTGATGAATAATCTCTTGCCATCTACATGTTATAAGGTAGGAATACCAGAAACAATTTAATTAAGTATTTTAGTATGTGGAATTTGAAGAATTCCTTGAGAAATTGACCTCAATATATGTGGAAATAAGAATGCTAGAAAAGAAAAGATTTTTTTCCCTTGAGAATGAATATTTTATTCAATATAAATGTGGATTCTTCATCTGGACCCCATTCTTGTCTCTTTACCTTCACCTAAAATGACTACCTTTGGAACTTGATCCTAATCAAGTGTGAGCAAATTGAATATTTTTCTAATCAACGGTAGAGGCAGCTAACTTATTGTCCATTTCAAGATGCCCTACTCTACCATTAGAAGGGGTCAGGGTGAATTGATCCCCTTGCTTGTCCCCCCAATCAATCCAAGGGTGCATATAAAAAAACCACTCCCTATGTTGTGCTTCATTACTTCATCTTCAATGCCCCTCCTCAGTAATTTGGGGCCTCTGATTGCGAAATCTGAATTCAAAATTTGCAAATTTTATCATGCATGACAAATAAAAAATTTCCGGTTTTTCCCTTGGGGATGAGCAAGGGGGTCAATCCACCTTGGCCTTAGAAGGGGGGGGCACCGTTATTGAGATTCTTACCATAATTTCATTCATGACCATGGAAGTAAATTGTAGCTTTATCACCTTCAAATGAATGAAATAACAAACTGTCTGGCACCAAACCAAATTGCACGGAATACCGGTATTGAAAAAGATGCCTGGATGGTTTGTTTTACCTTTTCCTTTTATCAATGGAAACTGTCCATGAGTTTCAAGAGAAAAAGAAAAAAAAAGAAGATGCCTTGAATTAATATACGTACACGCAGGTCTGCCATACAGTAGCAGTTGGCCCATCAATCTGTTTGATTAACTTAGTTTTTGGCATTTTCCTATTGTTTTTTTGCCAGGGCCGTAGGCTCCACAAAGCGTGGCTCACATGGATGTGTTATTTTTCGTATGAAATTGATGTATCTATCTTTTCTAAAGTTTCAAAAAAAATTACTTGCACTCACAAAGTAACAATCCATGAGTTCCATCACTCCAGCATGTCAGTTCTTGTGATTTCTCTTGATACTCTAGGGAATTGTACGTTCAAATTCTAATGAAGTTTCTTGTGTTCAGCAACTGTAGACTACAATTGTGGCCTTTTCAGCATCAAAGCTTTGACTGGGATATGGTGAGGAATCATTCCCCAATTGCCTGCACAAATGCCAGTTCCCTTGAAAGCTGAGTTTTGGAGAACAATAAACAATAGGATGCACAGAACTTGTGAGTAATTCTGACCATCCAAGCACCATAATATGAGGACATAATTACATGAAATATCAAGCGTGAACAACTTGATTCCTACATGGACATTCCCGTTTGAGTAATTGAGCGTAAAAGGGTCATGAAATTGACTCCAAAGTTCTCTTTACATGCCTGAAAAAACAGACCTCCTTGATCTCAAAGTAAGAGTCTACATGTGACATACAAATAAATGTCCAAAATATAATTCTGCTCGAACAAGGTGGTCTGCTCTTAAAGTGATTATTTAAGAGTTGTTTGCCTTTGAGGGGAAGATAGGCTCCTTGAAACAATTTTTAGTAAATTTTTGTGGGAAGAAAAATGGAATTGGCATCTAACCTAAGTCATTTCACATTTATTAGAACTTTGTGGAATTAGTCATAAATTTTCGAAGTTAAAAAGCAAAACATACTATCTCTTGAAATGTACACTCTTGGTACATTGAAGAAAGCTAAAGTACGTACCTATGTGTCATGATCTCTTTTAAAACATACTACCTTAGTGATGCAATGATGCACAAACAATTGTTTAGGATCAAAAGAAATTTGATATTGTAATCCTAAGACTCTTTGTCCAAGATAAACATTCCTTGTGTCTTGTGTTTTTAGGGGATTGTAGTCACTCAATGTGTCAAAGCATCAATTAATAAAATGGAAACTAGACCCCTTAGTGCAACTTTTTAATTATTTAAAAATAATCTAGAAATTTAAATATCAATGTCAACTTAAGTTGTTAGCAAAAGATATGGAATGATTAGGGTCCTTGTCAACAACCATATATGTATTCATATCTATATGTTGTATCAATATATTTATTTGTAGCCATATGTAATTTTATTCATATCTGTATCCATGCATTGTTGAATTTTTCACAATACTTTTTAAATTTTGTGACCTTTCAAACAACCTATTTTTTGAAATGGGATGGTCGGTGTTTTTGAGTGGATGGGAGTGTACCTTAATGTGACCCTGGGGCTAGACTTTCAATGTATCTTTAAAAATTTGTGATGTTGAAGGTTGAATCCCTAAGTAACAGAGTAGTGAGAAAGTGATTGATTGTTTTTCAACTTTGATTTTCAAATGGAAATCATATTTATTTCCAAAATTTCCAAAATTTTTAAAAAAACAACATGTTGGAAATCTTAGTCACTTTTCAAATGATCCTAAATTTGAATCATTTCAACATTAGTTGCATTTGGAAATGAAGAAATGTTTTGAAAATATACCATTTTGTAAGTTTCCTACAATCTTTGCAGCCAATGAGAGATTATCCTATCCTTGAAGGAGATTTATAAGGAAAAAGATTGAATGAAATAGAGCATGAAGCTCAATAATTCTTCCTTTGATTAGAATTCCATTTTCATGCTTTATTCATTTCAATCTTCCTCTTTTAATCACAAATTGAAGAAAGAAAGGCTTTTATACCTTTAGAGAGGTCGAAAGAGTACAATGTACATCTAATCTTGCAAAGTAGCAATTAATTGTAGTCTAATTGGATATATGTATTTTTATTTATGGATTGATACAACTTTCAATGTTGAATGAACCCATTTTCAACTTTCAACCTCCATACCCCTAATTCTACAGCTCTAATGTTTGAGCTGATTAAAATTTTAAATGTATATTTAATAGAGGTTCAATTCATGTTGTGTACTGAGGTGGGTACCCCCCACCCCACCTTCACTTTTAGCTATTGGGCCTAGTTACTATTATTAAATTGTTCAAATCTTCATTGATTTTCTTGTTGGCAAATGAAAGGAGGTTCCAACGCACCAAAGAAGACAACATTTGAATATCGTATGCAAAGGTTAATTAAGAAGTGTCTAAGTAATTTTTTTGGTATGACAGGTGTTCTATAATCATTTCTTCCACATAGGTACATATTGATTTTGGAAATGATGAGGGGTTTTAGGCACGGTGTGATTTGGGGTGTACCCACCTTAGTACATACATTGTACCATATCGTAGAGAAGTTCACTAACTCCTTATTCCCCAGCAAACTCCTAAGAGGAGCATTGCACATCGATGAGAGGATTCCGTGCTTGTCCGTGAGAGTAATTGTTAGCTTGTAATTGTCGCGTACATGAAATCTGCCCTAGAGAATATCAGAAGGGATTGCTGTCTACTTGTGGACGGTGGGAGCATTTGGAAGCCACTCATTTAATTAAAAAAATCTATAGCTCAATGCAAGTTACAATTGCATTCAGTTGATACCAAACGATCATCTCAATACATGAAAGTGCATATCGGTACCGCAGAAAAGTTGGTACCTTGAAGCCACAAACACGTGGGCTTGTGGGTTTACTAGTTGTAGTAAATAACAAATGAATTAATGAAATACTTAACTCCTAAAAGATCAAACAACTTTTTTTTGGGCAACATTATAATTTTGGATCCAAAGAATTCATTGAGTTTAATCTCAATTGGTTATTTGACATTTAACTTTGGAGAAATCTCTCTTGATAGCACAATGAAGGGATTGTTTCATTGACATTTGTGCGAAGACGGAAGGAGAGGTTGTTTTTATAATCAAATCCATTGTCCATCATAAATCCTCAAAAAATGAAAGGGATAATCTAAAGATGAAGGTTTGACTGTTTATTGTCAAAACTTAGGAATTGTGTTCAAAGTAGAATTTTAGATCTTATTTTGGCATATTAGAATAATTTTTTTCAAAAAAATTTGAATTAAGAATTTAAAAAAAATCAAGTGAACTTCCATCTCCAAAAATTCATTTGAGATTTTGAGTCTCCCATCAAAAGTTATGGACAAATTATAGAGAGCTTGTTTAAAAATATCAAAGAAAATGTCCCTTCCAACCTCTCTTTGAAATTTGTCCATAACTTTTGATGGGAGACTCAAAATCTCAAACGGATTTTTGGAGATGGAAGTTAGCTTGATTCATAAACTTTTCTTAGTTCAAAGTTTTTTGAAAAAAGTTATTCTACTATGACAAAATGAGGTCTGAAATTTTAATTTTAACACTTTTCATATTTTTCACTTTGTGAGAGGTTGAAGTCTTAAAAATTCTAATTTACTTATCCCACATGGTTTGTTTTACCTCCTACCACTCTAGTTATATAAAAAGATTCTCTTCTTCTCCACCATCATTAGTGCAAAGAAACTTTAAAAACTTCCATTAATCGTCGCTCAAAGAATATTTATCTTTTTTTAATGGCAACTATTCCTAATCAATATATAATGGAATAAATAACACTTAAAATCAAAGAGAACGTAATCCAGTGTCAGTGATTTATGATGAGTCGGGCTTAGCTAAGCCTGTCAGCCTGATCGAACCTACCCACCTGCCTTTGACTTTAGCTTACACATAAATTGATCAAGCTTGATATTTTGGGCAATCATTTTCCCTCTTCTAGGGCCAATTGAAACCTAGAACTCCATTGTTCATATTTTGTAGAAACTTTTGTATGTAGGCTACAAGCCATAAATTGTTGAAAAAAGGGCAATGTATGAGACTTTTCTTAAAGTTAGTTCACTATTGAAATTTTTTGGTACATGTTCACCAATTTGAAAAGTTATGAAATTTTTGTAACATGCGGCCAATTTTGTTACCAAAAAAAAAAAGTTGAAGAAAAAAAGTTAAATTAACTTGTGATAAAGTCTCTTCAAATCAAATCAATTTAGATGTCCCCTTGAAACATTTTTTTCAACTTCAAACACTAAAATCTTGCAATTTGTGTAGTAAAAAATTCCCATTTTTTTACTTCAACTCAATGAAGTAGTTTACCAATAGATCTTACAATAAGATGGAAGAAGATTTCATTTGTCATTTTGAGGGGGGGGGGGGGAGGGGGGACACTTTGGCATCAAAATAACCCATTTGTAGTATTTTTGGATGAAATATAGTCTAAGAGCTTTGGGAGTTATTATAATCAAATACAATAGTTGATTGGAAAAAAAAGGAAATCAATCATTTTGTTTTCAAGAATATCTTAGAATGAATTTCCTTGCAAGTGTACAATCAATGTCAATATGGACTACACTAAGACTTCCTCAAAAATCTTTTCTAATATCACATTCTCAAAATTTACTCTTTCATGTTCTGTTTTGTTTTTTTCACATGATCTCAAGGTCGGATAGGAAGAATTCCGATGAGGGCTTTAACCCCTAAAGGACCAAATGGCTTTTTTTTGGCAATATAGCAATTTGGGGCAGCTCACTACATATGGAATTTTTCTTTTTTTTCTTTGAAATTTTCACACAACGTGTGCTTGAGGAGTAACTTTAAGGCCCAAAAATTTTCATAACATTTGAATAGATGGTTGAAAAGTTATTGCATGATATGTAGTTTTCATTGCTCAACGGGCAACTTGGGCAACAAAAAAAACTTCTTTAAAAAACATTTTTTTTAAAAATAAAAATTTGAAATTGGTTTTCTAGATTTATGTATACATAGAAATCTTTGAATCATTCGATTTTGATTTATGAGATGAAAGTTATGAAGAGTTTTAGTTATGGGTAATTTGTAGGTAGTTATGGAATCTCCACTCTAAAATAAACTTTCAAGGCCTTTATTTAACTCAATTTTAATTATTTTTGGAAAAAATATAAAGGTTAGGTGTAGATTGTTTATCACAAAATTACAACCATTGGGATTGGCATTTTTCAATTCTATAAATAAATTGTTAACAATTTTGTATTTTGAATCATTCTCTACTTCTTTCTACTTACTAATTTTTTCTACATGTTGTACAATTCCAAATAATCTAAAAAATTTCAAGCATGTAGCCAACTTGACTTGAAGAATGAATCCAAAGAGTTACAACCAATTTGGACATTTTTTCATAATGATCTGACCTAGTGAAGTGCAGCTGCCCGGGTTTTTACAGAGCCCAAAAAAGGCTTTTTGTCAATTTAAACGCTAATATCTTGCAATCTACACGGTGAAAATTTCTGAAATTTTTTCTACATCTTCCCAAACCATCTTACTACAAGATCCTACGGTTACATGTGTCCAGAAATGTATTTTTTCTAAACTTTGATACGTGTACTAGAAATGGCAGTTTTGGAGCGTTTTTGGTGAAAACATAGTCAAATACATTTTGGGGTTAACATCCAAACATCTTCTCAATGAAACATAGTAGCTTGATGAAATTTTTTGTTGCTATTTAAATAGGTTCTTTTTTGCATGGATTTTTGCTACCTCACTATAAAGAAAACACAACATCTATTTTTTGTAAGGGAAATTTCAGTTTTTTTACAAATTGTTCAACGCTTGCACCTAACTCATCTCTAGATTATTTGCAAACTTTAAATACTCCACAAGATATTCCCCATACCGAATTTCCTTTTTCCTCCCTATAATTTTGAAAAAACAATTCTCAATGATTTTGGCATCTATTTTAGAATTATTTCCCAGGAAACTTACCCCACTCACCGGCCCTCTAGGCTACAGCTACTGTAGTATCAGGTCACCAGGTCATCAGGCCATCAGAGATTCAGAGGCTCGAAGCTGGTGCCAGACCAGGTCAGAAGCAACAGCGACAGAACCCAAACGCCGGTAACCACGGTGCCTCCGCAGCCACCCCCGCCCCGTACGCCCTGCCATAAATGATTGCAAAACCCAGATGCGAACGCCTCATCGCGCAATCCGTTTGCTCCAAACGCAACAGCAGCAAGCTAGCCCATCTCCATTTTGATCCATCTCTCACACTCGCACTCCACTCACAGCCACGGCAAGTTCGTTCTCAGAGTCGCGCTGGCGACGCGGAATTCGTCACGCGCTCTCGTTCAATTCGTCCATTCCTGCGGACCCGTCACGGCGCTTTAGCGATAAATTCTCGGAGCCCGAGTGCAGACTGAGCAAGCCGACATGAGCTCCCAAGCGTTGGACCCGGAGCAAAATTAAAGCGGGCTGGCCTCGCGGGAGCCAAAGCCCCAGTTGGTGGCAATGTTGCATGAATACATTTTGGCTGGGCACGCTGCGTGTAAGCTGGTGTGGATCAGTGCGTGAATTTAGGGTGGGCATGCTCGCAGTTGGAATTGCGTGCTTGAAAGATTTGAAAATTTGGGTGGCTGTGCTCCGGGTAGGAATTGGCGCGTGAGAGATTTGGTATTGGCATACTCGCAGTTGAAATTTCGCACAGAAAGGATTTGGGTTTTTGGGTGGGTATAACAGTTGGAATTACACGCATGAGAGGTTTGGGATTTGGAGTACCATACTCCCATTTGGCATTGCGCACACAAGGGATGTGGGTTTTTGAGTGATTTTGGATTTTGGACGGGCATACTCTCGTTGAAATTGCGCGCACACGTAATTCTTGTCTTCGAGTGATTTGGGGTTTGGGATGAGGAGGTTTAAGGTCTTTGGCATTCGCCACAATTTCGACAAGGACTCTTCAGACTCTCCCTCTAGCCCCCAATGTTTTCCTCACTTCTATTCCCCTGCTCGCGACTCCTTCCACCGTCGCCGCAGCGTCGACGGTCGCGTCGCGGACGCTCGAGAATCGACGACTACTGACGCAGCATCCGCTATGCGGCGACGGAGCGTGGACGATTCGCGGTCCGGAGAGAGCGTGGACTTACAAGTAGTACGAAAAGAGTGGAAGTCGAACTCTTGCGCCACCGTGAGCTCGTCGGATTCCTTCTCGTCGTCGCTGTCTTCTTCACGGCCGTCGGACGCCAGCGCCATGTCTACTGACACCATTCGGGAGCAGAGGGGTGTTGGAGCGGAGGTTTTGCAGCGGTTGGTGGTGGTGGGGTTTGATGCGAATGCGAAAGAGGGAGGGGTGGGGGTGACTGTGATGTGGGCGTTTCAGAATACGGGGATGCAGAGAGGGGATGTGCTTGTTTTGCTTGGAGTGGTGTATACTGTGCGTGGGCCGTTGGGGTATAAAGTCCAGGTGCGTTGCTTGCTTGCCCCTGTTTCAACCGGGATTTTAAGTACATGCTTGAACCGCACACTTTGGTTTGAAATTATAATAAGGACCAGTATATACGATCAGTCGTTTTTTGAGTGATGAACGTGATGTGGGCTGAATGTGATTAGGCTGTGCACTAGTTCTGCATTTGATGAGGCAAACGCACACTTCTGAGTCCCACGCTGAAAGCCTAGTTTTGTAGAACTGAGAACGAAATATGCGGAACAAGCGACGAAGTTTGTTGAACGGAAAACTCTATCACGATTGCTCCTGGGTTAGAGATTTTCAGAGTTCGACGAACCTTTGAAACTGGGAAATGTGAAACCCACAAGTGCCAGATTCTGTACAAAATTGCGATTTTGACCACTGCACTGGCACTAGAACCAAATTTTTATGTTTTCAAAATCTTAGAAACTGAAGCTGATTGCGCTCCCTTGCTGCAGGTGAACGACCAGACGTGGCTGGGCGCGAGCAGGAAGTTTCTGGAGGAAGACACTAAGGCGAAGAACCTCGCCTGGTCTCGCGAATTCCCACTCCTTCGAAAACGTTGCTCCGACTCAGGGGTGACCCTCCAAGTGCACGTGAAAGCGTCGCAACAACCTCACCTCGCCATCGTGCACGAAGCCACCTCGCGAGGCGCCGTGCACGTCGTGCTCGACAAGAGCCTCCACAACAAGCGCCGCCGCTACTACCAGGAGCATCTCGCTTGCGAGGTGACACGCATGCGCCGCAGCGGCGGCGTGGACGCCATCCGAGCGCGCGACTCACACAACAATCCGCCCTCGTCACCAATTTCAGTAATCCCGCAACGTCCACCAGCGGCCGCGCCGCGGAATTCGTTCAATTCCAATCTGGGTTCCAATCCTTCACGTCTCGTGAAGCTTACGGATGAGAAGCAATCGAACGTTTCGAATTCTGCCAGGCGGCTAAGCTCCAACCCGACGATTGATGAAGAGGAACTTTTCTGTATCGACCATGATTTTTTGACGCGGCGTGTGGAGATGCTGCTTGAGCCGGAGGCTGATCTTGGTGACGATAGTCGCCGTGATCAGTTGATTGTAGACGACGGTTACGAGAGTGACGACTTGTTTAGTCTGGCTGGGGATGGTGCGTCGCGGCGTCCGTCGCTAGTTGTCTTCGCTATGGAGTCTGCTAGGAACTCTATGCGGTCATCCATCTCGCGCATCACGCAGCTCGCAACTGGATGATCACTCACTGGGCTGGTATCCGGTACAGGTCAACTTAATCTCACAAGTTAAACTCTTTGCTTTAGAAGTTGCTGGTGAAGAAGCAACGAACTCGAACTTCTCCTAATATTTTATAATATTATAGTGTAGCATGGATCCATGAATCACTCTCAAAGCACCCAAGAATGTTGGCTCAAAGAAACATTTCACCCTTGTTGTGAGTCAAGGAAGAAGTGTGTCTGCCACGTTCTTTGAAAGACACATTCTTCTTGGTTTTAGATGAGACTCCCGACATGGTTAAGTCCACACCACCAAGGCATCAAGGATGGAATTCACCATCTAGGTCCATGAGCCTTACTGTACATAGTTGAGCCATTCCCAACCGACCAGGCGACCACCAGAGTTAACCCTCTTCGTCTTGAAGTCCGCACCAAAAATAATCCTTAAAATTGAACATGCTTTTTTGGCGAACTCCCACGCCTGGAACCATGGCAAAGTGCATTGCAATGCTGCACTGGGCTTTTTCTCCCAGGTACGGGATTTTGCCATTTCGTAGATCCATGAGGCTTGTAGTTCCGTACTCTTCTTCATCAAACTTTCTAGGAATCTCTTGCTTAGTTTCGCACTGAAGAGGAAGGATTCTTCAATTCTTGTAACAGGCAACTCAACGATCCAGGAAGGGGGGAATCTCAAGTTTCGGAATTTGAAGACAGTGATTTTTTGTGGTCTCTGAGCGGCAGGACCATTTTTGCAGTGGACTGTCAGACGGCCACCATGTGCTCTGGGGAGAATTTATTGGCTTTCCTCGACACTTCTACTGCTATTCTTCTACTTCCATGTGGGACTCACTGAAGCAGAACAAGAGTGGAAAGCATACTGATGAATTTGACATGATTTAAGTGAAGTTACGAATTCCCCGTGGCGACACCAACTCAGTGGATGGAAGATGATTTCAAGGTACAGGGCAGGCTGGAGGTTGCAGGGAATTCATCAGCTGTAAATATTTTTTTTGAGACTTTGATAGGTTGGGCTGTTATCAATAGTACTGTAGTAGAGATGATTTTATGAGAGCATGAGAGCCACCCTTGGTAACTTTGTGACATCATGAATGGCATTTCATGGTGTTTTTTTTGAAGGGCGGACTTACATGAATGTGGGTGATGATCCCCTGGTCAGTTGAACTCAAAGTCTACAAGACTGCACCTGTAATGATCTGTTCAGTTGTACTATACCATTTCTGTAGTGGCGCTTCTAGTTGTTCCCTTTTGAATGTAATGTTTGAATGTAATGTAGTCAGTGAACTTTTTCTGAGGAGAACATTGTAAGTACTGTACTTGGCAGGAGAGGGCAGAGTAGATGGAAACTGCCTGACAATCTGGGTGCATTTGATATCAGTATGTACGGCATGTGGGTTGTCCATGGACTTCCCTCCGTCCCATGATACTAAGGTAGACCAACCTATTACCACCCTGATTCGCAATCTGAGTATATTAGGATCAACTCTAGGAGGGTCACATATTTTTCAGAGGTGTGCGCATGTTTCACGAATCAAACCCAAGTGGAATTATAATTTTCCAATAAAAATTGTAATTTCTATGAATTTTTAAAGTGGTCTGTCCTAAATTACAAAACCACTACTAGACTAGAGTCTGAAATGTCCTATCCTAAACCTATAACCACCATGATATTTACCTATTAACACTAGAGTATCCACCAATCAAAGGCCAACACGTTACCCAAGTTGGAATTAATGCACTAAAATTGTCAGAATAGTCAAAGGATTTGGGTGAGTTTTATGGTGGAGATGGGGCCAAAACTAGAGTGGCAATTATAGGAAGTTGGCAGAAATGGGTTGGTCTACCTTATTCCCTTCTATTTTTTTCATTTGCCACCAAATTACTTGTCACCCTAGCAATTGTAAGGTAGCCAACCCATCTCTAATCACCCCCCCATTTCCAATATGTAGGATGCTTTCTTTCTGTAAAGTTGCAATGCAATTCTTGAGTAGTTGTGTCGCATTATGATTGGTTGCAAGGCTCTCGATATTGCAATTAGCATATGGTCACAAATAGAAAGCTCTATACCATCATTACAGGTCAAAGAGAATCTTCCACTAAAAAAATTCATAGTAATTATATTTTGTGTAATAAAATTCTGAAAAAATATGCAATCCTTCTAAACTCTATTTTAGCACAAGCGAAAAATTCTGCATTCAAATGGGTTGGCTACCTTAGATAAAACAAAAATTCAAAAAAATTCAATTTTTTAAAGCAAGTTGAAGTTGATTGGGTCAAAGACGAAGAGAGATTGAACTTTTCATTGAATCTATTAAATTCCAAGCCCTTCTTGTGCAGATCTAAACACAAGCAAAGGATAAAGTAGTTGCACAAGAAATCTTCCCTTCTCTATAAAGTCTATCTTTATTTATGTATGGTACTTTGTATCTATAGCAACCTCATACTTTCTAATCTTTCCATAATTGCAATTAATAATCACAACCCAATTATTTTGCACTTGAGAAGACACATTGCATATTCACATCATAACAAGCATTAAAAATTCATAGCCAAAACAACTAATACTTTCATTACTACAAAAAAAGGACTAGTACTGTGGGATGGAGGGGGGGTTTTAGTACCTTCACGAATGCTGTATGAGGTTCACCCAAGTTGAGAGGATGACTTTTACCAAACGTCACATATGACTGCTTTACTCTCCATTATTGCTCATGAATATTTTCATAAGATCTATGTATGAGGGGATTCAGAGTTAAGTGAGATAATCTTGAGAAATTGGTTGCTTTTGAGAGCAGGTTGTTTAGGAAACCCAGAGAAAATTATGCGTACCAAGGAGGTTTGATAACCCCGAATGCTACTCTCTTTGAAATATCTTTTTAAGTCTTAGCTTATTTACTTTGTTAAGAGCTTGCTTCTGAGGACAGTTATAATTTCTGCTCGCGAACGAAGTCACCAGTTTGAAATGCACGAATCGACAACGTATGCTTTCCAGGAGTCATAGCCAAGCTCCTTGAGATCCTCGTCAGTAACATCCTGCACCCAAATGGGCTTGCCCATCACTTCCTGCTTGCGCTTGGTGTAGGTCTCCATGTCAAGGTCCGACCACTCGGGTGGACACGGGGGGAAGTCTTCCTCTTCAAATGTGTCCGGGTCGTTCTCCCTTTCCTGGCACCACTGTACGCTTTCTCGTTCTATGTCCACTGTGTCTCTGACCTCACACAACCAACGGTGTTGACACATGTCAAAATCTGAATCTCCTTGATTCAGAATTGTGCAATGTACAGAAATGAAACCATTCAAACCCAACATCGTAACATTCTAGAGTGGTTTACAGGTTGCACCCTTCCTACTGTAGCACAAAAAAGAGGTTGATGCACTAAAAAACTGAAGAATTAGCTAGCCCACTTTTGAAGCAATTTATTTCCTTGACATGCAATGAGCCCACATCCAAACTTGCCAACTAAGAGAGCTGGATGAAAGGAAATAGGTACTTTTTATGTGAGTCATGCCCACCTATGCAAACATAACATAAGCTCAAGATTGTGCACAAAAATAGCACGAATTCCTTTTCTGACTTACTATTCAGTAATTCCAAGGGTGCTCAGGCAGCTCCTGAAGAATGTTATGAATTTGATAGTTACCAGACCGTGAACACAATTGAGGTGTAGTGGACTTACAGGTCTGTGTACTCCAGACCAGCTGTCACAAGCTGCTTGACACAGAAAAGCAACCAGAAACGAATTAATAATATAGATATACTTTTAGGAGGTACTGCAATGTACTAAGTATAATGCGACAACAGCGAGATCAGAACATTGTCACCCTCTCGATAGTCTAATACGTTAAAAACTACATCATATCCATAAACAGTTTGAAAACTTCCAATACTGAAAATGACTCAGCCTTTAGAGATGAAAAAGTTCACCTGGTCTTTGATTATTTCGCCATCTGGGATCTCAATATTCTCGTCTTTCTTGGACCAGATAACAACATCTCCCTGAAAGTAAAAGAACGAGAAAAATGGATCCTTATTCCAATGCAAGTTCATGAACCTCCTAACTAATAAGAAAAATCCCAGAATCAATTGCGCAGTGTACGTGTCAGCAATAATCAAACAAGACACCGAATATCATCACCTTCAGGACGACGTCTTTCCCAAACCAGACATCGCCAATCGCTCGTAAGCTGGTCAACTCCAAGAGACTGGGTGCATGCTTCAGGCGCTCTGCAAAGTATTGCATCTACAATGCATTCACCAAGCCAACCCCCTTTTTAAGGACAAAGGATTCGTTAATATATAATGATCATATTGATTGAACATATTGTGGAAAGCATAATTTATATGGGGAAAATCTTCATATCATTAGATTGAGCGAAGAACATTGCATGTGTTAGCTCAAAAAAAATTATTTGACAAATAAAATTCCCTATAAAAACTTTTCAAAACTGCTAAGAAATAGGAGGCCAAATATGGGCTTACAGGGATAAGATATGGAAGCAAGGGCCGAGGCTGAACTCTCTTGGTATCAAATTCTTTTCTCACTCAATGTATGATGATCTCTTATGAAATCAGTCAAAGTGCGAGGTTGTAGACCACTATAGAGGGGACAGGAGACAACCCTATTTCCATTTGAAGATGAGTGGCCATAGACAATTAGGCGACTCATGCTTACACCCGGCTTGCTCATTGAAAGTCAAACTGGGCTAATTGGAAATGAGGAGTTGTTGTTGGTAACAGGGATTTGTACAGCAGACGGGAATAGGTCCCTAAAGCCTTTAATATCCTCTACCTTAGAATGATTTAGACTGTCAAATGAGGAGGTACCTTTCGAAGCTTCATTCCTTCCAACTCAATAATAGGATTGACATCCGACTGTCTCGATGGGTTTGGGCAAACAATGCCCTCCTTCACTGTATACAGGTCTGACTGCAAACAATAGGAAGCGCATTGACAATCGATTTTAATACAGCAGATGAGAACCAGGAATTTGTCTGCACCAAATCCTATCCAAATTGAATTATCATTTTGCCTTCATGTGTCAAATTAGTAACAATGTAAGACTAACCCGGAAAAGAAGTAAGTCTACCGTTGTTCGGATAGGTTGAAACCTTCTCCGTGGAACCTCTACAGCGACACACCCATCAAAGAACTGCAATAGACAATTAACGATATTTTTAATTCCTTCAATTCTCCTGAATCTACAGAATAATATCGTACCAATTTCAATTATCCAAATCATGTTTCACATATATCTCTAGTAAACAAGGTATTCCATGAAATTAGTCAGTTTCAGGAGCTTTCAAGCCTTAAATTTCTCTTTCCATCAAAATCTATCATTAATACCAAGGTATCTTGAGATGATCATCAAGGTGCTCGAGCAGTTGTTACCTGAACTAGAAGCAGATCCGAATTTCCCTCAATCGGCAAATTCTCAAATATCTCTCCATTCACCTGAAGCTGCACACATCATATTAGGAATACTCCAAGGTCTTCTAGCAGTAACATAAGCCCCGATTCTGAAAATTAGACACAATCTTCTTTACGTACAGTAAATTCTTTGGACGTCTGTAATCTTCTGGCAGTAGGAAATTATGTATTATTTTTTCCTACAGAAAGAGCTCTACTAAGACAACATAGGACGGTAAAGGAATCAACCGAGTAGAGCGGAGCCCCGCTTGCAGTTTGCAGTTGAAATGTAATATTATCGCCCTCTCCAGCACTCTGCAGATTGCAAGCAAGTTATCCGGTAACAAGAAACAAAGTTGGATGGGATCACCTTGTGGCAATTATATCATAACAATGAACAACATTTTTATAAGTTATATTAAATTCTTTCATGAAATTCAAGACAGCCTCATAGAGAGAAACTTCTTGAACAGATCTCATTGTGATCATACAAAGACCTGCCCATGATACATTGGGAGGCCTCTTTATGATCAATGTGACCTCCTATGAATTATGGAGAAGACTCTCTTCTTGACTGTTTAAAAAGCTCCTAAAACAGTTTTGAATGCTTAGTAATATTTCTTAAAAACGAAAGTATTTCATTCCATACTCACCTTCGAAGAGCAGTAAATATCAAGGGCTTCAATCTCTACTAGCCTCTTGACAGCTTTCAAATTTACCCAGCTGCCAGCATTCGAGTACCGTTGCGTACATTCATATTATTAATTTTAGTAAAATGAGCAAACCACACTGCACAATTGCATGAGACCGTGGGAAAATTGTGGCCAGGGTCTAGAGGAGAAACTTACGAGCTATTTGTGTTGACAACCTTGGCATCGCCAGCACGAGACTTCTCGTCCTGTAATACCGTATTCAAAACGTGGTGTATTATTCATCAAAAGATCAGAGAAGGATATCAAGTTTGACTACATTTTTCGTTTCAAATTAAAAATAATTTAAGGATAGTGCCCCCTTCCTCATTCTCAATCTACAATTCTCCAAAGTCTCTGTCAACCAAGACTTTTAGTCTGTCCCATATCCTCATTAAAGCCTACTACGTGACATAAGTATACTACAACCACTAGGGACAAGATCCCGTCTCCTATACTGACCTCTGGTACCAACAGAATCTCAGCTCTTCAGATACAATCGGTTGACCTTCAATTAGCCAGTTGGCTGAACGAATGATTTGGCTAAATGTCTATGGCCACTCATGTTTGAATGGAAATGGGGTTGATGATGTCCCTTCAATAGTATTGTCAATTTCACCAAATTGGCGGAAATTCACACTTTTCAAGGCACCTTGAAACGTAAATCTATGTCCATAAGTTTTAGAGCTTCGAGCAGTTCAATGTCACATTTTGGCGCTCTGAATCGCGCCAGTATTACAGTATTCACATTTTACTGGTCTACAACCTTCCACTTCGAATGATAGCATAAGAAATCATCATAGATTGAGTAATAAAAACTGGATCTTGTTAACAAATTGATCTCTCCACATCTCTTCAGTGATTTCCCAATCATTCAAACACTTGAACATTCTGGTTGAAATGGATAAATTGACGCAGAGGGTATGCACACCTAATACATAGGACATAGAAGAATTTAGTTACTTACTTGAATACGTGAGACCTCCTCGAACTCCAAGAGCTGCACACACATGAATACTAGGGTCAGCAGACAAGATTAGGGCTCTTGGACGAGACGGTGATTTGCACAGTATCTTTTGCACTAAATTCCTGCACACTATCAAGCTCTTTGCGCATTAATATGATGGTACTTACCTCAATGTTGGTTTCAGATGAGACGTAAGCACCATTTTCAACATCAGTGTCGTTCTTGGAAGTCACCTGCAATATCACGTGCTCATCACTCAATGACTTATTCCCATATTGAAAGCAATCAAGGATTGGGGGCGCGTGGTTTCAATACTCAAATCCTTGTAACTAAATTCTAAACTATTGCACCAGCAAGTATCCAGTGTTCTCTGCTTAACCCCTAAGTGCCCAAACTAGAAATAGAGAAATCCATCTGGAAGTTCGAAGTAAATATAGTAGTTTCCAAACATATTTCCATTGTTCAAAAATGTAGTACATGATTTCTTCTTTCTATTGATACATTTTGTTACTTTCTTATGAGGTTTCTAAGGGTTTCATTTCAACTCCTGAAGATATGGAAGTGGCCACTTTTGGTCATTTTACCACTTATTGGTTACGAACATTGACTGACCGATTTCAAGAGTGAAAACGAAACTGAAAAATTATCACTCATATCTTACCCTGTTGATGATTCTTCTGTTAGCTAGCTATTGAAAGATGGGGATATTTACCTCCATACAGTAGTCACACTGGTTTTCAGAGAGATAATTTAACATATCTGATAAACTTCGTCAAAGATAAACTACTCTGAGTGATGTTTGCATCAGAGTATGAGTGACACAACAAAGAACAAGAAACATCATTAGAATTCGGCAAGTTACGGAGGATACTGAGATCCACAGTAGCTCCCAAGTTGTCACCGTTTGCAATAAATAAATACTCTTTTCCCTACACACACACAAAGGACAATTATTGGAGAACGTTCTCAAAGACACTCCAAACATTCGAAAGTGCTATTATGCTCTTCTCTGCGCAAATCATAATGCAGAATTCTCTTTGCAACATAAGCGTATGGATGTCCATCAAGTCGTTGAATTTTCCACACCTGAGCAAGAAGTTCGTCAAGCTTTCCACTGAACGAAAATGAAGCAAACAAGTCTCCATTGTTCGTCAGATATCTACAATACTCGTGCAACATCGTAGCTAATTAGCCATATCCTTGAAAATAAATAACGACCCCAGGGTAGAGTAGGTAATCATCCACCCGAAATTCGTCAGAAGTGCACAAAGCTATATGCACTATTTCTGTCTTATTATTCCATTCCACCTATACAACTTTCAAAATTACACGCATTAAGCTTCTAACATGGGAATTGAAGATAGAGGGAGTAGAGTTCTTCATATCTTTGATGATCAATTGTTGTGCAAAAAACGCTCGATAAGATGTTATGCTTAACGTACACTTTTAACAAATTCTGTATCTAAGATTCTATCCTGATTCAAATAGTCACTCTTGCCTTGCATCCAATTGAGGTTTAGTTTCTCTCACCCGCCATCTTCACCAAGTTTTGGGGTCACTGGCCAAACCTCACGCGGATATTCTGTCTGCAACCCATGGCCAGCCAGTCGGTCAATCAGATTGTATATTGTGAACACATCATAAATTGAAATTACAAAAGAGACCAAGATCGAGAATTCTCTATTTAAACCAACACAACAACCGTTCAAGAGGGACCATGCAGAAGAGAAGGAAGAACTGAAAACTCAAAAGTTTGTTACCTGCAGACTCTAAATCCTGATATTACCTGATTGAAAACAATAATGTCCGCATCAGAAGTGCTGTACTTCTTCACAGCCTGCCAAAGAGGATTTCATCATTTTTATGATTATAAATGTAAGAAACATGATCTTCAGAAAAATTAAACTATTTTAAGCATTTTTGCACATCAAAGGGGAGGTTGACCATGGGGAGGCAAGATAACCACGGTGTACTTTATGCAGAGACCTTCCCATGATTCATCAGCAGGGCCTTCCGTGATCATCTACTTGTGCCTACTTAGATGTTTATGTCACTATCCAAAACATCCAGTTCTCAACTTTTCAACAATTTCAATGAGGTAAATGGGAACGTCTCCACATGATGATGGATGTCCAAAGATTACTAAAAATCCGATTTTACTGAAAAAAAATTTAAGCCCTCAGTACAATGCAGCCCGTGGAAACCACTCTTTCAAGCAGCAAAGTCCTGCAAAATTTATACCTGTTTTACAGCTTTGTCAGTGTTGTCAGAGGTTGAGAGAACCAACAAAACCTTCGCATTGTATTTGGCGTTTAGCACCTGCATCATATCAGCACCTTCAAACTTGAGTAAAGAAAGTGGTGACCATGCCACAAGTTACTTCCTGATCTATTCGGTCTTTGCAAACAAATAAATAAACTGAAATGGACAAAAGATTTGATGCCTCTATTTGTTGCACAGCCAGATCCACAGAAGTCTGCTCACTGCGAATTTCAACAAGCGACCTGCGTACAATACGTTCTTGAATACCTTGTTTGTGTTGATGTTACGCCTTATTATGTAACAACATATTTACTAATGACATATTACATGCGTAGAAGAAGATCATTCAAACTTCGACAAAAAATATATCATAAATCTATGTAGCTCGATCAAGAGGAACAATTTTGAGAGAACCTAATAAGACTATTAGAGCCTCTGACAGACCACTACTTTATTCCCTCTGTCAAAAGAGCTAGAAAGATTAAGTGATCTCGCAAAAGCACAAGCAAAATAAAATTCAAACACATGTTCAATTTAAAAAAGAAACTTTTATCTCATCCAAAGGCCTCCTTGCATGGGCAAATTTGAATTGATATTGTTATGCTTTATAAACCCTAGATGATTAATTTCGACTGCCAATAGTGAGAGCATATATAGTTGGTGGACTCGTACTTGGGTTGCGTGGTCCCCAAGGATCGACCAAGAGAGCCGCATAACTTGACCACAATCAGCTTGTCCAACAACACCTTGCACTTCTCATAGTCTACCAAAAGACAAAACCCCACAAGCAATGCAATTAGGGGTTTTGCTCTTAAGGTCCATTTACACTTGCAAGTGGCGAGTCCACAGGGAATTCGCAATGGTAAGAGGAAGGCATCAGTACCATCGAGGATGCGAGGAAGGTTGTCGTAGGGAAGCACTTTAAGGTCGGTGCGCGGGTTGATCTTATCCCATGCAATAGGCTCCTCGCTCTTACTGCAAACCCAGAGAAACCCTGGCGGTCACCATAAACTCCAAACCCTAATCGTTGAGTTTCACCTCACTTATCAAGCAATCTTAAGCGGATCATTATATGCAGTCTCATGAATGTTGGAATACACATCGATGAAGTGCCGCTACCTTAGAGTGCCGGAAATGACCGAATTCAGCAATGGAAGTGGGAATGTGGGACTCAATGAGGGTACCTTTGTTGGTGCAAAGCCCAGCGCTCGAGCTTCTGCACGGCGCGGCTAAGGCGCGGCGCCACGGACATGCTCTCCATGCCCGTCACGCCCGACGACATGGTCCCCGCGGTTGCAGATGGAGGCGCTTGCAATTTGCAATTGCTGCTGCACGAGCTTCTCGTCCACTGCTCCTCCACTCGACGTTTCTTCCGCAAAGGTTCCAGCGCCTCGAATCCTTCAATCTCTGAGACAACTCAGAGACGAACAAAAATTTGTGAATGAATTTGTGAAAGCATTTCGTAACACTTGTGAAAAACGTGGGTTAGTTTTCTCTCGAAATCAGTAGGAACCTCTGCGACTGACGCACCTTCAAACCCTAATTGAAGTGTCGTGCCACGAATTTGAATTTGAATTCGCTTGCGATGCAATCCTGGCGATGGCGATGAGTTCTGATAAGGAAACGCTATCAGAGTTGAGAGTCCTGGTTAGGGTCGTCTGGATAGTTGAGTGTCTGGCTAGGCCGAGACTACTGAAGTTTTCAAAAGGCTTCAAATTCTTTTGGGGCTTTTCATATCTCCTTGACCTCCTCTTGGGTTCTCGGAGGGCCAAGTGTTATGTGGGTATTGGGTTTTTTTTATACCATTTGGTACTTGTATATATTGAAATAAATAAATAAATAAAATTGATCCAATTCGATTTTACACTAAATGTTTGTAGTTAATGTAATTGAATCTAATTGTAACCCCTTACTATAAATTTGACCTTAAGAGATTCTTTTCTTACCTGAAATGTATTGCTTCAATGAGAGTCTAGGGGTAGCTTTTGAGCACTTTGACACTTACTTTTGGCACTTTGAAAATTCATAGTTTATTCATAACGGGTCCAAAAAATTCATATTTAAGATGAGAATCTAAAACACTCTATTGACTTCCAACAAGATTTTACAAAAAATTTAGTCATATGAACAATATTGAAAGCTTATTCAGATGCAATTAGGTGTAGTTATTTTTGACATGCAATGACTTGGTGTCCACAATGAAGTATGTGGGAATACAAAAGTGAATGTGAACACTATACAAGTAAATTGAATTAGTATGAGTCACACTAATTGTTTTATAGTGCAATTTTCAACAAGAAATAATTATATTTTTATTTGTTTAGTGGTTACAATTAGAAGAAGGGAGTACCTTCTTTGCCTTATGTCATTAACATTTTGTTAATTGTTTTTGTTCAAGTAGAAAAATGAGATGTTTAACAAATAGCTTGTCTGCACTAATTCATTTGAATCAACTTAGAGAGTATTGAAAATGTGATAATTGTATTAAAGCTTTGTCGGTCTAAGATCAATTGATGCAAAACCAATACATCATTGTAGTTGGAGATAATTGATTAAGGGGTGTTAGAGTTGGCCTACAAATGACAATAATTGCATAATTGCATTCCAATACTTTAACAATGGACTATATTAGTCTTTGAAAGAAAAAATTATATTTCACTAATTTGTTAAATTGCAAATTTCAAAGCAAGTATCTTGGCAATAATCTTGAGTCTCAACACCCCTATAAATTATAGATTGTCTATAGTGTCTTAAACCTAATTTTTTGGAAGTAAATCCTATCGAGATTTGTTCCAATATTGTACAAGTTTAAAATCTTTTCATATATAGGTGATTTAAGAAAGGTACTTGCTATAAAATTATACTCATTATATGGAAAAAAATTTGTATTCATTTACAATATTGGTTTTGTATTTCATATTTATTTGGACCAGAATAACAAGAATATAAGTCATTAATTTCAATGATTATCCAAGATGTGGCTATTTAGAGCCTATAGGAAAGTATAGCAATACATTCAAGAAATTTATTAGTTTAAGCAACTAGGCAAATTATATTTGTCCATTTCCTTGTCTTGAGGGATTTTAGCTATAAAGCTCTTCAAAATTTAAAACCAACACAAATAAAAAATCAGAATCCCATATTCAAGTTTAGATGAAAGTAGACAGTAGTAGTCATCATTCATTTTTCATCTTTCAAGAGTTAAATATTAAGTTCATAAAATCCATATTGATGTCAACGCTCAAAATATAAATGTTTTCAATTAAAAATTCAACTTGCCATAAGATCTTTATTTCAATTAAAATTTGTTGATACAAAATTTGGACCAAGATTTGTCTACTCTAGTGTCAATTCTATGTTACAATTTTCACAACTATGCAATTTTTTGCAATTGCAAGATTAACATATCAAATCTATTGATGTTTAAAGTGGTAATTGACTTGGAGGTCATGGATTTTCATCTATCATTCAAAACATTAAGTTAATTAAGAATTATTAATTATTATTATCAAAAATATCATTTTTTAACTTAAGAATATAACTAGATACTACAATAATTTACTAAATTGTAAGTGTTTTCCATTGATTTTATTAAATAAACCACAATATTTATTTGGATAAATATATTTTTGTTTGAAATAAGTTTTAAATCTTTAAGGAACAAGAGTTTAAATTTTGAACAATGGATGATCACAAACACATTCCAAACACACAAAAATTCATTTTTTCATCCATTGATTTCTAAAAAGATTCTTGTGTTAATTCTTCAACATTCGTACAATATAAGATTTTGAAGTATTTGCTTTGTAAATACTTTATATTTCAAAGGATATCATTAGTTTTAACATCAGAAAGTAATTTTTTCAATCTCCAAAAAGTATTTCAATAAATGATCCTTCAAAAATGTATTAAAGAAAAATATAAAAACAAATCTTCAAAAATTACTGTGATTAGAATTTAACATTTTGAACTTTAAAATAATTTTAGGTCATAATCACAAATGTTCAATCTACAATTGGTTTCAAAAGGAATTTTCAATCTTTGGCTTCAAATTTTATTGAAAAATATAGGCGTAAGTACTAGTTGACCTAATTGTAGGGCTATGCTCCATGGTTTATATTTTACAACAATTGTGAGAGTCATCATTAAGTCATTATTCTAAACTATATTTTATAATGCATCTTCACAATTTTGGAAATCTAGATTACTCTTTGGTCCACAATGGATTACAAGTGATTTTTTTACAAAATTCTAAGAAACAAATTGAATTTGTAGTTGTTGTTTCATTATCAAATTCATTGTCAATGTGGTTATATGGTCAATCCTTTGGAATTCAACATTAGTAAACTACTGTGTTCATTTATATAATCATTTATGATAGTAACACTACTAGATTTTTGTTGTTTGTATTTCCTTGGTAGTTTGTGCATTTGTTTTAGATAAGGCTCTTACACATATAATGATATAATTGGTCAGCCCTTCCATAGTAACCTTAATTCCTAAAGGTTGGAAGGTTGGACGGTGTTTTGGAAGAGTAAAAGTTCAAAATTGCCAATTTTTTATGCATTATCCTAAATTAAAAATGAAATGAATTTTTTTTTTAATTCCAATCATACATAAGTGTATCAAAAAAATAAAGATTAAAGAAATGTGTATAAAGATTTTAGCCCATTTGACCATGTGGATTGAAAGATTATAACATTTGAAGTGAAGAAAAAACTTTTTTCATTCATGCAAAACAAGATCAACAAACTTTGAGCCCCCTTGGCTAAATATTTTGCTCTACAAAAAAATGAGTATTTGGTTCACTTAGGCGAAATTTCAGTTGCAATTGAGATGTCTAACTTATTCTAAATTACCCTGCAATGCAAGGAGGTTAATTGAATTGGCAATGTTCTAGTCATTTCTTGATGACTTCTTGTGTCATGAGAATTCCTTTTATTTGAAATCCAAATGGTGAAAAATTAGAGAAAACATTTGGAATATGTGGGAAAAATTTCAAGAACTTTGACTACATAGATTGCAAGATTATAGGGCTTGAAGTTAGAAGAAAATTTATTTTCCTAAAATTGTTGCAACATAGCTAACAAAGTTTGACTCCTCTTAGAATGTGATTTAAAAACTAAATTTTTTTCTTGTTTGTAAAAATGTATGCCATATTTTATTAGTTACATACATGCCAAATTTCAAAAGTCATTTAGGATTTTAACAAAAGATGCCTAGAAGATGCCCAAATTGCCCCGGTTGAAAAAAATACAAGGCATCATAACTTTTGATCTAGGCACTTGATAAAAAAAATCTTATTTCTACAAAAGAGGCATATATTCATACCTTATGTCAAATTTTCATGAACATCTAACCAAAAATGACTTCGTACCTACCGGGATTTTCAATTGTCCATTCAACAACATTTGGCCTCTAGGGGGTAATAATTGGATTGCTATCAAAAAGACACTTGGATACAAAAAAAATAGGTGCAATGCCATGATGTATGGATCCTATATAGTATACATGCAACTTACTCTCTACTTGTTCCATACTTAGGGAGGCATTGTGTAATACTGAGAAACCATGTGCATTCAAAGATAGAGGCCAAGTAATTCATTGATTCATAAGAAATATTTCAAATTAAAAAAAATAGACTACTTAAAAAGATCAATATTCAATAGTTCCAAAACATTCCTTCAAAAAAATTTAAAGAATATTTATAGAATATCTTTAGAATGCAAAGCTATAAATATCGAAGTTTTATATAATATTTTAAAAATATTTTCATTCTTTCCTAACATCTCATATAATACCCTTCAAATGAATATGTGTTTAGAAAATCACTATAAGTATACTCTTGGAAGTTCCATGTTGAATTTTTAGACATTTTTTATTATTTTAATATTTTAAATCTATATTATACTATTTCTTTGTTCCATTTTTTATTAGAAATAATATCAAACAATGCTTCCATTTTCATTTTTAATCACTTCTATGTATACATAAATTCCCAAGATGCGCATTGCACTACTATTGAAATATACTTTTTCACCACTTTTAGTGAGGTGCGTGGCTTAGGCTAAGCCAATGATATACTATATCATACTTTGGTGGCAACTTGAGCAAAAAATAATTATTTTTTGGATGTTGCCACACGTCATGTTATGATTGGATGGAACCTCTAAATACCATGTACAACACTAAAAAAATACTATTAGATAAGTAAAATGCCTAAGCTATTAGTAGCATACAACAATATGTTGGACACATTTCCTACTACTTTTGAACTTGTATTAGCATGTATTCATTCTATCCCACAATTTGATATTAAGGGTACATTCAATTGTTTAGGATTACTAGGATTAATTGCATACATGCTAATTTCAATAGATGGAATAATTGAAAAAAATCATTATTGAAAAAGCTTGGAATCTTCAAATGTTAAAGCTAAAAGAGCATGGAATGAATTCTTGAATTATCTATTTCACATTATAACATAAGTGCATGATATTTAAAAAACAAACTATTACAATAATGTTTCTTTGTTGGATACCAATTTAGTGATAAATATCATCTTCATCTAGAATTTCATTTTACAAAAACAATGCTTTTAGAAGGAAATAAATATATAAACTATAAAAAAATGAAATTTTAATTTTTTTTAATGAATTGCAATATATCAAACAAATCTAAGAACTAGATTTTCCAAAAATCAAATGCTTCATTAGTCAAAAATAGGTCAATTTATTAAATGATTTTATTTGACTCAAATACAAACATATAAAATTGTATTCAATGACAAGCTTTGAAGAACAACAAAAAAATCTACAAAATCAAAACTTTGTTGAAGAGAATTCACAACCAAGATCAAATAAAGTATCATTTTCTGCAAATGATGCAAAAAATGAAAGTTCAAAGTCATGGCAACAAATGCCAGATGATGAAACTTTAAGATTTTATTCAGTTTCTCAAAAAAAAACTCATGGAGCTTTTCAAGAACAAAGCCTTGTTGTACCACAACAAGATGTCATTCTAAGTCAACAAAGTCCAAATTTTATCTTTGGACAACCACAACAAGATATCATTCTAAATCAACAAAGTCCAAATTTCAACTTTAGAGGACCACAACAAGATGCCATTCTAAGTCAACAAAGTCCAAATTTTAACTTTGGACAACCACAACAAGATGTTCCAAGACCAAGTTACAATGTCCATGCAAATTACAATAGCAATGTTCCATCACACATTAAAGAGACTTACTTTCTTGAAGGATCAAATCAAAATCAAGTGATTGACTCAATGAATGCCTCAACTTCTTTTCAAAAAGCATCACCAAATCTTAAATTACAATCTAAAGAACAATTTCAAAATGATGCTTTCCATGATGGCATGAATCACACATTGAATCCTCTTGAATTGAATCAACAAGTTAGGGTTGGAAATTTGAACAACTTAAAAATGACAAGTGAACCTATTGGCCAAATTCCTCTTCAATTCTAAACAAATAAAGGTAAATCTCCTTTAAGTTTGTCAATTTCTAAAGAAAATCAACAAAGAAATCCACCTTTGTCACAATACATGTCACAAAATCCTACACAATTTCAAGGTCAAGATCCAATGGTTAATATGAATGATGTTTCCAAAAATGACCACTCAAACAACTATGAAAAAACCATTTTTCTTAAAAGTTTTGAACAAGGATTTGATATCAATAAAGTATCTTTGCAAGATACAGATGCTTCTCAATATGATTCTCAAAATGACAACTTAAAAAACCTTCATCTATCTAATAAATCAACAAGTAAATATCTTGGAAGTAGTAGTTCATGTGAAAAAAATTACAATGTTGTTTTGTCAAATTTAAGATGGATTCAAAAACTAATTATAATTCCATCAAAACAAGGAGGTTGTCATGACATCACATCTACAGTAATGATAATTGGCATTGAATTTTGGCTTATTATTTAATAATTTTTTAATAACAATGTCATATAGAATTTTTAATATTTTTTAATATAAAAAACTAATTATCAACAAATCTAAGAGTTTTACTTTAATACATGAATTTTTGAATATGTACATTTATTTATTTTTCAATAATTTTTAATATTTATCTTGAAATATAATGTTATTATATATTATAAAAAGATTCAAATAAGTATGATAACATTGAAAAATTCCGTTAATTTTTGTTTTATCATATAAACTTTAAAATCTTGGCACTATTTGAAAATTGTTCAAATTAAATGTGCTTTTAAATATTTAAAAAGGTGTAATATATTCTTCTTAATATTTTGTAGCTATTATGGCATCTTCAAAAGGAATTGATGTATTTTAAATGTGGCATTGCTCAAATATTTTGTAAGCAATGTTTTAATAATCTAATTTCCATACTTTATGTTTATTCACAAATAAAAATGAAAGTTTAAATCACATTCTAAAACTTTCATTATTTAAAAATATGAATAATAATATATGAAAATGTCAAAATTTAAATAAATAATATGAAAAAATATTTGAAGTCAATCAATAAAAAAGTTTGAATTAATTTTTTCACAATGATATATATGATGAAAATACATTTTTATTTTGGTTTTGGTTCATTTTTCATTTAAAAAAATTATCTTATATTTTAATTTTCTAAATTATAGGTTCATATTGCTTCAAATGGTTTTTACATAATTCATCTATGTGATGTCTATTTTGTAATATATGAAAAAATCTACCAAAAATATTGACATATTGGATTGAAATTTAGAGTTGTCTAAATTCAATATTTTACAATCAATTTTTATAGTGATAAAAAGTGATGAGATTTAGTGTGATTGTAGAATTCAAATTTTATTACTAGGAAAAATAATTTTTGATGTTCATACTAACAATTATAGGGTTCAATAAAATTAAAGATTATTCCAAAGTACAAGTTTAGTAAATCAACAAAGATTTAATTCTTAAACATAAAAAAATATCAAATTTATGAACACTTAATATCAGTGCTTTCAAATTAATTTGTTGAAGAAATATTTCAATATTATAAAATTTTACTTTATAAATGATTTCCAATTGTCATATTTAATATCTTATCTTTTATGCAAGCATTGAAAAAATGGAAGGAAATTTTTTCTTGTTCATCTAAGTTTTATTTCATATTCTTTGGACATTTAGAGGCTAATGATTTTTAATTACTGAATGCATATTTAAATGAAGGATTTTCCTTCTTCCACCATTGTGAATGATAAGAAAGAAAACATTACATCTAATTAAACTAAATCAAATTTTTTGTATGATTTTATTTTTAGAACAGACACATATTAAATATCAAAAATACAATTTTTTCATAGCTATAATTTTATATTTAAAGTGCAATATGTATATTGTGTTTTTGAATGATATTTTTTAATTTATGAATGTTATTGAAATATAAATTTTTATTATTTTACTAAAGACTACAATTCATTTTTTAATATTGCAATAGACAGTACAACATACAAATGCGTCATTAGAAATACATGAAAAGCATAGTGGCAATTCAATGTACAATGCTTCAAATGATTTTGAAAAATATTCTGATACTCGTACTCAAGAAGTATGCAATCATTTTTAAATTAATTATAAACATCTCTTTATTTATCTTCAATTTTATAAATTTCATATATACGTAGAATTATATGAATGTATTACTTCAAAAAGAAATCTTGTAGCCAATTTAATAAAATTTTGTGAAAGTACTACAAAACATCAAAACATTGCATACAATTAATTATTTTTACTTGGAAATAAGTCAAAGCTTGTCGCACATTCATTGTTATTTGTGATCCATTAATACATCTTATTAACCCTTGAAGGGCCAGAAAGCCCTTTGCAGCTGTATAGTATATTATGTATTTGTTGGTATTTGATCATAAAAACATGGACCAAATAATTTTCAATACAAAGTAAATGAATGATTGTGATAGTACATATATAACAATGTATCACAATTTCTATATTACACCACAGTTGAGGAGTTATAAGGCTACATATGAGTCATACAAAGGACCCCCCAAGGCCTTTCAAGGGTTAAGAATGCAACCAATTGCTAATACTTGTGTTGTAATGTTTGATCTCAATAGGTATCCAAAACTAAAGAATCTCAAAATTATGAAGGTAAATCATCATCTTGTATATAAATGCTTGTAAATTAAAACTTTCCAACCATGTTTTACATAAATGAAAACTATAAATTTATTTCAAATTAATAATTTAGTTTAATATAGAATTAAATGGCTTGTTATTAGATTGGTCATAGATAATAATATAATAATATATTTTAGTATTGTAAACAATATATGTAGCAAATTTATTTTAAATTATAAATTTACTACTTAAATATATATTAAAAAATTATCCACTAAAATTTAAAAATATGTCAACATGATTTTGATATTTTAATTGAAAATAAATTTTTTTGTAAAAATAAAAGAACTATAAACTATTTTGTTATTGATAATTGAATTTGATGGTGATTTTTACATTATTTTCAAGATACACATGCTATGAGGAAATATATCAAATCAACAACTTCTGAATGCTCCCTTACGTATGTACAATGTTTTTATCTAAAATTTGTTAGTTTTTTAGATACTAATTTTATTTCTTTAAATATTAATTTTAATCTTCCTTTGATTTGATTAACCAAAGAAATTTAAATATTTTATATCTATTCAAATGCTCCTCATAAATCTTTAAGTTGTAATTACTTCATTTTTTTCTTTAATTTTTAAAATTATATAAATTTTTATTTAATATTAAAAAAATTGCACTATAAGTTTTTAGATATGTTAACTATATATTTTGATTTAATATAAAAATTTCCTTGTTTCTATATTGAATTTAAATTTCTTATAATCACTACTATAATTTAGTTGGCAATGAAAATATTTAAGGTCATTATTATATTCAATGACTGAATTAAAAAATAAAAGGAAAGAATTTGATTAAGTGGGTTGTGCTGTAAATGAATAATAATATATAATAAATTTAACTCATTTAAAAATCAATGATGGCATATAATTACAAACAAACAAACTCACACAATTAGTAGAATATCATTTTTCTTTTCCATTAGCCCTTCATTTGTCATCATTATATCACTTATTTTGCATTTATATTATGATTTAAATATAACTATGTATAATTTTAAAAAAAGAAAAAATTCATCAAAATAAATTTTATTCTACAAAAAGTTCTTCACGTCGTATACTTGTGTTGAATTCAAATTTTAGAATTCTTAAAAGTGATGATTTTCAACCCTTCATGGTTTTCGAATTTCAAAAATATAAAATGTATAATAAATTGCAATGTAATAGAATAATTTAATGATTTTTGAGATTCAAATTTTGTCTTTCAAAGTATATATATATATAAACACCATTGTACTAACCAATATCTAAGTAAGAAATATTTCAACCAAGGATTTCATAATTTTTAAAATTGATTTCGATGTTGTATATTGAAATTTTGAAATAATTTTGAAATAATTAGTTAAATAAAATTAAACACAACTCTTCAATTGCAAAATACTATGTATATTTTTTTGCTTAGGTTTAATTTATTTTATTTTGGAAATTTTAGAATCTATAATATGTCATGTTGTTGAATTTCTTTTGACAAAACAAAAACAAAATACAAACACACACACACACACACACACACACACACACACACACACAGATATATATATATATATATATATATATATATATATATATATATATATATATATATATATATAATTTTTTAAATTTTTTAAATTTTAAAAATATAATTACTAAAAATTATTCAATGAATAATTAAGAAAAAAAATTAAGAATTCAAGTAATATGATTTTTTACATCTAATGCAGAATTCCTATTACAAATGGAAAATTTAACATTGGACCAAAACAAGTTAATATTCTAACTAGTAATTTAAAAAAATAGTTTGTCATATGTTTTATACATGAATTCCACATATTGATATTCTCTATCCATGATGTTACATATATATTTAGTACTCATGACAAATGAGTTTAGTTCAAATTATGATTCTTTATAATTTTGTATCACAAAAAACATTAAATTCAATTGCATATTTATCAGTCATTTTAATTAATTAAATTTTTTCATTTAAATAAAATTACTATAGGATTTGATTGCATTTTGCATAACTCTTCCATGAATTTTGAATTTTTTTATAATATTTAATAACTCAAAATAGTAATTTTCTAATTTTCTAATTCAATTTTTAAAAGAATTCATTGAAAAAATTGTATGAATTTTAAATTATAAAAAATGGTTTTTTTATCTTCCTAATTATATGTCAAATTCTTTGCCTTTCAACAAGTTTAAAGATTGAGAAAGTCTTAAAATGAATTGTATTTGATGACTTTAATAGATTATATGTTTTAAATTATAAAAATTATAAGCTTAAGTTGTATTGTCAGTGTATTTAGATGACATGAATTTCAATTAGATCTTTGATTAATATTTTGACAGGCAATTTGGTTGTATGAGCATGAGAATATTATAGTTAATTACAACATCATTGTGACCATTAATGGTGAAATCGGAGATCCATGTGTTGAAATGTCAAAAAGAATTGAAGTAGGAATGCTTTCATACAAATAAGATAATGATCTTTTTATATAATATAACTATATAGATGTATTAGAACACTTGATTACAAAATTATTGTAAAATTACAAATGTTCAAAAAGATATTCAAAAAATGTGTTTTATATATGATTAGAGAAATTTGCAACATTTTCAGCTACTAAACATGTAATTGTACATTAAGTTTGTATTGTTTAAATATATTTATTTTACATCATGAGAGTAAAATGTGTGCAAATTTACTTTATCTTACTATTTTATTTCTTCCAATTTTATGTCAAGTTTATAATCTCCTATTAACCCCTGAAGGACCAACATGCAATTTTTGGCTACATAGCAATTTGGGGCAGATTTCCATATTTTTGGCCCAAATTTTAATAGAAGGTGGGGATGAGGAATATTTTTCATATGCACTAAATTTCATGAAATTTGGAAATATGACTCAAAAGTTATGGCCTAAAATGTTTATTTTTTCTTCGTAAATGGACAATCTGGGCAAATTAGAAAAAAACACTTTTGACAAAAACAAAAAATTGAAATTGGTTTTCTAGAGTTATATCTAAAAACCATTAATAAATCATTCCATTCTGATCAATGAGTCAAAAGTTATGAGAATTTTTTATTTGTGGGTAGTTATAGATTCTCTACTCTAAAATAAACTTTAAAGTCCTTTACTTTACTCAATTTTCAATATTTTTGGAAAAAAAAATCATAGGATGGAAATTATTTATTAAAAATTTTTAATCATTGGGATTGACATTTTTCAATTCCATAAATAAATTCTTAACAATTTAGTATTTTGAATTATCCTCTACTATTGTCTACTTACTATTTTTTTCCTATATGATGCACAATTCCAAATGATCTGAAAATTTTCAAGTATGTGGCCTAACTTGTCTAGGAAAAGGAATCCAAAGTAGCACCACCATTTTGGACATTTTTTCATAGAAAAGTGAGCTTGTGAAGTGCAATTGCCCGTTTTTTTGCAACGCCAAAAAAATATTTTGGTTAATTCAAATGCTAATATCTTATAATGTGCATAGTGGAAATTTATGAAATTTTTACCACATGTTCTCAAGTCATCATACTACAAGATCCTATAATTACATGTGTTGAAAAAAAATTCAAAAATTTGGTACTTACACTAAAAATGGTAATTATGGAGCATTTTTGGTGAAACATAGTTATAGAACTTTAGGGGGTAATACATGTCATGACCATATGACATATCATATCAATATGCGAGGGTAGGTGGGTCAAAATCAACAAGACTACTTTACAATAATAAGGCAATCAATGGAGAAAATCCTTTTAGAAGATTTTGAATAAATCCAAAGACATAATCTAAGTAGTTAGTTGGTTGCAAATAAGGTAACTCAACCTATGATAGGCCAAATGGGAGTCAACCCATCACAGTCAAAATTACAAAAGTCGTGTACATTCTAGTTTTGAAATGTACACTTGTAGAATATTTTTGCTTGTGATGGGTTGGCTCCCATTTTTTTTTTTGAAGCATACGACCTTCAAGGGCCCTAGGTGGATTGACATGACACAACATCTAAGGCAACTTGGCTTGACCATCGGGAATTACACGCCTTGAGGATCCCCTGTCAAGAGTAAGTGGAAGAATAAACCCCCTCCCCATGCGAACAAAGCAACACGGGGAGCCCCTATGCGAGCAATGTCAACGTGGGGAGTTGAACCGGGAACCTTGTGGGTTCCATTGGAAGTCCCTTCCCCTTGGCCATCACCATGGGGTAGTTTAACCTCTAAATGCTCGAGCTAGGCACCAAATTTTGGTGTTTCAAAAACTTTAAAGTTAAGTAAAATCCAACCAAATTGCTATTATTAATAGTTTATATTTTTGCAAACTCTTTTTGAAGTCTAGTTTTAGGATCAAAAAGATGATCATAAAAATGAAGGATTATGATTTTTCTATTCAAGATTTTGTGCAAGGATGCCCATTGCAATCTTGACTTCTTGTAGTGTTGAGGGCTCTTTGAAATGAGCCTCAAATACACTAGATCTTGAAGGAAAAATCACATTAGAAATTCATTTAAAGAAAACCGTAGAATAGATTTTGAAGAATCATAATTTGATTGGGGTTGTGCATGCTAGGCCCTATAACCTTGTATTTTTTTAGTGACCAACTTTTTAGAGTTGACATACAAAAAGAGAATTGAAAATTTTTCATAGTTTTAACACCCTCATGATCAAACATTATAATCTTTCAATCTGTAAGTGATATTGTTATGCTTTCTTTTCCTATGTGATCTCTAACATGTCTAGTTTGAATTTGTAAGGTTACAATTCAAAAGAAATTGGTACAACATATGAAAATGTTGACTTTTTGTTCAATTTAGAGCAAATTTCAAGGAGCTCTAAATAGGCCTTGGGCATTCAGGGGTTAAGATCATTGCGGATCAAGTTGGCTCCCATTTGGCCTGTCATAGGCTAAGTTACCTTATTGGTTTGAAGATCTTACAAAAAAAAATGAATAATAATAATTTTAAATTTTAAATTTATGTCGGTGACTGACTACGCCAATCAAAGTTTCATATTTCAATCTAGGTAAGCCCTCTTCGCTATAAATATCATTGACAGGATAAAAACAGTTGACTCAAGGAAGCTCCACAAGTCATACAAGTCAGCCTCTCTGTTCTATATAAGCTTCCTGAGTCCCGACTTCAGTTCCTCTGTCGGTCTTAGGTTCTGTCGCAGAATTTTTTCGTCAATTGCGCCATGGCTCATTTAGAATTCGAGATTCAAGTCCATGGACAGCTTCAGACGCTGTGGTCGAATGCAAGAGCCGCAATTCCGCATCTCAATGAAGAATCCGACCCCGTCGGTGTTGGCGCGCAATGGTATTCGTCTGCAAATTCGTGGCAATGCGATCGAGCCAGCGGGAGCTTCTCCATGAGTTAGGGTTTTAATTTCTGAGTGGCCTGTCATTGGAGTGCTTTCTTATGGAGCAGAAGTAATACTGCACGTACTGTGTATTGAATGGAGGAACAATTGTAATTTTTTTGCAAGTGGGGATCGTAAGGCATTGGAAGTAGCTAGCTGCATGTCCGAATGGCGGGCCGGAGTTAGGGTTTTCATTTTTGGGTGACCTTTCATTGTAGTACTTCTTACGTACCAGCAGCATTGCGTGGAGTGTGTATTGAATTGAATGGAGTGATAGTATATATTTTTTGCAACGAGGGATTGGGCATTGGAATTGGCAGCTATGGCATATGCTATGCGTCCGTCGCAGACGGGGCTAATGGGGGATCACTTGACGATTATGCCGAGCATGCCGAGCTTGTCGCCCATGCAAGACTCCTCTGACATGGGCTTTGAGATGGCGGTGATGCCGTCGGATGGACGAAGCAGGACCGCGGGGAATAACAAGGAGGACCGGATTCCGCAGTGGGGGTACCATGAGACGAAGGAATTTATTGCCATCCGTGCGAAGCTGGAGAAAGATTTCACGCAAACCAAGCGGAACAAGACGTTGTGGGAGCTCATTTCGGGGAAGATGAAGGAGCGCTCGTATCGGCGCAGTGCCGACCAGTGCAAGTGCAAATGGAAGAACCTCATCAATCGATACAAGGTTTGTGCATCCCACTCTTTTGCTCCCATGCAGTTTCTTATTTACAACGATTCTCAAAAGTGTAGCGCTGATAAAACTTTTCATTTGAAATTTGCTGAACCGTGGGGTTTACACTTTGTTTTTTGTCATGGTATTTCCGAAAGTCAGGCAGCTCTCTTATTAACGCCTAATAGACCCAGAAGCCCGAATTGTGCCTCACATTCTCTTTCCAGTTTATCGTAGGGCAAGGGGACTTTCTTTTGTCCAATTTTATTTATTTTTTGACCAACCCGCTCGCATGCATCTGTGATTTGCACCGATTTGTAATTATGTAGAGATGATCAAAGTGTTTCGATTCAAATTCGCTAAACCGCGGGGGTTATGAATCGGTTTCTGTCATGGTATGATGCAGCTGTCCTGTTAACTCCTAATGGAACAAGAGGCCCGAACTGAACTTCATGATGTTTTAGCACTTTCCAGTGAGTCACAGGGGGACTTTGTTTTGTCCAATTTTTGGGACCAACACTTGCAATGCTCTTCGCTGATCTGGTGATATAAAGTTTGGACCTTTCTGAATTATATCTTCCACATCATGATCAACCAAATTGGTCATTTTTTAAACCAGGAATCCTTGGTCTGTTACTGGTTAAGAAGATATGTGAGGTTTCGATATCCAGGGTAAGGAGACTTCGGAACCTGACAACGGGAGACAATGCCCTTTCTTCGACGAACTGCATACGGTCTTCATCGAGCGAGCGAAGAACATGGATCGACTGTACTTGGAATCCGAACCCGGAGTGCGGCCCAAGAAGAAGGTGAAGCGAGGCGAGCTCAAGCTGTCGGACGTAGACACGGAGGAAGAAGACGAGCCGAAAGAGGATAACGAAGACGAGCGTCTGCAGCGCCGGAAGAAGAGGAAGTCCGACAAAGAGCGGCAGCGGGTGACCGCCGACAAGTACCGAGCGAACAGTATGCAGGAGGTCTTGGAGGATTTCTTCCAGCAGCAGCTGAAGGCGGAAGCCATTTGGCGCGAAGTTTTGGACAGGCAGGAGCTCTGACTACAATCTCGTTCAGTTGTAGTATTTTGATTTGTTTAGGATAATTCACTGGTGTCTGGCGTGAGGGCGCACACTTCATAATTTTTAATACGATGTCATTTAGTGTGGGATTACTGTATATTCTAAACCGAGAGATGTTGGCGGTGCAACTGACAGGCGGGAGCTCGAGCGACGGTTCAAGGAGCAGGAGTGGCAGAAGAAGATGGAGGACCTGGAGCATAATCGGATCGTCATGGAACATGGATGGTGGGAGCGGGAAGAGGAGGGCAGAGCGAGGGAGGAAGCGCATGCGGAGAAGCGAGACGAGCTTTTTGCACAGCTATTCTCCAAGTATGCACAACGCGTCACTGGGAGGTAAAATTAAAAGCATACAAATTAGTTTGGTACCCAGCACCGACTGGAACATATCGTTCTGGGATACCTGAGCCTATGTGGAATTGTGGTCCCTAAGTGAGTTATTTCAGGAAATGCCTGTATTGTGGGTAGAAGAGGGTCATGAGTGCCATGCTAATCCTTCTCACTCGATTAGGCTGTACTGAATGATGAAGGATCACTGTCTATATATAGAAAACCAGTGCTTCTTCAGGATCGCTCGAAAACTTTCGCGTCAGTACGCAGTTCTGTAATGAATGTTCAAAAGCTTCAAATGTAAACTGTCAGTATCGGCTGATATGAGTTCGAGGTGACGAGCAACGCAAGAATTGATTTCATTTTTCTGTGGATGCGCAAAGGATTGCCGCGTAGATAATTGCGAAGAGAGCTTGGCAATGAATTCAATTAGCTTCCTGTTGTACATTCTGCAATCTGCATTTCAAGCTCCTCATTGAAACCATTTGTCAAGTGAAGCCTTGTTGTGCTGCAGAACTCTTTTCTTTCACGCGATGTTCACAATAACAATGCGTCATATATCTTCAGTTACACCTGTCTAAACACTCATAGTAACAACAATTTGTTTTTTCATACAAAAAGATCTTCATTAACATGAATTGTGTGATATCAAGTGGCTACTTGATCTGTATCATGAATTCGAAAATGAGGCGTATAATAATCCTATTGCAATTCTCAAACTTCCTAGAACTCAAAAACACTCATGCAGGTACCAGCGGATGCCGCAAATTCCATCTTCCTAACGTTGAAGACTCACTGCTCACATAAACCCACATTAACTTGAAATATCCGTAATGAATTACAAGCTCTCCTTTGGATGCACCTGTGCATAATGTAGCAATTGCCACAAATGTCCACTGCATCTAGGGTTTTTAGGTTTTTAGGTTTTTAGGGTTTAGGGTTCAGTTCCGAGACGGAGGTAGACATTTCAGGCAGCCTCTGTTGCTTGCCATTTTTCCAGTGGTGATTGTCTGAAATGGCGATGAAGTTGCGATTCAAGGTAGAAAAAACTGCAGGAGAATTAGATTTAGGGTTCACAAATGACGTGAGGGTTCTTCCACCACCCACCTTCACCAACTCTGGCCCCTCTCACCAATCCCCTCTTGTCGCTACATTTGTTATTTCACCAACCTTGAAGCAGTCAATTCTACAGCCCAAGTGAAAAAAAACTGCACCTAATTACTGACAAAGCCATCCTACAAGTCGTTATCACCATCACGTATGTCGAATTTATGAGGACGGTGGAATAGACGGCACTTTCCCTTCCCTTTCGATGTGAATTGTGGACTTGTAACTGGAGTCGTCGCGAGTAGGTCGACGATTATTTCCAGTTCTTTTTCTTGTTTTGGAAAAACATACTCATTGGCATTTCGTCACACTGTTGGGATGATACTAGGTCACCTGAGTTTGAGTTTTTGGTTTCATTCCTGATTCTGATAGCGGAATTGTCGCAGGTTTACTGTGGATTTACACACATGCATTTAATGCTGTTGAAGGGACTGTTGAAGTGTCTGTCAAGTTCTGGTTGTAGGGACTGCGGTGGTCTGGTAGCCAATTATTCATGAGGAGTTGACCTTCGGAAACTATTTGGAATAAAATGGCAGCAGCGCTCTCGTCATATTTCGAAGTATTCTTGGCACGCTTTGTTTGCACTATTCTCATCATCTGTCAACAATTGGAACAACAATCTCTGCAGCTCAGAAGAAGGGTTGATGCGTTTTGGGAGGCATTGAATTGGCTGAAACATCAGCCGTGCTGAATTTTAGGACTCTGTCTCGTGTGGATTACTCTAACGCAACATGCAGATGAGGTTCCCAGTGGTGCTGGTCGTCTTGCTGATTGTTTGCCTGTCAAATTCATCCGCAGGTGTGTACTCATTTCCGCACTCGGATCCCCTCAGACTAGGTTCAGATCCGTAATTACAATTCAAGACTTCCTATGAGATGAGATTTTACCATGAAATTTTGATATTAGCTGTTTCTACTACGGTAGAGGATACTACTTGTCATTTTAACTGGGAGCCAGATTTCCGGGAGTCAGATCACTGTAGATCTCTGTCTGGACAAATCACTTTAAAGTGCTAGAGCATTATGATTGAATCTCTTGTGCAATTTCAAAGTGGGAGGTTGTAAATCACCATTGAAAAGACAGTGGACCACCCCATCTCTATTAAAAAAGAATTGGTCATAAGCCATTTAGCAAAGTCTTGTTTGCACCGAATGCATGAAGAGATGGGAACAGGTCCTTAACGGTTTTAGTGTCTTCTATCTCAAAATGGATCTCTGTTTAGTTTGTTCGTTGTTTGCGGTCCTCAAATGTTCAGATGTGTGCGGTGCAGCAAGAACGCCTGTGCTTAATGAGGAAGCTCGGGGCTTTCGTGAACTCTTTGCAGTCAAAGCAGGAAAGCCAGCCCTGAAAGCGGTTTCATATTCCAAGGCAGCCATCGACCTTAACAAAGGTGTGCCTATCGTAGATCAAACCCTTGTTAATCAGGAATGATGAGTAAAAAATGGTTTCCAAACTGTATAATCATCACATCTCAAGGTGACCAAGGTTTAGGGTTTGATATTACATGCTCTGGTTATAGAACGTGTACAATTCGTCGAGTGTACAAGGTCATATTCGTTATGACCGGCATGCTTCGATGCGTCAAAATTGTAACGTTCAAGTGCACAGACCTCTACAAACTTCTGGTGTAGATCTGAGTCCAAATGAGCGACTGAAAATTGCTACTGTCTTGAAATTTCTCTTTTTTTTAACAAATGTGATGACCTGCCCTCTGTAAGGAGCAGTACTTCGATGCTTCCTATCAAATTAGCAATGTCATATGAGCATCTGCCAGGGGTTTGAAAAGACATTCTTCTGACATGTTGACTGGAGTTATCTTCTTGTGGTTTACAATTCATGTTATCGATTGCACAGACTGGAGCTGAGCAAAAGAATTTTCATGGTGATTGCAGATTGCGCTAACAATTACCCGAAGCTGAATTACAAGCCGGTTACCACTGTCTGCTCATCCACAGTACATGCAACAAAAGCATGTTGCGCAGCATTTAACAAGTTTGCTTGCCAGTTCCGAAGCCAAGTCAACAACTTCAACACCATTTGTCCCATAATGTTCATGTCGTACTTGAATTATGCAGGTGGCTACCAAGATGGCTACTTCATCGGCCCTTGCATTGATGGCAAGAAAGGTTTGTGCGTGTAGTTGGAAATCTTATAAAAGTTGGATACATGTTCTCTCAATGTCGGTGTAAACTTGGTGTGATCAAACCCAGAAGAAGCTCAATCACTTCAGATGTCAGCTACCGTAGTCTAATTTAGTGATTATTAGAGGCTCTTAACAGATTGCGTTGAATTATATTTACATATAGCAGAGTAAAGCTTGTAATTACGAAAATAATCTACATCCTTTGCTGAAATTTGCTGATTCTTTGTTACATTCTTGAGAGGTTAGCATGCACACTAGATCACTGAAGAGTAGAGCCTGTAACACATTGAACGAAGTTTCAGTGAGATGAAAATAATCACGTACCTCGCTCTTCCTGTTTGGATGAGGCTTGTTGAGCTGCCTGCTCAGATGCGCAAATGGCCAGCAAATTAAAGTTGATGGTCAATTCTACTTGTTGTAACACGTTATCACATCACAACTCTGGTACGAAAACTAATTTCCTTGATATCATCCTATTAGCAACGCCTTTCCTATTGAGATTCAATTTGAAAGTAATCAGGACTTTGGGTGAGAATTTTGCAGTAACAGGTGAAGTAGGATTTCCATGTATGGAATCGGTTACGTCTACACTGATTTGCCCTCTCAGTGACTTTTGCAAAATGAACTTACATATGATTTATAACTTTTTTACAAGAGAATATCTTTAATCATTGTATGTGTACTAGTTCTATTCATGCTGAAGAATCATCACAAATATCATTGGCAATGAATTTGGTTTGCAGTGGTGTGCTTTACGCTTTGATTTTTTCATAGTGTGCTACTGCCATTCAGTTACGGTAACCTTCCAGTTATCAGGAATATCTATGTGAGCGCAAAATTTGAAAGAGTTTAGGAGATGAGAGATCCCAAATGATTGGAAGTACCGTCCAAGATTACATGCTTCATGAGCACTAAACACATTTGTCTTAAAAAACGAACTTGCATCTTGCTCATCACCAGTGAGAGTATTTTTTTTTTGAACAGTTGAGGCTTGCATGTCCTCACTGAGTTGGTGCATTTAAGGTAGAAGCACCCAATTGTAACAGGAGTCGTTTATGGACACCTAAAAAACGACCTAAATCCAAACGCTTGTGGATCCAAAGTAGACAAGTGGGGTTCCAAGAAGTTGTCACTCTTCCAAGAAGCAACCAATCACCTGCACTTGATCCAAGTTTAGAGAGTGTTGCTTCTGGATGTTTCTGTGCCCATTTTGGTGTTAGTCTAGAGTCCAAAGTAGGCGCACCTACGAAGTACTTTTCAAAACTTCGTATAATATTCATACAAGCTCGGAAAAATACAAAACCAATTTTGTTGGTTTCCTAAACCATTTCCGAACACAGACACATCATTTTTTTCCTATACATACCCTCCATATCAAGAGATACAAAACAAGTGTTGCATTTGGGTGCTTCTACCTTAGAGAGGGGTTGATCTAGACAGGTTGAAATCATCAAACAAGAGCGATAAATTGGAAAAAAAAATTTTAACTTGTTCAACATATCCTTCAACTAGCAAAATGGAGTGTGCTACATAGAGTAGTGTTGCATTTGGTATAAGATAGGAGGTCTACAAAGCACTCGGGCTCTAAAAGCGTCCACCTCATGAAATGTATACTAGTTGTACATTTTGCTTTTTCATTACACCAACAATATACAAATAGTGTACATTTCAAGAGGTGGACACTTTTAAAGCTTGAGCACTTTATGGACTTCCTAATTCTACAAAGCTCCAAAATATGAAACAACTTAGGTTAGATGTCAATTTTATTTGTCTTTGAAGGAAAAATAACTAAAAAATGTTTCAAAGAAGTTGAACCTCTTCAATGGGCGCTTTATGAACCTCCTACCTTCAACGACTTATCATGTTATACCATTCTAAAATACATGACAAGCGTTTACATATATCTCTGTGCAACCCCCCTTTAGAGTGTTCATAATATTATTTTTAAAAACTTCAAAAATGAGCGTGCACACATGACATTCAAACTCTCATGAATTTCCCTTTTTTTTACTCTAAGGTACCTTTACCTAAAATTGACCAAATAAAAATCTAAATATGTTTCCAATTATCAAACTCTCTTAATTTTTTTAAGTTCTTGTTGGCTATTGAAAGAAGATTCTACATTCTCTAAAGATGTATTTTGGAGACACGATTTGGATAAATTATGAATTTTGAAAGTGTCAAATATAAGTATAACCAAAATTGACCCTAGGATTTGATGTTTTAGGCAAGAATCTTTGAGGTCCATTCTACCACAATATTGGTTTTGTAGTTGGCCATCTTATTGTGATTGCCCCAAAGAAAAGGTTTGTTTGAGGGTTTTTTTATTTTGCTTAGTGGCAATAGAGGGAGGGGGAGATTTAATCAATGAAACATTTTTTGCCATAATTTTCTAATTTTTGATGGATGAATTAGACAAGAATCACCCAAAAGAATTTAAATTCAAAATGATATCACTAGTAGAAACGTGGTCTAAGTTCTTTAAATTCTCACGTGCCAACCAAAGATTGAAATGACCCATAAAAAAGAGCACATGGCAACTTAGCCCACACATGAGTTTTCTCATGGGTAGTTTATATAGTCTTGCACCACACTTCAATGAATGTATATAAAACTTGGATGAATGCATTTCAACACTTGAATGAATGTATATAAATCATGGATGAATATATTTCCACACTTGGATGAATGTATATAAATTGTGAATGACATATATAGAACTTGGATGAATGTATTGCCACACTTGGAAGAATGTACATGTATAAAACATGGATGAATAAATGACATCCATCCATAAATAGCAACCTGTGGGATACCAAATTCTTCGTCCCTCCAATCCAAAGTCTCAAGTTTCACTAAGATAGCTTTACCCAATACCAACCCTTGACCCAATACTACCCAAATGTAGGGTCCTCATTGATTCTACTATAAGAATGTAAAACTATAATACATATCTTATTGTGAAGTTAATGTGAGTTAAGGCATGTACTACTGTCATAAATTCTTGTCATAGAATCAATGAAGGCCCTACATTTGGGTGGTATTGGGTCAAAGGTTGGTTATGGGTTTGTCTACCTTACCTTCAGAAATTGGAAAAATCCAAATCCTTGGCCCTGGCACCTCCCTTCCCTTCCCTTCCTTTCCATGTCCAGGTGTGCTCGCCTTGTGTGCCACTTGTTGCATTTCCAAATGCATTAAGTTGTATGACACATCAGGCTGCTGTTAAGCTTAGAATTAACTTAGAATTAAGTTAAGCTTAGAATTATATCCGGCCTGTCGGTCCTGTGAAGCTAGTGTTGTGTGCAAGTGTTTGATTCTCTGTCATGAAATTTGCAAGATCCTTCTCAACTGGCTGCTGTCCAGGAGAACGAAGAGGCCTGAATGATGCTGCAAATAGGCTCGCTGTACTGTCCGGGGTTCAGTTCAGTTCAGGTTCTCAGGTTGGTGATCGAATCCCGGCTTCGCAGCCTTAATGCTGCTGCTGCTGCTCCCAGAATAAGATCCCGCCGGGGTCAGGACTCAGGACTCTGGACAGAGTGACAGACAGACCCCCATGGCCTATGCATGCAGGGAGGGAGGGAGGCACCAGCAAGTCTACAGTAACTTATATAGTACTGTAGTGCAACTGACCCTCGCAGACCTTGCAGACCGACAAGCAAAACTGAGCAACACCCTAAGCAAAACTGAGGAAGCGGAAGAGCACCGCAGCAAAGGTCTAAGCTTAGTTCTCTGATGAGGGCATCTGATTCAGTCTACTCACTTAACCCTTAAACGTCGACATGGACGTTTTGTGTCCGATGGATGACTTCACTGTGGATTGTTCACTTGTTCACTGTGGATTGTTCACTTGTTCACTGTGGATTGTAGAAAAACAGAATGCACCTACTCGTCCAATAATCGGAGCAATTTTGCTGACTACCGTGGTTGTGTGGGCTACATCCTTTAAGGTTGGCCCATAAAGGACGGACTGGTGACCCTAGAAATCAACCCTTTTGGAACCATGTGACATCAGCTAATTTTAAAGAAACAAAAATATTCATAGGAGGTCAAACTATTGTGCAAGATCTCTCCTTTTTTGCACAAAATTCCCGGGATGGACAATTGCTAACTTTTGTCCTACATAGATAGACTCTTTATCATCCATCGGACACAGAATGTTTGTATCTACATTGAAGGGTTAGTAAGGTCAAGACTCCCAAATGTAAACACCTCTCACCCAAAAGTGACATCTTCACAAGATGGAAGGCAAGAGAAACTAGACTACCTTAGGTAGAATGATGGGTTTGACATGTTGGCATTGTTAAAAAATTTGAAATTTGTTTTCCATGGAAGACAAATGTGAGAAATGGGGAGAGCAATTGAAATTATCTTCTTTTGACAAAGGAGTATGAATTAGTTATGAATTGTTGAAGTGTGCCACCTAATTGGCTCAAATGAGTCTTTAGATTACCCCCAAACCAACAAAAAGTGTATCTATAATAATCAACTTATTCACCTAAAGCAATCAAAATACTTCCTAACATGGCCACAACATAGAGGTCTAAAAGTCAATTCCTATGATGAATTTGTGCTAAAAAGGTAGAAGTTCCTATTGCAATCACTGATCACTCCATCATTGTAGGCATCCAAGACATTGATTGTGGACACTAACTCAACCTAATGTAGTCCAAATCTCATTTATTGAAAAAAGTCTTCTATGGATTGATGCAAGATTGTAATGGATCATTCCATAGGTGACTATCATGGGTGGTCTACATAGGTTGGTTTTGTTTACATTCAATTAATCAATATCAAATGATTTCAAAAACTCTATTGTTAAGAAATTGAGCCTTTATAACTTTTGCTTGCAATATCCAAATGAATCATTTTTGTATGTGTTGAAATTTTCTTTTAGATGTCAGCAATAAAGTATATAAAAAATTTGGTTCCATATGCTTTGGGGAGTCCGTACTATAGATCAACACTACAATAACCAAACTTGGGTGCTAATATTGAGAAAATTGGTTTTAGTGAAAATAGGTAAAAAAATAGACAACTAATATTTGAATCAATATTATGCTTTTTGCAATAGAGCACGATTCTAAAAGTTGACAAATTCGGCAAAATACTCCAGGAGAAGACAATGCATTCATTGATTCTTCACACACAACTCCAACCGATAATCATATGAAAGTTAGAAATTTATTGATTTATGAATCTTGGAAGAAACTCATGTTTTTAGGAGTTGCTTTGACTCTTGTTTTGGCCAATTTTAAAAATCAAATTTGATTTGTAATAGATTGTCATCATTTACAACCTCGATCAAATTATTAATCAAAATCTTATATTAGCTCCAGGTTAAGCTTTGTATAGAAAGATCTCATTCAAAATATCAATTCTAACAATATACGAGTTGCTTGATCCAAAGTTGAAGTGCATCCAATAGACTTTAATTTTTGTTTAGGAGAGATGAAACAAGGCAAATAAAAGAAAATTTATTGCAAGGAAGGGAGTACACAACCTAGCTCGACATAGAATGGAGGGCCTTAAGGATTTGTACAACAACTCTAACTAAGAACCAAGTCTTTGTAAAGATTGACCAAATATGAGAAAAAAGGAGTTAAATTCCACCTAACCATGCAATTCTTAGACACAATTTTTTTACCTATCCTATTTTTTTGGTCAAAATTGATAAGACAACCTCAAGTGACAAACCATCTTTGACAACATTCTAATACAAACCTCCAAGAGTGTTCTTCCAAGCTTACCTTCCATATTCTAGAATGTTATTCCATTTGGAGACCAATGTATCATTAAGAAAAATTTGAACCCTCAAAGAGCCCCTCAAGAGTTGACATGCAAAGCTATTTATTGAAGGCTAGAGATGATAGCCTAAGTACACAAATATGTACATAATTGTGTCACTACCTTGTATGAATTTTATCAAGTATCCATGCACTTTTCAAAATAAATAATTCTTTTATGGTACCAAGGACTTGAATGAAAAAAAATATACCTAATGTCTAATTGTCTAATAAGAAGCATTTCATTTTGCAAACATCATGAGCATCAAGCACCCATGAATTTTTTTAAATAAAAAATTCATTCATAGTAGCAAGGACTTGAATGACAAGAAGTACTTAGAGTGTCTCATTGTCCAATTAGAAGCATTTCATTAAGTAAACATCATGAGCCACCCAATTTTTCCTTTACTATATAAACTATTCCCTCAATGTACTAAGGATTTGAATGACAAGAAGTACTTAATGTTCTATTGTCCAATAGAAGGCATGCAATTGTGTAAACATCATGATGTCAAAAGTGGGTGGAAAATAGGGGAAAGATATCATTCTTTCCTTGACAAGTACAGATTGAAATCCAATTAAGGTCCCCAATCAAGGCCATTTTAGAGGGCACTTTGAGAGCCCAAATTTCTTCTAATGTTGTTTAGACTTCAAGACACAAATTTGAATATTTTTATATTTGTTCCAATCTATATCATCTCAATAATTGGTCCTCTAAGAAAGAACCAATGTTTGGTAAGGCACCTAAATATGTATGATAATTTTTACCCAAGATATAAATGTTGATAGATAGTGATGTTTAGGGGAGGTTGCTTTACCACATGGAAGTGCATCTAATTTTGCCATAACATTGCTTTAAAAATTTAATATAATTTCTATATTTTTTTCTTCACCCTGCTTGCAATGATTGAAGTTAGAAATAGAATTGGCATTATGATAATATTATTATTATTAATAATAATAATAATAATAATAATAATAATAATAATTTTAAAAAAGGGTTGGATTTAAACATTACAACTTGTCACAACTTTACAACAAAAAATAATTTTTTTTGCATATCCAACCATAGGATCTTGCATTGGACTAGTATGAGTAAGTCTAGAAGAAATTTCCTAAACTTGTTTCACAACATATATTAAGCATTCAAAGTGAAGAAAATGATTTTTTTGTTCCTAGCTTGACTAAATTATAAGATATTGAACCTTAAAATTTTTGTACTATAAATTGTGAGGTACCAAAAAAATGTATTGAAGAATTGTGTTGAAAGTTTAGGAAATTTAAAAAACAAAAAACTTGTCATTTTCATTATTTAAAAAATTGTTCATTTGAAGCATGTACAAGATAGAAGGAAAAACTAAAATTGTTGATAACTCTAAGATGCAATTGAAACACACTAATCCAATAGTGAGATTGTCCTAAAAATAAAAATAAACCACATGAAGCTTTTGTTTCTAAATTGTTAAAATTAAGTTAAAAAAATAGATCCAATACATTATTTTTTCAAGAATTTCCAAAGATTGCCTACAAAACAAAAAGCTTCATAACTTTCACATCACTTACCAAAATAGATTGAACCAAATCTTTTTACATTGAAAAAATAGAATCTATAAGAATTTTTTAAAATTAAAATAATTTCAAGGTTTTATTTGCCTACCTCTGCCTATTTAGGATTTATTATGGCATAACTTTTGTTCTTGGGCATAGATTGAAATAAAAATTATATTATTAGAAATCTAATTGATATTCCTATCTTGAAAAATAGTTTCAAAAAATCTTGCCAAAATTGAGATCATGGATACGTGCCCAAACCTTTAAGAGTACCCTTTAGGGAACTCTTGGGACTTTAGGGGGTTAATGATTTAATTCCCATGCACTTACCGTGATTTTAGAATTGACTAACTTTAGTGCACTTTTCATCATGTTTGAGCAATTTAACTCCAATATACTTGTTATCATATTCAAGCTCTCTAAATTTTGTGCACAAATAATTTACTTGAAGTAGTTCCCCTAATCTACCTTGTTGACAAGGGTTGCTATTATGTGAGCCTAGGAGCATGAGCCCATGAGCCTAGAAGACTATACACCTATTTTATAGGTGTCTATATTATGAAAACCTTTTATAATTATAGTGCAGGTATATTATAGATACCTATATTATAGGTGTTTAAATTATAAGCACCTTCAATGGTTGTAGGATATCTACTTCTACATATACTCAAGGCTCACATGCTTCCATTTCCATGCTCACACACTAGCACCATTGCTTTATTAACTAGATGTAGCCAAATATATTATTGTGTATTTATAATGTATATTTAAGAATGAATACTCTAGTAGAAAAGAGGTCTTGAAATACCATACTATAGTGTTACAAATCACTAGTAAAAATGTAATCTAGGAGCACCAAACTCTCCCAATGTAACACGGTGCTCTACAATCATACTTCTATTACTGCATCTTGATAACATCAAGGTCCATTATAAGCATCTATATAACATATAGCTATCTTTGGGATGCATGTATAGTTTCAAATATTGAATAGATAACTTTCATCCATATTTTACATGTTTTATCCATCTCTATGGATGCCAATCATTATCCACCATTCCAATGAAGATTGCTTTGTTTACTACCCACAATAAATCATATCCATTGTATTAAGTATGCAATGTCATACAACTCTTGCCTCAAAATTTGTCACATTTTCATCCCAAGGAAATATCATCCAATTCTTTTTTCCAACATTTACAATGAAAACCTAGAGCCCAACAAATGAGTGTTCTTCCTCAATGCAAGCAGTTTGTTTCATAGCAATTTGAAGTTGCTAGTAATGTATTGAATAAATACAAATATGTTCCACATGACTAGTCCATATTTTGTTGTTTTTGGGTCCAACAGCAGACCAGCAGACATGGAACGCCCTTCAGGTTTGATTCTACACTGAATAGGGTTATTAAGGGGACCAAAAAATTAAAGGGACTTCTTGTAGAAAACTGTAGATGTTTGAAACATGATGTACATCTCGTAGACACTTCAATAACTACTGATGTACAATAAAGACAGATATTTCTATAGTGTGAAATGTTGATTAATTAGTATGGGTCCCCTTAATACCCCTATTCAGTGTGGGTACCCTTTATTTTCATCAGTAGGGTATTTTGGTTAAGGTAATAAGTTCGTCTTCCTCCAGGTGTGCCAGTAGACCAGAAGATAACCATAGCCATGATCCCCTTCTGCCACTCCAGATGCAACTGAAGACTCCAACACCACCCTTCAGTTCCTGTTGCAGGACCAGTGGCCTGAACTTCACTTAGTTCAGGAAAAAGTACATACCAGTCACACGGAAGCTTAACACTTAAAGGACGCAGCCCCCATGACTAAGGTAGTCAGCAATATTGCTCTGATTACTGGACTAATAGGTGCATTCTGTTTTTCTACAGTCCACAGTGAAGTCATCTATTGGACACAAAATGTCCATGTCGACGTTTAAGGGTTAATAAGTTATCATATTTCACATCATTCAGTTCTGAGGAAAAACAAGCACCTGCTCACTGCTCAGCTTCAGTTAGGTTAGTTGTACCCAAAGGAAGTCAGGGGGCTCCGATTGCAATCCCTGACATGGATGATACTCCCTGGCAGACACGCAGACAAAGGGAACTAGAAGGAGAAGGAGAATAGACAAACTTAACTTAATGGCCGTACCAGGAAGGACCTTCCATGGAATGAAATGATGCAGTCATGAACTTAACTTAACTCAACTTAGTTCCGTTAAAAATCAAAAATCAAAGTCCCATTTGGTACGAAGAATATCAGTCAGAAGTTTCTGGACAATCTCTTCATTTCATTTGTGTACAACAGAGTTTTGAAAATGAGAGGTTAAACCCTTCATCCTTACATCAATAAGCTAGGTGATTATGTTAACCAAAAAAGACTTCAAAACTCTCATTGTCATTGCAACAATGGAAAGAATGCTGTAAAAAAAAATTGTTGTATATCTAACATTGCGCTAGCCTGATATGGGAATGTGTGGAAGAAGATTTTTTTTCCCTTTGAAAAAAGACGGTGCTTTCATAAAAACAAAGAGAGAACAAAAAATCAGTCCAGCTCACAACCAAGTCAACCTAGAAGGGGGACTAGAAGTCTAATTCCACTTAGGTTGCTAAAAGCTACTCAAATATACAACCTAAATTTTGCACCAAGTGTCAAGAAACTCTTGGCAAAGGATTATCTGAAGTAAGAGAAAATGTATCTATTGAAGTAGGAAAAAATGTAGTTCCTATGAGCAAAGCTAGCAAGAATGGTATTTCGCCAAATAAGGACGCAAAATTGAGTGGAACTCATATTTTTATCCTCAAAGACAAAACGATTCCTTGCATACCAAGGGCTCAAGAGGATGGCAGAACAAAGAATGTTGCTAGTGATGTTGAAGGCAAGGTCGGAAGATGAGTATTGGCCATCTTGGTCAAAAAAGCCAAGGGGATACCAATGTTGCCTTCTCTTCAAGACAAAGACTCGTGGAGCTCCAATGTCTGACAAATGTCCTTAACTTACTCCACACCTTGCAAGTGAGGCAACAAGATTGTGGTACATACTCTATAATCTCTTTGATAGAGCCATGGTAGCTACAACACTCCAAAAAATCCATAATTGAGCTCGAGTTGGTGGTGGATAGACCCCCTTAGTTTGCTAGCCAAAGAAAGAATTGAATCTTTGTAGGTCTACTTTTGTTCTAGAGCACCTGAATCACTGTTTAAGATTCATAGTCAATCAACTTCAGCTTTGCAAGTTTGATTAGAGGTTTAAAGGGAGAAGATTTCGACTGAAGTCCAATTTAGTAACCAAGATGTAATTGAAAAAGAAATAGGTTTTGGAAGACGAATTAGACTTCAAATTGTTTTCCATAGGGTCAAAGTCAAGGTCTTGGATGTAGAAGAAGATTTGAAAACTTTAATTGTGAAGATTACAAGTTACCAATGTTTAAAGTGAAAAGAAAATTGATGTGTTTTCTTAGACCTTGCCATATAAGGAAATTGAGACTTTGAACAAGTTTTTGAAGAAGATGTTGAACCTCCATAGCTTAAATTTTTTGCACTATAGATCTTGAATTTAAAAGCTTTAATGTTTAAGAATTGAGTCAAGATTGAGAATCTACTAGAATGAATTCAAAAAAAGAAACTTGACTTTTTTCGTTGAATTTTTTTGAAGTACAAAAGAAGAAATATGGAAGTTAGTACTAAATCATAAATATCTTGAAGATGGAGATAATAATAAGATCTATAGCATTCTTGACAAAAAGTCACATGCAGTACATATTCAAATTACAAGAGAAAGGTGTGTTTTAAGTGAGTTTTTAAGTACAGTCCTAGACATAAGATTATAAGTAATGACCATTAAGGAGATTTTTAGTAAAAATTTACTTCAAATACATGTGTTTTCAATAAAATTTTACTGAAAATCTCTTAAATGGTCATTACTTATAATCTTATATCTAGGACTGTACTTAAAATCTCACTTAAAACACACCTTTCTCTTGTAGTGTCATTCAAAAGGCCTAAGAAATTGCAAATTTAATGATTTCTCAAAAATTCAAAATGAAATGAAAAGAAAATTATTCCCAAACCTCATTTATTTCACTTCATTTACCCCATGGAGTCCCAAGGCATTTTCTAGCTCAAAATCCATTCAAATCTATCATTTCTATTGTGTTGATAAAAAAAGTTTACAAGATAGATTTTATGAGAATATAACCATATGATCTTGTATATAACTTGTATCAAATCATGTGGGTATAATTTTGTGAGGTTTGACCATATAAATTGAAAAATATTTGCATTCATTTAACATGATGAACAACATTTGGGTGTCTCTCCGTATAATTATTGTGTAGATACTGTGGTTGGATACAAAGGTGCAGCATTTAATGATGTTCATTAGCATCATGCTAAATTGATGTAATAAATCTGGCTAGGGCTTATCAATTACAAGAGTGCAAAGTGGGAGATAGTTTGGAGGTTTAGGAAGAGACATCCTAACCGTTGGGAGGTTGCCAAAGGGTATTTTCAATTTCGATGGATCTGCAATGATTTATTTGTTGTCAGATGATTAATAGCTCCCCAAGATGGACTCTCCATGGCCCTAGGCTAGTATCGTTTTCCAATTGTCTTAGGTGTTTGCCGTTGAGGCGAGGTGATCCCTACCCTCGCGGGTTTGAAATTTATTGTATTTGTTCTTTGTTTGTCATTTGCCCTCCTAGGTCATTTGTAGTAAGGTCTTTTGTTACTTTTTTGTACAATAAAGGCTTCTTTGCTTGTGTCAAAAAAAAGATATTTGCATTCAAAGTGAAGGTTTTTTTTCATATTGTGCTTGAAAATTTCAGATGATTGTGATTGCCATTTGTTGAATTTTTTTGCACTATAGACTTTGAATTGAATTTTTTTTCTTATGGGTTATCATATTAGGCATATGCATATCAATTTCCAAGACAATCCAAGATATTGAACACATCCAATAATATCGTGCAATGCCACAATGTTCCAAGAATTGGCCATTTTATAATCAATTTTTTCACCACATGTGGGATATAAATTAGGATTATCAAGAACTCAAGTCAAAATAGGAATTATATTCAAAGTAGAATTTCAAACTTAATTTAGGCACAATAGAAAAAAAAATTTAGAAAAATTTGAACTAAGTTAGTCTATAAAATCAAGATGACTTTCATCTAATAATTAGTTTTTTTCTTCAATCCATTTAAAATTCATATTAGTAATTTGACAATTGGAATTTGAGTCCAAATGATTCAAGGCTACCATGATCTCAAGAAGCAAGGTGATTTATTACACACCATTGGATAAAATTAATATATTACATTTCAAAAATTTAATCTTGATTTGGAGCCATTGAATATATGCATTGACAGTTATGTTCTTGAGTTTTATTGAGGCATACTTTAAAGTCTAAAATCTTGATTCTTTACTTCAAATCTTACTACTTATTATTTTAATCCCTAAAGTCCAATTGTCCCCTTAAGGGACAAAAATGGATTTTGGATAGACTCAAATAATTACAATTTTCATTGTAATTTTTAAAAACTTTTTCAAAAGATAGGAAAATATATAACTTTTTTAAAAACATGATTTTTTCAATAGGATTCTGAAATCAAAAATAGTTGTGAGCGGGCATTACAAAAAAAATTACAAAAAGTCAAAAAAAATTCAATTTTTTCCCTCAAACACTATACTTTTGTCTACATGTGAATATTTGAGTCATTCTATTTGGAAAAGTTCTAAAAAAAGTATGGACAACCTTATTTTTGAGTTGACTAAGCATCTTTTTGAAAAAATAATTTGTATGATTCATTGTCCAATTTAGTTTTTACAAAAGAAAATTAGCAAGGTTAATTTTTTTTCTAGAATAATCTCACTTTCGAGATTATTGTATTTCAATCCCATCTGAGAGCTATTAACAATTAAGTTTTTTGTTCAATCTTGTACCTACTTCTATTTAACATTTTTTTAAAGAATGAAAATCACTTGTTTTTAAAAAAAATATCCTAGACTTTCAACTCAAATCTCCGACATAAATTATTTTAATTCAAATCCTCAAGTGCAAAATCTTTCTACAAGTGACATTTAAAGTCATCTAAAATTGCTAGTTAGTATTCAAGAAAAAAACTTCCAACTTTGAATGCTAATATCTTCCAATCTTCCAATCTATTCCAAAGCCTGATCTTCTTTTGAAGTGACTAAATATATGTCTTAAAAGGTAGGTTCTCAAATTTTATTGAGTCATAATTTAAAAGGCTTCATTTACTACTTCAAACCTTATCACTTGTTCTTTTTGAACAAAGTCCTCAATATGTTTATTACACTAACATTATTCATTTGTTGTGTGCAAGTTCTTTATATTTTTGTACTATTTGTACCATTTTCATTAAAAGAATTTATTTCATTTTTATTAATGATTATAAAACCAAATATTGTTTATCTATCTAAGTGCTATTAATTCCAAATTAGGGGATCATTGAATATATTAAGAGGAAACTATGTGTGCCACTTAAAACATTGTTTAACGACAAATACAACAAAAGTGTATCCAATTCAACTTTTTATCGATGAATATTGGGAGTACAATGGCTAGAACTAAAAAATCTTTAGCACACACTAGCATGATAGCTCATAGTACCCAAATCACAGGAATTTTAAATTAGAGGCACACAAATATGGCAAATAATATCCAACCTTTCATCCACCTTTGAATGTAGATGTATACAAGTAAATTCAAGTACTACAAAATTATAGACCTTTTATTATTTGAATTTTGTTCAAGGTTCACACAAATTAGATCCCATTTCATAAAAAATTATCCCAACTTAGTATGAGATCTCATATTGTTTAATCTTGCAATACTTGAATTTACTTGCATACTACCTACCAATGGCCTTCAATTTCCTACTACATATGTCCACATTTTATCTCCTAAACTTACTAATTATCCAATCATAAAAATTAGGAAAAAATATCACACATCAAGAGGCAATTAAATTTTTTCATCTTTTTCATGAATTCTTTCAAGAAATTTATTTTGTGGTTCATATTTTTGGATAAAGTTTGATTATTATTTTGATGTAACTTCCAATAACTACACAAATTTCTACCTTATTACGACAATTATTAGAATAACTTTTGGAATAGAGCCTCATTGGTTTTCTAGGTTTTTAATTTTCTTTGAAAGTAGATGGGTGCTATTAGGCAAAAATAAGAAAAGAATTATGGAGTACAAGTTAACCCAAATTCCAAGTTTGGATCGATAGGGTAGTGTTTGTAGTGAGGGGGGAAGCAAGTTTTCACTTGGGTTTGGTCACATCACCCTTACAAATGACTTGGTGCTTAAACCAAGTCAATAAAAAGTATCTCTCAAAGGCTTTGTCTTCTTAGGATTACGTGAGATAGATGATGATTTGAGCCATGTGTAATTGGCCATACTTGAAAATATCCTTTCCAACCTTTACTTATAAATTTTCCATAACTTTTGATTAAAAGTTTGAAATTTGAAACGAGATTTTATATTAGATTTTGCAATTTTCAACCATTAGATGAGATTTGGGCCAAATAGAAGACTGTGAGTTCCCTGCAATTGCCAGCAGTGGGGAACTCAATGAACTGTGCCATTGTAGCACTGTTGATGTGGTCGGGCATTAGTCACGTCAATTTTTATTTTATTTTTTAAATTCTACTTTTTTTTAATCAATTTCAGGACCAAAAAATATATATTTTTAGTATTTTTATGATAGCTAACAATAATCAACCATGCCATCACTATTGCAAGAACAATATGGGGAACATGTCTAAAATGGCCCCTTATTTCCCCAAATCTCATCTAATATGTCCAAAATTGTGAACTAAGAATTTTGCACCAAGAGTGATAACCATCTCAACAAGTATAGTACTCTATGATTATATGATTTAAAAAATACCATGTTTTTATGTCAATATGTTCAAAAATCATGGAAGGTCAACGTACTTGTCTTCAATAATATTTATATTCATAAACTTAGTTTGAGCTATTAGGCAAATCATTCCTACATCCTTGAGTTCAAAAAGAATTTAATTAATGATAAATTGCCAATTGAGGCAACCAAAATACCAAATTGACACTTCTATCAAAATAACAGATACATAGACTAATTTGAGAAAGGGAAAAAGGATTTGATACAAAAGCATAGAGACAATTCAACAAAGGTTTACTAAATGAGAAATCACCAATTTCATCATAGTAACTACTCCCTCCGTTTGGAAATAGTGTATCCGTTCTCAATGCAATCAACATTGAGAATGGATACACTATTTCCAAATAGAGGGAGTAATAAACTTGGAATCGCAAATAGAGTGTGAGAAAGCATAAATGTGTGATAGAAAGGAAGGCGCCTCACTTCTAACAACTTTCTAGTTTTGCATCATTGTATATCAGAGGGCATAGAAACAAGGGAACTGTAGCTAAAAAATAGAATTTACTACAATAAGACACAACTTGTAATGAAAATAAAAAGAGAAGCCAAGCAAAGAAAGTCAAGAAAGAGAAGCCAAGATAATTTGCAATTGTGTGGTTCACCTTTGATACACAAAGCAAAGATAACTCAAAATTTTTGCCATGTGGTTCACCTATGATATATGAGATAACTTAAAATTGTGTTGTGTCTTTCACATTTCATGTTTTAAGTGAAGATAACTAAAAAATGATCAAAGTCAATACTAGAACTATTTTTAAATAAGTGTATTTTTAAATCTAAATCTATATGTAGACTAAAAGTCTAGAAGTTGGTATTAGACCTATTTTTAATTAATTTTTAGGTTAAAGCTAAATTATCAAAGTTAGTGTTATATAGAACTCATTTCATATGATTTTTAGTCTAAAAGCATCCAAGTTGGTGTTAAACTTATCTATAATGAACTCTTAAGATTTTTAGACTTGGGGTTTGATTTTCAAGGGTTCTAAATATTTGGAAGGGGGCAAGGAGTCTATAGAAGGTATTCTTGCCCCAACATGTCCCTCTAACTTGTCCCAATGTCCTGTTCTAAGAAGATTCCAAACACTTCCAAAGAAGGTGTATAAATATGGTTGTAGATAGGAAATGGACTTTGTTTTGGACGCAGTTGATGGGAGGTCTCTTTGTTTGTCTGTTTAAAGGACGTCAGGAGCCAAAACAAGGCTTTAGCAATAACCTCTCTAACTAAGGTAGCTAACTTAGCTATAGGCTAGCAAGTAAGGTAGAAGCACCCAAATGTAATAGGAGTCATTTACGGACACCCAATAAACAACCTAAATCCAAATGCTTCTAAACCCAAAGTAGACAAGTGGGGTTCCAAAGTAGACAGGTGGGGTTCTAAGAAGTTGTCACTCTTCCAAGAAGCAAACAATCACCCGCACTTGATCCAAGTTTAGAGAGTGTTACTTTTGGGTGTTTCTATGCCCACTGTGGTGTTAGTCTAGTACTCATAGTAGGTGCATCTACAAAGTACTTTTCAAAACTTCGTATAATATTCATACAAACTCGGAAAAATACGAAACCAATTTTGTTGGTTTCCTAAACCATTTCCTAACACATGCTCATCAGTTTTTCTTGGACGCACCCTCCATATCAAGAGATCCAAAACTAGTGTCACATTTAGGTGCTTCTACCTTATGTTGCAATTCCAGTAGGCTGGCAAAACGTTGCAAGCCAGGCAGCAGCAACAGCAGCGGCTCCCTAGATTAAGCTTAGCTTTAGCCTGGGAACCCTCCCTGGATCCGATTGCAGCCGCAGTGACTCAGGGATGGAGTGCGTCCTTTTAGTTGCTGTCAGACGGAAAAAAACATGGTGTCATGCTGTCATGCTGGCAAGGCTATGGGAAAAAAACACCATTTCAAGGTGAGTGCCTGGAGGTGACAAGTAGAAGTTAAGTTATAACGGAAGTTAAGTTCGAACAACCCATCCGAGTCCGTCCGTCTGTCCGATTGTCCGTCCGTCCGTCTCCATGTGAACCGGATTACAAGCAGAGTGAATCGGATTCCAAGGACCAACAGCAGCAGCCAGGTGAGATTGAACCTTCCGTCATCAGCCAGTTCGATCATACGAATTGAAGTTAAGCTTGTATAATCAGGCAGCTAGGCTAAGCTACAGTAGTTGTTCAGTACTGTAGTAGTGTTTCGGTTATATTTTTATAATTTTAACTTGACAACATTCTTTGAGGATGTCCGTCGCTCTGCGCGCTGTGTTCCGTCCAGTCATTCCGCGTGGCCCTGTCTTGGAGTTCAGTTCAGTTACTGCCGCCACATGCTTGTGATTATTGATTGACTCCCAGTGGGATTAGATTACCAAGCCAAGGATCGGATCTTGGTGCTGCGGGGCAACTGTAGCACATCAGAGTGGGATTTTCTCACTTTCTGGGTAATAAGTTATTGAAGGGAGGGAGGGACATCCCGAAGCACCCCCTTTTTTTTGTATTGAAACATGGACAATTTCCATTGATAAAGGAAACGAAGCACCCCTTTTCTGTAGCATCTCGAAGCATCCCCGTTGCTACTATTAGACTAGACTGCTCAAATTCTCATGTTTTCCTCATTGGCACTGGCGTAGGAAAGGTCGTTCCGATGCACAGAAGAATGAAACATTTGGATACTGCATGCAAAAGTTAGGAAGGGTCAAAGTGTTTTTTCATTGGTAGAGGTTCTAAAATCGTTTCTTCAACATAGGTACATATTGGTTTTGGAGATGTACATAGAGTGATGATGGTAGTTTATAGCAAGGTGCTATTTGGGGTGTACCCACCTTGTTGCCATTTTTCACTTGATTCAGCTTAAATATGTTGAGTATTAACTCCTACAACCCCAAGGCCTTTTTTCCATAAAAAAACATTACATTTTTTTTCTACAAATCTAACAATAAGATCTTATACTAGATTGGTATAATAATACGTGGAAGAAATTTCAAAAACTTTGACAACAAGATATCCGCAATTAAAGTGAAGAAAACAAGTTTTTTACACCTTGCTTGACTAGATTTTTTGGCTTTAAGTTTTTGCACTTTTGATTTTGATTTTATAATTTTTTATACTGAAGAATTTTGTTGAGAATCTAGCAAGAAAATTCAACCAAAGAGCACTTAATATTCATTCATTAAGAAATTGTTGAGTAGAAGTAGGTTTAAGATTGTATGAAAAATGAAATTGTTAATAGCTCTAAGATGGAATTGAAACACAATAATATCAATGGTGAGATTGTTCTATCAAGCAAACTTAACCTTGTCTAACATTTTCTTTTGAATAATTGTGAAAATTGCATTCAAAAATGAATTCTATAAGTTATTTTTTCAATAAGATGCTTCAATTGCCCCAAAATCAAGATTGTCAATAATTTTCTCATCACTAGTCCAAATAGAATGAATCAAAGCTTCAAATATAGACAAAAATATGATCTTTGAGAACAAAAGAAGAAAGAAAAGAAAATTCAGTATTGTGTGATTTTTTGGGATCTACCCCTTGAGCTGCTTTTTGTACTTAAGATGACCTAACTTTTGCTCCCATGTGCCAATTGAAAAAAAATTATATTCTTAGAAAGCTTACCAGATTTCCTATCTTCAAAAAAGTTTCAAAAAGTCATGTCAAAGATTGAGATCTTGTAAGCCTACCCAAAATCCCAAGAGTTCCTCATAGGGACTTTGGGATTTTAGGGGTTTAGGGAAATTTAATGAAAAAATTAGTTAGCTCGCCAAAAAGAATGGCTCCTATATCCCCTTGGGATGATGATCTCTATCCCTAGGATTCTATGGAGTTGTACAAGCACTAGTAGAAAAGTGCGTTGCCTTCAACAAAATCTAGGTGACGCATTTTTCCATTTTTTGCCCCAAATGCAAAATCTGCGTTTACTATAACGCGGTTTTTTCTTTCATTGAGGAACGTCATTGGTAGCCCTCATTTTTTTCCTTTTGGTTTTGAACCACCTACAATGCAAATTCGGTAGTAGTAAATGGTGTTTGCTTTCTTAAAGGAGCATGTAGGGTGTAGCTAGTTGATTGAAATTCAATTTATATTTGAAAGCCACCCTATTTCAAATATTGTGTTTGCTTTGCTAACATTCCAAATTTCTAATGCATTTTTTGCATACTTTGCAAGGAAATGTCATGGTAGGACTCACTATGCACAACTAATCTTTGTATCAAAACATTGTCGGGCCTCCTGATATTTCACTACGCTGAAGACTTGTGTTAGTCTTTGCATTCATACTTCAACCAATCATTGAAGTGTCATTTAGAATTAACATTTTGCACCGACCTCACGAAAACAAAAAAGAACAAGGTTTTGTAGCAACATTGTCACACAATAGATTTCATGTCTTGCCCCTATACAATGAGTCTTGCATAAGTATCAACCCTACCTTATAAAAATGGGCCTTTATGCTAAAAAGACATTGAAGAAAGTAGTTGATCCTTAAAAGACTTTGGAGAAGGTCAATGTTGCCAAGGTCAACTTCAATTTGTTGTGTGACATACAAATCTTGTTTGCCTTGGTTCACTTGATATTGTTGCTAGAAGTTCTTTATGCCTTGATCCCATTTGCTCAAGATTGAGATGCCTTCATTGGCAATTTTATCATTGTTGTAAAGGTTTGTAAGGCCAAATTTATTGCTTATATGTAGATCTAAAGTCTTTGGATGTCAAGAGGGATTTCCCTATGTAGAGCTATTAGATGGCAAGAATTCCTCTTTGCTCATGAAGTGGGTGATGAATGAGGTTACCAATGTGTCTCATGTCACATTCGATTGTAAAAAAAACCCATCTAAGCTTGCTACAATGCCCCTGTTATGGAACAACAAACATTTGTGAACTAGATGGTGCTAACCTAGGTGAAGGATGAAGTTGAGAAGCAATGTACATGTAAGAATCATGTTTTTTCAAAAAGCTCCATTTGTTCCAAGTTTTAGTTCTTTTTAGCATTCAAGAGCTTGAAGTTTGCATTAGTATTGGTTTTAGTTTTCTTTTGTAAAATTGTACTCTAAGTATGCTTTTCTTTGAAGTATAAGCTCAAGATCTTCAATTTCTAGGCTCTAATGTGTAATATTGTCTAATTTGGGGGATGGACCTCCTTTCATTTTATTGTTATTGTTTTATTTCTTAAGTGCAAGGTTGGTTGTTTAGAAGTGAGGTATAACCCAAACAATATTTTCTTTAAATTTCAAGTGGCTTAGATACTTTCATTATGTTTAAATTTCATTGGTGTACTTGAGTATTAATGTTAATTTGATCTTTTGTTTAAGAACCAAGTTTGATGCCTTCTAAAATGTAATGATGCATTTTTCCTTTTAACTCTCATGTATATGCAAATGAAATTATAGCAAAGCTCTTAATGCAGTTAGGTTTCTTATTCATGAGTTCATAGATGCTTTGGGGATATTTTGTCCCCTATATTGGTTACAAATCGAGGCAAACAATTACTTCCTAAAGCATGTAGTTGTGTTGAATGAACACTATGGCATGGCCATGACTATAAGGACAAAAGAGAAGGGAACAACTCTAGTGGTTGTGCCTCATTTTTGTGCCATCACCTCATATCTTGAAGATTCTCATCTCATGTTTCAACAAATATTATTGAAGTTGACGATGAAGAGCATTGCAACTAATTCAATGATGGTGCCTAATTGATTAGAATCCTCTAATTTGCATATGGAGGACTATTTTTGCCCCTAATGAGTGTTGAGCATGGCCTTCGTAGAGTACTTAGAACTTGCCAAGATTGGGCTTGTCCAAGTGATTGACTTTGTTGAAGATGAATGATGTTTTGATACTCTACACTTCATTAAAAATAAGAAACATCAATGCTTGACCACTAGCTTGGAGCTCTTTGATTGCATGTTTGCTTAAAAAATTGGAGTCTTTAATTTGAAGATTTTTTGTCCTCAAAGTTTTTATTTCTTTGCATGGAAGCCATGCCAAGATATAAGCCTAGAAGCCTAGTGTGTTGTTGTGTGGGACTTGTCTACTTTTGTTTTCATGAATTTGTCAAGCATTGAAATTTCTAACACCATAAACCCTCTAAATCTCTATTATTTATGAGTACCTGTGTCTTTCTTTTGCAATATTATTTAATTATTAGTGAGAGACTAGAATGGCTATCATTAATTTTTGTATGTATGCAACTTTGGGCTACATTTGGGCAATGAATGGGGTTCAATTCTTACTACAAGTGTATGATTTTTCTTTTGTAATTTTCTTGTGTTTTATTTGTTCTATTTTCAGCATTGTAATGTATAAAATTATTTTTGTACTTGTCTTTGAGTTCAAACTATTATGAACTCCATAAACATAAGGCAAATGGATATTCTTCAAGACAAGATCAGATCCTAGATTTCAAAAAAGAGTACAAGGGCATTGCTAGAACAAGAAGTTAGAAGTACAAGACATGGTGTGTTGAAACTAAGGATTGCTTTAGCCTAAAAATCTTTATATTCTACTATCTATCTTTTATTTATAGTTCCTTTTTTAGAAAATATTATTTCTCTAGAACTACTACTTTTCTAGAACCACTAGAAGTAGTAGTTATAAAAGGTTCTAAGGTTTATGTCCATGACTACAAACAATGATTTGTTCAACTTTTGGTCCCATGGCCAAAGAAAGTTTGTGTTTATAAATTTTTTTTATTTAATATAAAGTAGAATCAAATTTTTTAACCATGGATGTTTGTTTGAAGACAACAAAACTTATCCTTTTGCATCACGGACCCTACATTAAAAAAAATCACCTTTCATAAAATCCCCCCCCCCCCTGTTGGTGTCCATTTGTATTGAACCAAGTTTAGACCTTAAAAGATTAACTTAGGTTTGTACTTAAATATTTGTGGGAGAAATGTTCAAATAGTTTAGAAATCATAGAAAGAACAAAGAAGAGATATACCCCCCTATTATAGTCATAATTTTTTATATGATGTCTTAGAGGATAGAAGGAGTATCCATTTTTATTTTTTGTTATTATTTTTATTTTTCCATGTAAAGAAAATAGTATGAGTGTTTTTCAACGGTGTGGCAAAAAATTCCCTTAGAGTTGGGCTGATAGGGAGTGTATGAGACCTCTATCTAGTTTGCCTTCCAAGCAATGGACTCCCTAAGTTATTTTCTACAAATTACTATTTTTAGACTCTACCCTAACTACACCAATTACATGTGTATTGACACCACAAATGGACAATACAAATGGACCACCTCCATTGACAACACAATTTTAATAATACAAATGTAAAATATCAAGCATACATTTGCAAGCTCATATAAATCAAACCCACATAACCAAGAAAACTCACAAATTTATCAAAATGCAATGAAAATTGCAAAACAAGTACAAATTAAGAGATTTGAGGAACCTCAAAATCCATTGAGACCAACTGCCACTTAAATGGCCACTCCGTCTTCGTTTTTGCTTGGAATTTGACATGCCTAGGCTTTTTGGAAAACTGGATTTAGTATCCACCACCCCTCCAAATTTCAGCTCCATCGAAGATACTATCCGTCGTAGGTGTCCCCCTAAAGTTGGCAGTCTTGGTCGCCATTGGCAACCAACCTCCTCTCAGTAAAATACTCACCATGTCTATGTTTTTGCTTGGAATTTGACACGCTTAGGCTTTTCAGAAAGCTGACTTCACTCTCTATCACCCTCCAAATTTCAGCTCCATCTAAGATACTGTCCATCGGATATCGCCCTTTGAAGTTGGTAGTCCGAATCTCACTCAAACTTCTACTCTAATCATTGTTTTTCCCCCTTCTCACAACATGAGAACAAACCTATTCAACAAATGTGCTAATCTCTAACCCTAACTCATCTTCTTCCTCTCACAACCACAAACATCTCTCTCCCCCCAAAACACAAAATGCAAGAGAGAAAAAGAAGAAGAGAGGCGGCGGGAGAAGGAGAGAGAGAGGGTTTACAAACCCTACTCCCCTCCATCTACCTAATGTCTACATCTCCTTTCTTCTAGTCTTCATCTCCTAATCTTCTAGTCTTCATTGACTTGTCTTACAGTTTTGACCTTTATTTCTCCTAATTTTGTTTTCACTTCTAATTTTCACTTCATCTTGTTTTCAATCTATATTTTTTGTATTTGTTAGTTTTTGGTTTCTAATTTCTCTCTTATGCCATTTTCTACTTATAGTATTTGGTTTTGATTTTGGTTTTGTATTTTTATGGTCATTATATTTTTGGTTTCCTATTTGATTCTAATTTAGTTCTCCTAACTAGTAGTATTTTGGTTTTTCTTTTTACCTCATTTTATCATTAGCCTAATTTAGATACTCTATCAAATCTGGCCTAAAGTCTTTTTAATTTTATATCTCCATTTTTTTCCCTAGAATTTTCCTTTTATTTTTTCCTAATTGCCTTTCCTAACCTTTAGCAATAATTTTCTAAGATTCCTAGCCCTGTCCAGTGGAAAACTCACTAATGGATAATTGTAGTGTAATCCAAAGTACTAACACTTCCAACTTGTGAATTCACTTATAATGTTTATAATTTCCATTTTATAAAAGGTGAACCAAGATGGTGGTTCCCAAATAATGTAGGTACAAAGTGATAGGAAGTAGAATCACATTTTTGTGAAAACATATGGATTGTAATGAATTTCAATCCCAATATTTGTACATGCCTCTAATCCCCTCCAAAATTGACAAAAAGCGAATCCATAATGATCATCTTACTTAGTTGAAATGGCCAAAACATTTCTATAAAATGAGTCGTAATATCAAGGTCCTAAAGTAGTCATAATCTATAGTAGTATTCACCTAAAAGTCACATAAACTAATTATGGACAACAATGACAATCCTAACCAATTACCTTCACATCCCCAAAGTGCCATTGTAACATTCTAATAAATTCCACTCCAATAAACCCCACTGCTTCATTTTTTTAGAAAAGACATTTAAACTTTTTACATAGCAACAATTAGACTCTTCTTAAAGTAGCATAGTTGTATAGAGGGCTATAATAGGATGGCTTATATCGTTGCCACATTTCTTTGCTAAAACAATACAATGAGCATATAAAAGTTGGATTCACATAATGACACCTATTTAATGACTTCTTCAAATAATTTCTTATATTGATGGTACATCATCCCTTCTTTCACTATAAAAGCTCATATTTTAGGTGCAGATTGTATAGAAAAGGCTAATAATAGATGCTCAAACCTTATACATCAACATATGTTAGCCCTTGGAAGTTCCTTCATCTATAAATTCAATGCTCTTTCATCAAATTTGGTTAAAACTTTCAAAATATCTATTTTGGGTTTTGGATTTAACCCTTGAAGGACTAGATGTTCAAATTTTGATCACTCAATGTATGCAAATACATTTGAAGAACACAAAATGCATTTCTTCATCCATGGATTATTCTGAAGATTCTTGTGTTACTTCTTTAATTTTAGATAATATATAATTTGAAGACTTTGCTTTGTAAATATTCTATAATTCAAAGGCTACTAGCAGGTCTAGCCTCAAAAAGTACCTTTTTCAATTCAAAAAATAACCCTTCTACAACAACTTGAATAAAAAGGTAAAAGTAAAATCTTCAAAAATCCCTATAATTAGAACCTAACACTTTGAACCTAATGGAATTTTTATGTAGGAAAATCACAAATATTAAATCCACAATCAAATTTAGAATGAAGTTTTAATTTTTGACTTCAAATTTTATTTGGTTTATGTACTAGTTGATCTAACCATGTGCATATAATCTATGGATTATATTTTCCAACTAACATTTGAGAGTCATCATTAAATCATTATTCTAAATTGCATTTTCTAATACATCTTCACAACTTTGGAAATCTAAAGTCTAAACTACTCCCTACATCACAAAGTTTAAAACTTGCGGTTTGTCAACAATTATCACGTGGTTATTGTTGTTTCATGGGTCTGCACGTTAATATACAATTTAGTGCATCATTACGATGCAATACTTTACAACATGGGAACCCATGAAACAACAATAACCATATGATAATTGTTGACAAACCACAAGTTCTAAACTTTGTGATGTAGTCTTTAAGGTTAAAGAAAAGATATGAAGCCTATCAATTTTTTCATTTATGACACCATTTTTTTCACTTAAAGAATTCAATTAAATATTTCAGCAAAAATCTCAATATGTTAAAAATCCAAATTCCATGATACGTTTTGTTTATCATTTGTATTTCCCTCAAGAAGAATTACTTGAAAATTTGAATTAAAAAGTATTTTAGTCATTTTAAGCTTCACCTTGACAGAAAATTCCAGATTATTCTAATATCTATAGTGAATAATATAAATTTATTTGCATAAATATGAAGTTTTACAAAATTCACTATAACTGAAGTTTTCATCCCCCAAATCTCCAAAATTCAAAATTTATAGAGTTTTTTTAATATATTTGGTATATCAAAGTTTTATCAATAATTTATATTAGGGCTGAATTTAAACTTGAGAGTGTTCATTTGACTTGAAGGTTATTGCCAAGGATTATTTGGAAGTAAAAAGTAATATAATTATTTGGAGATTTTGTATACTATTCTTCATCGCAATTTGTACCTTGAGAAAAATAATTCTAAATTAATTGTATTGTTGTTATTATGTTTACCAAATAATTTCTATTTTATACTATGATAATCATGACAATGACAATACTTCATGAGACTAATGAATAATTTTCACATGGATAGATAACACATAATGTCATGTTCTGAAATATAAGATTGAAAGTTCAATACAATTGAGACTACTACATTAAGCCACAAAAACTATGTTTTACCAAATGGTATTAGTTCACTAGGGACCAATATGCAAAGTAACCTTAAGGGCACTGCATACTTAGGTCTAAGCCAAGAAATCAATATTTTTGAGCACTCTCGTTAGTCAAGTGTATAGAAATTTTCAATCTTGACTTATATGATTGTGTATTTTTTAGATTTTAGTAGCTTGAACACAAATGTAAAGTACTCCTCAAATAACACCACCTAAGAGATGTGAAGTGTGATTGTAATTCATCTTGTGCTAATTAGACTTCTTTATTCTATAAATAGTAGAGCATCATTGATATAACTAAAGTATCATCCTTCAAATATATGACTTTTGATTGATATGGAATTGAAGTTTGAAAGTACCATCATTGGAAGTGCATATGAATGACCAAAAAATAGACACAAGAAAATAAAAATATGGGTGTTCATTGATTGATGGCATCATTAGAAAGAAGCTATTTTAGATAGATTGAAGATCTTGAAAAATCTTGTCCTAGAAAAGGGAAATCATGCAAATGGCACACCATATTTGTCTACAAATGCAAAGGTGTTGTACACCAAGAAGAACAATTATAGTCCTTAAGTCAATGCAAATAATTTTTTTTGTAAAAACCAACTCTACTAGCTAACCATACAAATTTGAAATCAAGATAGTGATTACTACCTCTCAAATGAATTAGGAGACTACATACTACTTTGTTCATTCTATCATTCTATCAATAAAATTCTTGCACCATTAGAGGAGATTTGGCCAAAAAGAAGGCTGTTCTAGGCCAGTTCCCCCATTATTGTTCCCCAACAGTGAGGGCACAACTCACAACAGTCAACCATCATAAATTTTTGAAAATTTTTTTTGTGAAAAAAAAAAATTAGTCTTGAAATCGACAGAAAAGTTGACAAAAAAAATTCAAAAAAATTCAAAAAAAGAAAAAAGTGACATGGCCACGTCTCGACCACATCAGCACGATGCGGTGGCGCAGTTCCTCGAGTTCCTCGTTGTCGGGAACTCACAACCCTCTATTTGGCCAGATCTCCTCTAATGATCTTCTTCAAAAAAGCTCTAACCACAAATCCCTCCAAAGACAAATGTTGTACTCTAATTATAGAGGTATTTATCATAGTTATAGTATATCCTTGTAATTATATTCAAATTTTGATTTAAGGTTATTATTTCTTTCTTGTAGTCTTTTCATGTTCTATAGTCAAGCTATTCCCTAAGTGTCCTAGTCTATTTTTTAGCATTTCGGAATTTGTTCAAAAATAAACCAAAAGACCAATTTCTGATAAGTTTTGTCAATTTAAAACAATTATAATAGTATGAATTCAAACTAGACTTAATATGGATCACAAAGAAAAAATAAATATAAAAATATTAGTTATAGATTGAAAGATTATAATGTTTGAAAGAGATAGTGTTAAAACTTTGAAAGCGTATGAAGTCCTTCAATCCTAATTTTACATATCAAGTCTAAAATTGAGGTCATGAAAAATATATGGGACAAAAGGACATAACATGTATAACTGTCATCAATTATGGCTTCTCAAAATTTACTCTACAATTTTTAAGAAAAAAATTCCAATGTGATTTATCCCCTCCTAAAAATCCAATGTATTGACACTAAAATAATCAAGATTTGCACTTGAGATTCTTGCACAAAATCTACATTAGAAAAATCATAAACCTTTTCTTTTTCAAAATCCAATTTTTAATGTTTAAAATGGATGGTAAAGGGTATTAAACTAGAATAGAAAATATAAAAAATAGGAATTTAGTAAGATTTCATTTAAATTCAAAGTTTTGTTGAAACTAAAATATGGTGCTTTGGTCATTTAGGGTTTAAAGAACCTTTGTGCATCTCATTTTTTTAGGGACATATTATTTGTACCAAAATTGCAACAATCAAACGTTTTATTCAATTATACATTTAAATATGGTATAGGTGTATACTATTATATACATCAAAACGTCTATAAATGTATTCAAATGAATATTTCTTTATTTTATTTGAATTATTATATTTATTATCATCCAATGAGCAAAGCACATGTAATATGAATAACGACTGTGTCTTGAAAACATTCTAATAGCATTTGAGCACAATTCACAATAGCATTTTGTCCCATGTTTGTGGCAATTGAAAAAATTCTAACAAATAATAGAGTTATGAATGTCTTTATTAAACATTTAATATCCTTATTTTTTGTTAAGAACTACAAAATCACAAGAGATTGACATTATGTAAAACCCTAAAAAATGAAGGCAACTATCTTTTACAAAACAACTCTAACTCTTTTGTGGCTTTATGTGTTTTTATACATGAAAGTGTGTCTTTAAACATATTGTTTATCTTTGATTTAAGTTTTCTTAACTCAAGGTAAAAAGTTAATTCAATTAATTTAACTTCTACTTGAAAGTCAAAATCCCTCTTCAAGCAACATGTGATTGATCAAATCAATTTACATAATTCAAGTTGCTAAGACATGCATTCCAACCATTCAATGGCCCCATCTATATGAATTTTTAATTCTATTTTTTATTTCCATTTTCAAAAATCTTATTCTCAAAGCAATACAATTTTCTTTCAAAAGAATATTTGACTATATATATATATACATAAACACACACACACACATATTCAAGAAGCTTTGATATTCTAGCAAAAACAAAAAACAAAACTTTAGTGAAAAAACTTAGAACCAATACATTGAAGGGTTATTTGGAAATATATCTTTCTATTTTTTTAAAGGTTGAAATTAATAAATTGGTACAAAATCTTCTTACTCAATAGCTTCAGGGGCATAAATATACATCCTTTTGAATGAATAACTACTTTATCATCCACATTTTTCATCAATGATTGTGGATGTACATATCTTCATTGCTTGAGTACAAATTGCTCTTTCTAATGCCCTAAGTAAGCATATGTAAAGACCATGTACTGCTCCACACAAAAATTCAAGTACCATTGTACAAGTTATGAAGGCTCAACATGATTAATAGAGCACTAGAAGTGACTAATCTACATCCACCTCAAAACATCATTGTTCTGTGCCACTTATCTTTTTGGCCTTGAATGGACATCCCAAACCACCACTAGTTCTCAAGGGTAATCAATGAAAATTGAAAGAGTTCATTGAAGCAATCAATGGGGTTGAAGCATTTTGTTGGTACCCTATGCTTTTAACTTTGAATATTCATAGACTTTGTATGAGTATGCCATAATTATAGAATACACTAAGTTGGTATCGTCTTCCTTTTATTCTCAACTTCAACACCCCTTTCTGGCATCCCTTCTAAGATAGCTCAAGAAGTCCTAATGGATCATGTGAGTGAGTGAAATCTACACAAACCAAATTTAAGTAAGTTTTCACCTTGTTATTTGTGAATTAAAAATAAATGGATTTCCGAAGTAAACATTATTATAGCATTTCAAATCAATTTGTGTGGTAACACTAAATGTCATTACTATTGTAGTTCCAAAATTCAAGTCTGGATAAAATTCCTAATCACAAAGAATAAGAATTGTAAGAGATTTACTAACTTGCACAAAGATGTTTTGATGGAGTTCAACTTGAATTGGTCCTAATCTTTTATGCCATTTACTCTCTTGAATTCACTTGCCCTAGTCTCTTTTCACCTATGTCCCTAATTGGTTTGTGTAGTTTTTTTTGTTTTATTTTTTTATTTTTGCAATTTATTCTATGATTTGTCCCCCCACCCCCCACCAACATACACACAAAAAAAAGTGCAAGAATTGTAAGGTTTATCTTGCACTCATGGAGAGCTCATATACACAAAACAATGAAATTAGGTTGCCCCATGCTAATTTCTCAACATTTGACACTAAATAAATATTTCCAGTTATTGTACTGAGGCAATTCTAAAAATGCACTGCTTTTGAATTAGGTATTATTATAATTTAGACTCATGAACCTCCATGTATACAAATGAAAATATTTTTAGAAATATTTGTTGACTTTCATTGATGCCTTGAAAAGTAATTTTCTTCTTGCAAGGCAACCTAATTGTTAAGGCAACCCAATTTCACTAAGCTTCTTTAGTATACGTGTAACACGACATTAACCATCCCCTACTGGGAAGTTAAGAATGGCCGGTACTGGCAGGTATAATAGATAAGAAGCCGTTCAAAACGGCATCATGAGAGCGGTACTATCAACAAGCTTCACAAAAGTCGTCCTGTTGCAGCAGTGGTTGCCGCTTGGCACCCGAAATAGTGAAGTTCTCATACTGTATGGGCGAAGTTCGTTTGCAGTGTCGGCTATTTACGCTATGGGCTATAAAAATCGCCCAGTCACTAACTCTGAACCCCATGATCATGCACATTAAAGCGACACTTCAGTTTCGGAGTATGTACTTAATATAGAGACAAACTCTGCACACCCTGCATTGTGACTGCGAAGAAGCTTTGGTAAAAGACAAAACCACACATTAATGAATTCGGTTCTTGACAAAAGTATACGAGTCTGTATTCAAGAATTACGACGTAGAGTATTACCGTACTCGGGAGTACAGCCGGAAGGTTGCATTCATAAATCGAAGGTTACAGGAAGTTCGGTTCTAAACACAGCCGAATTGGAAGGATCAGGAGAAAATTGTTCAAAAGCTCTCAGTCTTGGTAACGTATCAGACCTCCGAAACATAAGGTTTATGAATGTAACTAGCTGCATGTCTATACTGCTGTCTGTCAATGCCGCAAAAAATACCAAGGTGTCAACAAAAATTCGCGTCTAGCTAACTCTTTACTACCAAAACTGGTGGACATCGTCGTCTATACCGGTCGATCAATACTTGGATCCTCCCAGGTCGCCTCTATAATATCCGTAGGTAACTTCCGGCACATGTAAACTCACTCACTAGCTTGCATTGCTATTGCAGTCTGTGCATTCCTGCCTCATTCTAGCTAGCTGTTGCAGTTCGCTAGCTCTCAAAGCGACGAGCTGCCACCGCCTGCAGGGGACAGACCATCTCAGATGACAGCTTGAGAATCTCCGTGAGGTCCACATTCGTTCCCGGAGCTGCAGTCCAGGTGAATGTATGCAACAGCTGCGCCACCCAAAGCTGCACAGTGGCAAGCCCCAAAGCGCGTCCAGGACAGACACGGCGTCCAGCTCCGAAAGGGGCGAGACGAAGATCGTTCCCTCGTACATCTACATCTTGGCCTCCTTCTGAAGGCAGAAAGCGCTCGGGAATGAAACACTCCGGTTGCCGCCAAATTTTTGGATCGTGAGTGATCGCCCACATGTTGACCATGGCGGTGGTGCCTGCGGGGACGTGGTGACCCGCGACGCAGACGTCTTGGGTTGAGAGACGCGCCCAGCTGAGAAGCGGACCCGGGGGGTGCAGACGAAGAGTCTCCTTGATCACAGCCTGGAGGTAGGGCAAGCGCGAGAGATGGGTGTCGAAGGAGGTGATGTCGCGGCGGCCGAAGGCGGCGTCGAGCTCCTGTTGCACTTTGAGCTGAATCTCCGGGTGAAGCACCATCTCCGCCATGATCCACTCAGTCAGAATGGCGGTGGTGTCTGTTCCGCGGAAGATCATCTCCTGGGAAAGCGAGGGCAAGGTGCAGCCAAATCAGTGGGAAGCATGTGACTTCATGACTAAGTTTAGGGCAATACTGTAACAGTGTTATTGAGGACACATGCATTCCGCGAAACGAATGTCTCCCCTGCAGACATTTGAGGCCACTGGTGACTGGAACCCTAAAATTGTGGAGTAAAAGATCGCATAGTTGCTACAGTGGCCTCTGGAATATCAGATCGCATTGCTGCTACAGTTGCTACTGTAGTTGCAAATGGCACTTGGAGGCGGTTTGCATGCACTTACCCAGAGTACGGCGATCATGTCCTCGTCCCCGATAATGTCGTCCCCGGTCAAGCCCAGTAAGACGTCGACGAAGTCGGTTTCGTAACTTTCCGCAGTCTCCAATCGTCTCTCCCGGTGCTCGTCGATGATTTTCTGCACGAACGCGGTGACTTTGGGCACGAGAGCGGCACACCGCTGGTGAATGCGCTGTGCATCGAAGCACTTGAGCGCTGGTAAGTGATCGGCCCAATTGAAGGCGCCCAGCAATTCAAATCCTTCCCTCACCATAGCGCTAAGTTCTTCCGCTACCTTGCACGCCGTCGTGAAGTCGTAGCGGCGACCGAACACACTCCCCATAATGTTATTCAAAGCTGCCCGCTGCAAATGCTCACGCACCCGCACTCGTCCCGTGTCTCGCACATCATCAGAGATCGCATTGAGCATGTGCTTCGTTTCTGCCAGGCGCGCAGGCTCATGAGCCGCAATGCGCTTCGGCGCGAACAGGTGGTTAGCCGCAATCCGGCGCAAACCCCGCCAGTAGTCGCCAAACGGCGCAAATCCAATAGCGCGTCCAAAGAGCAGCTGTTGCGCGCTTTGCTTCAAGGGGCGATCCGCGAATGACGAGCTAGTCAAGATCTCACGAGCGGTCTCAGGCTGGGAAGCAATCACAACGCGAGTCTCACCAAAGCTGAGCGCCATCAAAGTTGTCGCCTTGTGCACCACAGCGAGCTCCGCCAAGCGGCGGTGCGCGTGCCCGCCCATTTCTAATAGCGAGCCGATGACGGGGAATCCTCGAGGTCCAGGAATGGTACGTCGCCCGCGCAAACGGCCCCAGGAAGAACCCCCGGGTGCCCACCAGCAGACCAACACCCCACAAGCACTTATCACACCCAACACTAGCAAGATCAACAACCCGTTCAGGTTAGAGTACCCAAACACTTCTTCCAGAGAGGATCGCCCTTGCTTCGCCAGCATTGGCACAGCAAACATCCACCATCCGCCCACTTGAACTCCAGCCGAAGAATCCATGGCAATCAATCCCAACAGTCAACCAACAACACCCACACCGACCACTCCCACAGACACAATCACGACCACCACTTCCCCCACCACACCCCAATTCTCGTGCTCCCAACTCACGCAGCTCCCAACTCAGTGCAGAAGAGTCGTAATTAGAGGCTTGCGCATGGCTGCCACCCCACCGCTAGCTACACCGACCCCGCAGCAACTAACTAGCACAGAAAGGGAATGTGAGGGAGATACTGTGAGAATGTGGACTCTACCGACCAGCGCCGCAATCTAAGTGGGCCAAGGGAGGGTCCAGGGAGCGAGAGAGAGTGAGACAGAAAGCTAAAGTAAGAGAAGAAGAGAGTGGGAGAGGGTGAGAGGGACGAAGTGGGAAAAGCAAGAGATGTTCTGGAGGGCCCTGCGGCTTTCCTTTAAGAGTGAGTGCTCCTAAGTTAGCCGCCTCTGCTCACCTCGGAGCTCGTCGGACATGGGAGTCCAACAGGACAGGCAGCCACTGTGTGGCAGTGTCGAAGCAAGGACGGCGCTACTGTGCCACAGTGGAGTTTGCAGGAGGGGCAGGAGGGAAATAGAATATTTTTTCTCAGGCCCTTTACTTTTCGGGTTTTTTAATATCCCTTCTGCCAGGCGGGTCAGTCTGGAGCGCACTTTATTTTTTCCCCCGATGCCAATGTCAAGTAAAACTGATATGGCAGGACCGAGGCAGCGCTATGGAAATGAAATCTTGTGGCCAGGGATTTAGCAGACTCACTGACTTAAGCTGATGAGTTGGGATCCATGTTGCTAGGAAATGTAAACTATGGACCTCAGTGGTACCATGTTGCTAGGGGCAAGAAGGAGAATATATACTGAAGGTGGGTACCCCCACCCCAACCGTCACTTTTTGCTGCTGTGCCTACTTCCTATTATTAGACTGGTCAAATTTTCATAGTTCCTTGTTGGCACTTGAAGGGAGGTTTCAACACACCGAAGAATGTGACATTTGGACACCATATGCAAAAGTTATGAAGGAACTAAGTTTGGTTCTAAAACAATTTGTTCTACATAGGTACATAATTGATTTTGGAGATGTACAAAAAGTGTAGATGACAATTTAGGGTCACCGGCATATATGGAGCAATTTTGTTTTTTTTAAAATTTATGAAGTGCCAAAGTGGCGATATAAAGTGTTATAGTGGTGCTCTAAAGTTCAACATTCATCCACAAATTGGATAGAAAATATCACATTAGCACATATCACATATATGTAATTCGTTTTTCATCCACAATTAGGCAATTTCATCCAAGATTTTTTTTCTCTTTCAAAGTTTTTTGGTGAAAAACTTCACAATTTTTTGCTATGTTTTAGCCAAATTATTTTTTTCTAGTGCAATCTGGCACCAAAAAGCCAAAAAAAAAAGCCTGGAATTGGAGGTGCCTACCTTATTGTGAAGGTGGGAGTGCCTTAAACCAACTTGATTCCTAAACTAGCTCAATCTTGAAAGTATCTAGGTACAAGTATTCTAAAATTTTATAAATGTCTACATGAAAGTCAAAAATATTTTAGCCTACGTCTAGAAGTTGAGTTTTGAAAATTAATGGTACATTCAAAAAATTACAACTTGTTTATTTTAAAAGAATGGCTTTCAATTGCCAATGTGTTATAAAAAGACTCATTTATTAATTTTGCATGGAAGTAAGCATAATGGCTCGGGTGGATGGTAATAGGTAATTCAAATTTACCCTCAATTGCCTAAGGTTGTCTTTTGCAATTGGGTGTGAAACAGGAGTGAGAAAGTTTGAAGGGTTTGTCATTGGCTATGCACTACTAGAAAAAACAATGTAGGAAACAACATGGTAATCAACTCACATATATTGGATAAAACAATTGATTATAACATTTTGGTTTGGACAATAATCAACACATCTCTATGGATTTTTTTGTTGTTGATTCAATCAAATTATAATTATTCAAAAATTTGCCATGCAAGTAGGGCTGCCACGTCCACACTCATACGGAACATTGATGAGAAACATAAAATAAAACATTTCAATAATGGAACCTTTTTATTTTAATTTGAAAGAGTTTCATACTATATTTAGAGCAATTGAACATATTTAGGAAGATATTACAATTCATGCAAGATCTGTGTCACTTGCCTTGGTACTCACAGAGAGGAAAAGAAAACTATTTATACAAGTGGAGTGGTAGGAGGTAGAACAAACCATATGGGATATGTTTAATTAGGATGTCTACAAGCTCAACCACTCATAGTTAAGTCAAAACTAATATACATACTCTAAATAGAACTTTAGACCTCATTTAGGCATAGTGGAACAATTTTTATTTTAAAACCTTGAACTTTAAAAAGTTGGAAAATTAAACCAAATTTCATCTCCAAACATCCGTTTGATATTTCAAGCCTCTAATAAGAAGTTATGGACAAATTTCAGACAGGAAGTTTTAAGTTGTCAAAAAAAATGTCCTTTCCCACCCCTTTCTAAAATTTGCCCACAAGTTTTGATTGGAGGCTTGAAATGTCAAAAGGATTTTTGGAGATGAAATTTGTTTTGATTTTCTACTATTTCAAGGCTCAAAATTTTTTTTAAAGTTATTTTACTACACCAAAATGAGGTCTGAAATTCTACTTAGAGTATGTTGAACGGATTGCCAAATCAATTGAGCAAATCTTGGTTTTGGTCACAATCAACACATTTATGTTGATTGCTACTTGTGTCAAAAAATGCAATGACCAGATTAAGATACAAAATTTCATTTTTTCCATAATCAACACAAAATAGTTGATCTTATGTTGATTAGGGCCCCCTTTTCTAGTAGTAATGGGAATTGTCCAATCTATTTAGAACTTTAATGCAAAGGCAACATATGCTGTGTATGCTTAGGTAGAGTGTATTCACAACTCCAACCCTCAAAATGCCCAAAAGTGACCGCAACTCAATTGTGAATCCTACAATTGTACTCACACTACACCTATTTGTCCTAATAGTGAGGGGGGATAGCGTCACTTTCCAAATTAATACTTTTTACCATAAATTTTATTTTTGTGTAAATTGGTGCAATATAAGTATTCCAACTTGCACTAATTGAAAATAGCGTGATTGTGGTAAATCAATATCACACGTACTATTAGAACAAATGTATGTAGTGGAAATGTTGTTTGAGGGAACTAGATAAATGATCAAGAGATGATCCATACCTAAGTGATAGAATTGATCATGAGATTCTTTTCTTGGGTCATTTCCTTTGTCAACGCAAACCATGTTTTCAGTCATGTCAATTTTATTTTTATTCAGACAAATATAATCGAAATCATACATAGTTTCACACATGGATTGACATTACGGCTAACTACACGTGTGCATGTCATTGTATTTTCTTTATATCATCTCTAAATGATCCTTCAATACAATAAAAAAAATTGGGTGGATTATTTATAAATGCTTATAGGTCAAGATATAAATAATAGCAAATGTTCATTAAAAGTCAAGAAAAGATCAAGAATCAAGTTTGACATCCAAATCACACATGGTGGTCACATCCCATGTAGAAACATTTGATTGTTGGGGTTTTGATGTGATCAATTTTGACCTTTGCTTCCAATTTCAACATCCTTCTTGATTTTCATCTCTTTGTTACACTATATTTTATCAACTTATCTTTATGACATTGTCTTTGTAAAAAATGTTCTTAACTTTCATATTAGTGCAAATTAATGCTATTTCTATAGGACATACTAATTGAATAAATTTGAGTAATGTTATTCTAAGTGGAAGTATGTTTGTGCATCAAGAGTGCTCTCAACACTCCTCTTAGAATAATTTGTAATTCTCTAGATTAGATTACACACTCTAAAGTTCAAAGCATTCATTTTCCTCCAACACATTCCTCAAATCATTTGATATAAAGAGTTTGCAAACATGGGATAAGTTTTCATTAGATATATTAAAAAGAAGATGAGTTTGATAGAATATAAGAAAGCACCTTTCTCAAAAAGAACTATATATTATATTCCACCTAATTGAATATACATGGTTGTTGCTTTCAATCACATAGTAGTCATTCCATTGGTGCAAGCTGTCTTTTGAGTGGATAGTGAGGAAGGCTGTTTGAGGCAATTAAAATTGGATTCAATCTTAATTGCACAACCCCCCACCCCACCTCGTGGGAAAAAATAGTACCTCCCTTGGTGAGAAAAACAATACCCCCCCTCATTCTTATATTTTTGAAAATGAATTTGTCTGACAATCAATATGGGATAATCCGTATCTGTTTCCGAATCCATATATATATGGTATATGTATGGTATCAAGATCAACAGCAAGGAAGGGGGTATTTTTATTTTTTTTTCAAAAACAATCAATGGCTACTAATTTTGGGGGGGAGAGGGGGGGGGGATAATTAATTGAGCAGAAAGTGCTATGTCTTTTGAGTAGATAGTTACTCCACATACTCAAAAATACCACCAAGGGATAGGGGTAGACTCCTCAGATTTTCTCTGGACTATTGTTAATTTAAAAAAAATACAAGGATGATAGATAGATATTTGTGTACATCTGCAACAAAGAATATGGGATATGTAGTTGCATATGTATATATCTATATTTATATATGTATATATGCATATCCATTAAACCATATTAATATATGTGTATCCATATATTTAAATTTTCCATAGACCATATATCATATCTATATATCAAATTTTGAATCCTAAATAATTATTTTTTTAGTGAATACAAATAAATAAGACCCCTAGATTCCCTAGGCAAAAGAGAGGCTACTATTTTTGAAGGGATAGTTGATGGAAACAAGCATCAAAACTAATTTTACATGGACAACTTTAATAATTTGTTATCAATAAATTTCAATTAGAACAAGAATGGTAATATGCACTAAAAAGGTATGAACACACCGCCCTCGCCTACCACTCTTGACTCAAAAAATCCACAAACATCAATGTCCTCAAAAAATTGAGTCCCCCCTCCTATATTGTTGATCTAAATTGGTCAAAAAAACTATTTGAATTGAATCCCTACCATCAATCTCCAATACCATACTTACAACAAACAACATACATATATGTATAGAATATAAAAATATATGATATAAGATACACTCATATATAGTATACAAATGCACACAAATTTTTGGTATATTGATGTACAAACATAGGTATTGATATAGGGATATGGTGCCAATATCCCATATCAATTGCATTGACAACAGCTTTCATAAAATATAAGTAAAGGGGGACAAAATGAATTTCACAAGCACATTGTGATAGTCATTTAATTAATTGGAAAAACACTCTACTTTGTCACTATACACCCAAATCAAATGCACTACATTACAAAGTTTAGAACTTGTGGATTGCCAATAGTTTTTGTGTGGTTGTTGTTGTTTCATGGGTGTGCATGTTAATTTACAATTTGTCACATCATTACAATGCACGTGATTACTACATCGATTTGGCACTACTTTGTGATTGCTATTAACTACGTGGCTTCTATATATTAATCAAATGAACAAAAAAGACGCAAATTATATATGTAAATTAGTTATCATTGTTGTGCATTTTATGTGTGTTTCAATATATGGAAAATCCATAACAATAATGTCATTGCTATTTGTATTGTAATACCTCTTATTATATGATGCAAATATGAAGATATAAACTCAAATTGATTTGAGTGTTTATTAATTAAGTGTTTACATTTTGTTAATTGAAACATTCATCATTGGGCTTCAAAATGAATTACAGTAACCAAAAACATGACCACCAATACTATGATTATTCACCTTGAATTAAATCCATCAGTAGGCCACCAAGAAACTTGATTGCATAGTGAAGGAATCACTTCATTGGCACCATAATGTAACTTGAATTGAATTCATCAATAGGCCGTCTAGAAACTTGATGACAAAATAGAAGAATCGCCCCATTAGCAACTCATGATAATGGAGTGTGGAGAGGTCATTTTTATACTAAAATCCATTGTCCATCACGAACACTCAAAGGATATGGGATAACTTGAAGATGAGAGCTTGACCGCTCATTGCCAAAACTTAAGAATTGTGTTGAAAGTAGAAATTTAGACCTGAGTTAAGCATAGTAGAATATTTTTTTTCGAAACATTTTGAACTAAGAAAAGTTGTTAAATCAAGATAGATTTAATCATCAAAAACCCATTTGAGATTTCATGCCTCCAATCAAAAGTTACGGACAAAGTTCAGAGAGAATGTTTGAAAATCTCCCCCAAAATGTCACTTCTAACTCGTCTTTGAACTTTGTGCATAACTTTTGATTGGAGGCTTGAAATCTCAAATGGGGTTTTGGAGATCAAAGATAGTTTGATTTACCAACTTTTCTGAGTTCAAATTTTTTTGAAAAAACTTATTCTACTATGCCTAGTTGAGGTCTGAATTTATACTTTAAATACAATTCCTGCTTTTCAATTGACCTCATACTAAAATTGTGAAAGATAAAAAATTGCAATGTTAGTGCAATAACTATGCATTGACTCGATGTTGCGTGATTGTTGCACAAGCTTGATATGTCTTAAATAAGCACTAATGTTGCACGAAGTTAGTCACCGATTACTAAACCACTGAAATCGTACATTTTCAATCATGCATAGTTACTGTGTAACTTTAACACTTCAAAGTCAAATATGAATGACATACCTAAACACACCATAATCATAAATGTCAATTTTGTGTTGTAACAATGTTTCCAAATGAATGAATGTGACATGAAAGGAGTGCCCAACGATAATCATGTGATTACTCTTGACAATTCGTGATAGAGGAACTTTGTGATGTAGCAAGGTTCCCAATTTGCTAAATAGAACCATCTATGTTATGCCAATAGATCCAAAACTACTATTTTGGGGATGAGTGCCCCAAAAAATGTTTTTCTTTTCTCTTGAAATTCTATAGTACAATCTCCATACTATAAAAATGTGTGAATACAATTTTAACCCCCTAAAGTTCCAAGTGTACCCTTGACAGACACTTGAAGGTTCAAGCAAGTTCCTATGATCTCAATTTTTGGCATCAATTTTTGAACCTCTTTCTCAAAATAGGAAAACATATCAAACTTTGGGTAATACAAAATTTACTTCAATTGGTGACTGGGAGCTATAGTTATACTATACAAAGCTCAAAATAGCCAAGAATAGGTAAAAAAGAGAAAGAAAATCATTAAATTTTAAAAAAATTCTTGTAGATTACACATCATTCTTTATAAAAAAAATTTAATTCATTCTATTTGGTTTATTGTTGTAAAAGTGATGGAGCATCTTGTTTTGCATGCAAGTATAGCTTCTTCATAAAAAATCAAATTGAATTCGTTTTTGACTCAATTTTAGCAATTTTGAAAAAAAAATCCTTTGGGTTTAGTTTGGTTACAATGACAATCTCGTTTTTTGTATTGGTGTATTGAAATTCCATCTTAAAATTATTAACCAATGAAGTCCCAAAGCCATTTTTTCATCAATAACCACTCAAAACTACCATTTTTGATGCAAACAATAAAAATTTAAACATTTTTTTTGGTATATTTAACCATTAAATCTTGTAGTAGACTAGTATGAGGAATGTATGGAAGAAATTTCAGAAAGTTTGATTGTATTGATTACAAGATATAAGCATTTAAAGTCAAGACAATAAATGTTCTTGCTCCTAGCTTGATTAGATTATAAGACTTTGAATCCTCTTAACTTGAATTTTTTGTACTACATACTACAAATTAACCTTTTTCATGTTGAAGAATTGAGATGAGAGTTTGGAAAAAAAATCCACCTGTCTTCCTATGATTTTTATTCTTTAAAAAATTGTTAAGTTGAAGCATCTATAAGATAGAAGGCAAAACGAAATTGTCGATAGCTTGAAGATGGAATTGAAATACACTACTCCCAATAATAAGATTGTTATAGAAAGCAATCTAAACCATGTTAAATTCTTTTTTTTGAAAAAATCTTCAAATTGAGTTTATAAACAGATCAAATATATTGTTCTTTCAAGAATTTGCTAAGATTTCTTGCAAAACAAGAAACTTTGTATCTTTCATATAATCAAAACTATCATCTGAAAAATTTTTATTGTTTCAAGTTTTAGAAGATTTTTTTGTTGCCCACCTTCACCTATTTTGGGCTTATTGTGATATAACTTTTGTATCTAGGCCCAATTGAAGTAAAAATTATATTCCTAGCAAGCTAATGTGATTTCCTATCTTACAAAAAAGTTTCAAAAGATATTTCAAAAAATTTAGATCATATATACCTACCCAAATCTTCAAGGCTTTGGGGACTTTAGGGAATAAGGATTTAGTTCTTCTTTTGATGTGGTACTTGCTTCCAATTAAGAATTTTTTGAAGAATGAAAATCAAGTTTTTTTTATTTTTTTTATTTTTTCCTTCAAACTTGCAATTAAATTTTTCAACATAAAATTTTCATAATTCAAAATTAATAGTGCAAAAAAATTTAGCTAAGATGATCCACAATCTTATTATCTAGTACAATAAGTTGCCAAATAACTTCTTTTTTCACTTTAAATGTAAATATCTCACAATCTATGATGGTAAGGATTCTAAAATTTCTTCCAAGTATTTTCATACTAGTCTCATTAAAGATCTTGCAATTGAAAATGAATTAAACAAGTAATAATATTTTGCTCTTTGCGTAAGAAATGGTAATTTTGAGTGATTTTTGATGAAAAAATGGTCTCAAGACATTAGGGGTTTAAACTAGAAATCAGCTAATTTCAATTATAGAGGAAATATACTTGTTAGATCCAAATTATTCTATTACTTATATAAATACATTTCATCTTATTTATTACTTTGAAATTTCAAAACTACTTACAAATGAATTAGTTCAAAATATACCATTAACTAAAATGAGTCTAGTAAAATTTGAGATTAAAATTGGTTCAATAGGCACCTCAATTGAAACACATACTTAGGGACTTAGGGCACTTAAAACTATATTAAATATACATTCATTCTTTTGAGATTTAAAAAAAATTTCAAACTTAATTTTTGGTCAAAGATTATAAACAAAATTTGGACAAAGCCTCCTAGTTCCCCAATCCTTGTTTTTATATATATTATAGGTAAGAATTATAGACTATGGGTAAGTAACATTGAAAAGCAAGAGCCTCAAGAGTATTACTTAATATAATGCCAAGCCTAATTACTTGATCACAAACATTTAAATTTGTAATTTTTGACTATTCTAAAGGTTCACAAAGAAGATAGAGGTTTGAGGTCACATATTTTTTTCTATTAGTGATTGTTCTTACTATCAAGGGTGAAAAATAATATCACTATAAAATTAGAGTCACTGTATTTCTTATTTTCTTGGAAGATGTAATATTATGTAGTAATAAAAACCCTTCACGAATTTAAATATATTGTAGATTGTGTGACTTTGACAAATTACTGTTTCACTAATGAGATAGATACATTTAGTAGAGAATAGAGGTTTTGAACATCAAGCTTTAGAGTAATTGCACCTATTATCTATAAACTAGTATTTGACTTTGCTTCCCATTGTGAAATTGTCTAAATGATTGTTGTATCTCAGTGGAAGTGAAAATAAAATTCTATATACCTTTTTTGCATGCATTGTGACTTTAACCTTACAAATAAACTTAGAGTTTCTAAAATACAAAAAATGTATATCCAAAAATGAACCCTAGACTCACATGTTTACATGACATATTTTTTAGGCAATTTACTTGATAGGACAATTTTAGAAACCAATCACAATTAGTTGCAATTATCTAGTTGGGACTAAGTAAGTTACAATGAGTGCACTTACCTAAAGTAAATACTAAAACTTCATATCAAATCTATTTTTTTCCAAGTATTTTGACTATCCAATGAGGAAATCATTTTTGAACCACTAGACTTGGCAATTGACATTATGGATTGGTATCACTAAAGTACAAACTTGTTATAGAAGTGCTCACCCAAAATCTCCACTTATTTTGCCCCTTTTATGTGAGTGGTCCAAATGATTTTATTTTTTAAAAGATTCTTAGAATCCTCAAGATTCATAGTACCAACTCAAGTCATTGCATAAGTTTCTATGCATACTCACAAAACACTAGTACAAATGTACTACGTGTTGAAATGGTTTTGTACTAATTTTGTGTTAGTTTCAACACAATTCATATAGCTTTAACACAAAATTTAGCGCAAAACAATTTCATCCTATGGTAGATATGTGCTAGTGAAATATTCACAATCACACAATCTTCTATGAGAGTTTTCAAAGCTGGAAGCAATGGGTATTTACTTATGTCACTAGATTTCTCTTAAACATCTACCTTTGGAGCTAGGAAATGATTCAACTCCTAGTGGTTGCTCTAGAGAGTTTATATTGGTTTTGGGTGAATGAAAGTAGACATTCAATGTTCTTGTATAGATGGTGCAAAAATGGACAATGGCGCTTATGGTTGAGTATACCTTTATGGATTTAGAAAATGGAGAATTAGAAAAGTTATTACTTTTACTAGAAGGTGCCCTTGAGGTGCATGCTTCCCAAAGTGTCACTTTGGTAAAAAAACATGTAAAAATTTGACCCAATTTTGTGGTTGGTTAATCTTGTAATTTGCTACCTCTTCCTCATAATCTAGTATCTTTGAGTCCAATAAAAAGTTATAAGTTTTTGAATGTGATTTTGTAGTGATAAATAGTGTCTTGTGTTGTCTTCCAAGGTGAAAATTTTAGAATTGACAAAATAATAGCCTTTATGCATTTTACCATGAGTAGTGCCAATGTTGATTCAATGATTTTAATATTTTTTAGTTAATTGACTAGCAATAGAACATTGAAATCATGAAAGCTCAAATCCCACAAAATCACAAAATTGTGGAAGTGAAATGAAGTTTGAAGCCAAAAGAAGCAATCAAAATGACACCTCTCTAATATCACTCTCTCGATCCTTTCTAATAAAACCTCTTTTCAACGGCCATTTTCAAACCCCAATGTATTTATGTAATATCATATAGTCTCAATATGTGATATTACAGAGGTCACTGTGATTTTAGTAGTATGATGATGATGATAGGTGATTACTAAAGGCCATTGTATCAATGTCAAAAGAACACTAGACTAAACTGGTAGTTCATTGCATCATTTTCATTGCATTAATATTTGAATACTTTTAGCACCTAGTAAAAAATGTTATTTTAGCACTCTGGCAATGGTAGCTTTGTATGAATAAAATATATTCTAAAATGATGTAACTACAATATTGGTTTCAATGTTCTTTTGACATCAATGCAATGACTTGTATTATATACTCATCATTAAATTTAAAAAAAAATTAAAATTCTTTGTAAATTCCTTTGATAGCTTTCCTTTGTAAATTCCAAGTTCAAAATAGCTAAGTTACCCACAATAAATTCCAACCTTTTTGCAACAACATTTTGTCTAACTTATACTTAGAATTGAAGTCCTATGAACATGAAACCTTAGGGGTGATTTAGGATGTATGTATTCTAGCACTTTGAAAATCCACAATTTATTCAAAAGTGGTCCAAATAGTACATGCATTGATAATCTAGAATCTCCTTTTGACTCTCAACAAAATCCTCTCAAAAATCCTATAAAAGTTTAAGCAAGTTTAATAATGGGAACTAAGCTCAAATGCTTATTTGGAAGATTTTAGATGTAATTTGTAGTACCTTGGAACCCTTACATTTGGTGGCAAACAAGTAGAAGGATGCACTATACAACTATTATTCCCAATGATAATTACATCAACAACATAAAATATGAGAAGATAGTGAGGGAATGTCACTCACTCACCATATCTATATTTTCATTAGCCCCCTATCTATATTTTTCAAAACATGTTGCATTTCAATCCTTATTGAATCAACAATTGTATCCCATATCGCATACATATATATCCATATGTAGTACCATACTAATATTCCATTCAATGTATCCATATTCTATATAACCCCATATCCCACATCTATATTAGTATCCGTATATCATATCATATTGATATTCTCTATAGCTCCATATCCCATATCTATACTAGCATTCGCACATCGTACTTTATCAATATTTTGTTTTAGAAATTAATATTATTCCATATAGTGTGCCCATATGTATTCCATATATCATACAATAACTACACCTAAAATCAATTGAATAAGCAATTCAGCATGGTTCTTATTTTGTGGGATCTTGTTGGTATTCTAAAGGGGATTCTAGATTCTCTTGGAATGCATTTTTTTGGACACTAAATGAATATTAAACTATGAATTTTCAAAGTGCTGAAAATAGGTGTTTCTAAAACCGACCATAGACTCTCATGAACAGTGGAAATACATTTTAGGCAAGAATATATACTGGTCAGTTTTAGAAGTGGTTGAAATTAAGTGTATCTCCCTTATCCATATCTAAGTTCTTTTTTTCTTTTTTTTCTTTCAAGAAACAATGTGAATTAATAAACTTTTTTGTTTTTGTTTTGGGGTAGGGGGTGAGTGGGCGAGTGGAGGGAGACCGAAATCTTCTTTGAGGGGATAGTACCATAGTGGCTTTACACTTGAGGCCTCGCCTAAATTGCGTGAGCTCATGCTGCAGCTAAGTTAATTATCTTAGAATGGAAAGTGAGCAATTGTGTGAGCAATCTTGCGAGGCAATGAGGATAAGAGTTCCGCAAAGCTGAAGATTATCGTTGAGATGGTGGAAACAACAAAAGCATGGCACGGGATAGTCGAGTTGTTCAGTTGTTGATAAGAGTTTGGAGATGAGAATTGTTCTCATGGATTCAATGTGAAACCCACGGCAGGCAGCTGATGAACGATTATCGTGAGCAAGGAGGACGAGGACGAAGCCAGGTCAGTGGTTGGTAGCTTAGCTCAAAGCCAACTGATCATCTGACTAATGAATGGAGATTGATAATAATTCAACCCACCATTTTTGCATGACATTTGTATGCGGAAGTCTAGTCATCGGGTAGATACTGACCAAAAAAATTCTTTGTTACACCCTAATTCAATTAATGGAATGTTTTTGAGATTTGATGAAAGATTTGGAGTTAAAAAAGCTTTCCTAAATACGCAATTAGAGGTAGAGAGTTTCTGTTTTGATTTGTGTGATCATGGTTCAGATTGGATTTTATTTTGTTTTTCATCTTTCAATTTTTGAAATTGATTAACTTAAATCAACTTCAGTTTGTATTGCTGCATTCAAGAGTCCAAATGAGAATTTTCAATTTTGTTTAGAATTATATAGGTAACTCTATCCCTTGGAAAGAGGTGCCCCCTTCCTGATTGAATAAAATAAAATAAAACACCTGATTGGCCCACCCACACCCCAAAATCAAAACCAAGAAAACATTGATATGGATATGATATATGGTATATGGATGCCAAGTATGAAATACCGATAGTACAATATATGGGTACAAATATAGGTACAAGATAAGGAATACAAGGTTATATAGAATATAAATGTGTTAAACAAAATATTGATACAATATGACATATACATACATACATATACATGATATAGGATACAATTGTTAATCTTGTATTGATTGTAGTATAACATGTTCAAAAAATATATAAATATGGGGGTTAATAAAAATACAAACATGGGGGGACTTAAAATACAAATACAGGGATAATGAAAACACTAATACATGGGGTAGTGACAATTAGCTTAAGAATTTTACTTCGAGAAGGCTCGAGGTTTGTTGATCTTGTTATGTGGGAATGAAAAAAAAGTTTTCACTTCAAACATTATAATCTTTCAATTCACAAGATCAAATGGGCTAAATTTTTTTGGACACAATGGCATGGTAGTCTAATACACTTTTTTATAGTTGAAGTTCAAAGAAATAGTTTTTATTTTCAATTTATAGCAATGCACAAAAAAAATGGCAGTTTTGGACAATTTTTCTTGAAAAACATCCCCAAACTTTTAGGACTTAACAATGCAAGCATGTAAGCATGGAAATGAGAGAATATGAGTCTTGATCAAGCATATGTAGAAGTAGATATTTTACAACCATTGAAGGTGCTTATAACATAAACATCTATAATAAGAAATGTGCATGGATGAATGACCCAAATCAACAAACTCCATATAACTCACTACAAGGCTAGTTAGAAGAACTTTGAACAAGGAAAGTAAACAGAACAAACTAGAAAGAGATGCATGACATGTAGGATAGGCATTGCAAGGAACCCTTTTAGAACCCTACAGTGGGTCGCATAAAAAATACTTAGTGACATCATTCACCCATCATATTATCCTAAATCTGGAAAATGCCAACAATTCAAAATTGATCCAACATTCACTATTGATTTGAAAACCATCCACAATATCCAATAAAATTTAGGATTCTAAAAGAGAATTGGGGAAACACATTGTTTTAAGTCTTCTATGGACTTTTGAAAATATGACTCAATTCAGCCCCTTCAAAATTCTATAACTACTATTTTAAGATCAATATCAAGTAAATCAATCTAATTTCTAAGCACCTCAATCTACACTACAACATGTCATGAATCACTAATACAATAAGAAGAATATTTTCTTCATTAAAAAAGACTAATAAAATGCTATATAGAGTTTTTTGAATTCATATTGCAACTTTAAAAGTCCATAGCTCTTTATTTAAAGAAGGGACCTTTTAAATAATTGCATCATTTTCTTTACATTCAAGTTGAGAATGTATGTTCAAATTTATAGCTACAACAATGTAGTAAATTATCTACAATGTGACTTGCAATACAAAGGTCATTATAAAAACAACATTGTGACTTAAAAAGTGGTCCACTTAACCATGCACACATCCAATAGAGGTTTCTATAATATAGGTATCCTATAATCATGGAAGATTTATATAATATAGAAACCTATAACACATGTGTATAGTCTTATGGTTTAATGATCTTAGGCTCATATAATAGTGCCCCTCCTTTAGGGTTTAACTTAGTTCTTTTTGAATTTCAGATCTTGAATTATATTATAAAATATAATGAAATACAAGGTTAAGAGCCTAAAAAGTAAAATTTAGAAAAAAAATTATCTTCATTCCTAAAAATATTGTTAAGTAGAAGTACGTACAAAATAAAGGGAAAAACTAAATTGTTGATAGTTCTAAGATGGAATTGAAACACATGAATCCCTATAGCAAGGTTGTTCTACCAATCAAAGTTAACCCTATGGAACATTTTTTGGGATATATGTGAAAATTGAGCTTAAAAACAAACCCAATACATGTTTTTTAAGAAGATACTTTCAACAAAACAAGATGATCCATAACTTTCTCATAACTTATTCAAATGGAACAAATTAAATCTTTCTATATAGGCAAAAATCTTATTTTTATTTTTCATTTTTTCATTTGTTTACTCTTGATTATTTTGATCTTTTTGTGACATAATTTTTGCTCAAATACACCAATAGAAATTTAAAAAATTATATTTAAGAAAATCTTATATGTTTCTCTACTATGAAAAAAGTAAAAAATAAAATTCAAAAATTATGATCATAGGAACATGCCTGAATTGTCAAGTGTCCTCTAAGGGGGGCTTGGGAAATTATGGGATAAGAAGAACATGCTTTCTAAAATGTAGTCATTTTATGCCTCCTTGGATGGTTATTTGTATGAATACATCACAAATTAAGTTCAATACTAAATTAACCCCTCACCACCCAAGGCTTGAATAGGTTCAAAAACAACATTTCTTTTGAAGTGTTATAGATATGATTTTCATTGAGTTATAGAAATCTCAACCTCACAATCGTGTAGTGCACTTAATGTAGATGACGTGCATCAAATTTGGTATCATTTGACCGCATAGATTGCAAGATTATAATGTTTTAGTGTTGACAAAGGATGCTGAATTTTTCCTAAAAATACATTTGGAGGTGAAATTCAATTTCTAAATCTACTCAAATGAAGAAACTTTAACCTATAAAGTGATTCATAATCAGCATAAAATCACATTGATGAAAATAACTATCATTCAATTGACTCATTGTATTTGCAAAATGACTTTGAAATGTCAAAAAATAGCAAGAAAAGTTGCAAAAAATACATCAAAAACTGAACCTCCTTCTAATAAAATGCTTCTAATTCACTCATAACTTCTTGGATTGATATGAAATTCAATACACACAAACTAGACTAGTATGCGCAACTTTTCCAACAAAAATTATTCAAAACGAACATTGTTTAAAGAAGAAACAAGCCATTGAAGTTCATTGTAATCCAAAAATGTCGAGATTTTGAACTTCGAATTGATCCCAGACATTTAAAACCACCTGTATTGATATGAAAATTCTACCCCCAACAACTAGACTTCAAGTGGAACATAACCCAACAAATTTTATTGAAAATAAACTCTGGATGAAGGAGATACAAGCCCCCGAAGTTGCAGCCATCAAATGCAGTTTGGTGAACTCAAATTGAACTTGTGAACTTCAATTGGCTTCCAAAAATTCAGTAACTCTTGGATTGATTTGAAAATTTTACCACACAAACTAGAAGATAGAGTACAAATTTTCCAAAAAGTTTTATTGAATTCGGAAATTAGATGCAAAAGTTACAGCACTTCAAATTTCACCTGAGGACACTTTTGGTCCCCTTGGGCGGTAAGGGGTTAAGTCAATTAGAGAAAGACTATGAAAAATGCAAGGCCTTTGCACACTAACTAAGGTAGATACACCCCAAAGTGCCACAAATTGGTACTGTGCATTGTTACTATTATTGGGTTGAAGAAATTTTTATATTTCCTTGTTGGCAAGAGAAAAGAGGTTCCAATGCACCAAGGAACACATCATTTGGATATTATATACAAAATTCATTCACAGTCAAAGTTTGTTTTTAAAAGCGCTCTATGCAAATAGGTACATAACTGAATTTAGGAATGTTCACCTGTTGTAGATGGCGTACGTGAATTTTGGTTGAATGCAATTCAATATGAGTGAACATTGGATGAAAGACTACTGAAAATCAAAGTTTATTGTACACCATCACAAATTGATTTTTTTAACCCCTGAAGTTCCAAGGCCATTTTTTTAGTATGAAAAACAACTTAAAAAGGGGAATGGGATTGAAGCATCTGTCTCCATGGGCTGGCCGGAATTGAAGATCTTTTTGTCCCCGACTGGAAATCTCCATTTCATTGATTCATGTGAGGCAATCTAGTACGTTGATTCTGTTCCTCCGTTTAGTAGGTGAGGAGCATCCTTGTCAGGCTTGGACTTCCATAACCTGGTTTCCAAAGTATTTAATTGTAGTGTGACAGTGGAATGTTGGTAGCAAGCCAGCTGCACAGCTCTGCTCCAGCAGGTTGCTTGTCCCTAATAACTTACTTACAAATAAAAACTACAAACCAAACAAAGGGACTGGCAAATCAGGCATGAACTCAATATTTCTGATAAATTTGCCTGTCATTGTTTCAGGAAATCTGAGATCCACAAAGAACTGGAGACTGGGTAGTGGGTACTGGGGGTAGTAAGCTTAGTAGCAGCACACCACCAACAATTCTGAAGACACTAGTACAACCACAGCTGCAATGTTGTGAAACTTGCTGGAAGTTAACATGTAAGGATTATGGAGTTTCCAAGTACATCGTAATAAGCTTCCTAATGTGACAGTCCATAAAAGAAAGGTTTTCAAGCTGATGAAGGCTTGTATTTTATATTCTTTGCAATGAAATTTTGTTTCATTCATGTCAAAAAAAACCCAAAAAACTGATGAAGGCTCCTCAATAACTTAAACTTACCAGAGATAAAAGCTTCTGTTCAAAGTACTGGACTCCACTCAGGTGATAATTGAGGTTCTAAAAATTGAAAGGTGACAAATGCTAGTTAACCCTTAACCCCTCAAGGCCTAAGCAGTTTCTGTACTTTTTCACAGGTTTGAACTTTGATTGACAATATGCATTGTACATCAAGCTTATTTCATGATGTCAATTGTATTTTTGAACTTCCCCATTGAATATGAACATTGTAATATAAATTCACTTGGATATACTTTTTAGAATGTAGGAAAATGAAGTTATAACTTTGACCTGTTCAACAGGTGAGAGGCCCAAAACAGGCTTCTTGGGCCTCGAGGGGTTAACCCCTCATTGCCTAAGGCCTGATGAGGTTCAAAAACATTATTGCTTTTGAAGTGCTATAACTTAGAGATCTAAATGTCACTAAGTTATAGAGATCTCAACCATACAATCTTGAAGTACATATGTTGTAGATGATGTGAATCAAATTTGGAGTCATTTGGCCAACATAGATTGCAAGATTATAGTGTTGTAGTGTTGAAAAAGGATGCTCAAATTTTCCTAAAAACACATTTGTAGGTGAATTTGATTTCTAAACCTATTCAAATGAATTTTTTTTTCACTATAAGTGATTCAAAACAAGCATACAAACACATTGTTGAAAAACAAATACCATTAAGTTGACTCATTGTGTTTGCAAAACAACTTCAAAATAGCAAAAAATAGCAACAAAAGTTGTAGAAAAAACACATCAAAAACTAAACCTCCTACTAAAATGTTTCTCAACCACTCATAACTTCTTGGATTGATATGAAATTTTATCCACACAAACTAGACTAGTATGTGCAACTTTTTCAAAAACATTTATTGGAAATGAACAATGTATGAAGAAGAAACAAGCTGCCAAAGTTCACCTTAATCCCAAATTGTCCAAACTTTGAACTTCGAATTGCTCCTAGACATTCAAAACAACTTTGATTGACATGAAAATTCTGCTACAGCAACTAGACTTCAAGGGGAACATAACCCAACAAATTTTTATTGAAAACAAACATTGGATGAAGGAGATACAAGCCCCCAAAGTTGCAGCCATCAAATGCAATGCAGTTTGGTGAGCTCAAATTGAACTTGTGAACTTCAATTGGCTTCCAAAAATCATTTCATCTTGGATTGATCTGAAAAATTAACAACACAAACTAGAAGAGAGAGCGCAAATTTCTCAACTAGTTTTATTGAATTTGGACATCCAATGCAAAAGCTATAGCACTTTGAATTGGGCTTGAAACTATGGGAGGACGCTTTTGGTCCCCTTCAACAATGAGGGTTTAACCTATGAGAGAACTCCCCCACTTTTCACACAAAATTCCAAAGATAAACATGTGCACTTTTGCCTTATATAGGAGGACTCTTTGTCATCCATTAGACATGTTACGGCAACAATGTTATGGCAAGGTTAAACAAACCAAGCCCAAGAGTCTTAGTTTTTAGAGAATCTTTATTAAAACTTTTCCAGTATTCAACTATTGGTACATGTGAACTTCTTGATATCATTCTCTTTGTCTTCACAAGATGCATCTATCAATATAGGTCTTGGATATTTGAACCACAATTTGAGCTTGTAGTTTTTGCATTGGAAAGTTTGATAAGAAAAAAATTTGAGCTACATGATGCCCATATAAGAGAGATTCTGACATCCAAGTTCATGCAAACCTTTGAGGATCTCAAATGTCTTTTTGGAGGTTAGCCTTGGAACGTTTGATAAAAGATGTTTTGTGTTTTTTGGATGATTTCATGGAGGCCTCAAAGATAGAAAAAAAATTCATGTAATTTTGTGGAAGGATTTGTTTTAGCCCAATTCAATGAAAAATGTTGGAAATTCCCTCTTAATGATATAATTTGGCTTTTCCTACATGAGAAAATGGCAAGTCCATGGATCACTAGCTAAGTAGTGTATTTTGGCAATTTGTGCTCCTTTCTCTTGATTTGAATCTTAGCCATATAAGTGATCATTTTGGAATTGAGCTATAATCAAGGGAGGGAAAAAAAACTTCAAAAAGCAAAGATTGGAGTAAGAGATGCAAAGCATGCAAAGACAGAGAAGGTGAAACATTTGCATTTTTGTCTTATAAAGAAGGATTCCCTATCATCCAATAAATACTTAGAGCACCGCCATTGTGAAGCCACAAACTCTCAAAAGTGGGAGTGGCGTGTCAGACTTTGCTCACCTCCCTCACCCCACAACCACACTCCCTCCAACATCACATGCTAGTGTGCCCTAGTCTATGACATGCAAGCTAGTTAGAGCTTGAGCATTTAATAAAAAGTGAGCATGAAAACATGATAATCGATGCAAAAGTTGTCAATCCAAGGCTCTCTGTAAATTTGACGGTATACAAGAAGTTGTGGGAAAATTAGCCAAATATCCTATGCCTAGTGGTTTAAAGTCTATATGTTGTCCCACAGTGGAGGGAGATTGGGCCCCTATGCCTGGCCTATAGCATCTAGGTCATCCAAGTAAATCCAGTTTAAAACTCACACTCTAATTAAAGTCAACTTTGTTGACTATATAAAAGCAATTTTGAAAATAAAAAATCTTCTAACCTTCAAGTATTATAATCTTACAATCTTTGGAGTCAAAGATTTTTTGAATTTTTTTCACATGTTCTTAATGTTTGTCTCTATATTATTATCATTTGGGTTCCCCCAAAATATATTCCACAATGCACAATAAATCATCAAAAAAATTCTTGCATATTGTCAAATTACATGATCTCATATTGCAAGTTGATTTAGAGTAATGTATCCCCATTATTTGCTTCCAACATTTTGCATGAGTGTATATGACAAGATGCACTAATGGATGGTCTAAATTCTTGATTTTATATAAAAAAATAATAATGTAATCCAAGAAGGCTTAAATTTTGTTGACCCTCTCTAGGAAGGTAAAATTTTTTTTGTTAAAACTTCAAATGTTATTATCTTGCAATCCGTGTAGTTAGTTGGACTAAAAACATTTCCACACATTTTAATCATTTTCTATTATAATTATTTTTTAAAATTTTGATTTTCAAGATTTGCTAATGCACCAAAATGGGTTGTTATTTAGACATTTTCACTTGATAAACACTCTCATTCCTTTAAGAATAAAATGAATAATCATTTTTATTATATTATATTAGAAATTGAAGGGATATTACTCTTTACTTTAGTATAAACTATTTGGACATTGTATAAGAAAGTTATGAATTTTTACACTATTGTCTCTAGGAATTCCAAGAACCAACAATTGTCTCTTATAGACTTTCTTCTTTTGATTGTGTACATCTTGTGTAATTAGCATCTAGAAAAAAGTGTCACTCCTCAATCCAAATGTAGGTGTCACATTTTAGGTTGTGTTTATATGGATGTACATACCTTTTTTGTGTCTTCCATTCAAAAATCGATGCTTTAACAACCCCTTTTTGCTATGTATATGATGAGAATTGGTTGTGTATTTTAGGTGCTTGATCAAACTCTAAACGTTTTAGAAAACAATGTTGAAAGTTGGGCTCATGGTTAGATGTCTGAATCTTTCTTATGAAATTTTTTAAGATCAAAATGTAGGGTGGGTAGTCTTCATGGGACATAGATATTTAAATAGTTAGATGGTATGTTTTCAAGTGACTTTAAATTTTGGAATTTTTTTCTTTAGAACATTTTTGTAATGTGATTTATATTTCTCTAATATACAGGTAGTGATATTTTCCTTTCTAAGCCACACCTTATGTAGAATTTTGGTTCAAATAGGTAATACATTTTCATGTCACTTGTGCACATATTAATTACCTATTTTGGGGTGGGGTGGGGTTGTCTTGTACTTGAATATCCTCAAAATAACATATCCTTTTGTATTTAATGTAACTTTCTAAAGTGTAACCATTATGATATGAGAAATAGTATTTCTATATTCAAATCAATGCTATTTATTTCTAAAATCTCCCAAAAATTAATTTTATTTTCTATCAATTTTTTAAATTAGAAAAAGACAACTAAACTTCTTTGAAAAGGCTAATGAAAACTTGTTAGAAGTTCAAGCATTCTAGTCATTCAATTAGCAGGCTTTCCATTCTAAACTTTTAAAAAAACGTACTTGAATAAGTTAGGAAAAATATTCTACAAATGGATTAATCAATTTAATGATGAAGATTTAAGCCTTGCTCTAGGGAAAGGTTCAAAAGTATTTAAAATAACTATGGGCCTCAAAATTCTACATAAATTTTGTAGTTAATCTAGGAAATTATAATTTCAATTAATCTCATTGAAAATAGGGTTAAGATTTTCCAATTACCTTTTCAAAAATTCACTAAGACTAATGATTCATCATTTTTTTCTAACACTACCTATTCCATCAAATATTTATAAATAAATAAATTCAAAGATGAATTCTCAAAAAACATAAGGTATTCATTTGAAACCTTTGTAGCTTATTTTTATTTTTTCAAACTTGATTCTTTACAACAAGGGTGTATTATTTTGATTTTCTTACAAGGTACAAGTAGCAACTAATAATTCTATTAATTTTTCAATCCCCCCCCTAAAATATCCATGGTAACCATGTGGTATGATTACCTCCATCAAGCTGAATTTAAGCCTTTGTATTATTGATTGATGATACTCAAGTATTTATAATATGTGAAGAAATATGTTCTCTACATATGGTTGTCTTTTCAAAAACATTAATGGAACAAAAAAATTGTTGTAATTTTAAAATGTGAGATGCGTAAATAAAAGAATATCAAATATGATATATACTAAAATAATTTGTTATTTTTTTACCAACAACAGAGGTTAAAGTGATAATCAATAGTATAAAATTAATTGAATATTTCAAAAAGAAAAAACAACGAAAATCCTTTTATCTTAGGAAATTTGTATTTTATTACACAAAGTTTTTAATTGCAATAATTTGGAAATTTTCTACCTTTGAATCAAATGTCAAAATGAATAGTTTAAAAATTACAATTAGGTTTGAACAAGGCAATTCTAGTTTCGGATATTAGGGCCTTCAGAGGTTGATTATCAGCCTCTAACCATAAGTTAAACCAATGTTTCTCAAGGAGATTGGCTAGTTTGCCATGTTGACACTTTAGAAAATGAATTTTTTTTCATAGAAAGACAAACATGAGAAATAAAGAGAGCATTTGAAATTTCATTTTTTTGATAGTATGAATTTGTTAAGAATTTTTGAAGTATGCAACCCAAATGGTTCAAAACAGTCTGTAGACTACCCCCAAACCATCAAAAAGAGTGCTCATAATGGTCATCTGATCTCCTAAAGCAATCACTATTTCCTTGTATGGTTGCAACATTTTCTAACGTGGATATGACATGATGGAATAAAAAAGTTAGTTCTTATAATGACTTTACACCACAAAGGTGGAAGTTCCTAAATTAGTCTCTAATAACTCCATCACCATCATACAAAGCATTGATTTTAGCCATTAACCCACCTAATGAAGTCCTAACCTCTTTAATTAGAAAAAATCTCCCATGGATTGATAGAAAATTGTAATGGATCGTTTAGTAGATGTCTGCATTAGAGAGTTGGATTGTCATGGACTAGTTTACCTTATGTCCTTGTATTTTTAATCTATACCTTTCCCTTCATCACAAATTTTCTCATCATATACTACTTTTGAATTTATTTTCAAATTGTATAAAATATCATGTATTTTGTAAATTATGTAAATTTCATATCATTTGTGAAGGTTTGAAATAATCATTGATTTTTGAAGAAAACAAAAAATAAAATTCACATCAAATGTAAAATGAATTATAGAAAAAATGGAATTTTTTTTCATAGGAGCATACTAGAATGATAGAATACTTGCAAAGTAAAGTCTTTAGAATCTATATTATACAAATGTTAAAGAGTAGTACCACAAGAATCTACCCAAAAGTTGGTGGATGAAAATTTGCATTTTTGTGTGCTTAGAATGTGATTGTATACACCTATTGTTCCAAATTTGAACCAAATTTGTTCCTAAAAGACCATCATGTTTAGAGGACCCAACTTTTATATTCATCTTCAAAAAATTTGTAAAATGGAAAGGGCCCTCAATGAAAGAAAAAAAATAATATGCTAACAACTTTTGCAAGAAATTGAATATTGTTAATTCACAATAGTGAAACTTTTCTAGTAAAAAATTCATATCCTATATTTTCATTTTCATTTGAAAAATTTCAAAATTGAGAGCAAAAGAAGATTTTTTATGTTTTGTCTACCTTCATTTGCCCACAAAATAAAACTCCTCATAACTTTTACCTCGTTGTTTGGAATCGAATGGTGCAAATTTTTTGAGTAGTTATCAATCTATACGATCCCCAAAACATTAATTCATGTTTTTTAGAATATACTTATTGTTGCGTGGATTGACATTGAAATTAAAAAAACTTTATAACTTTTGCAATAGTTCTTGGAATGACGTGAAACATAGCTTCTTATTTAGATTATGATGAATAGAATCCATTATAAGAATTTAATGCAAAACTTCGAAATTATGAAGACTACAACACTTACTTGAGTTCTCCAAAACCCCAAAATGGGCTCCTTGGTCCTTTAGAGGTTAAGGAGTTAATTTTGATTATAAAATATGAAATCTATGGCAAATATTAGTTAGAAGTTGTCAAAATTGACCCTTCTTGGTAAATTGCTTTGGAGCTAGAATCATAGCCACTTTGGGCCCTTCTAAACTTTATTTTACTAAGGATTTCAAAACAAACAAACAAACTTTATTTTACTTACAAATGGCTTAACCCCTCAGGGCCCAAGCAATTTGTTTACTTTTTCACAAGTTTGAACTTTGATTGACAATATGCATTGTACATTGAGCTTATTACATGATGTCAATTGTACCTTTGAACTTCTTTGTTCAATATGAACAACATAATATGTAATTCATTTAGATATACTTTTTAGAATGTAGGGAAATGAAGTTATAACTTTGACCTCTTGAATAGGTGAGAGGCCCAAAACAAGCTCTTTGGGCCTTCAGGGGTTAACCCCTAAATGCCCAAATTACTTTTTTTGGCAATACAACGATTTTGGGCAACTCACTACAAATGGAACTTTTTTTTTTCTTTTAAATTTTCACACAAGGTGTGCATGAGGAATAGCTTTAAGGCTCAACAATTTTTATAACTTTTGACTACATGATTATAAAGTTATTGCATTATATGACTACACTATTATTTTCATTGATCTTTGGGCAACCCAAAAATTTCTTAAAAAAACACTTTTTTAAGAAATACAAATTTGAAATGGGTTTTCTAGATTTATATGTACATGGAAAGCTTTGAATCATTCCATTTTGATTCATGAGATGAAAGTTATGAGGAGTTTTAGTTTGTAGGCAGTTTTAGATTCTCTACTCTAAAATAACCTTTGAAGTCCTTCATTTAACTCATTTTTCAATATTTTTTGAAAAAATAAAATCGTAGGATTTAGATTGTTCATTACAACATTACAACTATCAGGATTGGCATTTTTCAATTCCATAACAAAATTCTTCACAATTTAATATTTTGAATCATTATCTACTTCTTTGTACCTACTTTTTTTTCCTATATCTTGCATAATTTCAAAGGGTCTAAATTTTTTTCAAGCATGTAACCAACTTGCCTTGAAGAATGAATCCAAAGAGTAACCACCATTTTGAAATTTTTTGCATACAAATGTGGCCTTGTGAAGTGCAACTGCCCATTTTTTCATAGGGCCAAAAAATGTTTTTTTTGCCAAATCAATGTTAATATCTTACAATCTACACAGTTGAAATTTCTGAAATTTTTTCTGCATCTTCTCAAATCAGTTTAGTACAAAATCTTACAGTTACATGTGTGCAAAAATGTTTTTTTTCCTAAAATTTGGTACTTGTACTGAAAATGACAGTTTTGGAGTGTTTTTGGTGAAAACATAGTCAAAAGCATTCAGGGGTTAGATAATAGTATGATCACATGATATGTGTATTAGTAGATTTTTTTTAAATGAATAGAAGACATTCAATTAAAAAGCATTGTCATATGAAAGCCAAACAGGCATTTCAAGCTTAGTCTTCTCAATGTCCCAATTTCTTCAATCACTCGAGCATGTTTGGACGACTCGAGCATTGCACAAATCACCTCTCCCAATCATATAGTCATATAGTAACCCGTGAAGACTGAGGCATGTGGTACTAGGCAATGTGGTCATTTTCGTAAAATACAAATTTGTGTGTTCATCCCCCTCCTTTCATGAGAGTACTTAACTTCCTACAGCAATCGAGTAAGTTAAGTTAATTATTTGCTGAAAATTGTAGTATCACTTCAGCCCTTGCGAGCAAGTCACTTCAGTAACAAAATGTCAGATCCCAGTACAAATTGGGTTGCAAATTTTCAGAGTCAGGGAAGTACTTGGAGGATCGAGCTTAAGCTTATCACTGAGCTAAGCAGACTCAGGCTGTCACAGTGTGTACCTTAAGTACACCAAATCACATCACCCTTGTGTCCACACTCAAGCTCCAAACAAGTGGCCTAGAGTCGTAGACTGAGAGGACCTTATTTCAGAACTTGAATGTACACCACTAACATAATTTAGCCCACAATGGTCTTGCTCCCATTTCGTCTAGAATGGGCGAGTTTACCTTATTCTCACAAGACCCACATGGAAAAAGGCCCCCCAACTAGGCTCTTGCAATAGGTACTAAGAATTTGAGTTGAATCTATATATAACATTGTTAACTAGCCTAAACCTTTCTCCCTTGGATGAGGGATAATGTCTCCCTATATGCTTAGGATTGAATATAGTTAGTCTATAGAGAATCATTGACTAGCTAGGAAGTTGCAATGCCCGTGTCATTGGTTGAGTGGAAAGTTGCAAAAAAGTCATTGATTGACTTATGAAGTTGCCATGATGGAGGCTCCTACTTCCTGTAGAAGCAAAAGGGATTGCCTCCCTCTATTGGTTAACAATGTTATGTAAAAACATTGTAAGGCCTCATAATAGTCAAAGGTCCGGGTGCAAAAACTCTAGAGTGTAGATTTGGTGTATCTCTAACATTGTTTGGTCTTCCCTACAAGAGGTTGGTTCCCTACTTCAGAGCATTGTGAGCTATTGGGGAGGTGCCACGTGGTTGTTGGAAGTAGGACAAAGGCAGGTGACTTGATGTAGACCTCAAGAAAAAATCTAGGGCTGGCCTTCTATGTCATAAATTGGGAGCCACTTTTCTTGAGTATGGGTGTGGGTACTTTTACAAATTTCCATCTTCTTATCAACACATTAATAGGAAGGTGTTAACAACTTACAACATTAAGCTCATGTTCTTACCATGTTCAAACTAATTACCTAGGTTGTATATTGGTAAAATCATCACATCAAAAATCATCCATGTATTAAACATACGAGCATGATTCCTATTTTTAAACTATTTTACCTTTGGTTGAATATAATTGTTCACTAAAACATGATTCTAGATCTTTATTTTTTTTATTTTATTATCTTATATTATTTTTCAATATATAATTTCTTTTGAATTACTTTTAAAGAAGAACATCAATCACTATTGCATACAAGAGGGGGAACAAAGTTCAAAAACCAAGGAGACATGGACCAATAGGTAATGTGAGAATTTCCACTAAATAAATGCAATTGAAGAACCACAAAGAATTCTTCTATACTCAGTAATAAATGGAAAAATTTGATGCTCTTGTAGCTTGTATTTCTTGAAGACATATAAATGATCTATGAATTCTTAACTTGGTGATCATAGATGTATCCAAAGCCAAAACCATGCTCATATCAGAAATCTTTACTTATGGATAAGAATCTCATATTAGTAGAAGGTCAAAATTATTTGTTTACTTAGACTTCTTTAACCCCTAAAAGGACCAAGTGGTCATTGAACAACTTTTGAAAATTCGAGTAGGTTCCTACAAACTAAATTTTAAATGGATCTTTTATGTGATAGAATTTTTGGATCAAAAATTATGTTGCCTAATTTTTTTAGGCGAGGGGGGCAATTTTGGATAGCATGTGCAAAAATTCCACCTCTACTTCTAAAATTTGGAAAGTACATAACTCATACAATATTGGATGCAATTGTAATATACAAACCGTTAGTATCGCAAAACCTCATTCTAAGAAGAATTGAAGTTTGATGACCTTGTTTAGTAGGCTTGGGAAAAAAATTCTTTTAACTTCAAATGCTATATTCTTTCAATCCATGTAATCAAAGCTTTTGAAAAAAATTCCACACATTCCTATGGTAATCTAGTACAAAGTTGTCAATGATGCTAGCATATGAGCATGTATGTGAGCCTACGAGCCTTGAACCTAGTTGTAGGTATGTAACTACAACCATTTGAAGGTGTTTATAGCATATGTACCTATAATGTAGGTACACTATAACATGGCCAAAGAGTCTACAACATAGGTACCTATAATATAAACATCTATAATCATAGAAAGTGTTTATAATATAGACTCCCAGCTTCATGGGCTTTAGATTCTATGCTCACATGCTAGTACTCCCCTAAAGTTGTAAGGTTGAACTTCCCCAAAAAACTCTTTTTTAATTGTTTTCTCACTAACTTGAAAAGTGACATTTTTTTGGCAATTTGTGCTTGAAATGTACTCCAATCCTGTAAAGGTAAATCTAACTCTATCTTCTATGAAATTTTGGAGTATTTTTCTTACTAGTTATACTCTCATTGAGTATAGAACACTTACATGTAATTCAAACTATTTGGCTTTGAGTATGGCTAATTTTATGCAAACAAACTAAAGAATGTAGAATGTACTTCCTCTATAATGACCAATAAATCAATTGTTGTTATTCATGACAATGGACAAACAATCACTAGTATCAAGAGGTTTTGAAGCATAGCCCGTATCTTAATTTATACATATTATATCAAGTACATTTGACTTATCCTCAAATGATTGCATTTTTGGAACATTCAAATTGCAACCTCAAACCTTGTATTTTCACCATAAAAACAATTCATTTTGAGTCTTGGCATGGTCTCAACATGTGAGGAAGAAATAGTTCAAAAATTGTTTTAGTCATCTTTCTTAGTGTGATAAGAGCCATGGCAATGATTATAATATATTTTTGATTTATTTTAATGGTAGACTTAATAAGTAAAAAATATTGTTTAAAACTTGATAAATACACATTGTCTTAGATAGAGAGGTATTATTTCATTTTAACAATAATTACACTTTCTACTATAAAAATAATATAACCATCAACGAAATTAAAAATAAAATGATAAAAAATGGAATATTTTCAATTTTGTTGATTTTTATAGTCTCACTTATAAAACCTAGAGGACAATCAAACATCATCCATTTCATGTAGGGTTACAAGTAATTGATTCAACTATTTTGAGCCTTGGTGATTTTTTGTGAGGCTAGTGTAAAATGAAGAGAGTTGGTGATTCCATTTTGAGTAGATGATGAAGTTAGAGAGTCAAGATAATTAGCCATGGTTTTAACATAAGGAACCTTTTAAATCATTTTATAAAAAACACATTTACCACATATTGGCTTCAATTGTTCAAGTGTTAAAATACATGATTAATCATTGTATTAATGTATATTATATTAGTAACAAATTTGTGACAATTATTTACTTTAAAAAATTGATGTTCTTAGGAAATTCAAAGGAAAAACTCCAAATGTTAGAAAGAGAGAGTTGTAGTACTTTATATGTATAGTTGCCACACTTAATAGCATTAATGTAAATTGATCAATTATAGTAGCACTAAATTTTATATTATTTTTTCATTAGTTTCCAATTTAGATTAATCTTAAAGAAAAAAATAATTGTTGCAACATAAAAGACTTAATAAAGGATTGACTTCAACTACTATGATAATATATGAAATTCATGTGACATTGTAATCTAAACATGTCAACGATATTATGGGAAACCATAATCTATAGGTCAAAATAAGTACTTGATGTTTCTTGTTTGCTTTATAGAATTCTTCAACCAAATGAATCAAGTGCTAGTGCTCATATATTGTCCTTCAATAATATCACCTTTTTTTTCTTTATAGAAATAAAGTTGTGTAAATGTATGCAATGGCAAAATTCTAAGTACTATTGAAGTTATTGCAATCCACTAATAATTGGATGTTTGCAAAATTATGTATATGACCATAAATTTGCAAAATGAAATTGCTTTAAGTGGACAAAACTTTGAATTGTGTTAGTAGGCAATTAAACCTATAAGATGCCATTCACCAATACAAGAACAATTTGAAACTTCTTTTAGACTAATTAAATTGGATGACATATCAATAAGATGTTTGTTTTCCAATGATAAACAAGTATATTGCAGAATTACAATCTACTTTTATGAAGGAGAATATTGATTGTCTTGCCACCTTTTTAAAACATTTTGATGTCTTGGAGACTTGAACTAGTAAATGAATGGCTTAGTGCATGCTTACATTTGTTTGAATAAGTTTCAATGACAAAAATTTGAGGCATGTATAAAATTTTATAAATTTGCAAACAAATATCTAAATAAAATAAAATAAAAATTATTGGAAAATTTATAGTTCATTTTGAAAGCTAGAATGCTATAGTTAGATTTTTGAATAATTTAAAAATTAAAGAATTGCTTGTTAAAAAGTTGAAATTCCAACTTCAAACTATTTTGACACTCAAGTGTTGAAATTGACTTGGGGGGATGGTAGTCAAATATAGATTTTGAATGTGTTGGGGTGAATGTTTCATGAGAAAGGGATATAACCCATTCTTTGTATTTTTGCAAACCTTTGAAATGCATCCATATGTCACAAACAACTTGTATTAAATTTTGGTGGTAATTAAAGGCAAAGTAAGAAATCTACTAGTTTTAGCTATAGAACTTCAAATTTTAACCTTTTTTTCCACATATTATAGTTCTGCATGAAGTAATCTTTGATGTGATTACTTAGATTTGAACAAGAAAGCTTGTCTTTTTGAATAAACTTGCAATCTCTATAGTTTTGAAAATTTGGATGAAGATTCCATCCAGAAAGCCATTCTAACTCAATTATACACATAGATGTAAGTTGAAAAATGGCCCCACACATGGTCAATACGTTATGAAAGTGTTTTCCAATTTACTATAAGATAATGAAACTAGATTTTGTGAAATTTACAAATAGAAATTTTCGCTATGAAAGCAAACCATGAGAGAAAAAATCATTCACATTTAAAACTCATTATCTCCTAAATTATGTGGAATAAGGGATTGTAAATTTTTTAATCCATGTAAAAGGTGGTAACACATGTCTTTTTGAATGCTATGGGCTTCTATTTTATATTTTCATATTGGCCCTGGAAAAGTATTTTTGACAAGAGATGAACAATTGACATGGATGATTTCAAAGAAGCGATTTTTGTAAGTGAACTTGATACACTCCAAAACAATCAAGGCATTAATAGGTCAATGGGACAAGATCACTCAATCCTGTTTATCTTAATCCCTCAAGGTTGAAAGAGCCATTTTTTGACCTCTTACCTATTCAACAAGTCAAAGTTATAATTTCCTATTCCTACATTCTAGAAGTATATATCTAAATGGATTTCATATTGTGATGCTCATATTGAACTAGGAAGATCAAATTGAAGTAGAATTGACATCATGTAATAAACTTGATGTACAATATGCATTGTCAATCAAAGTACAAGCTTATGAAAAAGTGCAGATATTGCTTTGGCCTTGAGGGGTTAACTGCTTCGGGACCAAAGTGTAGTCCAAATTTCCAAAATAAAAAAGATGAATTATAAAATGAAACTTAGAATAATAATTTAATAATGATTTTTAAACAAAATTTGTAAAACATAATCTGCAAATATTCCCATATGGTGAAATCAACTTATGCACAAACCATTCTTTTTCTGTAAAAGTTGAATCCAAAAAATTGAAAATTCTTTCTAGAATTACTTGTAAATTGAATATTTTTAATTTTCACAATTTTTTTAAATTTCAAATTATTAAATTTTCATCACAATGATTCTTAAAGGTTTTTATTTTATTTTTCATTATAGTTATGTGTATAGACTCCTATGCTTATGTGCACATGATTGTAGGCTCACATAATAGGAAGCATGAGTCCAAACCTACTAGTACCCTTTGAATTCTAGAATATTTGCAAAACAAAGTCTTTAGAATCAATATCATACAAATGTTAAACACATTACTAACACAAGAATCTTCTAAAAATGATGGACTAGAAAACACATTTTGTGCACTTAAAGATGTATTTGCAATTTTGCACTCATCCATTGTTCAAAATTTGAATGCTTGGTCTCAAAGGGGTTAATTATGGTGATTTTTGATGATTCTAATTTTACTTATTTATTAAATTCATTTTTGAAGGGTCATTTTTTGACCTAGAAGAGTTATTTTTTGAAGTGAAACATACATGTACCCTTTGAATTATAGAATATGTGTAAAACACATCCTTCAACATCTATACCATACAAATGTTAAAGAAATAACTCAAGAATACTTTATAAAAAAATGGATGAAAAATCATAATTTTATGTGCTTAGGATGTCTTTGTGTTCCTTTGTGTTTGAACATCTAGTCCTTTAGGGTTAATTATTTTACCATGTCATGCCATCTTATGAATATAATGTAGAAGACTCTATTTGTACTTCAATTTTGAAGCCACCCAATTGGTGCCTCCAAAATATCACTAGTAACACATTTCAATTTTTGTTTTCTTGTTTACAAAAGTTCCTTACAAGGATAAAATGTAGTAGCCCCCAACTAAAAAATAGCTTCAAGATTGACATCATAGAGACAAAAGACAAGATTGACTCAAAGACCCCAAACTAGATGGTTTTGTCGCCACCAACCTATCAAAAATCCATTCCAAACTTTCTAAGTGTACAATACTAGGACATTAAAGTTAATCATAAAGGTCGTTACTCACCTTCTTAGGGCTTCCTACCATGTGAGCCGGGCAGGTAGAAATAGCACTAGAAGATAGTAAGATCCCACTGATTGTCTTGCCTACCTCGGTGAGCAGAAAAGGAGGATTTCAAATTTCACTGAAATCGGTGGGCAACCCCATCGGTGAAAATTGGTCAATCTTGAAGCAATCAATACATGTGAATTCTAATCCTAACTCAATCTCTCCATCCACCAGGTCCACATAACTTATGTACTAGTGTATTTGCAAACTTTGACCCTGTAGCTCTCCCAACAAACTTTACCTGCCTGCCCCACAGGCTTCTCATTCTCATCTCGTTCTATGGGAATTGAGGTTGGAAAAAGACACAGTCCGGTCACACTGTGAGTTTGTTTGTTTGTTGCACCATTGTTGCAGCACCCAACAGCCCAGCGGCCTGGAGACCAAATGACAAAAGGTGGCCCGCTTTTGTTCAGGATCCAGGGAACAGGGTCCAGACCAACTCAACAGCAAATTCCTTCCTGTCCCCTGGGCCCCCCCGGCAACTGAGTGGTTTCATTCCGTTCCCCTCGTAGTGTAGTCTTGGCGGGGAGAGAGAGCATAATCATCATCTAAAGTTAACAACTTAATAATAAGTTGTTCCACTTCTATGGTAGAACTGCCCATTACCAGCCATAACCCATGGTCAATACATAGGCAATGGGAAATTCATTAGAGAGATGACTGACAGATAACCATTAAATTTTCAGTTTCCAACCATCTTATGGCCATTATTGTAATGACAGATATGCTTCGATTTGAGAGCCCAATTAGTCTCTAGATGAGCAGTGATAGAAGAATCTATATATTGGAGATGGGAGCAAGCCAACTTTTGGCTTCTAAAATTCATAACAATTTGAATTTAAGGAATAAAATTACAAAACTTTGGCAATGCCCATGATTTCTATCTGTCCAGAGGGTTGTAAATTAAAATTGCCTTCTACAACTCCGGACCATGCACAGATTCCTTAACCCCTCAAGGCCCAAACAATTTCTGTACTTTTTCACAATTTTGAACTTTGATTGACAATATGCATTGTACATCAAGCTTATTACATGATGTCAATTGTACTTTTGAACTTCCCCATTCAACATGAACATCAGAATATGAAATTCACTTAGATATACTTTTGAGAATGTAGGAAAATCAAGTTACAACTTTGACCTATTGAACAGGTCAAAGGCTCAAAACAGGCTCCTTGGGCCTTGAGGGGTTAAGTGGTTGGTCATGGGCGGTTCTACTATACTTCACATTCTGCAAGTCCAAGCAATGATCAGCCATCAGACTTTAAATTACCATCATATACAATTTGGAAGGCTCGGGTGGATTGACCCTCTCACTCATCCCCAAGGGAAAACCCTGAAATTTTTTTATTTGTCACCCATGATAAAATTTGCAAATTTTGAATTCATTTTTGCAATCAAAAGGCCCCAAATTAGAGTAAACTTGCCATTTACAGTACACTAACTACAAGATGCAACTACCAATTCAATTGCTATGGGAACAAGATTTTGTATCACCACCCAATGATCGCACACAGTGTAGTGAAGGGTTGCAAAGAATTCTTAACTAGATTTTAGCTTCATCGCCTTTAGATTGCAATAAAATTTGTAGGAAAAAATCTTTTTGCATTCTATTTTTTGAAGGTGAATCTTAATATGACATTTAATGATCATGCCAAATTTTCAAACATGCAAGTTTCTATATTTATGTGGAGAAGGATTTGAATTTTGTCTGTGTGGTGATTGGCAAGTTTACTATAGCTAGGAGAAGTGTAGAAGACAAATTAACCCCTAAAGGACCAACATGTGTTTTTTGACAACATAGAAATTTTGGGCAAGTACGTGTAACTAGAGATTTGCATATTTTAGGCTGAAATTTTAAGAGAAGGTGGGGACTAGGAATATCTTTCATATACACTGAATTTCATGACATTTGGAAATATGAGTTAAAAGTTATGGCCTAATATGTTACTCTTTTTTTGTAAATGGTTAGTCTGGGTAGATTTTAAAAATTACTTTTTTCATAAACAAAAATTTGAAACTATTTTTTTAGACTTATATATAAGTAGTAAGCTTTGAATCATTCGATTTTGATCCATGAGTCAAAAGTTATTAGGATTAAAGATGATTCGCTAGGACCGGTTCCCTCAGTTGCTATGTATTGTTTCCCCCCTCAATAGAAATCGTCCATGTGTTTCAAGAAAAAAAGAAGTTATGAGGATATTTAGTTTTGAGGGAAATTATGGATTCTCTCCTCTAAAATAAACTTGGAAGTCTTTTAGTTTAATTCAATTTTCAATATTTTTTTAAAATAATAAAATTGTAGGATGTAGATTATTTATTACAACATTTCAACAAATGGGATTGGCATTTTTCAATTTCATAACTAAATTTTAAACAATTTTGTATTTTAAATCATTCTCTACTTCTTTCTACTTACTATTTTTTTCCTATATGTTATACAATTCCAAATGATCTGAACTTGCCTCAAAGAATGAATCCAAAGAAGCACCACCATTTGGGACATTTTTTCATACAAATGTGAGCTTGTGAAGTGCAGCTGTTTGGTTTTTTCTAAGGCCAAAAAAAGGGTTTTACCACTTCAAATACTAATATCTTTCAATCTATATGGTGTTTTTGAAAAAAATTCCACATCTTTTTAAACTAGCTTACAACAAGATCCTACATTTACATGTGTTCAAAATTTTTTTTTCTAAAATTTGGTGCTTGTCCTAGAAATAGCAATTTTTGAGCTTTTTGGGCGAAAACATAGTCAAGGAACTTATGGGATTAATGAAGCAAAAAATAGGGGGTCTTTTTTTTACATGCACCCCTAGATTGACTTAGGGGGACAAGTTAGGGTGTCCATTCTCCTAGGCCCGGGAAAGGGGCATCCAAGGGCACCAGTTGCATCCTCTCCTTATCAAAATCTCCCAACAATTCATTTCTTCTAGCTTCAAATTATCACTGGCTATTTTTCTTCCACTTCAAATTTGCAAAGGCTACAATTCTCTTCTTTCAAAAATATGTTGGTTTTGAAACAAAACTCTAAGCTTCATGGTGTTAGGCAGACATAAATGATAGAGCAAATGACCACCATGAGCAACCTAAAAACAATACGTGTTCTTGCCATGTTCAAGCACTCTAAGTCCCTAAACAACCAAATTGAGATACTGTGTCCAAGAACATATCTTCCTTTGGCAACCTAAGTATTGGCCTTGGATTTGAAATGGCAAACAACTAAAATTTGACAATTTTATGAAGTGGCAGCTCCATATCCACCTCTTATTTCTGCACACTAATGGTCAGTTGCTTGTCCAACCAATTTTTGGTCTAGTTTTGGATCCTCTATTTTCACACTCCAATTGGTTATTTTCCTAAAGGTACTGGCTAACAATTAACTAACCAATGGTCCTCTTTGAACATTGTTTCAAAGTATAGAAACACCTCTTAGTTAAATTTATATGGTGGAAAGTCCATAAGGCACTTAGGCTTGAAAAGCATCCTCTAATGTAGAAGTGCATTTTGCTTCTTCATTGCACCAACAATGTACAAATAATCTACATTTTAGGGAGTAGGCACTTCTAGTGACTACCATGTTTTAACTTCAAAAATTCATAACTAATTCCATAAAGTTCCAAAAAATATGAAATAACTTGGTTTAAATGCCAAATCTATATGTCTTTCAAGAATATTTCAAGAAGTTTAAACTCTTCAAATTAATTTTCAACTCATAAATGGGCCTTTTATGGACCTTTGAAGATAACTAAAGAATCGAGTAAATTTTATATTTTCTTACATCATATACTATTTAAAATAAAAATTCCAATAACATTATTAAAAGGAAACTCAAAGTCTCCAAATCATTATTGAAGGCCCAAGAATATTGGCTCAAAGCAAAGGCATTATCCTTAAAGTAAGCTATAAAACTTTTGCCACTTCATGACATTATTTCCTAGATACAGGGTTATTTCTTCAAGTTTGAGGGAGCAAAGGGTATTGATAAACAATTCAATGAATATTTCTTAATTTAAAAGCAAGATTAAGTTTATTTGAAAAAATTGAGATGAATTTGAGGCAAATAAACAATCATAAAAAGACATTTGTAAATGGATGGAAGTCTTCTAGGTTTGTTTGACAAAGATTTTTTTGAATATTCAATTTATCTAAATGATGATTTAATTTCATATTCTCCATAAAATCCTATTTAATCATCCTAAAATTCAAAAATTGTATACTAATGAATATTGATCTTGAATATTACTTATATTAATGTCATCCAAATTTAGGATTAAGACATGGGGAGATCACTCTCAAGTTTTTAGAAAACTATGTGAATTAAAAGATAGGGTTCATTCAATTTGAAGGAGGAAAATTTTATATAATATGTAGGGCTACTATTGGGTCCATGAAATTTCATATACTCTAATATATATAAATTAGGCTACATAAAAACATCCTGTAGTAGGAATTTTTATTAATAAGTTAGCCTTAACACATAGAGGCAATGCAAATTGTTTTAGTACTATGAGTATAGATAAGGATAAATAATTTCATGTGGATGATAAAATGGACATAATCAAGAAAATCTACAGTGATTGGTGGTTGACTGTAATTGTGCCATGGTACTAATAGTGTATACATCAAGAACATTAAGTATAATTGTAAGAATTTAACTACAAATGGCACAAATTATCACATTGCACAAATAGTGAGGTTTACCTTAGTGGATTCAATGACTTGAAATTTGTACAATACAAGGATATAATTTATAGTCCATGTATTTAACCTTAGTCTTTGAGGACATATGTGTTAAACACACAAATATAGAATGGGATGTTCACAAGATAGTTTTAGACTTTTAGTGGGGATTTTGAAATGTTCTATGGTAAATTTGTTATTTAAGACCACCACTTCGTTATTGGCGGTTGAATTGAATTGATCATTGTTGGTTTCAAGGTGTTTCTTCATGTAGTAGAGGGAAGGGAAAATTTATAAAGAAGGGCGGCAATGGGAAAAATTTGGACACTTAAATATTGTATGTAAGACAGCCTCATTGAAAAAATTGCATGAATGAATTTACAAAAAAACATAGGGTATTGGAAATACACCCTTACAACTTTTTATGTAAAAATATGTTCATCTTAAAAGCAATAATGAAGGTAAATATCCCTACATCAAATACCCTCTTAAGTCAGGTGTATACCTTAAATTACAAGGAGTGATCTCCCCGAGGATTAAGACATATTTCCTTCTCTTTCAAAATTGAATTATTCTCTTAATCCTCAAATGCTAGAATTTTTTTAAATACATTGAACACTTATGTTCTTGAGGCTGGGTTTGACATTTGAGGATTCAACCTTCCTTTCTTCTATAAAATTGTGAAAAATTTTGCAATACACTTAGGATTAGAGTTTTTTTCATAAATTTCAAGTGATTGGATCTACCCTTGAAAGCCACATGAAGTGTTCTCTTATTGCTACCAATTTGAATATTGATATTTTAATCCAAAATCTTGTTTTAAAATTTTAAAAAGTTATTTCATCTAAAAATGAATTTTTTGTCTATATGCAATAACAAATTAAGATTGTTATTTCCAATTCTTTAAATGAAGAAAATGATCAGAAAAATCCTTTAGTATAAAAAATTTAGTACTAGGAAAAGTAATAATGTTTTTCTTTCAAACCTTTTTTTTCAACCAATCATCCACTCCACTAGAATTAAGAATCAATGCAAACAATTATTTAAATATTTAAAAATCTCTTTAAAATCTTTTTAATGGGAAAAAAAAGTTGAAAATTTTGGTTGCATAAGTTTGAAGCAACTATCTATATTTTAGAGAGATATATAAATAGACTTGAGCAATCATCCAGAGTTTTATATTCAATAATTTAGTATCTCTTTCATTGGTTTGATTCAAAAGCAATGAAAAAAAATTCATGCATAATTTTAAAAAAGTAAAATTTACCATTTCAATTCATTTATTGAGGACAAAAGTAATTTTAAGACCCATAAGTTTGAATATTTTTTTACATTAGATTCATGTAGCTAGAGAAAGAAGTTTGGATTTGTGCCTATAAAAAAACTGACATCAAGAAACTAAACCATTCAATAAATTAATCTAGTACACAATGAACCTCAATTCCATGTAAATCCAAAATCTGGATTCCATTCAAATATTTTTCTCTTTATTGTACATCTAAATCTGGTTCTATTTTGTAATATACATTACCTTTGGGTCAGGGTCGGCGGTAAATAATTAGTTTTAAGAAAGCCGGAAAAAAAAATAAAAGAGAGAAATTGCCGAATTCAGACAAGATTAACTGACAAAATTGTCGTTAATAAAGAGAATATCTTCTATTAGACAAACCAGATGAAAATGAAGTCCAATCTCCATGTACCATGAAAACTATTAATGCACGTATCAAGAGGATCTACTTTTTCATTGCTTACAACATGTAGGGTGGAGAGGTTCATTTTTATAATGAAATGCATTGTTCATCATGAATCCTCAAAGGATATGGGACAATTTAAAGAAGAGCTTAACCATGGGTGGTAGAGCTCCTATTAATCCTAATTGACATATCCCACATGGGTTGTTTCACCTCCTACCACCCTACTTATATAAAGAAGTTGTCTTCGAATTTTCGCTTTAGGGTAATGGAAGAGACTTCGAAAATGGAATGCCAAAAGCATTGAAATTGTTTGAGTACAATGTTGAATTTCTAAAAATGAAATTTTAATTTGCCGAATGTACTTTGACAACTTTTATTAATTATTTGGCAACAATGTGCCAACCATGCCCCAAACGTACGGCATATTACGAATCTTCAATCAATACACAACAAGTATAAGATTCTCATTATTTAATTAATTTCAATTTCAATTATAATTTTTAATTTTGTTGAAAACTTCAAATTTTGTGGAAAAATTAGATTAAATGTAAAGAATACAATAGTAAGTATTTTCTTGTGAAATGGCAATTAGTTCTTTGGATTTAACCCCTTAAGGACCAAAGATAGCTTGAATTTCCAAAATTACGGAGATGTATTGTAGATTACAATTTAGAAGATAAATTTCTAACAAAAGTTGTAAAATATGATCTATAGATCATATCCATGCAATATTGCAATTAGATCCAGTGCTACTTTGACCAATATTTTTTTCTAAAATTTAAAAACAAAATTGAATTTTTTTCTAAAATTTTTTGTAGATTAAATTTTTTGAATTTTCACTCATTTTTTTTCTTTGAGTTCAAAATATGAAGTTCTAATTACAGTGATCTTTTTAGGAATTTTCTTTTCTTTTCTTTGTTCAAGTTGTTCTTAAAACATGGTCTCTTTCTAAACTACAAAAGACAAATTTTTAGCTCATACATTCTAATATCCTTTGAACTAAAAGAAAGTTGTGAAAATCTACACATACATATTGTACATAAGTGAACACACATAAGAATTTACAAATACTTAAATTTATTAAAAAAAAAATGAATATTCTATACTATCTAATGACATCCATCCATTGCTTGAAATTTGAACATTTGGTTCTTTAACCCCTAAAGTTCCTTGACTATGTTTTCACCAAAAACATTCCAAAACTACTTTTTTAAGCAAAAGTACCAAATTTAAGGAAAAGAACGTTTTTGAATACTTGTAATTGTAGGATCTTGTAGTAAGTTGTTTTCAAAAGACGTGGAATAAAAATCAGAAATTTCCATTGTGTGGATTGCAAGATATTAACACTTAAAGTGACAAAAATCATTTTTTTGGCCTTGCAAAAAATTGGGTAGCAACACTTCGTAAGGTCACATTTGTATGAAAAAATGTCCAAAATAGTGGTGCATCTTTGGATTCATTCTTCAAGGCAAGTTGGTTGTACACTTGAAAAATTTCAAATCATTTGGAATTATACAACATATAGGAAAAAAAAGTCAGTAGAAAAAAGTAATGAATGGTTCAAAATACTAAATTGTCAAGAATTTCATTATGGAATTGAAAAATGTCAATCCCAATGGTTGCATTGTTGTAATAAACAATCTACGTTTTATGATTTTATTTTTTTCAAAAAATATTAAAAAAAGAGTTAAATAAAGGACTTCAAAGTTTATTTTAGAGTAGAGATTCCATAATTGCCCGCAAACTAAAATTCCTCATAACTTTCATCTCATTGATCAAAATGAATTGATTCAAATCTTTTTCCATATAAATAAATCTAGAAATCAATTTCAAAATTTTATTTTTGAAAAAAGTGATTCTTTTTATCTGCTTGAGCTGCCCGAGTTGAGAAACAAACAACATTTTGCATCATAACTTTTCACTTGTATACTCAAATGAAATGAAATTTTGCACTCATGGAAGATATTCCTCATCCACAACTTGTAAAAAAAATTCAGCATAAATCTCCGCTCACCCAAAAAAGTTATGTTGCCAAAAACACAAGGCCGGTCCTTTAGGAATTAAGGGTTAATTAAACACAAAATTTATTCCCATTTCTTTTATTTGTTGAAATTACTTGTTATATTTTACTCAATAATGTCTATGCGGTTGTCTTTTGAAACAATTTTGATGCAAAGGATTTGAAACTTCATTGAAAATCTAAGTTTCTTTCATAGAATAAAAACCAAAATTGGAAAACAAGAATCAACTAGATTTTTATTATTCACTATTAGGAAAAATATGCCAATTTTTTAATTTTGCGTACAACAGGGGTTGTCGAGGTTAGAATTATTCAAAACCTGATTTTCACTCTCGTATTTTGTATTACAAATTTACAATAATTTGAGGGGTGTTGGAGTTTGCATTTTATTGTAATTGAAAAATGCTTGTATAGATTTGTAAATAACCAAAGTATTGTTGACATATCATAAACTCCAAATTTAATGCATTTGTATCTCACTACATATAGCTTATTTTCTGCAATTCAAAAATATTGAAGAACTGTAACCTTTTAAAATATGTCACTTAATTTTGCTCAATATCATTAGAAATCAATGCCTTTGGTTCCTTCATATTTTTATTTGCAAATTATTCATTAAAAAAATTATAATATTTAGTCTTAGGCACTAAGATTAGTGTTTCAATTTGCATTTTTTATAAGGCTTTATATTAGCAAAAATAAAATCAAGAATTAATGTCATAGGTTTTGAAAATGCACTTATAATGTCTAATTGTATTGTGTCAAATGAAAAAACATAAATGCAACTATTTCATTGTAATCCTTAAACGCTATAGGTTTTTAAAATATCCTTCTGACATCTAATTGTACTATGTCAATTGACTAGCCATAAATGAAAGCAACTCTTCTATTGTGACCCTTAATGTCATAGGTATTGAAAATATACTTGTAACATCAAATTGCATCATGTCTATTAAAAATCCATAAATGAACACAACTTTTCCACTGTAATCCTGAATGTCATAGGTTATGAAAATACTCTTGTTCATCTAATTGCATTGTGTCAATTGAGAAAACCACAAATGAACACAATCCTTCCATTGTAACCCTTAAACACCATTGGTTTTGAAAACAAACTTGATATCTAATGTAGAATGTCAGTTCACAAACTAAAAAATGAAAGCAAAGCTAGCAAATGTAATCCTCAAACTAGTAATCTAGATGCAATGGCGGTTGTATCATTCAATACACAAACTTCATTTTCTTCAATGATGATTGCATGAACTTCACTTTCATTCAACACACAAATTAAACTTTAATGATTTTTTAGCCTTTTATTCTTGACATGTACTAATTCTTATTATCAATGTGATTATTTGAAGCACTCAATGTACAAACTTCATTTCATTCAATGCATGAACTTCAATGATTTCTTCACCTTTGACTTTTTGACACTCATTAATCTTACCATCAAAGTGATTGCTTCTGGCATTACAAAACTTAAAGGGCTCGTTTTAGACATCACAAAATTTGAAGAAATTTGAATCTTTCATCAATTAAGAGCATTGCCATTTGGGGACAATGAAATCCCCATGGGAAGCAAGGGATAACATGTTCTATGAGATGAAAGGGCCTAGTAAGTTGAGACTCCCCCTCCATTGTGGACCGGATTTGTGCCTTTTATTTTTCTAGTTCTTAATGACATCAAATGACTTGCATTTAATTCATATTCAAATTTAGAGCTTTGAGCATAGTCATGATTTCATGGAATTGAAGCAAAACAACTCCTCCCTCCTTACACATTGCCCAACCATTGTGAGAAATGGCATTTCACCTAAAAAAACAATGAAAATAGTTACACAAAAATTGGTCAATTTTGAGCTCCAACAAAAAATCCTTTGTCCACTTCAAACTAAGGTATCTTAGGGGAAATGTGGTACACTTGATGCTTAGAAAACTCAACCAAATTGACAATGTGGGTTGTTTTGGCTCCAAGGTTTGGATCATGGAGTCCCGGCACAATATATTGAGCAGGAACAAGGATGCTCATAGTTTGGTGATTATTTTGCATTTGAGGGCCATAAACAACATGAAGAATAGAAGTTTCATGTACAAATTCAAGCTTCAATAGAAGAATTGAAGCTTGAATTTGTACATGGAAAAAAATTTGAATCCTTCATCAATTTAGCTTGGTGATTACATTTAAATTTTGAAACATGAAAAACATGAAACATAGGATATTTGTCCCTTTAATTGAAACTTGGATTTTACACCCAAAGATTTGACATTCTATTCTTCTAATGATCAATTTGTAAGAAAAGTGATGTTTGTTCAATTAAAAAAATCACTTTAAATGTTACAAAGGGCTTCACAAGAAGCAAAAATTGACTATCCCCACAAGAAAAATGTCATGAGCTCTAAAATCTAAGTTCTCAGAAAATAGAAAGTAACTAAAATTGGTAGTCAAGATACAACCAGATTTTTCTTAGAAATGAAAAGAGTTTTAAAAATTTGTATTTGCATGCAATTGGGGTTGTCAAGGTTAGGATTACTCAACCTTGATTTTCTTTATTGTCTTCTATATTACACATTCACAATTTGAGAGGTGTTAGAGTTTGCCTTCAATTGTAATTGAATTTTTTTAAGGATTTTAAAGTGGCCAAAGTACTATTGAAATATCATAAACTCAAAATTTAAAGCATTTATATCACACTATACATAACTCATTTATACAATCTAAAATACTGAAGAAATAACCTTTTGAAACCTATCTCTTAATTTTGTTCAATATCACTAAAAATCAATGCATTTCGTTTCTTTATATTTTTATTTGCTAATCATTGATTAAAAAGTTTGTAGTATTTGGAGGTTAATCCATGCTAAATAGTCCTAGGCACTAAAGTATTTTACTAGGATTATTGCTTGAATTTGCATTTGTTATAAGACCATATATTAGCAGAAAGTTATGAAGTATTATATAATTGTACATTCTCAATTTACAAACCATGTATGAAAGCAACATCTCTAATGTAACCATTAAAACTCACATGTTTGAGTATATAATTACACCATGTCAATTCACAAACCATATTTGAAAGCAACAATTTCAATGTGTGACTCTTAACGTCACACATTTTGAAAATGCAATTAATATCTAATTTTACCATGCTAACTCACATACCATAAATGAAGGCAATTATTTCAATGTAACCTATAAGCATTATAGGTTTTCAAAATAAGCATATGACATCTAGTTGTACCATGTCAATTGAAAAAACATAAATGACTTGCAACTCTTCTAATATGACTGACCCTTAAATGTCATAGATTTTGAAAATACACTTTTGACATTTAATTGTATTGTGTCAATTGAAAACATATATGAACAAAACTTTTCTAGTGTGAGCCACTTAAATGTCATAGGTTTTGAAAATAATGTTCTAACATCTACTTGTATCGTGTTAATTGAGAAATCATATGAATGCCAATTCATCCAATGTAACCCTTAAATGTCACAAGTTTGGAAAATACACTTGATATCTAATCATACAATAGCAATTCACAAACTAAGTATGAACGCTTTGAGACATAATCCTTAACCTCTAAATGTATTTGACTATGTTTTCACCAAAAACACTCCAAAAGGGCCATTTCTAGTACAAGTACCAAATTTTAGAAAAAATACATTTTTGGACAAATGTTACCGTAGGATCTTGTGTAATCTGTTTTGGAAGATGTGTAAAAAATTTCAAAAATTTCCTCTATGTGGATTGCAAGATATTAGCATTTGAAGTGACAAAAAGCCTTTTTTGGGCCCTGCAAAAACCTGTGCAGATGCACTTCACAAGGCCATATCATTATGAAAAAATGTCCAAAATGGTTGTAACTATTTGGATTAATTCACCAAGTCATGTTGGCTACATGCTTGAAAAATTTTAGATCATTTGAAATTGTACAACATATAGGAAAAAATTAGTAAGTAGAATGAAGTAGAGAATGAATCAAAATACTAAATTGTTAATCATTTAGTAATGGAATTGAAAAATGCCAATCCCAATGGTGATAATGTTATAATAAACAATCTACACCTCATGCTTTTATTTTTTTCCAAAATATAGAAAATTGAGTTAAATAAAGGTCTTCAAGGTTTATTTTAGAGTAGAGATTCCATTACTACTTATAAGCTACCCACAACTAAAAACCTTCATAACTTTCATCTCATAAATCAAAATGGAATGATTCAAAGCTTTCCACGTATATATAAATGTAGAAAACCAATTTCAAATTTTTATTTTTAAAAAAAGTGATTTTTAAAGACATGTTTTTGGTGTTGAGCTGCCCGCCAAGCAATGAAAACTACATATCATACAATAACTTTTTAACCATGTATTCAAAAGTTATGAAAATTGTTGGGCCTTAAAGCTACTCCTTGGGCACATGTGTGAAAATTTCAAAGAAAAATAAATAAAAATTCCATTTGTAGTGAGCTGCCTTAAATCGCTATAATGCTAAAAAACATTGTTTGGTCCTTTGGGGGTTAAATCATTCCAGTTGCAATGGCAGTTGTATCCTTCAATGAACAAACTTCTTTTTTCTTTAATGATGATTGCACAAATTTCACTTTCATTCAATACACAAATTAAACTTTAATGATTTTTTTGCCTTTAATTTTTAATGCATACTAAATCTTATCATCAATGTGATTATTCTAAGTTCACTCAATGTACAAACTTCATTTTCATTCAAAGTAAAAACTTCAATAATTTCTTCACCTTTGATTTTTTGACACTCATTAATTTGACCATCAAAGTGATTGTTTAGGACATCTCAAAACTTAAAGGGCTTGTTTTAGACATCATAAAACTTGAAGAAATTTGAATCCTTCATCAATTTAGTTTGGTGATTACTTTGCATTTGGGGGCCATAAACAACATAAAAAAATAGAATATTTATCCCATTAAATTTAAACTTGAATTTTGCACATGGAGAAATTTGAATCCTTCATCAATTTTTCTTGGTGATTACATTGCAATTTTGAGTCATGGAAAGCACGTAAATTAGGAGATTTGTCTCTTTAAATTGAAACTTGGATTCATACACAAAGATTTGGCATTCTATTTTTCTAATTATCAATTTGTAAGAAAAGTGGTGGCCAATCACTTAACCCCTAAAGTCCCATTGTCCCTACAAGGGACAAAATGGATTTTGCACAGTTTCTTATAATCTCAATTTTTACTCAATTTTTAAAAACTTTCTCACAAGATAAAAAGACTTATTAGCTTTTTGAGAATATATTTTTTAATTCAATTAGTGCCCCCAAAGCAAAAGTTATGCTATAGTGACCTCAAATCAAGGGTGACTAGGCAACAATAATTCATTCCATTCTGATTAGTGATGTGAAAAGTATGGAGCTTCTTGTTTTGGGGGCAATCAAAGCAACTTCTTGAAAAAAACTATTTTCTTTCACTTTGAATGCTAACATCTTTCAATCAATATGGTCAAAAATCACAAAATTTTTACCATTTGATCTAAGACAATGATGAACAAGATCATATGGTTGGATTCTAAAAAAAAAAATTCTCATTTTGTAGATGAATGTAGAAGAAGTGACAATTTTGAATGTTTTTTGACAAAAAAATGACTTTGGGACTATAGGGGTTTAAAACAATTACCTGATATGTTACAAAGGCTCTACAAGAAGTTGAAATTGACAGTACCGGAAATGTCATGTCATTTGTTTAAAAATTAATTATTTGACAATGCCCACAAGAAAAAAATCACAAGCTCCAACTAAATTCCAACATTGGCAAGTTTACATTATTCATTTGTGCTTGTTTTTTTTTTTTAATTAAAAAAAAAAAAAAAAAAAATCAACTTTGTGCTAGTCATCTACACTAAATAGTGAAATTTGGTTGCCTTAACAATTCAGTTGTCTTACCTTGAGAAAGTTACTTTCCAAGTCATCCAAGTCAACAAAAACTTCTTCATATATTTATACTTGTACACATGAAGGTTCATGAGTCCCAATTATAACGATACCTGATTCAAAAGTAGTTCATTCTTCTGGAATACTGGTAAATATTTATATTGTGTCAAATGTCGAGAAATTAGTATGGGGCAACCTAATTTCACTATTTAGTGTAGTCATTGATAAGACCAAAAACTTTCCTCTAAATTTCAGTTTATCTGGCAATTACTGAACTTTGCAACATGAGGTTTCAAGATTAGGTCTTGCCCAATTAAGGGGGGAAAAGGTCAAAGATGACTAAGCCTTTTTGAAATTTAGAAATTGGAAAAGGTGGCTTTATAATTTGATCAAGGCGGCCACAATAATACCAGTGGCTCCTCGCTTTGGGAATAATCAAAATATGAGGTGGGTTATTAAAGATGGAAAGACTTATTTAGGTCGATTTTTCAGGATTAGATGACAAATCCACACAATTAAACAGCTTCCCCAGCAACCAGGCCCCACTTACTTAAAACGGACTTGGAAGTGGGTCTAGTAGCCGTCAAGCCGATTGAGTTGCCTATTTTACTGCAATTCACTTTTTAAAAAAGTGCATTGATGGGGTATTTCTATTTCACACAACCAACTGAATGAAAAATTGGGGTGGATTTGTTTGCTAGAAATTGATCTAAACCGTAAATGAGGGTTTTTGTTATGTTTTGTTTGTTTGATACAGTTGAAGCACCCAAAATCGTCAATTTAAAAGCAATTCCTCATAGTTGGGGGCCCCTTTTGTTAGAAAAAATATTTTTATAGTATTAGCAATTGATAATCAATAGTTTGTCATTAAAAAATAAAATTTTGGGATATAACATGTATTTTTTACGAATTTTTGAAGTAGTAGCTCCCTAAACCATTGGAATTGTCACATAGGTGGACTTGAAATTGAAAGCTGACAAAATCAAAAGTCAAATAATCAACAATAAATAAGGGGAGAATTTAATGTAATTGAGGATGGAAATTTTAATGAAAGCCTAGAGAACTCTACTATGCATGAATGAGAATATGGACACTTTTGGGTGTTTCTACCTTACAATAATATGTCAAAGTTTTTATTAATATAAAACTAGAAAATTGCTTTATATTTTTATTTTAGTTGTAGCACCATCAGTCAAGTAAACCATGGTGAATTGACTTCTTTGCTTGTCCCTCTAAGTCATTTCAAGGGTGCATGGAAAAAAAAGGCACACTATTATGTGCTTGATTAATTTACCTTTTATACCTTTTAGAAAGAATTTGGGGCCTTCGATTGCAAATATGAATTCAAAATTTGCAAATTTTATCATGCGTGGCAAATAAAAAATTTCAGTGTTTTCCCTCATGAATGAGCAAGGGGATCAGTTCATCTTGGCCATCACTCACAGGGCACACTAGTGAATCCATACCTTAAGATAGGTTGTTCTTTTGTTTGTTTATTGAGATCTCTTGGACTGTGTGTCCCTCATTTGCATGATTGCTACCGTTGGAAAGCCCTCATCAAACACGGGTGCATGGATTTTACTTCGTGGCATTTGGACCTACTTTGCGGAAAGTTATTGAATTTTGAAGTTTTTATGAGTTAAAAAAATAGAAAATTACTTTCACTTCTATGTCGATTGTGGCAACGGCACATGACTTAATAGTGAATATATCCCTACCTTCAGTTAGGTTGTTTGTTTGTTTTTGTTTGTTTTATTTGTTATGTTGAGATCTACCAAACCATACGTCCCCTGGCCATGTGCTTGGTACCATTGGAAAGCCCTTGGCGGAGAGGGGTGCATGGGCTTTGTTTCATGGCGTTTGGACCTATGGTCTGAAAGTTATCGAATTTTGGTTGAAAATTTTGGTTCCTTGTGTTCCCCGCCGAGTTTTGTGCCTCTGGTTTGATGTACCTTTCCCCTTTTCAATGGAAATTGTCCATGTGTTTCAAGAAAAAAAAAGTTATCGAATTTCAAAGTACTTTCAAATGAAAAAAATTAGGAAATACTTTTACTTTGGTTTTGGCTGTGGCAACGGCACAGGGCACACTAGTATTGAGTAAGAATTGTTGGACACGTTTGAACGGTGATTACCTTAGTGGAGCTCCCTCCCTCCCTCCCTGCGGCATTCTGACGTTCTTGTGCCTCTGTCGCCAAAATTCGTGGCAGTGGCAACAGAAAATCTTGAATGCTGTCAGAAAGAGAAGCAACGTTCTTCGCTTTCGAAGATACTATAACTTATTACCTTAAAAATAATTCTAACTTATTTCTATTTGTGAAGTTTCAGAAAAGGGAGTACTGTAACAACTGAAAAGGAGTACTGTAACCAAAAGGGAGAGAAAAGTAACATAACTGTAAATGATTTGCCGATTATGCAACTACCGGTACCTACCTTCAGGCAACCTTGGTCCGCGAGCAACTGAAGTGATGAAATCAATCTCAAATTCAGAAACAAATCGCCCTGCTGTGATTCTGTTGCGTTTCCAGAAGAAAATTCGGAAAAGATTTGGCCACATTCTGAGCAAGAATGCCCCACTGATTGTCACAAGTGACAACTGCGGAAAAGAGCACCTCCGCAGCAGAGAGATGACACAGACACACAAAGCAACAAACAAAATCCACACACAGACACGGACACACAGACACAAGCGCACCAAAACCACGCAGTCACAAACGAACAAAAAAACACTCACCAAAAAACCAAAAAAACGTGACACAAGCAAACAAAAACCACACACAAAACAAAATTAAAAAACAACACACAAAGAAACAAAATTTTAAACCATTGAAGGATGGATTACACTGAGAAATATCTTGAAATTTTCATCTTTATAGGATATTAACCCCTAAAGGACTGAGGCACATTTCGGGCAGAAATTGTCAAAAACTACCACTTTTTAGGGCAGCAAGAAAAAACATGAAAAAAAAGTTGTTTTTTCAAAATTCAACTGTACTGGACTTCTTTGGGAACATGTGGAAAAAAATTTAGAAACTTTGATAGCATGGATTGAAAGATTATAATGTTTGAAGTTAGGTGAAAAAGTTTTTTTCCAATCTTGCCCGACAGGGCTTGCAAACTTTAACTCCTACTAGAATGAGATTCTTACACTAAACATGGTTATTTTTTTTTAACATTTGCATCTTGTATCATGTAAGCTACACACCCACCAAATTTCAAAATCATAGGAAGAGTTTTGCATATATTGCCCGGAGTTGCCTGAGCTACCCACAAAGTTTAGGGCATCATAACTTTTGATCCGGGCACCCAATAGGGAAAAAAATAGATTGTCAAGAAGGGGGTACATAGATACGCATCATGTCCAAATTTCATGAACATCCAACCAAAGATGACTTCATAGGAACCTACCCAAGATTTCTTGTGTATGTTGAACGAACACTTGGTCCTTTAGGGGTTAATTGGTTGTCATTTGAACAATTGGGAATTCGGGGAAGGGAAGTATAACACAAGATTAACAAATTAAAACAATTGGCATTATATACTCCATTTCTACATTGAGGGAAATCAAATGTATGATACAACAACAATACAAATTGTTGGTTTTCAAGGTGCATTGTTGGTTATGATTACATATTTACCTTATGTTCCTATGGAATCAATTTTGAAAGGATACTTTTTTAAATTTTGATACAAGGTGCAAAAACATGCACTATAGTTGTGGGAATAAATTTTCTCCTAGGCCAAATTAAATGTTATGCTATATAGGAGAAAAACAAGAAAGAATGTATGAAATACCCCCATCTTCTTTGAAATTTGGCATGGATGTCAAATCTCTTAAGTATATGTCATCTACAAGTACCTACAAGACTTAATTACTCCCAAGGATATTGCTTACTCATAAAAATAGTTATAGGCTTTTAATATTTTGCCCTTTGCTAGGTGAAATCCAATCATTTGGTTGAAGTTACCAATTATTGAAAATTTTGCATAAGCTTTTTGTTATTTTGGCAACCACCATATAAACTTTGTTTAAAAGCCTATAGCTGAATCTAACTTTTTGCCAAAACTTTGGTAATATTTGGTTTAAAAAATCATGGTTGGTTGTATTTGTGTTAATATAAAACATGTGTATGTCGAACAAAGCCAACCCTTTAGCAAAGACATAACTCCAATATTTTTTTGAAGTTGGTATAAATTAAGAGCCCATTCACCTTAAATCTTAAAAGATAGTGCAAATGACACTAAGTGACTACATATTATTGCTAATAAGATGCATACTTCTAGAGATATTTAATTTTACAAAAAAATAAAATTATATATATATATATATATATATATATATATTTATTCAACCCAATATTTGCAATGTTATAGACTATATAGTGATAAGAATTTTTTTCTAATTAAAATTGTATTTTCTACAATATGATAATCAAAATAGTAATTTTAACCCCTTACTATCAGGTGTTACTTCTAAACAACATTCATCCTCTTTGAATCTTCCAGATTTTAGTAAATGTATCTTAACCCCTAAGCACTCCAACACTTTCTAGACAACAAATAGATTGAAACTCAAGTTTCATCTTCATTCTTGTTGAGATGAAAGTGGTGCTAATTTGTAGAGATATTTTATCAAGTTGTTGTCCTATCTAATGGTTGAATTTGGTGTTACTAGAGTACATATTTTCCTAAAATTACAAATGTGCAAGTATGTCAAGTGGTTGACCAAGCCAAAATTACATTGACTCTAGTTCAAAACTAGATTTGCAAAATTGAGGCCACAAATTTAAATGGAGGTGATAGATTTAAAGAACACAAAAAGCTCAATGATCACCATGTCAAGAAAACCTCATTTCAAATCCATTCCAATATATTGTAGAAAAAATGATAAAAAATTTCTTGTAATTGAATTTAGAAGGAATTTCGATTATTTTTTTCAAAATTTATAATAAAATGTTGGTGATGGCATTGGTGAATCTAATTGTGTCGATGGAATCTAAAACTCACAATCTACAACTTTTATTTGTATATCAATTTCAAAATATTCTTCCAAATAACAATTTATAATGATTTATTTCAAATCGTCAATTATGGAGAAAATCCATGACATTTAGGGGTTAAAATATTGATGAATTCAAATAGATATGTAATATTATTTATTAATCAATAAAATATAACAAAGATACTATTTTTTCTATTGTTAAATAATTTTAAAATAAAAATGTTATTTTGAACCCATATTGTAAGAATTTTTGCATTCATGAATGTTAGATCATATAGATCACTTCATGGTTTTATCCTTCATACCAAAATTCAAGTACTAAAACAAACATTAGAAGAGATCTAGCCCCATTAGAAGACTGCAAGTTCCCTGCAGTGGGGAATTCGGTGAATTGCACCACTTTAATGTGCTAATGTGGTTGGGAGGTGACCACATCAGATTTTTTTATTAAAATTTTTTTGACTTCTTTTTCAATTTTAGGGCAAAAATATTTTTCTTAGTATTTATGACGGCTAACAATAGTCATCTGTTCCCTCACTATTGTGGGAACAACGTGGGGAACAGGCTTAAAACGGACCCCTTTCTTCCCCAAATCTCATCTAATGAAGAAATTTCGTGCATTTTCAAATTCATGTTCTTCCATTTTGATTTGATAAGGGTTTATAAATATTTTTATGTTTGAATGTATGGATCATTTTGAAAAAATCATGTTAAATCCCTAAATGCCCAATTGACCATTTTAAGGCTGAGGCAATAAGGAACAACTTTTTTGGAGAGGAATTTTGTTCTTTTCAACTTTTCTTTCAATTTTTCAATTTTTCATGCATACTAGATTGAGTTATTTTTGGATTTTTTTGGTCTCATTTTGAAATTGCTACCATTGAAGTTCTTTCTCAAGGAAGATAGCACAAAGTTAGTATTCAATATTTGCCTAGTGCTCAAAATTTACCTTCAAGGGAAAGTAACGATGATATATTTCTTCAATTTTTTGTTTTTTGGGAGAAAATCACCAATGGAAACAACAATATTATCTGTTTGAATTAAAAATGCTATATATAGAGAGAGAAATTGTATTTTTGGTGATTTTCTAAGAAAAAATGCTTCAAATTTTATATTACAGAAATTCCTAAATATTTTCCAAAATTCAATTTAAAGAATAATTTCCAATTTGAATGCTAAATATTTTTTCTTTTAATGCAAACATCCAAAATGTTGAAAAAGGTTTTATTTCTTACCACATTTTACTTTTTGTCTATTACCCCGTAGACATTTAGGGATAACATTTATCTTTTCATGCAAACTTTTAAAATGTTACTAAAGTTACAATACTTACTTTTAGGTCTGAGACAAAACTCTTAAGCATTCTAAAGGATTCAACCAATGAATCTATGGTCTTTAACCCCTTACAAACATTTGTTTGTTGAATGTGTGAGTAGAAATTGGGATAGATTTCTACTATGTCAAGTTTAGCCCCTAAAGCTCTTTGATGATTTTTCTCAAAATGGGTCTGAAATTATCACTTTATAGTGCATTGAGTGTAAATAAGATACAAAATATTTTCCAAACTTTCAACCAAACAAATTTGTATTAGACTACTATAAGGATTCGTGGAATTTTCTTAGACCATTTGACCTTGTAGATTGCAAGATTATAATGTTTGAATTTAGAAGAAAAGAAATTTTGGGTCTTGTCCAACAAGGTCAGCATAGTGTGTCTCTACTTTGTAAAGAAGGAGATATTACCCAATGTTTGGAAACTTGGACCTTTGAGTAGGTAATTATATTAGTTATTTACATGCCAATTATCAAAGATAAAGGAGGGGTATGTATCTTGATTTTAATAGAAGTGCATTGTGAGGATGTCTCCCAAATAATAACTACATGAGAAAGATTTCAATTTGTTGGGAAAACTCATTTTTAGGAAGAATAATAATCCTGATGTTCACCACAAATCTTTCTAGTCACAATCAAGTACCCCCCAAAAAAAAAAATTAAAATAAAAATAAAAAAAAATAAAAAAATAAAAAAAAATAAAAATAAAAAAAATAAAAAAATAAAAAAAAATAATATATATATATATATATATATATATATATATATATATATATATATATATATATATATATATATATATACCCATGAATTTACATTAGAATTTAAGTTAATGGTTTTGAAATTATTTTGAAACTACCATTTTGAGTGCATTGAGTGGAAATTGAAAGAATTTTTTTTCTTTCATTTTCAACCATGCATTATTTCTCTATAGTACTACTATAAGAATGCGTGGAAAAAATTTCAACCCCTTCGACTTCATAGATTGTGGTTGCTAGTAAAACACAGTTATTCTCATGTATGGAAGAAATGACCATGAATTAAAAGGAAAAGGAAGTTACCTTGTGGTGTGCTCTTTCATGGAAACTTGAACCAAAGAGAGTTTGGATCACTAGGAGTGTGAAATCTAAAATCTCATTACCAGTAACTTACATCATTCCAACTTGACAACAATAATGTCTCCACATTTTTTGTTCCATGTTCATCTCGCCAAGAATGCTGATTCAAGTCACAGTGATATTACCATTTGAAAAAACAAAAGGCAATGCTTACAAAGTAGTAACTCTTATTAGCAGGATGACCCAAGTTGAGACCATTCAAGCTTTTTTTGTTTTGACAACCCAACAGACAGCAAGTGCCCATGAATGGCACTAAATTTGTAGGCAGGGATTGTTACTTCCTAACCTAACCCTAGTTGTAGTCTTGTCCTGACCCAGAAGAAACCCTAAGTTAGTTCAGACAGCAGGAACAACACTGCAAGAACCAGGTCTCAGCATTGTGTGCATGACTGCTGCATCCTTTGCATCGTTGAGCCAAAGGTGCAAGACCATATCAAGATGCAGCTGAATAAAATCAAATTTGTGCAGTTTTGCATGCACACTCCATTTGGTGTCATTTCCATTATTGGTCCATGACAGTATGACACCATACTGGCAATCGACAAATAACTTCAACCTAGTGTCTACTAACTTACAAATTTTGTTCATGCTAAGTTAGAGCCACAAATTCAAGCAAATTGCAAGGCAATGGACTGGACAGGAGGACAAGTTGCACTGAGTGAAAAGGTGCTGCGAACTTAACTTGGAACTCACCCCATCACTGAACAACTGCCTGCACGCTTCACACATGTCTAGGACTGCTGTATTACCATCGTCAAACCCTAGCTTGCAGAGACAGAGAAAAGATTCTGACTGGAGTTTGAAGTTCTTCTTCTTCACCAAACTAGGCTAAGTCCATCCACCTTAGATTTTTTTTTGCTTAACTTAGAGACCCAGTTCAATGTTTCAGCTCAATGCTTGCAGAGACAGAGAAAAATTCTGACCAGAGTTTGAAGATCTTCTTCTTCACCGAAGTCCATCCACCTTAGATTTTTTTGCTTAACTTAGAGACCCAGTTCAATGTTTCAGCTCAATGCTTGCAGAGGCAGAGAAAAAATTCTGACCGGCAGGAGTTTGAAGTTCTTCTTCTTCACCCATGTCGATCCACCTTAGATTTTTTTTTGCTTAACTTAGAGACCCAGTTCAATGTTTCAGCTGAACGTTTGGCTAACTTATTCGACTGCAAATCTCTCTGTGTTAGCTGCTATATATCTGACCTGAGCAGGCAGTTATATATTGTCAGTACTGCGGATTTTATAGAAGTTGTTTAATTTGGATATCTATGTGTTATAGGGTAAGAATTCTCAGACGGACTCTGTTTGTTTTTCTGCCGATGATTTGGAGATTTTGCCCACTATTTGAATGGACCAGGGCTGCCAACTTCAAGTAATACACAGAAGTTGCTTCTGTTGAGTTAAAACTACTAATCTGAAATATGTGAATCTAGAATTGCCACTTGGAATTAATGCACGCTATGCTCTCCTAGTTTTGAGTCTGGTGTGTCAGGGTTGTTTCTGTCTGTCTCACTCTCTCCTGTGCTGCTAATTTGCTCTTCGATTTGCTGTTCCAATGAAATGAAATTTTCGTTTCTCTCCCAAACAGCAGAGCTTGAGGTAGTGACAGAGAGTCCTTACTTGGATTTGCTAATCAGATGAGAACTGCCAAATTAATATAATATGCAGACATTGTGTATGTAGAATCCATCCTTCAAATCTTAGGTGCAGAACATGCACCCAAAAACTTGTCCAGAACTTGTCACTTGTGGTGGAATTGGAATGACAAGAAATAATGCAGGCTGTGCATTCTCAGTGTTGAGTGTTGACTCTGATTGCACATATCTTCTTTGTAACCACTATGATATCCCAGTCTTACCAAAAAAAATATCACAGTTTTTTTGTTTTGGCACAAAAAAGGAACACATGTTCAGAGTACAATTGATTGCAAAAGAAGAGTTCAATAACTGGGTTAGCAAGTGCTTTGTTACAAAGTTGCAGCATAAGCTTAGACCCGGTGAATATAGTAACTTAATGTTCATGGTCAGCTTTTCAAAGAAGAGAAGAAAGCATGGACTTGACTTCGGAATTGCTGAAATTAGTATGTGTCACCATCACATCGAACCCAACCTGATTGCAAGATATTAGCATTTGAATTGATAAAAATCCTTCTGGCTCTATGAAAAAACGAGTAGCTGCACTTCACAATGCTGAAATTTTTTCATAAGTTCATTTTAGAGTAGAGAATCCATACCTGCCTACAAACTAAAATTCCTCATAACTTTCATCTCATTAATCAAAATGGAATGATTCAAAGCTTTACATGTATATGTAAATATCAAAAACCAATTTGAAATTTTTGTTTGTGAAAAAAAATATTTAATTTTTTTTGAGCTGCTCACGATGCCTAACAAACAATGAATATTACATAATATACAATAATTTTTTAACCATGTAGTCAAAAGTTATGAAAATTATTGGGCCTCAAAAAAAACCTCGTCCACATGTTGTGTGAAATTTTCAAATAAAAAAAATAGAAATTCCATTCGTAGTGAATTACCCAAAATCTCTATGTTGCCAAAAAACAACATTTGGGCATTTTGGGGGTAATCCTTTAAAGACTAAGAAACCCAAATTGGGCCTCATGTTTTTTTAAGCAATTTTGAAGAGTTTGTATGGGAATTTTTTTTGTTTTAATAATTATTTCTATAAGCAAATGCATGCAATGTTCTTCACTAATGATAATGATATATAAAATATTCTATTTAGATTATACTTTCTATAGTATGATCAAGCAAAGTTTGCAACTTAAAATTATAAATTCTTAGTATGTAAAGGGTTAATGTAGAACCACCTATACCTCCATCACTTATGTGATTCTAGGATAGATGAAGAATAGTTTGAGGCAATGGAAAATTTTCTTGTGTAGAGAGATAAGAGGTATGGGGACTGTGAATTTTTCTAGAGAGAACCTTTTAGTTGAGCAAAGATTGTTGTGATTCTTATGAAAAGTAAAAAAAATTATTACCCAAACTGAAATTACTATGAATTTTCGGAGCCAAAAAGTGTTTCAAACCCATAGTCAATGTATAGAGTCTTTCAATTCCAATCAATCAAGATATTACTTTCCCATTGAGTACTTTCTGCATACTTTATGACACTTTGAGACATGTATCATGACCTTATTAGTCACAACTTTGGAAAGGAGAAAAAAAACACATTTCAAGTTTTGGTTGGAAATTTGTTCTAGCCTTGGTTGGAAATAGTTGCACTCTACAAGTTGGACATGGCTCCCTAGTCGAAAATGGGTGGTTCTACCATAGAAAAACTTCAAGAAGCCCATGGACACTAAAAAGTGAACAAAATTTTGAATTGTAAATTGTATTGGAATCACACTAAAGTCTACTTCATCATTATTACAAATGAACACATACATAATTGAAAATGAGACAAAGAATTTGATGCTTTGTATATACTATCTACCATCAAGTGTTTCTACAATTACAACTTCTATTTTTTGTAATACATATTAGAAATGAGGCTTCACAATTGCTTTAGAGATACTTGAAGTCATACCACCTAAATTGCTTGTATCATTTCTTGCTTGTTCATCACCCTATTGCAACCAACTTTAATTGCCTTCCAATGTTTTTCTATAAAATGGTAGGTAGTGTATAAAAGAAATCTATATTGTTGTATCATGATTTGAATTATTCATTTTGCACTTGTTATGAAGTTGATTTGCACTTCATTGCAATTCCAATGCAATTTGCAATTTCAAAATCCATTCATTTTTTAGCATTTAGGAGCACCTTGAAGTTTAAGGATTATTTTGTTGAATCTATGTGCTTGGGAAGAAAAACTTGTAAGTTAACTTGACCCTATTGTACAATAAGAAATGATACAAAAATTCAAGGAGTATAGAATAAAATTTCTCTTTAGCAATTGCAAAAGCTCATCATGAACAAGCTCAATCGAATGCAAGCTGTAACTTCAACAAAGGGTAGTAGAACTAGATGGTAGATAGTGTATATGATAGATCGAAATTGTTGTATGATTCTAAACTTTAAATGTATATGTGTTATGATTCTCAAGTTCTCTTTATTATAATTTCAATGTAATTTGAGATTTGGAAATTTGTCCTTTTTATTTGCATGCTAGAGCTTCTTGAAGTTTACAGACCTTTTGTTGAAATCTAACTGCAAAGAATATTTGTAAGATTATTGGACTTGATTATAAAATTTATGGGGCTCAAAGTCTTGCTTTCAAAATAGCTCTACTTTAATACTACCAATTTTTCATGCATGCATACATACATACATATAATTTTTTTGAAACATTTTAAATAGCTATTTATATGCTAAATTGTTCAAAATCACAAATAAATGAGAAAAATTATGAATGACTTACATCAAATGTGTAGTAAGGTAGAGAAACCTCAACAAAAAATTTAATTAACCTCTAAAAGACCAAATAATGTTTTTTTGGCAATAATGAAAATTTGGGCGGCTCATCGAGAATGAACTTTTGATTTTTTTGTGAAATTTTCACTCAACATGTGGTTGAGGAGTAGCTTTAAGACGCAACAATTTTTGTAACTTTTGACTACATGGTTAAAAAGTTATTTTATGATATGTTGTTTCTTTCTCAAGCAAAGCAGCTTGGGTAGATCAAAATAAATCACTTTTTTGAGAAACAAAAATTTCAATTTTTTTTTTCTAGATTTATATAGAAGTGGAAAGCTTTGAATCAATCCAGTTTGATTATTGAGATGAAAGTTACAAGGATTTTTAGTTTGTAGGCAGTTGTTGAATCTCTATTCTAAAATAAACTTTGAAGTCCCTTATTTAACTCAATTTTCAATATTTTTGAAAATCATAGAATGGAGATTGTTTATTACAACATTACAACCATTGGGATTGGAATTTTTCAATTCCATACCTAAATTCTCAATGGTGCTAGCATATAAGCTCAGAGACATGAGCATACAAGCCTTGAACTTAGTTGTAGGTATGTACCTACAACCATTTGAAGGTGTTTATAACATATGTACCTATAACATAAATACAATATAACATGGAAAGAGTCTACAACATAGATACCTATAACATGGGCACCTATAATCATAGAAGGGGTTTATGATATAGACTCCTAGGCTCCTAGGCTTATAGATTCAATGCTCACATGCTAGCACTCCCCACTAAATTCTTAACAATTTAGTACTTTGAATCACTATGTACTTCTTTCTACTTACTATTTTTTTCAAGCATGAGTATGAATTTATTTATTTTTGAAATTTTTTATGTGTATTCCCAACTTATTTCTTCAACATATTATGGAGAGATGCTAGTTGTAGGATCTACACATTTTAGGGTAAACTCTTTGAAAGATGAAATCTAGCCGTTTGGAAAGAGTTGAAAATACTTTTTTTTTAAAACCCAAGCATCATGATCTTGCAATTGGTAAGGTTTTCTATTCTGAAATTTTATGAGGGTGTACTCTAACAAGTTAACTAAAGGATCCTGTACTTGAATTTGTTAAAAAATAAATATAGATGAAGATTCTAGCTTAGCTTTGGAGACTAGCAATTTGTAGTAGTTTGGGGCCTCTAAACATGAAAGAACTTTATGGGTTCAAAGATCACATTTTTGTTAGCCCCTGAAGGACCAAGTGTCCATTCAACGTACACAAGAAATCTTGGGTAGGTTCCTATGAAGTCATTTTTGGTTGGATGTTCATGAAATTTGGACATAGTGTGTAAACTTGTTCTTCTTTGATGAAAAACTGATTTTTTTTTGATTGGGTGCCTAGATCAAAAGTTCTACTACTCTAAACTTTGGGGGCAACTCGAGTAATTCAAGAACCTTAGGAGAATGTTTTGCAAAAAAGCTCATCAACTTTTGAAATTTGGCATGCATATAACTAATGAAATATGGAATACAATTGTCCCAAAAAAAGGTTTTAGTCCTTAAATTACATTCTAAGAGGGGCCAAACTTTATTAGCTACGTTAGGATGGTTTCAAGAAAAAACATTTTCTTCTACCTTCAAGTCATATTATCTTGCAATCCGTGATGTTTAAATTCTTCAAATTATTTCCACATATTCCAAAAGTTTGTCTCTAACTTTTCACTGTTTAGATTTCAAATTAAAAATTTCCTCATTGTACAAGAAATCATCAAAAAGTGACTAGTGTATTGCCAACTCACTTAACCTCCTTGCATTTTAGGGTGATTTAGTGTAAGCTAGACATCTCAAATGCTTCTAAAATTTTTCATGAGTGAAAAATCATATACTTGTGAATGGTCAAAATACTAATTTTGGTGTAGAGAAAAATTTTTACTCCAAGAGGGACTTAAGTCTTCTAACCCTATTTCACATGAATGAAAAAAAGTTATTTTTCTCCCTTCAAACATTATAATCTCTCTATTGCCATGGTGAAATGGGCTGAAGTTTTTTCCACTCTAGTAAAATACTTTAATTCAGTTGTGTATGGTTAAATTTTCCAATAAAAGTTCCAATTTTCATTTTTGAGTAACATACCAAAAACGACAATTTTTGACAATGTCTCCTTGAAATACTCCCCTTGGTCCTTTATGGGTTGATTATATGACCTATTGAATCTTGAAACTTTTCTTGATGAAGGTTCATGTAGGATATAAAGAGTGAAGCTTATTATAATGGCCATAGGTGTTGTGCCAAGCAAACTTGCAATTGTGCAATGAAAAAGGCTTCATCCATAGTATCTCTACTTTCACTTTCTCTCTATTGAAATAAAATTGTTTCAACATGTGTTGAAAACAAACAAACACACATAAGGCTCCATATATACCAGCTGTATCTTTGAGAATTTTATAATTCAATAAAAATAAATATTAATTAAAGATATATAAAACAAATGATATTCATACATTTTAACATTTTAGAGGAAAAGTGAAAAATCCAAATTTTTTTTTTTTTTTCTGTTTTTCAAATGAAGAACTAAAACATTAGATGAATCAAGTGACAAATGTGATGGCATTGATTTCTTAGAGATATTCATGGAAAAGAAGAGGACTATTTAATATTGACACCAATTGACCTAGTATTCATCGTAGTCACTATGTAATTGATATCATTTGCAGTAGATAGCTTTGAGAGATCTTCTCTTGTTGCAAAATCTAAGAGATCTTAAAACATGATCTATACCATCAAATGTATAATTTCTACATCATTCTTCATCTGTTATAAGCCCTAACTGACCATTGGGTATTAAACAAAACTTAGATGACTTACAAAATATGGCTTCTTCAATTTTTTTAATATTTGCATCAATAAAAAAAATTGTTAGGCATCAATATTCAAATTTTTATGTATAGTAAAAAATTGAAAATATTCTAAAACTATTGAAAATCAATTTTGAAGTATTTTCCTTTGAAAAGTGACTTAATATGCAATTTCTATCTATAGAACCTAATTCTTTAATGATTGACTAAAACTTCAATTTCCAAAAATTTGAGAAAGATTGAAAACTTTAATGATGAAAACATCCATTTTCTCTTCTAATTGTAATTTTTTGAATACTATGCAAATATTTAACTCTTTGCACTATTTTCTATACAAAAAACCTTTTGACTATATATATCTGAGCAATTTAGAACTTGAAAATTTGGAAAGAATGTAATCTAATATGTATAGTTAGTAAAAAAAAGTTGAATGAAAGTTTCACTTGTTCTACTTGGAAAAGTTGCCCAAAATTGTTTGATTGAACATTTAGGGTTAAATTTTGGTCAATCTTTTTTTTTAAAGCAAAGTGAATTTACACCAATTTGTACTTCTCTTCTAATTAGAGTGAATTTATAGTGTCATAAATAAGCAAGATATTGGAAATGTCATTGTTGAAATCATATTAAAGGGGTCAAATGTAAGTGTGTCATACATTGTTTGTAAAACATGTATTCACAAGACATAGTTTGTTCTTTTTAACCCCTAAAGGATTGAAGCACATTTCAGGCATAAATTCTGAAAACTACCATTTTTAGGGTTGAAAAAAAAATAGAAAAGTTTGTTTTTTCTTTCCAAATTCAATCATACAAATTTGTGTGAGACTACTACGGGAATGTGTAGATATATTCACAAACTTTGTCTACATGGATTGAAAGATAGTAACATTTGAAGTTAGAAGAATTTTTTTTCTTCCCACCTTGTCCAATAGGGCCAATAGACTTTAACACCTCCTAGAGTGAAATTTCTACACTATACATGCTTTTTTCTTACATTTGCATCTAATATCATGTAAGTTATATACCCACCAAATCTTAGGAGTAGAGGAAGAATTTTCCACATGTTGCTCAAAGTTGCTTATGTTGCCCAAAATTTTTAGGGCATCATAACTTTTGATCTGGGAATACAATCAGAAAAAATCACTTTCCTAAGAAGGGGGGAAAATGTTCAGACCTTGTGTCAAAATTTCGTGAATATTGAACCAAAATCGATTTTGTCCATAACTGCCCAAGATCTCTTGTATACGTTGAATGATCAGTAACAAACTCACAACGTGTTAGGTGTCAAAACTGTATAACTTACATCTCCTTTAGAAGTAATGTTAATATTGGCCATTGAAACTCCATCCTTCTTCAACTGTTGAAAAATCTCTAATGTTCTTCAAAATATTGTATTCACCTCGCCCAACAAGCATTCACAATCATGCATCCATCTGGACTGTAGTTTCATGTTTTGAATTGTGGAATCGATTAACACCAACACATTCGAAGCTTTGAGATCTCAATGAAAGATAGCCAAGTCGTCCTCATGTCATACGCAATTCCAAACATTAAACTAGCGGCTGCTTTGGTATAGTAGTGCGGGCCTCGATTATGCTTGCGGAGGTCTTCCGACGCCCGCTCCATCACGAATGCAAATGTTTCGTCGTTCAACAATATTGGAAGGCCAAGTATATTTCATTCCATGCTCAAATTCTTAGAATTGAACGGTTGGTTAGTGCTTGGTGAATGAGATGTCTACGCTATTGCCACCTCCGTGCTCTTAACCAAGAAATGCACAACAGAGCATGTTTTGAGTGGACTCGGAACCCTCCTTGCAAATATTCCTGCAGTGCATCATCGCTGCAAAGCTCGGAGTGTATACCCTTCCTTGAACACCTTCACATATAAGGATTTAAGATTTAGGGTTTAGTTTTAAGGTTTTAGGGTTTAGGGTCATCTACTGTGGCTTCGTCGCTCCCGGCCTTTCTTCCTTCAGCAATTTTTTTGCCCCAAACCAAATTGTACCACTCACCATGGCCCAGTTGAAAATCACGCCAACGAAATTCCAGTGCAGATTGATACATGGAGCAAGGTGAAGATGGCGTGGATTCCCTGGCAGAAGGAATGCTTATAGTGGGTGGGGGTCTAAATTCTCACCTGCCGAGGTCGTTTTAGGATTCCAATCTTGCCATTCTCCCTCGCTCCCTTCGCTCGTGAACTTCTCCATGGCGGCTAATTCTCCTGGACTGCACTCTCCGATCGGATGGATGCTTGGGCTTTGCCTCGAAATCGATGCTCACAATTTGGGGTAGCGAAGCTGCAAAACGATTCTCCGGCTATGGCGACTTAGGGTTTTAGGTGAATTTACACCAAACAGAGGGTGTACCTATCATCGCCATTTCGCTGGGAAACCATGAGCGGGAAGGTAATATGAAAAGAGACACATGCCGAAACCAATTCAGAGAGCACGCAAGAGACAGACGTTCAGCCAAGCTAGCCAGACCGATTCCCCAGACGGCTACAGAGCAGGAGTGCGTTACTGCGACAGTAGTGAGGGGAGTTAGGTCTTTACCTCAAAATGCAAGAGCTGCGTCAAGCAGCACCTTCGATGGAAAGCTGCCCCATTGTACGCTTCGTCACGACGCTCTTGCTGGAAAACCTCTGCGTGTTCGGTAAGGAAGTGTGACTCATTTCTGTGCTATAATCTCCGATTGTCTGCGAATTGTATTTTGGCGCTTCAAGTACGGTGAGGCATCGGTTCCAAATCTCCCGATGGTTCTTCGACATCGATGTTGATTATTTTGAAGCTTCGAAACTGAAAGCCATTATTTTGAAGCTTAAAAAATAAAAATAAAAAACAATCTGATTTATCCAAAGAATTACAGACCATACAAAAGTTGTTCCTTTTCTTATGGAAAATTACCCATTATAAAGATGCGAAGGTCTAAAACGAAGACTTATCTAGATTAAAAAACCAGGTGATAGTCCGTGTACCGATGAGCATTGGGTGCAACAGATTGCGATGAGTTTTCAGCTCACTTCTGCTACAGAGCTTCCATCTATTACCGACTCATGAGTCTTTCCGTGATGATTCTTCTTGATCAGCTTTTCAGCAGCTTGAAAGGTTCAGGAAATGGTGATCGGGCTCGTGTTTCAATCAGCGATACCAGCGAATTGAAAGGTTAGAAGTTCGGCTTTGTACCAATTTGGTTGGCATCTCTTCGTCGAGGCCCAATTTGCAGAATCGAAATGCTGTTGAAGCCGCTTGCTTCACTGAGAATTGTCTGGGTCGCACATGGAGGAATGCAAATCTGTCGGGGTTTCTGCCAATTCAATACTTAGAATTGGTTTGGATTTTTACGGTTTGTTAGGAAGGGGATTGGAAACCTCGAGTTCCAGGAGTTGCATTGGCTTCGGTTTTATAGCCAAGTTTTTTCGTCGTCACTAATCTATAGCTCTGCGTCGAGCTTGCTGTTTTCCACCTTGTATTCAGAAGTGTAAGGTTAAGGGTTTGTTGGGGCATGTCAACATAACTTAGGATTGTTGGGGGCAGGTGTCTGGCCTGCAATGGTTTAGGGTTTTACCACAATTCTCACTCATCTACGTGTCTCTTGGATGGTGCGGTGGGAGTGTTTGCCCTGTCCCTTAGCATGCTTCTCTTCGTCAGCTGTCTGAATGCATAGTGGGCAAGATTTGCTGAGAGAATTGCATTTCAATATCCATCTTCTTCGTGTAGGCAGTTTAATTCTTCCTCAAATTAGATTGGAAATCTTCTCACACCAAATCTACTCAATAAACTATTGTTTACTCGATGCTTGCTTCGTCACCAAAGTTCCGAAGGTAAAGAATACTACTTGGATCTCTTTCAGGATTTTATTCAATATGTAGGATTGTGATTTTGGAAGTTCACGATTGAGCTGTGGAATCTTTGGGTACGAGAACCACATATGCTGAGATCATATTTTTATTATTCTGGGTGTTGTTGCAAATATTGCAATGGTTGTACTAGTAGTACATTTATATATGCACAGAATGCATAACTGAATTTATTATTATTCTGGGTGTTGTTGTAATGGTTGTTGCAACTGTTGTACTACTAGTACGTTTATGTATCCACAGAAGGCACAACGGAAATTGCGAGTGACTCCAATTTAAAAGAGATCCATCGAATTTGGGGATTTTCAGAAATTCCCCGAGTGCTTTCACAGCTCAGTCGAACTCCTTTGGCTGTTTGGCGAATCAATCACAGGTATGCTTCTGACATAGCTTCTCCTGTTTGGCATCTTTGCTTTGAAATTCAAACATAGCATGTCAGAACCTTTTGATACTTAAATGGACTGAATGGTGAACTCTTTAGTTGCACCAGCATCTCACACAGAACCTTTTTCGATTCATATGAATTTAATTTTGTATATTTCATTTGCTCTGGAGCATGAATGTTGTAAACTCAACGGCATCAACACTGAACCAAAGTGCTGCAGCTCGGTGAGCAAGGTTTCCTTGAGCATGGTTTGATTCGTCATGGTTTCAAAGAGGTCGAACGAAATCCATGATTTGAAATAGCGAAGCAGCTCAATCTTGATGGTCAAATCCTGTGTTTGAGGTGTTTTGCTGTGGAATTCAATTGGAGTTCTAGAACTGTTTGTTGTTCTGGACTTGGTAGTGCTCAAGAGCGAGGAGGCTCAAGAGTATTATTGAACATAAGGGAACGCACCACACCCTATTTGTACCACTATTTCTGGTCTGTGACCTTGCAAGCATGAGAAAAGATCAATTGTTTCTCTAGAGGTGGGAAATTAGGAATGAATTTCATGACTTACAAGCAATTATATTTCCCAGGACAGTGTTTAATTTCTAAATAATTTCGGAGCATGCTCCTAGAAGATACAGAAGTATCTCAAGGGCCCTCCAAAATGAAGGCAGGGACGTTGATAATTTTATACTCGAGGTTACATGAGTCTATAATGACCACTTTATGTGCCGGACACTTGCTGCACAGGAAAGGAAAGGAACAAATTCAGGATTATTTTATGTCGTGAATAGAAACTTCAAAAAAATAAAATATGTACAGGGCCTTATCAGGATTGCGGAAATAGTCCAGCCCATGGTGTTAATAGGGTGTCTTATCTCAACTTCTAAAAGTCCTAAGGCCTTTTTCCAATAAAAAAACACTCAAAATTGCGATTTCTTTTGCAAAGAGCAAATGACTTCAAATTTTTTTCCATATCTAACTATAGAGTCTTGTACTAGACTAGTATAAGAATGTATGGAAGAAGTTTTAGAAACTTTGACTGTGTAGATTGCAAGATATTAGCATTTAATGTGAAGAAAACCAATTTTTTATGCCTTACTTGACTAAATTTTTTGGCATTAAATCTTCTTAACATAAAAATATTTGTATGACTTACTTTAATTTTCTAATTATTTTTTTGAAAAATTGAGTTGAAAATCTAGGAAAAAAATTCAATGAAAAAACACTTAATTTTCACTCTTTGAATTTTCTTAAAGTAGAAGTAGATTCAAAATTGAGGGGAAAAATAAATTGTTAATAGCTCTAAGATGGAATTGGAACACAATAATCCCAATGGTGAGATTGTTCTTGCAAGAAAAATTAACCATATCTAACAATTTTTTTTAAATTTCAAAATTGCATTAAAAAATGAATTCTATTAGTTATTTTTTCAAGTAGATACTTAGATTGCTTGAAAAAGAGATTGTCCGCAACTTTCTCATCAAGAGTCCATATAGAATAAATCAAAGCTTAAAATGTAGACAAAATTATAATCTTTGAGACAAAAAATAAAAAATGAAAAAAATTCAATTTTTTGTGAATCTTTTAGGTGGCCCTTCGAGTTACTTTTTGGACTAAGGATGGCATAACTTTTGGTCCTAGGCATCGATTGAAATAAAAATGATACTCCTAAGAGCCCCCTCAAGGGACTTTGGGACTTTAAGGGATAAATTGTTGTTGCTCAATCAAGAATGTCTAAGTACAATATATTTTCTTGATCTAAAACTTCAATGTGAAAATAATGATTGATTATTATTATCTTCAAATATAGTTGTTTTGGAAATTGAACTTGGCATTTTGAAGAATAAAAGACGAATTATGATGTGTTTCATAGATCTTGGCAATTTCTTTTGTTTGTTACTCAAATAGTTTGTTTTCCAACTTGATACACTAGAAGAAACCTATGTTTGCCTCAACAAAATCTACAAGATGTGTTTGTTGAGGCAAACACAGATTTCTTCTAGTAATAGCTTAGAAAGCTTACTACCTACCTCACCTCTAAGTGCTTTGGAGTCCCTTTTTGAATGATGGACAAAGTGCGAAGTACCTTTGTGTCAGCAAAAAACATGTCTTATGTAGTTCAAAAGTGAGCTCCAAATATGAGACCCTTGAATTTATTTTCTAAAAGTATAATGATCTACTCATTTTTTTCTTTGTCCATGAATTGGTATTATATTTTAAGTGAAGAAAAGAAGTTTCATTAACTCCTAAAAGAGACAACATCCAATGGATGGATGATGAAAATATTCAAGGGGGTCCTGCAATAGTAATAGATTGAGGGATGAAGTACATTCAAGTATGTTGAAAAAGAAATTTTGTCTATTTTTCAACAAATATCTAGCTTGATCACTAAATGCTTCATGATTTTCTTGTAACATTATGAATCCATGTATGTAAAGAAGGGAAGAAAACTAAAACCTACAAATTGATGCTTTTATACGATACTACTATGGATGTGTGGAAGAATTTTAAAACACTTTGACCATGTCACTACTAGGAAGTGCCAACTAATTTGACAGAAAACCAACAACCATTTGTTGTTTTGGGTAGCAATGGATATGAATTTAGAATTTTCATAAGTTCTTGTGCTTCAACAAATGTTGTTTCCAATTTATTGATCTAGGTACTATCACATTAGGGGAAATTTGAGGCCTCTACATGCCCATTTCAGGGCTGTTCCTCGCTTGTTCCCTGTACTGTTTGGGAATGGCTAGCTGCTGTCAGTCAAATAAATATCAAAAATGAAATAAAATAAATTTTGTTCTGACATGCAAAAATAAGTTGAAAAAAAATAAGAAAATAAAAAGTTTCACGTGGCACAGTCTCAACCATGTCAGACTATTGCATTGCCATAGTTCTTGTGTTCCCCATAGCTTGGGAACTCGTAGGCATGTGGAGGCCTCAAATTTCCCCTAATGGCATTGTGAATTTTTTTAAAGTAGATTTACCTAAAAAACTTGCTTGATGTGGCATACCTTTAAACATGGACATTGCATTTATTTTTGGAATCTTTTGAAATTTTCGTCAATATATGAATACAAAGGTTGAATTCTAATCAAATTTGAATGAGATTTAGAATTTGATTAGAATTCTAATCAAATTCTAAATCTCATTCAAATTTGATTCAAATAAATATATTTGATTAGAATTTAAACTCTACATCAACTTTGAAGAAAAACCTAATTTGATTAAAATTCTAATTCCATTTCAATGGAATTTTCCAATGGAATATAAATTAATTAGAATTTAGGAGAATAATTCAATTAAAATTCATATTTATATTTTGAAATGTAATACAATAAGTGTCAATAGTGAATTTTAGAATTTTTTTGGTTGTTTTATTTTATAATATGACTTTTCTAAGAGCACTTTTGAAATATTCTCATTCTAATTACAAATGTAATTAGAATAATAATTTTTGAATCAAAATAGTTCAAAATGCAAAATAATACACAATTTGAACTACAAAATATTTCATTTTTGAAGTTCCAATCTATTTTGATCCAATTTCTTCAACATTTGAATTCCAAATTTTGAACTATTAAGTTCTAAATTTTGTTTTATTCAAATTTGTAAAGTTCCAAATTCAAATGAACTACTCAAATAAAACTATTCATATTTAAACTACATAAAATTTTTATTTTTATTTTTTAACTATTTGAACTCTAATTATGTTTAAAACTATTCAAATTTAAAGTTTTGAACTACAAAAGAAATGTGATTTTTTACCAAACCGCCTTCTACTAAAATGTTTGCAAATAATTTAGAACATCTTTGATAAAATTGAAAATTTTACCATAAAAATAGGACTTAATTACAAAACTTTTCCACAATTTTCATGAAAAACAAAGAAAGTATGAAGGGAAAAATGGCCTCTTAAGTCTATTGAATTTAGAGAGCACCAAAGTGGGTGGGAAAGAATAAATAAAATCAAAATATAATTATATATAATTTATACTTAGAGTTTCAACCTTGGTATAATAGTTGGAGCCTTGGGTTTTTTCAATTGAGGTCTTGGGTTCAAGCCTTGTTGGTGGCCCTACCCACATGGTACCTATCTACATGGCAGGTGGGCCCTTTGCCTTCATGGGGCCTATCTACCTAGTGGGTGGCCCCTGATTATATAGAAGTTTTGACCACATTGATGTGGTAGTTGCCCTTGCTGATGTGCACATTTTTACTTTTGCTTATATTTAGAAAAATTTCACTATCCAAATCAACAAAATTAAACAAGAGATTTTAGTTAGATTTCGCCCAAGACAATCATCAAACAAAATGACTAAATCAAATGACACATTTTGGTTATATTTTTATTGTTTTAGTCACAAAGGTTCTAGTATTGTGTTGATTGCAAGATATTATTGCTCCTACTGGTCAAAGGCAACATTCTACCAAATAATTAATTAAAGTTGGCAAATATAATTTGACAATGTGTGAAAATAGAAAAAAAATTATTTTTTCCATTCAATCATGTAAAAAAAATAAAAATAATATCCCAATATTTATGGCATCTATTTAAAATATATATTTTGCAAGATATTTTGCCAACCCTAACCACTCAATATTGTAGTATTTAATTCTTAAGTGCTTGAATGACCATAATATGGTCTTTGCAAAACTTAAAAAGAAAAATTTAGACACAAATACAAAACCATCCCTTTATATTTATGTTTCCTAGGATTTTCACTGTGATTGTAGAAGAAGTTAAAATTCAAATTTTTTTGTATTATTAGGCAAGTATTTGAGTCTACTTCCACCCTAATTGGTCAATTAATAGAGTATATCTTTATTATATAGTTTTGCCTGAAAATAGTAGCAAAAGGTTTAAATTCTCACATATACCTTGATTTTGTGCTCTTGTAAGATTGATTGTTAACTAAAGATAAAATTGGTCTTTTGCTTTGAACTCACAAACAAAACTTCTAGATTTGATGTCTTAAATCTCATCCGTACAATTGATTTAAAAAATCTCATCAAATAATACAAAATTCAGAATTTTAAGCACATATACTTTCAAATTTATTTATAGATATAAAATCATTTATTTATAAATAGATTTTACAATGATTGTATGGAATTACAATGATTCCAATTTTTTTTGCTTTGGGGGGCGAAATTTTGTTCCTAAGCACCAATTGGAATAGAAATTATTTTCTTAGAACTATAATCTATTTTTTTAATTCAAAAATAAAATAAAATATATTCTATACAATGAGAGTATAGGAGTTAGTCTGGGCTTTCATTTGTTTTCTTGAGGATACTTTGGTCCTTTAGAGGTTAAATCTTGAACAACAAGATTATGACTAACTAAAGGTAAAAATCCATTATAACTATGAATCTTGATTTCATGTTACTAGGGCTGATATATAGGGGTTGATTTGTTGTGTTGTCGTTTTAAAAACATCATCAATGTTGGAGCACTAAAAGAAGATCTAGACACTACTTTTGAGGGTAGTATGAGGTTGCATCAACTTCAAATGGGTTGTGGGAGAAAATAGTCCAATAGAGACATTACATCTAGTGCCCTAAAATTACTACAATAGCCTATTTGTTGTGTTGACAATAGAGGAGGACTAGTTCAATGCTTGACGTTTGATTTCTTCGAAGGTTATGATAATAAGGGAGCATAAAGCATCCATGTATGGAGCAACAAAAGCAGATTGATGCCATGGGACATTGACTAGACAAATCTTGAGCCTTATAGCGTCTATGATACATCAACCAAATGTGAAGTGTGGGAAGGCACATATGCCACAACCTCTAATGACTTACATCATGCAATGAGCCCATTGGGGCAACAACTACCATATTTTGGGAGGCACCACGTTGCTATTATTGCCATTGTTGAGGCGCATGACGCAAGCCCTAGATGATGCTCTAGTGGTTTAATGATGTCATTCTTGAAAAACTATTTCTCATTCTACTCTTTTGTAATTTGGGATGTTCTCCTATATCAAAACTACAAAGATGTTGATTAGTTATTCCAATTTGAATTTTACAATCACACCTTTCCATTTCTTACAAATCTCCTTTCAGTTTAGGAAATTTGTAGTTATTGTAAAGCATCCTTTGTGATAGAGGTAGGGAATCTTAGAATAACACATTTTATCTTTGTGGGCTTCTTATGGGACACAAGATGAACAACTCACCAAATCTTCTCTCTTGTTAGTTGTCACACTCTGAAGTTGAAAGGGTATTTGCATCTACTTTAAGCATTGGAGCGTGAATGCTCGTATGAAAAAACCTTGTATTATTTGGCACAATGCACGATTCTTTGCAATGTATGGGGCTAGGGCATGATATCTAAGGATAATAGTGCTTGACATTATTATTATTTATGTGGGCAATGATTACTAAATTTCAATAGGCCCCTCCATCATTAGAGGGGATTTCAATCCTCTAGAAGATTGTGAGTTCTCAAAGTTCTTGAACTATAGGGAATGTTGCCATAGCAACGATTTGATGTGGCAGTGACATTGCTACATCAGATAATAATATTTAATTAACTAATAAATATTTTCTAATTATTTTTAAAAGAAAAAATATGATTTTTACTTAATAATTAAAAAATATATATTTTCATATTTTTTTCATATAATTTTTTCTTGGACAGCAATGGCTCGTTCCCAGCACAGAGAATGGTCCTGAAATAGTCTCTTTATGCCCTCAAATCTCCCCTAATGTGCTTAACGATCTTGGGCCTTCTGCTCTGTGGTGGCCTTACCTCTCGGGCTTTGCCCTCACCCTCGAGGCAAGGCCATCACAGAGCGGAATGCCCTGGACCAGAGGCTTCCATCGGAAAAAAGCCCCCCCATTGCATCAGTACTGTTGCGATGGTTGAACAGTCCAATATTGAAATTGGACTGTCGCAATATTGCAAATAGTATTGCAACAGTACATTTCAGTACATTTCAGTACATTTTCTGTAGATTTGCTGAAAATGTACTACTGCAGTACTATTGCAATTCTGTTGCAGTATTGCAACAGTCCAATTTCAATATTGGACTGTTCAACCATCACAACAGTACTGATGCAATGGGGGGTTAGTTTCCTGATGTCCTACTAAGTTATACGACGGAAGAATCCACAAGTTTCATTCATCCAGAGACGAAGATACAGACACAATAGATGCCCGATATTAGCTCCACGGGAATAGGAGGCGACGAACCTTCCAAACACCCTGACTCGGGAATAGGAGACGGGCGTTGAAAATACGCAGCTGCAGGACCATAAGCCGCGCGCGCGCGAGTTCGCTAGTATTCGGAAGGAGGAGTGCTAGGGCGGAGGAGGAATACGTGGGTCGGAGCGCAAGCTGCAACGATGTCGGGTGGAATTGCGAGAGGTCGTCTCGCCGAGGAGCGCAAGGCCTGGCGCAAGAATCACCCTCACGTATTGCCACACCTGCCGTGTTTTTTTCCTGCATTTTGGCTCATTATCGCCTCAGTTCTTGTTTTTTTTTCATATTTGCAGCCTTTGCTGTGGTTTTTCCTTTTCTCGTTTCGGTGTTTGTGATCTCATGTGCTATACTTCGAGTTTTGGAGGCGGTGGCACTTGTGTGGGACAGGTTTCGGTGGTCGGTCTGGGGTTTCCTTTGGGTCTTTATTTTTCTTGGACCTATTTGTCGGTAGTTTTCCATGCTGGAGTTGCGTAGTTTATTTTCTTGCGTGGTTTGATCTGGTCTTTAAGGGAGAGTGCTTTGCTTTCAATCGTGGACCTAATTCTTCCAGATGTACCTGTGGAGTACATCGGAGAGCGAAAATGTATGCCCTCTGTACATGCACAAACTTCAGGGGCCAAAGTAAGTGTTTGTGTTGTAGGCTTACATTTTCTTTCCTCAAATGTATTCTCTAGATACATCTAGCAACGTTAGGTTCGATGTTGGAATTAGATCACAGTGCCATAGATATTCGAAGCTTATGTTTTTGGTGAATACTTACTACTTTGTTCCGCCGTTCCCTCGCATAATATTTCATACGCAATCTTTGTAAAGATCGTTCTGGACTAATTGCTTGCTCGCCCTTCACAGCGGCCATTGTGTTTAGCACTTGGTATCTTTCACTCATGGATTAAGGGGTTTGGAAGTTGATTTCCTGTCATTCCACCTTTGCGTCTTGTCTTTTGTGTTGCTAGATTTTGTTGTTCCATTTCAAGAGCTTTCTTCTTGTTAGTGTTGAGCTCCCTTTTTTGTCTATTTAATTCGGATGTTTCTTGATTTGGAAGAAATGCCGGGCACATTAGTTGTCTAGCAGTATGTGTCGTCTTCCTATCTGGCTAATACGTATGCCTTTTTGTGTAGTGGAATGACTTGTTAGGGTACGGTTCCAGAGGTTTTTAAATCTGATGTGCAAGCTTGGAAAAGTTCTTTGAGTGGGTGAGATTGACTATTGCAGGGGTTTGTGGCAAGGCCTGAGACAGGTGCTGATGGAGCTCTTAATTTGATGATTTGGCAGTGTACCTTACCTGGAAAAGTTCAGGTACGCTCTTTCACCTACGGGTCTTTCATAATCATGAGGTGTGAATGCTGTATCTTTTTCCCTGGAGTTCAGTATGATATTTATATATTGTCTTGTTTCATGCTTCTTTCATTTGGCCATCCTGTGATTTTCATAAAATTAAACGATGCAGGTTCAGTGTCTCATTTAATGTGCAGCTACCATGGATTAGCCTAGGGGTTTAGTTAATTTTGGACACCATGCATTTTGAACACTAAATGGCGTAAGTTAGCTCCCTGCTGATGAGGCACATGTAAGTAACTTCGTTTTTTGACTTGGTAACCTTTCCACGTGTGCCTGGACAATGCCTTTCTTAACACATGGGGTGGGGTGGGGTGGATCTGATGATCGTAGATTCATCATATCCTCAAAATTACTAAAAACTTATGGTGGGGAACTACTGCCTTTTCTTTGGCGTTCTAATGCTCATTCTGGTCCCTATTCTGGCAGACGGACTGGGAAGGCGGATTCTTCCCTGTAGCAATTCACTTCAGCGAAGATTATCCCAGCAAACCTCCCAAGTGCAAGTTTCCACAGGGTTTTTTTCACCCGAATGTGTATCCTTCGGGCACAGTATGCCTATCTATCCTCAACGAGGACTCTGTACGTCCCTCAGTCCATGTGAATAACCATGTTTTTCTTTTTCCTTATAGAATATTCAGTAGTCTTCGAAGCTGTTCTTTCTGTGGGTGTCCCTCTTTAATTGTTTGACCCTCTGATCTTCTTTGCTTCTTGGTTCTGTTGAGCGTTATATTCAGGGTAGTATTTGCGTTTAATTTTATATTGCTCTGCTGAAATGAGTCTTGAGTGTGCTTGACAGGGTTGGAGACCTGCAATCACTGTGAAGCAAATTCTTGTTGGTATTCAGGAGCTGCTCGATCAGCCGAACCCAGCAGATCCTGCTCAGACCGAAGCTTACCAGCTCTTTATTCAGGTAAATGCTCCCACATATAGAGCTTCTTAACGTGGGTTCTAAAGGTCGGAATGACGTGGTTTATCCTCTGGCACACTGTTCTTTGATGGCGCAAGGGTCAAGGCTGAATACCAGTTCATGATGAAGGTTTAGATTATGCGAGATTGTGGTACATCCAATACTGCCTCGTTCAGGTAGCGCCATTATTGCCTTAGCTGGATACTTCAACTCATCTGACAAGCGACCTGGACTTGGTGGTTGTTGCATGCAGGATCCAGTTGAGTACAAGAGACGTGTAAGGTCTCAAGCGAAGCAGTACCCACCACCAATATAACAGACATCAGCGATGCATCTTTGTCAACATAATATCTTCAGTTTTTTTGTTGACTTGTGAATAGATTTATCTTGAAAGGAAGCCCTTTATTGCAATTTCTGGAGCTTGCAAGAACTTTATGTTGCAGCTCCCGGTGCTTCAAAACTGGCAATATCAATTGACATCGTAAATGTACGTGCTTGCAAGTGTTACCTTACCTTGAGAGGTTCCAGTTAGAACTTAGAGGTGGCTGCAGATCGTTGTGCATGCTGGGTCGACGTTGTAGACCAGGCTTCAAGACATGCTTGGCTTAGTGAAACATTTAGTGAAGTTTCCATGACATTCATCTTGTGGCTTTGGTTGCAAGCAGTTCCGAGTTGGAGCTGTCTTTGTTGGTGAACTCTTATTTTAAACTCCTCTGCTAATGCTTATTCTGGAAGTGGAGTACCCTTGGAGGTTCCTGATCTACGATGGTGTTCCACCTTTTTTCTTGCTACTTTCTTACTTTTAATGTTATTGTGCTTTCTTTTGAGTCTTTCGCAAGGGAAGTTGGCATTAGATTCCATAGTACGAATTGAAGAAAATGTGGTAATCTGGATCTCCATAACTTTTCTGCATTTCTGAATTGTGCGAGCATCTCCTCTCCCTATCTTGATTTGTTTTAAGCTAGTATGATATGTGAAGGGTAAGCCACTACATTGAGTGGCTTCACCAATGTATTGCCTTCACCAACGTAATACCTTCAATGTAATGCACTGTACATATACTTCTGCGTTATGGAGGAGGGGCCGCAAGCTGTAGAGGCGTAACGTATGTCAAATCATGGTATAGACGTATATATAAGTTAGTGTTCATGAGGGTGTAAGTATGTCTCATACACACTACTTGAACTCAAGATTAAATTGCCTTTGTTTCATAATAATAGTACTTCTTTGTACTGATGAAAGTAGCAAGGATTTGTTACCAATTTGTTTATGCAGGTTGACCTTGTAATGTTGGTGACACTAAGTGTTTGTTTAAGTGACTTCACCTAAAATTGTAGGATGGGAAAAAAAAAATTGTCTATTTTTTTCTTTTTGATGGTGCTTGAGTATGCTTATGTTGAATAGTATTGCAAATTTCTAAATTATGATATTATTGACTTTTATAAAGAAAATCCTTAATCCATGGATCATCATTGCAGTGTATTTTGGTAGTTTTTCTATTTATTCTTGATTTGAATAAAAATGATATTTCTTGAATTTGAATTAAACTAAGGAAATGAATCTTATCAAGTGTAGTTTCTATTCTAATTGGAAATTTTGAAATACAAGTAAATTTCAATGTTTCATAGCAATGTGAACTTTGGGTCTCTAACTATGGTTTGTTGATTTTTTGACTTTAGAGTGACACAAGAGTTTTAGTTTACACTATGATATTATAAGTTATAACATACGTCTATAGTGAAAATTTCAGATTTTTTGAGTATATTTTTTAATTGATATGAACTTTCTTTAGTTTTTTTCCAAAACCTTCTCAGTTTCTTTAAAATCTTCAAATTTTTTTTATAGTTTGTATTAGATATATGACTTCATTATTGAAACATAAATAAACAAAATCATTCATACCTAGTTGCAAAATGGCAAAAAAAAAGGTATAGACAATTGCTACACCCAAAATAAAAGTAGAAGTGATTTTCTAATTTTTTTATACATAAAACCTTTGAAATTCAATAACTTTCACACTATAGGTCCAAACATTACGAAACAAAGCCTATGCACCCCTCCTCACTGAGGGCTTTTTGATGGTACTAAGAATGCGATAGGGGATGCATGATTTGGGAGATCTCAACGTAACAAACAAAACAAAACAAATAGCCTAATTTAAGGTATGGATGGGCCTACCCTTCCAAGGTTAAGATCAAATGGTTCTATAATAAATGTGCAATGTGTCCTCTCAAGTGCACTTAAAGAAAGATTAGAAATTGATATGAGGTTGCAATACATACAAAGTGCCACAATAAATAAGGATATGGTTTATAGAAGAGGAAGACTTCCTATTCACACACCTTGTTATTTTTGTGTGAATAGATTTGTATAAGAATGGATAGGAATTCAAAGAATTCAATGAAAAGTTCAATATCTTTTGGACTTTGCTCCAATCAATTGCAAATTGCTATAGATGATTAAATTCAAATTTTTTTGATCTATAAAATGGATAATAAACTAGACTTATTATGCTTCATTTCAATAGTGAATGTCAAAAATAAAAGAAATCATCTTCAACTTTAACCCTTAAATGATACCATGGCTGTTTTTCACCTAATGAATGATAAAAAATCTCTCCATGTAGGATATAAGTGCAACTATTCATCCTCCAAATTTTGTGTAAAAAAAGGACATCTTTTATAGTGGTTTGACTTCTAATGAGTACTTTTGCATTTTTTTAAACCCACAATTCACATTGTACCAAAGCAAATCATTACCATGGTGACCAACTTGTACTTTAAGGGTTAAGATCAGATTTAAAGCAAAGAGGACAAGGAATTTGGGGCAAGTACCCCCTCCCCCCCCAAAGGACTAGTATTATGGAATGGAGGGAGTATTCTCTTATATGTGGTGAAATTATGTTGGGTCAGTTTTAGTTGAAATACTTTGTTGCACATGTAAGAGAATACCACTTCAATACTTCGCTGCATTTGTAGAATAATACCATTTTATTAAAATTGATTAGTACATCAATAATATTTACATTGTGTGTTGATGTCTTCATAGTTTTCTTTAGCAATTTCAATTTGTAAAAGATAATTCATTTTATTATGCACATAAGAATCAAAAATCAAAATTGATTTCAAAATTCTTTTTACCAAAAAGTCAACTAGTGATGAACACTAACATAATTTTCAAAGAAGGTGCCTTGAGTCCTCATCTATGAAGTTCACCCAATGAATTATTGACTATTTTTTATTATTGATTTGAATATTGATTGCTTTTCAATACTATTCACCATTCTCATGCCTCTAGCTACGGATGGAATGTGGAATATTCTACATCATCTTTATTTGGGAGATGAAATGATTTGGAATATTACACATCATTCTCTTGGAAGAAGGGTAGTAGAGATGTAGACTACTAAATGTTATGAATCATAACATGATTGTTTGGATCATCAATTTGAATGAGGCTTGAGATCCCTTAAATTCCCAAGGCACTATTATCTAGTGTTCACAAAATTTTGAAGTTAAAATACAATTTTATGACAAAATTATAATTTGTAGTATTTTCTTTTATATAATAATATCTTTTGAAGTTTTTTTTAGCATCAAAAAGCTGATTTTAGAAAAAGTGATTTTCCTAATCATGATTTTGTGCAAGGGGGCCATTGCAAATCTTTTGATTTTTTAGTATTTACAGGGATTCTTGTAGATGAGTCTCACATCTACAAGATCTTAGGGAAGAAATTGAAATTGAAATTCATTCAAAAAAATTATAGAGTAGATTTTGAGATGTTTTATATTGATTATGGTTAGACATGTTATGTCATATAAACTTATACTCTTTGCATGATTACAATTTTATGTTAGACTTGTAAAAAGAGGATTGGAAGACTTCAATTCACTTTCAACTTTTTAACCTCCTTATAATCAAACATTATAATTTTTCAATCTACACACACATAATTATATACACATATTTATTTATTTCCCTAAGTGATCCATAACACATTTAGTTTAAGATTGTTTGATTGAAATTCAAAAAAATTGTGAAAACCTATTATCATTTTAACTTTTAGTTTAACAACTAGAGCAAGCTCCAAGAAACCCAAAAATTAGCTTTGGTATTTAGGAGTTAAAGAGGTGAGTCTAATTTGAAGTTCATTGCTCATTCCCTTGAAACAAATTATAGAACCTAAAAATGAACATGCCTTTAAATTACACCAATTATAAAAGTTGATTGAAGTTACATCTTAATTGGTTGGAGTTAAATCTGGTTAAAAATCTTGGTAGAGGGGTGTGAAAGAGGTGTGAGAGTAGTTCAAAGTGCCAATATCAAGCTCCTAAGGGAATTCCGTCACTTGAAGAATCAGAACGGAGAGGACCTTTGAAAGGACACCCACCCTTTCGCCTTTGAGCAAGTAGTAACTTACTAGCGTTCAATCTGGTCACACCCTTTTCCCTCGCACCAAACCTGGCGTGGTTCTGCAAATTTCTGCAGATTCAGTCTTAACACCATTGGCAATGTGATCTCCACTTGCAATGGAAGTAAATCTTTGATGATAATCTGCTCAGCGTGTTGCAGTTGCTGTTTACTGCTGCATCCTGTGAACGTTCGCTGATTAGCTCTCACAATGGAGAAAGCTACAGAGGGAGACGCCATGCCAGAGGCACTCGGTGGAGAGGGGAGCGAAGGGCAGTCATCTTCGGATATGGAAACGCACCAGGAGATTCTTCATTTGATAGCATGGATGGCGTTGCTGACGAAGAACGTCTCCTGTTGCAAACGCACATTTGAGGACCTTCTTGACCGCATCGTACAGACTGGCCCTTTCTTTGCGAGCTTGGCGAAAGAGGATCAAGGTAATTGAGATTTTATCATCCTTCGGAGCCTTGTTAAGTTGAAACAGAAAAGTCTCGCTCTCCGGTTTTCAAATTCGGACGTTTTAAAGTGTTGGAATGTTTACTTACAGCTCGATCAAGAAGATAAATCTTTAAACTCAGAATCGAAAAAAATGGAGTGTAAGGCAACCAAGAATTTGACGGGAAATTGAGAGAACAGGAATTTCCGTTTGATATAGCTGCATGTAACGAATGATTCGAGCTTATGCACGGAATGTTTGAAAATGTGCGTAGTAATGCCGTTCCGTGACATTTGAGGACCTTCTTGACCGCATGATACAGACCCGCCCTTTCTTTGCGAGTCTTCCGCAAGAGGAAAAAGGTGAATTGAGATTGCATCCTCGATTTATTGTAGCTCCAATTGACGAATGATTCGAGTCTCCTTGGAATGTTCGAAATTGTGCATAGAAACGCGGTCCCTTGCTGCAAAACGCACATTTGAGGACCTTCTTGACCGCATCATACGGACCGACCCTTTCTTTGCGAGCCTTTCGAAAGAAGATCAAGTCTATTTGAAATTATATCCTCGTTTTGTAGCTGAATTTAAAGAATGAATCGAGTTTATGCATGAAATGGTCAGAATTATGCATAGTGATGCCATCGTGCTTTGCGATTTCTGACGAATGGTGCGGTGGGAAACAGTATTATTTTGAGGGAATTCTTCTAAGCGATGCATGTATGCTACAGATTTTCTTGTGAAAGAGGTCGGAACCAATCTGGAGGGAGTTGCAGCTAGCTTACGGTCAGTTTTGGAGCTTATTGCGTTGTGCCTGGAGCCGTCCCTCCAGCTACACCTCCTCCTACAGCATGAAGAGATTTTGAAACGAGCTGCACTGGTAATGTCGGAGGTTTGAATGTTTTCTTGCTTCAAATGGTTATGCGCGAGGGCATTAGACTCCGTGCGGCAGTAGCCTCATGTTTATGTTGAACAAACGCATTGGGATGGCTAGGCCTTTTATGAATGGATAACAGCGCAGTCTACTGCTGGCTCGTGCATGAAACCTTGAAGTCGTTACGTGACTACTAGTTTTAGTTCTATATTAATAGCTGTTTCATGCGAAAAAGAGTTATACTTCTGAATGACATTTAGACTAATCGAAATTAACATTGTCAGCTAGGTGGCAAAGTTGGATCCAAAGTGGAAGACCTGATCAATGAGTTGCTGAAGAAAGGACTGGAGCTTGAGCAGAAGGCTCTAAAAAGGGCTATCAATACTGCGTATCAGTTACAGCATGTATTGTATGCAATTGATGACAGTGATCGAGATGCTTATGACCAGATACGTCTACTTGTACAGAAACGTCAGCCCAACATCGATTCCAATACCTCTTCTAGTGAGGTATGCTAGAGCCACCATGTTCTCTCTTTACTAAAATATGCTTTCCAGGAGAAATTTCTTCACCGTTCTCTATGATATTGCCTCATGTCACATCATTAGCTAAAACAGAGCAGTATTGTCTCCATTGACGTACGAGAAGTAGAAAACAGTTTGTTTTGAGGTAAACAGTCAAGGTTTCCAGAAATTCTGTTTCACGTCTGTCTAAAGTTGAAATTGTGTTGAGAAGGTTTCTTACATCAACGGCGAGCCAGTGGAAATGCTCGCGGAAATGCTCGCGAATCGAGCGCGGAGTGGTACTACTACTGATTACAGAAATTTGAAGGATAATGCTGTACTCAGCAGCATACGTGAGAAAGTTGCCAAGGGAGACCTCGACGCTTTTGACGAAGAGGCTGATCCAGGTAAGACAGTAAAACCCTCATAGCCTAATACCGTACTGTACAATTTCTCCCAGAAAATTTGCAACGTTGATGTCTTTGAAATTTGATTCGCCCACTTCGAAGTTAGCATCAAGACTCTGTAACAGAGATTTGAGAACCAAATGTGAATGGGAGTGCAGACCACTAAATGCTTCCGGGACGAATTCTCGAATCTTCAGATATTAGTCAGCAGATGCTGGCAAAATTCTCTCTTCTTTTAAGCTTTCGTTTCTTGGGAAATCTGATTAAATTTGTTAGTTTTTTCTTGCGCTTACGACGTGCTTTGCCAGAGGAAAAGGTCACAGCTCCACGAAAAGCGAGAACCTCTATTGCTGGGGTCTGGACTCGTCCACAGGCCTTGTCTATCGATTCGGTGATCACCAGCCCACGTGTGTTGTGGGAGGTCGATACACCAACAGAATGCAGTTCTGACGACGAATCCCTTCAAAACTTCAGTAAGCTGTCGTAGTATTAGCTCATAATTTCATATATTTATGTTGGCTCCACTTTTATTCCCCTATCAGCTATATTAGTGATAAGAACATGGGACCAATTGTCAGTGACTGGTGAGCATTTTGAGAGTGCCCGTCATAATTAGTAGGTTTTCTGGGCTACTTTTTGAGAGTAACCAGTGAACGATCAAATCTTGAGTCCTTGAATGCATATTTTCTGTTTCTAGTAGTCAATTGTCATATCATGAATTTAGAATACTTTTACCTTTCACTTGCATTGCTGTTAGACTGTCTGTACTTGGTTGTCCTGACACCTGATTCTTTGACAATTTGACAGACTTTGATGTTGAGAGAAGCTTCACAGGAAGTGCCACGAGGGGTTCTAAGGGAAAGGTTGGTACGGAGCGGTACTCTGATACAGTCTCCTCGAAAGCTCAAGATCCGCCTCCACCTGACATACAGGACGTCACAGGAGAAGCTTCGGAGGCAATTCCTTGCAGCAGAACACCTAGGCGAATTTCATTCCTACCAGGACAAGAAGGGGGCGAGAGGAGAGAATCGTACCTAGAAGGCACGATACTTAACCACCCTGCTTTTGTAATTTCTATCTGAAGTAAGGAAAGAAATGAAGTGGAGAGAGAACTGCTGAGATAAGATTACACTAGTGAATCTTCTTTGACAAACCTCAGTGCACTATAAACGGACAGACCATTATCAGAATTGAGAAGTCGCTGAAATCCTGTTCAGGTTTAGATAGATGGTACGTATTCTAATCATTTTGTTTACATTCCATCGGCAAATCATGCGAACAGTTAGAACCGATGATTTTTCCTTCAGGTTAACATCCCTTTCTCATGTTTCTGCATGGAGTTTCTTACTGCATGTAGTGTCTCTGGAGCAGGTGTCGAATCGCCTGTACACAAATGCAGGCGCCAGATTCGGCGGTCATACCTTTCAGCTGGGGAAGATGCCCCATGGGAGTATTTGTGTCCAATATCAAGAGAACTCATGGTTGATCCTGTCACATTATCCACTGGACAAACTTACGACCGTGCTTTGATCAGCAAATGGATAAATGATGGTCATTATACATGCCCGGTGACTGGTAAGTTCCTTGTCACCACTCCAAATATCTACACATGTACACTCGCTAGCAAGTGATTGCATGCTTCTCATAACTTCTAAGACTATAGACTTTTAACTTTGTTTTCTTTTTCTGTTGCTTCTCTTGATTCGTCATCTATGCCCAAGGAATTCTCTTCACTATATCAGAAGTGCGAGACCACCTTACGCACTTAGAGATGAACTCTTTGTGACTATTAAATCTTTTTGGGCACCCTGCCACAATTGAGCACCGTGTTGCAGGGCTCCCCATCACAAACACTGACCTGCTTCCTAACTATGCCCTGCGCCATGCAATCGGTCGATGGGCCGATGGTCATAACATCAAACTCCCGGATCCTGTACCCATTCAAATTCTAGCACAAAAGAAAGTGACTCCCACACAAAGACTCTTGGAGTGGGGCCTGTGTCTTCCAGACGCTACGTCTCCTGTTGCAATGGCTGTTGCTAGGCTATATCGCGGCAACAGTCAAGAACAGGTAAGGACAGCTTTAAAGGACAACCTGTTATCCAATGCTTGAAGTGCAATGTGGTCAATTTTCGTTACATTCATCAACGATATTCTCAGATGCCGTTGTCTGCTTAATTATGCGCTCACAAGTACAGAACGTAGACCTCATACTCGTGAGAATAAAGAATCTAGGGCCGAAACTACTTGACCGTCTTTACCATAAAATATGGCTAAAACCACTTGAAATTGTCATTTTTAATAGTGATTGGTTCGCATATTGTACAGGGGATGTAGAGTGTATAGATTGTAGGAACTCTTGTGATCAACGCTCATGTACAGTATTGTCGTGACACCCAGGAAGGTGCACTCAAGGAGCTCTGTGAATTTGCAAAAGATGGAGGAGAAGATGGCCGTTGTAATGTGGCTGAGGTAGGGGCTATACCTGCTTTGATTTACCAGATGCAGAATGGGACTTTACTTTCAAGGGAGCTAGCCGCGAAGTGCTTGCGTTTTCTATGCCGAAGCACAAATGTTATGATTACCCAGGCTGCTTCTGGTGCCATCCCGTTTCTTGTCACATTGCTACATCAGGTGAAACCATTGAGTTATTATGTTCAGCTTAGAAAATGCAGTAGCTCACTCATTTTTGAACTGAAGTCCCGCAGCTGAGTTCCTGCGTCCATGTTATATCTGATGCTGTTAGAAAGCTGAATCATGCTTACAGTGGCGAGATCTGTCAATATCTAGATGAATAAGCACACTTCGTCATTCAAGGGAATCAGTACTTGCACTCTGAAGCAAGACACTAGCACATACACATGCACCGAGATACTTACTGAATGTATACTTGTTGATTGCGTTCACTCCATATCCTGTGTCAGGCATGATCGTCAAATCCCACGAATCGAGAATTTTGCCAATGTCACGAAGGTAATTTACTCTATTGCAAAATAACAGGATTTTGTTAGAGGAGAGTGCAGGGCACACCGGAAGCAAGGGAAGCAGCTGCAGGGGCACTGGTCAACCTGTCCGCTAAAAATGAAGTCAATAAGCTATGTATAGCAGCAGCTGGGGCCATTCCATGGTTGATCCGAATGCTTGATGGAAAGTCAATGTTCTCGTCTTTCACCACCCAGGAAATAGCCGCTGCAGCATTGTGTAATTTGGCTGTCAATGAACGCAATCGCGTTGAAGTATCTAAAGAAGGAGCAATTCCAAAGCTTATTCAGGTGATGACAAAGGCATACTTTGCTTGCTCCGGATTGTGTAAACAACTCTGCGGAAACTTGCGAATCTTGGAAAACAGAGAGGGCCAAAATGCATGATGTAACTTATTTCATTAGTGGTAAAACGTGGTAAAGCATACATCGCAGCTTATCAGCTTGCCGGATTTGTGCTTCTAACTTTTCCCATAGTATAGGAGCGAGATCTAACATAGCAAAAATTTTCAATCTCATACGCAGGTAGTGAGCGACTGCGTAACGCCAGAGGCTGGGGAGTATGCCTGTCACGCTTTGGGGAGTCTCTCTTGCGAAAGCTTCGAAAACTCTAGTCTCATGATCGAGGTACTAAATTCGACGAATCTTCTATTGATTTTCGTAGACAATCAGAGATCTCGGTTGACACAAGTAATATCTCACATACTATTTTGCATTTGATTGACAGTATGGCAACCGCACCTAATTGTGACCCTTTCTCTTTCTTTCTAAAATTGACCCCTACAGATTCTTGCCTAAAATATACAACCTCTATTCAACCTCTATTCAACCTCTATTCATGAGAGCCTATGGTGCTTTTAGATACACCTATTTCAGCATTTTGAAAATTCATAGTTTATTTGAGTGGGGTCCAAAAATACATCAAAGAATCTAGAATCTTCTTTGAACTTCCAACAATATCCAACAAAAAATTAGGCAATTTAATAGTAAGAATATTTGGACACATTTAGGTGTAGTTACCTTACTTCAATTCAGTCGGTGACTTTCCGATATAAATGATGTCCCAACAGGCAGGAGCGGCAGATGTGCTAGTGGCCATGGCAGGTCCCGGAACTCCATGGACGCAAGAAGCTGCAGCCCGTGCAATTAGAAACATCTCCTTCCACGAATCGCTCAGAGCAGCGTTAGTGGAAGCTGGAGCCATTCAGCAACTCAATGCACTGTTGGAATACAGTACACCTAGGGCTGCAGATGCAGCTGCTGCAGCCCTGTGGAACCTGACACCAGGTGGACCCAAGCACCTGTGGACCCAAACTAACAATATTGAAGGCGATGAGCAGAAGGAACAAAAGGGAAATGTTTATGAACTAAAAAAATCCAAAGAGGCAGAGAAAGAGGAAGAAAAAGAAGCAAAGGATTGAAAGAAATATTTGAAGTTAATCAACAAGCAGAGTGATCCCGGTGAAGCATAAGATATCTGTCTGGACTCTAAAATCCAGAGGTTGACACAATTGATGAAAATTCGCAAGCTATCCAATCAGACAACAGTGGAAAACTTCGAATCTGAATTTTGCTGATCAAGAAAAGCATACAAATTTTCAACTGTTGCTAAATAATGGTTTTAATGTTCAAACACATCCAGAAAGGGATAATATGGGAACTTAAGATTAGAAACCAAACTTAACAGTACTTATAACATCTCTCCATAAACACCACCAACCCCTACCCTGAAAAGAAAAACACATAGTGAATGCCATGATTTCTGATTTCATGTAAGAATTGAATCTACAGATGTTTGGAGAAAGAATTGAACATATTCTCTTCACGAAAGCCTGTACATGAGCTCAATCATATATTTGAGCATCAACTACAGAAGTGGCTTCCTCACAAATTCAACACTACAGACCTATCGTCCTTCAATCCAGATAAAAAAGGGTCACAATTTTACGCATGTTTTTAGCCTCGCTGCAAGTCTCCATTAGCAAGTTACTATCATGAAAGGCAAAACAGATAACTTGTTGCACATGGGATAAAATGTCCATGTTGCACAATCTGCAATACGTGGAAGTAAGATGTTAGTACTAGGACCACAAAAGCATCATCCCACAGCAAATTATTCTACAAGAAAAAATTAAAGAGGAAAGAAACCCTAGCAAGTCATACCAAATTGATAAAAGAAAAGTACTGTGAATCTAAGTGCAACGATACCTGCTAGCTTCAATCAAGGGTAAGTGGTCATTGTGAGGCCTCTCCACAACATTTTTAACCTGCAATGCATCAACACGTAAGAGCCATTCACAACCATACTTCACGCATATGTTCCTGAAGTGAGAAATATATTTCACATGTCACCCTTAGCCTATGATTCAAGACCCATTACTAAGTCACTCTCAAGTCAAACATGATAAGGGCAACCAGACCCCAAGAAGTGCCGAATCCAAGACACCCAACTAGTTTGCACCATCGATTGAGATGGGACAGGAGTAGTATAGAAGACCCACTGAGCAGACCGGGCATTCTATAGGGTATTGAAGATAACGAGGTCCCATCCATAGAAGACCCTAGTGTATTCATAAACTCCCCCCAAAATCGAGGAATCCCCTTCGTCGTAATTCTTTATAGACCCCAAACGGGTCGAAACAACCTTATCACAAACTCTACTCACTTTGCTCTATAGGGTTTGTGATTTATGAGGATATTCAAAGAGCAACCTGAAGTCAGGATTGGGGCTTCATGTGGGGAGGTATTCAAAGGGCATCAGGCCCTATAGTACTCTGGGTTTCCTCCTCTGTAGTAAAAAACTAGCCACTCAAGTGGCTAGCGAGTCTGTCTTGAGATATATCACAATATGGAATTGAAAGCAGAGTAACGTAAACACACCTTTGCTAGCAATTCTTGGCTTTCAGGTGGTTGCATCTTCAGGCTCTGAGGCAAAATAACCGTCAGGAGGTCTGGCCTCTCAGCTCTCAATGCTCCCCTAATAACTGCCGCGTTTGTTCCCGCCGCTCCTGATGTGTAAATGTGATTTTTCTGAAAATAAGACTGGAGTTAAATGTGTACTGGGAAAAGTAGTTTATCAGATGTAGTTTCGAGAGGTTAAGGGTTTTTACGATGACAAAGAAACGAGTGTCTTTCAACTGAAAGCTTAATAAGAAGAAAACTACTCTGCATGATAGAAAAATCTGAAATGCTTGGTATGAGTCAACCATGAAAGTCAATGCCAAGGTTCAGGCAATAAGGTAGGCATACTCAAAACCAAAAGCACACCTAGAGCCAACACAATGCACCACTCTCACACATGTACAACGCCTGTACATCGCGTTGGTTTCAGGTCTGGTGCTCTTTTTAAATTTACTTACCTTATTCATGGAGCTTTTAAATTAACATACAACCGTTCGTACTCACCGTGATAACCATTGCGTAGCTAAGAATTTCAATAAGTTGCTGGTGCATGAACCCCATGTTACGAGTGCCAAAAAAACCTATTGCCCTTGGTCCGTTCTGTTGAATAGCTAGAAGTTCCTGCAAAAAAATTTCGTCAGGAAAGACACAAAGCTAAGGCATTATACGACATTAGAAGCTTCCACCTAAAAAGCACCAGGGCGCGTGCTGCTCAGAGGACACTATCCCCTCAAATGTACATCTCTGGTACATTTTCTCGTCTGGGTGTCCCCTAAGCACTACTCCAGACGAAGTGACCTACTAATTTAGGTTTTCAAAGCACGCTCGTACTTCATAAAACATTCTCATCCCGCAAGTCTTGCAATGTGAATCCCGAAGGCACACCTCTAAGCAGGAAATTCTAATGAAAAGCAACTCAATTCACATTGTCTATCCAAACGCCTCTTACCGGCTTGACAGATCTTAGACCTAAATGAAATGTGTTTCTAGGTTGTAAACTACCGATTCGACGAGATAAGAGGTGAAAATGCACACCTGCAAGTAATCTAAATCTGGAGTCGACTTATACTCTGTTTGTACAGTCTGTGTGCCTTGCGTGACTGCCTCGGCTTGCGTGGGAAGCTCGTCGCCGTAGGCATAAGCTCGCCACGACTCATCCGGTCTTCTCCTATCATCGAAGGCGTGCGCCTCACCATCATTCCCTTGGACCCGACACTCCACATGCCCCTATTGAGTTCCAGGGCCAAACAAGCCCTGAGGCAAATCATCAGCGAAAAGCTGCAATTCATCTCTCTGACCTAGATCATAACAACATGCGACCAATCTCTCGTCCTTCCCACGGGGAATTCATTCACCGCGAACTCACTCTAGCTCCACAAACGCCCTGTCAATGCCAACTAAACCTGGATTCCGTCCAAATCTCACACACAACCCAAATCTCACACAGGAATTGCAATTGGAAACCCATACCCGTGGCTGCTTTTGCCGTGACGTCCGCCACCTCCCGCTCGCACTCGAAGCTCTGAGGCCGCCCACGAGGAACCGTGACACAGATGTGCACGCCGAAGAGCAACAGGGCGCGCAATGCGACTGCGCATTCACCACGGCAGCAACAACAACGGGGGGCCTGCACAGCCCCAGCGAAGGCATGGTAGCTGCAGGCAACGAAGGAGAAGGGAGAATGCTCGCGAGAACTGAGGAGGAGGCTCCCTTCCTCGGAATCCAAGGCAGTCTCCAAACGGAAACCTGGAAGCTCAAAGGTGGGCTGCAAAAAGGAGTGCAACGACGATGACGGAGGGGCCCGAAAACACTGTTCAGATAGAAACGAGACGATTTACTGAAGGATTCGATTGAACCCAGCCTGCCGAAGTGCTCACTAATCCCGACTGCGGTTGGTTAACCCTGGAACGCGGGGCTGGTCACCGTGCAAATCATCCGTTTTGGGTACCGTGTGAATCATTTGCTTAAAAAATTTCAAAAGGACTCATTGGAGGTCAAACTCATATGCAAGACCTTACCTTTTCACACAAAATTTCAAGGATGAACATCTGCATTTAGATTCTGCAGCAACATTACAAGGCTGATAATTGGACTTACTAAAACCCTCAGGGGCACAAAGGGCTTTGTAATATTGTTAAACACATAGGGGAATCATAACTACAAGAAGATTGTTTTCATTCTTAGGCTTCATAAAAATTATGTTGTATTTCTCGTCTATCAAGAATATGTAGATTTGGTGTGGGATTTAAGATGAATAAACTCTTTATTTAAACCATTGACTATATTGGTTGGAGTTATTTCTCTCTTTTTTTCATCAAAAAACACTCAAAACTACCATTTCTATTGCAAAGCGCAAAAAAATTTAGAAATTGTGTTTTTCACATATATATGTGGAAGAGATTTTTAAAACTTTAACTACGTGGATTGTAAGATATTCGCATTTGAAGTGAATAAATTCATTTCTTTTGTACCTTATATGACTAGATTTCAAGACTTTGAATCCTCTTGGCTCAAAATTTTTGCAATAAAAATCTTGAATTTATATTTTTTTTGTTGAAGAATTCACTAGAAAGTTTAGAAAAAAAGTATACACACTTGATCTCATTCTTTAAAAAATTGTTATGTACAAGATTGAAGCGATAAACTAAATCATTAATAGCTCTATGATGGAATTCAAAATTGCTAATTCCAAAAATGATATTGTTATAATTAAATAGTATTGAACTTTTTTGGGGGAAAATTGGAATTTGGATCTAAAAATGAATCCAACAAATTATTTTTTGAAGAAGATGCTTAAAATGCATGAAAACCAAGATTGTCTATAAATTTCTCATCACCAATCACTCCAAATAGAATGAATCAAATCTTTCTATGAGGACAAAAATATTTTCTATGAAAAACGAAAGTTTGAAAATTTTATTTCAACTTTCTATGATTGTTTTGTATTCTTCAACAAACCTCATTTTGGGCTAAAGGTGGCATAACTTTTGTTCTTGGTCTCCTATTGAAATGAAAATATATTCCCCCTAAGCTAATGTGTTTTTCTATTTTCAAATTTTTTTTTTAAATCACAACAAAAATTGAGACAATAGGAATCCATCCCAAATTCATTTTGTCCTTGGAAGGGACAATGGGAGTTAAGAGGTTAAGATAGGAGGTCTGTAAAGCACTCATGCTCTAAAAGTGTCCTTTAATTCAAAGGTACATTTTACTTTTATCCTTACACTTACAATGCACAAATAGTGTATATTTCAAGAGTTGGATTTTCTTAGTGAATTTGCATTTCGACTTCAAATATTCCTAATTTATTCTACAAAGCTTCAAAAAATATGAAATGACTTGTTCTAGATTCAAATTCCATTTGCCTTTCAAGGGAAATTTACTAATTTTTTTTCAAGAAGTCTAACCTCCTCAAATTAGTTTTCAACTCTTAAATGGAAGCTTTTAATTATGGACCTCCTACCTTACATTAAGTGGTTTTTTCAAATTAGTAAGAATGCAAAATTTGAAATCATTACAAAATCAAAATTAGAATTGGAATTAGTAAAATTACTACAACATATTGACGTAATATTTTAGCATGCACTAGTATAAATATATTTTTAGATAGTATAACTTTGGTCACTCACACTAGTAGAAAACATTAATATAATATGCCTTGTATCTTTTCCACAACAATGATTGCCAAATCTATGTTATATTTCATTTTAATGGTTTGTTTTTCTCTTAAAAGCATGAAAGAATTGGACACAAAAAAGCAAGAAATGTGGAAAGTCAATGCAAAGCAAAAAGAAGCTAATATGACTCAATGCAATTTGTCATTTTTGCATTTTTGCACTTGGCCAAGTGTACACTCTTTATGTGCAACTATACATCACTAAAACATATGGACAAACTTTGCTAAACTCAATGGGAAAATGTAATTTTTTTCTGCCATGCACACATAGAGGGGCTAATTGTAGGAAGGGGGTTAGTGTTTTTAGAAGGGGGGGGGGGGGGATTTGCCTATATCAGGGTTTCATTTTCTATTTAATCCCTTTTGAAAACCCTAACTCTCCATTCCTTCCTCCTTCCCAAAGTCGACTCCTCAAAGCTTGGTGGGGTAGCAACAATAGACCAAATAAAATAATTTTTTTATAGGTGCTAGGGTTCACCATAGGGAAGACTATGCCAATTACCCCTTCTTGTTGGTGAAGGGAAAAATTTTCCCATACAATTAGTAAATGCAATTTTATATAGAAGTGCAAAAACAATGAATTAACCTAGTAGACTCTGAGAGAGAGAGAGAGAGAGAGAGAGAGAGAGAGAGAAATATTTGAGACTACAATGGGGAAGGGTCCCAGTGAAATTGCTCTTGAATGGTATATCTGAATACTAGATTCATAGTAAATTGAACTTACTATCTACAATCTGAAGTAAACTTATCTAGCGTTATAAGAAATAGTAGAATCTAGTATAAAATATTGAGAAATATGATAAACTACTAGAAAATGTTAAGAAACATGCGAATAATTAACCAAATAAAAGTATGATTCAACAAATTATTCAACAAAGGGCATCCTAGTGGCTTAGTGTGAGATCAAGGAGGTTTGCAGAGGGCTCCCGTTAATTAGATATGATGTCACAAAGCCTGTTGAAACCATTCGAAGGCTCATTGATAAAGGTTGTTACAAATTGAAATTGCAATTGTGCCATTTTGTTGTTTGTTTCTAAATTTCACCCTGTGCAATTTTGAGCCCCCAAAGCTTGCCTCAATGTACGAGCTATCCTCCATGATAATGGAAACTTTAAATTATAGTGCCCAAACCACCTCCATTCTTGGAGCACAATCTGAACACCCTATGTCTGATGGAATCTTTCCAAAATTCTCCTAAACGTAGAGATGAAATTGAACAAATGTCCTTTTCCGTCTATGGAAATTGGATGAATTTCATTTTGTGTCCATATTCCATTCCCAGAGTATCTTATTCTATTGTCATCGGACAATAACTATGGAATTCTTTAAATCCTATAGATTAAATTTTGAATTTCTCTAGTGCAGGTGGTTGGTATCAAGGAATTGGATGGTGACTCGGGGTGCCAAAGCATCCATCTCTTCCAACTCCATCGTGGCAGTTTGGAATGGAGTGAGGTGGCCGTGGTGTCAGAGCACATGAATGTGATGCACTAAAATTTTGACAACTATGACCTGGGCGATTTCATCTTCATGCTCTTTGCCACCAAGATGTTGGTGTTTGATGCAACTGTGGAGACATGGAGCTTTGGTCCCCACTATGAATGGGTTTGTAAAAATCTACAAGAGTTTTGTTTTGAGCCGAGGCTCAATGTCATAGAGTTGATCGATGACATATTGCTAAGAATTAGCCTTGTCCCACATCCATATTTCAGTGCATGTGTGGGATCCAACATTCCAACAACATGCTTTCTTGTGAACAAATCCTCATCCAATTCCTCACTTAATTCATGTGAAAATTGTCAGATTCATTACTGACCTTCACGAAGATTTATTGTTAGATTATATCTGTAGATAATTACTTGTTGCATGAATATACTAAAGAGTTGATTTGTTAAAGAAGACAAAGTTTCTCAGTTGTATTAAACATGTAAAATGAGAGAGAGATAGAGAGCCGATTAGGCAGGTATAACTATAAGAAGACCAGGGTTGATAGGACGTTCGGACGTCCCGGATGTCCGGACGCGGACGCAGGGTCCACAACGTCCGATGACAAGCGGACTAGTGGACATTCCCGCCGTCCGCCCATCTGCCCCAACCGACGGTTCTGTCCATTTGTCTGCCCCGCCCGTCCACCCCGACCGACAATTCCGTCCATCCGTCCGCCCCGCCCGTCTGCGACCCCGTCCACCCACTCCGTCCGCCGAGCGGACGGGCGGATGCTCACTATGTAGTCGCAGCAACTTTCACTTGCAATTTCTGAATTCGTTTTTTAGAATTTTGGAGCCTGTAATATACCATTGGAAAGGTCTTGGAAATACCTCTCCAATGGTATATCACACGCCCCAAAAATAAAAATAAATCTAATCGGAAATGTTAAAAGAAGTTTGTTACTTCAAAACATGGGTGTCCGCCTTGCTGTTTGCCCTCTTGTTCGCTAGGTGGACAGGCGGACGGGCGGATGGTGAATGCAGACGGGCGGACGGCAAACGGGGAGGAAAGGCAGGAGGGAGAGGCGGGCACAAGGGGCCATTGGTGGAATTCAACCTATGGTGGACTGGCAAACGGGTAGATAGGCGGACGAGCGGACGGGGAGGAAGGCGGGAGCAAGAGTTGGATGCGAGAGTCAAGTGTTTTCAATTTGGTGGAGGTCGGCCCACGGCGGACGGGCGAACAAGGGAGAGGGTGAGAGGGAGAGTTGTTTTTAACTTTGTAGAGGTAGGCGGATAAGCGGACGAGTAGAGCATGCAATGCATGGTGAATGAAGAAAGCTATAGAAATTATGTCTTTAACATGTTATATAGTGAGGCACTAAATCAATACAACTATGAAAAGTGTCACCAAATAGCCTCTTCTTTGGAAAATCATTTGATTTGTAAACAAAAAATTCAAATGGATGTGTAATTAAAAGGAATTTAGTTTTACATTGGTGTTTTTTTTACAAGTTTGCTATATCAACAATACTTTTTGGCTAATAGCAAAAGATATTCAAAGTCAAAATTGTAACAATTTAATTGGATTCAATTTCTAATTGATTTCTATGCCTTTGAAGGAAAGTAATTAATTCCTAAAGTCTCAAAGGCCCTACACTCTTATAGAGGACTCTTGTGAAATATGATCTCAATGAAATGATTTATTTTTGAATTTTTATCCAAGATTCTTCGCTTATTAGCTAGATTTTTCAATAGAAAATATTACAAAATTAAAATTGTTAGTGCCAAAATTTAAAGTGAAGAAAATGAAAGCCCAAGAATGAAGTATAGCAAGACAAAAGAAAAGATTTTTTTTCTTTAAATACAAATATCATGCAATGTATGCACTTAATGTTATCAAGATGATAACATTGCTCCCATACATTTTTATACTAATCTAGTACAAATTCCTATGGTTAGATATAAAGTTAATTTATAAAGTGTTTTTCTCTTCACAATAGAAATGACAATTTTGAATGATATTCGATAGAAAAAAAAGGCTTAGGACTTTGCAGGTTCAAGATTTTAAAAAATCCTAGGCCTATACAACTACATAAGCAATTAAATCAATATTGTAAATTTATAATCTACAAGATATGATATTATGAACCTTCTCATAAAATCATTTGTGAAAAAGCCTTGAGATGAAACGGACTTGTAATCATTGGAGTATGATCTACTTATCTCAATTGTTGTATTTGAATTTTGAAAGCTCATCATATTTGAAGGTCAATCACATTTTACACTACCTAAGCTCTAATATTTTAGGATTGTGATAAATTTATTGATGGTTTACAATTTAGGGTGCACACATGTATACATAAGTAAAAACATGTATGATAAGAACCTCCATTTCATTTTTATTGTATAAATGCTTACTTTAATGTAGTCCACATCATATCATATAAAATTACATTAAAGTACTTAAATCATTCTGAGCATCATCCCATAAATGTTGTAATAGAATAATGAGATAATATAAATTCTTTTAGAATATTTACGTTGGTGTTTTGCACTATCAATGCATTCTATAACAAAAATTGAAGAAATACTCTAGGTTATAATCCAATGATCCACAATTGTGTAGTAGCCCATAATAAAGTAAATCTTAAGAACAATTGAAACTTAAATGACAAAGATAGTAAGATCTACACATGCATCACATTATCATGATTGCATTCTAAACTTCAAATATTAAAAAATAAAACATATTTCACACATCGCACCATTACTTTTGAAAACTCCTACAACGTTATAAGTTAATATGTACAATTGAAGGTTCTACAATTCAGATTTTTTTTGTAGGGTATAGGATTTAGGGTTTAGGGTATAGGGTTTGGAAAGCATGTTTAAATGTGGGGTGGAAAACCTGGAATTATTCTTTTCTTACATTAATATTGCATTGGATACTTGTCGCATTAAAGAGTCTTTTTTTGGAAATGAAGCTGCAGTTCTGCACTTTTCAGAATTAAATGTAATAAAACTGCCAGCAGATAGAGGTCAAGTAGATTATATAAGGAGGCGGACGACATTATGTTGGCTCGAAAGGTCGGGGCGGTCGGCAATGGCGGACGGAAAAGGCTCGTGGAGGACGGGAGGGCAGACGGCTAGGTGGACAGGCAAACTCCAAGGCGGACACTCACTTTTTGAAGCATCATACTTCTCTTGGCATTTCCGGTTGGAGATTTTGGTGTTTAAGGGCGTGTGATATACCATTGGAAAGGTATTTCCAAGACCTTTCCAACGGTATATTACACGCCTCAAAATTGTAAAAAACGAATTTGGAGGTTGCATTTGAAAGTTGTTGCGACTACATAGTGAGCGTTCGCCCAACTGATTCCCTGTCCGCCCATCCGCCCTTCATTGTCCGCCCTCCACCATCTGCCCCGCCCGTCCGCCGTGACCGCGCCGTCCGCTTGCAGACGGCGCTAGGGACGTTGCGTCCGCTGGAGTTCGTGTGTCAAGATGTTCGGACATTCGAATGATGGACGTGAATTCGGGGCGGACGTTTGGATTTGTCAACCCTGAGGAAGACTAACAGACCAAGATGAATGTACAGGTCACTACGATAGAAAGTTGAATGTAATGGAACAATGGGGAGTGAGTGGAAAAGCTTCAACACCCCCTCTCGCTCTTAACGCAGTTCTTTAAAAAAAATTTGCACTTGAAGATCTGGAGAGATGGCTCAAGTAGAGTGGTTGCTATAAGAGACTTTATTTGTGATCCATGAACAAGCTGAATTTCTATCAATGGTGAGTGGTTGAATTGTAGAGTCACAAAACATGAAGAGTACGGTGGTGACAAAATCATGTTGATACTTGATACTTGAGTGATGTTGTGTGGTTGTAGGTGCAACTTAGGGCAATGTCGTTGTGGTTTTTCGTCTTGATGGTGAAGCGGGGAAGTGAGTGGGTTTTAGATTGGATCTTCTACTGGTTGTTTGGGTCGGTGCAAGGTTGTCAAGCACCCAATTTTGATGAATCGGTAGGGTTGGTGGGGAGAAATCGAGCAAGTGAGGTGAAGGTGGCATCAAAGAAGGTTGGAGCAAAAGAATTGTAGTGGCAAGAATATTTTGCCAACTTGAATGGTTGGTGGGACAACTGTCGGAGTAAGAGAAATAGCAAAGCACCTGATTTCAAGCATGAGGTGACAAAGAGAGCCTTACGGATTGAAGGATCGTATATGTTAGAATGGATCAAGGCTAGATTTAGGATTTTGGAATAGAAAAAAGTCTTAGGGTAGATGGTAGTGGGTGTATACGATTAATCCGTCTATTGTATATAATTTGGGGTAGAGAGACCGGCTTGGTTAGGTAATTGGCTTATTCTTGAGTTGTTGGGACAAAAATGATAGTGATGTCTTGATTGTGAACTTTTTTTCACAAATAATGTGATCTTGAATGTTGATGTGTTTTGTCTAGTATTGAAGAATAGGATTACTAACCAGTTTTATATATGATTGATTGTTGCTAGAGATAGGAGTAGGATGGTAGCATATTTCTTTGAGCTCAATTTATAGACCTCAAAGGTAGATTATGTCTTTGGCAACTTCGTGTAGAACATGGTACTCAGCTTTTGTTATTGATAAAGAGACTATCGGTTGGAATTTGCTTAACTAGATAATGCTTGAACTGTTGAGTTTGTAAAGGATGTCCAAGGTTGATTGTTGAGTGTTTAAATCATGTCCCCAATTTGCATCAACGTAGATATGTAAGTTATTGGAATTGTTATGAGGGAAGAATAAGCCATAGTCCATAGTGCCACGGAGATAGCGTAAAATATATTTAGTTGCTTATAAATGGTTTTGTTGTGGTCTATCCATGTAGTGGCTGATAGAACTGATAGCGAAGCATATATAGGGACAAGTATTGGTGGCAAATACTAAACTATTGACCATAGAATGGTAATGATGAAGGTCGATGAGAGGGGTTCTAATGCTTTTGTTGAGCAAGAATTTAGGGTCCATAGGTAGCTTTGCTGAGTTGTAGTTTTGTTATCCAAAATGTTCTAGCATACATTGGATATATGACCATTAGTGAAGGAAGAGTCCATATTCATGGTGTTCTATCTTAATGCCAAAATAGTTTGTTGCAATTCCTAGGTCAGTCATTTCAAACTTGTTGTGGAGAGTGGTTTTGAGAACTAAGATTTTAGTGGAGTTGTTGCTAGTAATTAAGAGATCATTGACATAGACTAGCAGAATCGTAATTTTGTTGTATTGGTGTAGGTAGTAGAGGTTGGAGTCGGAAGTGATTCGTGTTAGGCCTTGAGAGGTGAGCTATTCATCAATAATATGATACCATGCCCTAGATGATTGACAAAGACCATATATATGAGGCTTTTCCACCGCAAGTTGAAGAAACCCCTAGAGTTGGCTGGCGGAGAGTATATGGGACCTCTACCTAAATTGTCTTCCAAGCAATGGACTCCACAATATTTTTTAATAAATTTTTAAGTACATGGGTTAAGTGAAAGAGGAGCAACACCCCTAAATCACCCAATTATGTGTCCTAAAATCACCACATACTCTTAGAAGACATTCTAAGAGGTTCGGACAACCTCCTAGACCAATAGCCCAACAAAAATCTCCACATTGGACCCCAAAATGGGACAATTAGAGTCCTAAAAACTAATTATAGCACACCCATTCACCAAAATTCACCAAAACTCACCAAATCCACATGCATTGACAAAAAACTACTAAAAATTGACAATTATCACCACCAAATAGGTTTAATTGCACCCCCATCAATAATTTCAGCCCCCAATTTATCGAAACTACATACTCCAAATAACAATCATATTAAGTCTACTACTACTTTAATTCACCATGCATTGACATCCAATTAGCATTTTCTCCATGACTCTATGGTTCCATTCTTAGGCATGCACAAGTTCCTTGGTGACCTTAACTTAGACCACACTCCTATGAAATCATAACCACACATGCAAATTTATCCATAGGCCTTGACTTTCATTCACACCATGCAATCACTTAAGAGCCTATTTCATACATATTTCTACCCTAAGTATGTTGGAAGTAGTTCAATCATGATAGATAGTTTTTGGTGACTAAATCTCCATTCATAATTCCATGCTCATGCTTATAGACAAGGGTCAAGAGTAAACCTTGTGGTCACTATTACAATTGTCTTAGGAAGTACTATCTTCAATCTTCACCTAAAAATTAGCTAACAAGGTACTAACATGGTTCAATTAATCAAAGGGGAAGAAGGGGAGGAGAAACAAATTGCCGCTACCATAGTAGCAAACCATGCTTCACTAGAATGGTTGCCAACGCCTCGTCCAAGCTCCAAAACCTTTGATCTTTATCTCTTTGGAAATATGACTTTAAGCTTGACCTCCTATCCAAATTTCAAATCTTAGTTCATTGAGGTCGCTCTGCTATCAACCTCCAAACTTGAACTACTTAAGCTGCCCCAAGTTGCAACGGCCACCAACATTCTTGGACTCAAATAATCACCATCGCCTCAATTTTCCTCCAAATGGTCCAAGACCAATCTCGTTGAAAACGTGACTTGGTTCTGCATCTGCTCACCAAAATTCACACTCAAATGAATTGTGATGCCTCAATATCCTCTGTCAAAGTTGTTGCTCCACAATTGAGCGGCAACAGACCTCTTTCCATGGAAATGGCCACCGTTGCTTCAGTTTTCTTTCAAATGACTCAAGATTAGTCTCTTTGGGAAACTAACTTATCTTTGCATTTGTTCACCAAATTTCATGCTCAATTGAATTGTAGCACCTCCAATATCTGCCCTCAAAGTTGTCTCTCTTCATTTGAATGGCAGCTACCCTCCTTCCATGAAAATAGCCACCATAACACCATTGCTTCAATTTTCCTCCAAATGACTCAAGATTAGGTTCTTTGAGAGCCTGACTTTGCCCCACATGTGCCCACCAATTTTTAGATCAAAATTTGTCGTCATGCCCCTAATATCCTTATCCAAATTAGATGCTCTCATTCTCAACCCTAAAATCCTTCCTAATCCACACAAAAACTCTAAAATTCGCCGGTAATCCAAAAATTAGCCTTTAAGATGGCCTCCAATACTCTTTATTTTTCACCCATTTTGCTCATACAACAAGTGAACCTATTCGAAAAATTGCCTACTTCTAACCCTAATGCATTGCAATCCTTTTCTAGCATTTTTTCTTCCATATTTTTTATCACATTTCTTTACCAAACTCTCACAAATACATCCTACCCACAAGTCCTTGGAAAATTGAGAGAGATAGAGGGCTCCAAACCCTAATTTTGCCTATATCCAAACTTCTTAACGGATTAGTTTTCTTAACTACTTTCATCCTACACTAATTCATTGTAAATCCGCTAATTTGGTGCAAAATGCGCCAAATTAGTGCAAATCGCACTAGGTTACTGTAAATCCACTAGTTTAGTGTAAATTGCGCTATTTTAGCGGTCGACCCCCTAAATTACTGTAAGACCTTCTAACTTACTGTAAAATCCTATTTTAGTGTTTCTAGCACTATTTTAGTATTTTAGTAGTAGTTTTAAGTTTACTCACTTCTTTTGTGTTTTTTTTTTTATTATTTTTTACTTTTTTTTAGTTTTTAAATTACTTTTAGTTTCATTTCCTATTTCTAGTCTTTTGTTTTCATTTTCATTTTTCATTTTTGGTTTTCATTTTGTCATCATTTTATCATTAGCCTAATTTGGTTATTCTACCAAATCTTGTTTAACCTCTTTTTAGTTTTAACTCCCCATTTTTCCTTAGAATTTCCCCTAATTTTCTCCTAATTGCATTTTCTAGCATCTCGCCCTAACCTCTTGAAGTTTCCATTGCTATCTAGTAGAAAACTCCTTAATTGATGGTTGTGGCTTAATTCGGAGTACTAACACTTCTGGATTTGTAAATCCATGCCTAATGTTTAGATTTTTAAATAGTGAACCAATATGGTGGTTCACAATATAGTATTTTTTTAATTCAACACACTTTGGTTGGATCACCTATGCTAAGGAATCCGTCAAGGATTTCCATGATAACATCGGCGTCTAGAATGCCATTTAAAAAAGCTATATTGACATCCATGTGATGGAAGGGCCAATTGTATCTTGCAATAAGAGAGAAAATGAGTCAAATGGTAGACCATTGAACTACTAGAGAAAAAATTTCATTGTAGTCAATGCCTTCTTCTTCTTAGAAGTTGCGGGCAATGATTCTAGCCTTTAATTTTTTAGGTTTGCTCAATGGTCCTTTCTTGATCTTATAAATCCATTTTGCGGTGATCGATTGCATATGGGGTTGTCTATCTATGACTTGCCATGTCTTGTTGTAGTGAATAGAATTGATTTTGGCATCCATGGCCGATTGCCACTAGAGGTCTGAAATAGCCTTTAAATAATTGATAGGTTCTTCAAGAAGTTCGCTTACGAGGGTCCAAAAATCTCGCAACTTGGTAGAAGGTGTCTATTTTTTAGTAGGGTATCTATGGGTTGTTGGCAGGGCTGGTACAAGCAATTGACTTTGTGATGAGGTGGCTATGGAATAATCAAGGGAATTTGGTGGTGACAAGTTGGGGACTTTTAAAATTGGCTGATCAGTGGATTGTAAAGTCTCTGAAGTTATTAGAGTTGGTGAAGGCGGTTGTAGTGGGTGGATTGGAAGTTTGAGGTGGATTCAAAGTCATCCTGACTATCTATAAATGGTCATAGTGGGAAGGAGTCAGTTGGAGTCATAGTCTCATTGGTGAGATGATGGAAGACAATTTTGGCTTAGTAAAAGATGAGGTCCCTTGTGATAATGATCTTTCTATTTTGTACATCATACACTTTGTAAGCTTTGCTATTGGTGTCATATCCCCCAAATAAGCATTGTCAACTTTTGCTTTCTAATTTCTTTCTAGCCTCTTTAGGAATATGGTAGTAAGCAATGCAACCAAAAATCTTAAGGGGACTTACAGAGGGTTTTTGACCAATGTACCTTTTTTTAGGAGTCATACCAGCATTAGTGTGTATAGGACTACAATTGATAAGGTAATTTGTTGTAGATACCACCTCACTCCTTAGGAAGAGACTGAAGTAATTTGTACTCTGTTGATAAGCTTCGTGCACGTTCCATGATGGTGCGGTTGCAACATTTTGATATCCCATTTTGTTGTAGAGTATGAGCTTGGGTGAGTTGTCATTGAATACCATGTTTGTGGCAAAATTTGTCAAACTCATACGAGGTATATTTGCCCCTTCTATCAGTGTGCAGTTTGTGTAGTTTGTTGCTAGTTTTGATTTGAATTTTGGCAATGAAGGTTCAAAAAAATGAGGAATTCTGGTCCCTTTTCTTTAAGAAAGTATACCCAACTTTTATGAGAAAAGTCATCCATGAATACTAGCACATATCTGGATCCAGCTAGCATTGGAATCGATAATGGACCCATGAGGTCTAAATGTATAGTATCTCCAGCTTTAGATGCTTTTAATAATGATATTTTTGGAAATTTCTTTTGTTGTTGATGCCTAGTTAAACAATGTTTACATATGCAGAATATGGATTGTATTGGTGGAAGTCCTATAACCCTATCATGATGGAAAAGATGATACAAGCTCTGGTAGCTTAAGTGACCGTAACATCTATGCCAAAGAAGTGGAAAGTTTTCAACAACTGTAGTGCTTGCATGGAGTTGTTGACCAAAAGAATATAGACCATTTGTGTAATCCCGATGACCTACTATGACTATTTGACCTTTTTCGTTAAGGATCTAGCAACTTGCTTGAGAAAACATAATAACATTGCTGTCAATAGCAAGAGATCCAATAAAAATGAGATTCTTCTTCATAGATGGGCCGTATTTAACTTCTTTCAACTTTATTTCTCCTCGTTGTGTTTTCATAGATGAAGTACCAATACCTTGTATACTATGAGATTCACCTCCACTAGTTTTCACTTCTTGAATTCTAAAGTTAGAAGAATTAGGTTTAGTAATTTCTACTTTTTAATTGTCTGAAGCTATGTGTGTGGATGCACCACTATCCATGGACCATAATCATAATTCCCCCAATACTCGAAAAGTGCAACATCGAAAAATTCTACTGAATTTGCAAAAGCAGGTTTCTAAGAGTTGGGAGAGAAAGAATTACTTGTCCGTGGTTGTCAACAGTCTTAAGCAAAGTAGCCAATTTGCTCGCAATTGTAGTAAATGAGAGGTGGTCGAGGTCCCTATATAGGAAAGGGACTGGCCGGGATAGCCTGGATAAAATCTTGGAGCACCACATCTACCCTGGCCTCTAGGATATAAGTTGTTACGCAAAGATGCTTTCTAGTTGAAGGTGGCAATAAGAGCCTCTTCGTCACCTAGTTGCAAAGCTCAATGTTCACGTCAATGTAATTCAGTCAACAAACTAGAAGAAACCTACTCAAAGGTCATATCAATATTCAAATGGGTTAAGGTTTGAATTATACTTTCATAACTTTGAGGTAGACCGTTGACTATGATTTTGATTATAGTCTTGTCAATTATCGATTCTCTCATGCTTGTCAACCAATTTGTGATTTCCTGAGCCTTTTTGATGTAGTCTTCTATTGATTCCCTTTTTGTTAACTTGGTTGAGTGTAGTTGGTTGGTGAGTGTTACTATTTGAGCTTGGTTGCTAGATTGAAACACAGATTGTAACATTGCCTATGCTAAAGCTGGATCTGTAAATTCGGCAATAGTGTCAACTAGATCATCACTTACTAACAAGATTAGTGCAAAGATGGTGTTTACTTTGGTAGCATCCAATTGAGCCTCCAGAAACATGTGTCTTCCAAGGTTAGCGAGGAAGGCTTCTAGATTGAAACGTTGTTCAATGATGTGCCACCAATTTTCCCTCCGTAGAATCGCACACATCTTCAAACTCCAGACATAGTAGTCCTTGATTCATGTGAGCTTGATAGTGTCGTCAATCGATATATTTCAATCACCCATATTATTGTCCTTCTACTCTACTATGATCAGCAAAAGGGGCCGAGTCTAACTTGTTTGTGGATTCTATCTCGATTTTAGATTGATGGATCTAAGTGGATCGTTTGTACTTTGCTATGGTGGTAAATTGCATTCAAGTTTTTAGATCAATGGATCTAACTAAACGTGCAAGCTATGCTAAACTAGAAGATCTCTTTCAACTCACTATCTTATCTGTAAGCTTGTTCTGATACCATGTTGAATGAATATACTAAAGAGTTGATCTGTTAAGGAAGATGGAGCTTCTCAATTGTATTAAACATGTCAAATGAGAGAGATACAGAACCCATTAGGTGTGTATAAATACAAGAAGACTAACAAACCAGGATGAATGTATAGGTCACTACGCTAGAAAGTTGAATGTAACAAAATAGTGGGGAGAGAGTGGAAAAGCTTCAACATTACTAACTTCATACATGTGATTCCTTGCATCATCCTTTTCAGATTGATATCTTTGGCACCAAGTTTAATTACTAGTCAACTAGTAAGTTCACAAAGGTCTTGATATACACAAATTCTAGGCAAAATGTGAAGGAATTCTCTCTTGATGTTTTTGAAGATCTAGACATGTTGCCCATGAACGGTTATGTCAAGGTACTGTGGAAAAAATCTTAATTTAAAAAAAAAAATTTAGAACAAGTCAACTCCTGTGCTAATCTAACCTAAGCAATGTAGTAAATAGACACATAAATTATCCATGCTTCTAGTGTCTGGTGTGCCAATCACCCCTTTTTGGAAGGATAAAGGAAGAATATGTTTAAAATGACCATTTTGATTGATCGTACTATAAAAAATTAGAATTTAAATGGGAAAATGCTTGATGTCATTAGATTGAGTGAATTCTTCCAACTGCTATAAGCTTATATTGCTATAAAGAACATGCTAGAGCAATTGTAGGCTTCTTTGTCCTTAAAAAGACTTGTAATTTGAACAATTGGTATTACACAATAGTGTATGGAATTACCAAAGATTTCATAGCTACTAAATTTTGTCATTGATTGAGGCTACAATTATTCTAATTGATTGGTCTAACAAGGATTTCTTGCTTGAGAATACTTGTCATTTCATGTGCAAGTTAAGTGCTCTCAACAATATTGTACTGGGAAGAAACCCTTAGTTACAAAACTAATTTTGTGTTGCTTACTCAACCTATACAAGGCCAAAAGGATCAAGATTGGGTCTCATATTGATTTAACTCTTTTGAGTATGTGAATTGGAGAGTTAATTTTGTCCAATTTTACTTCACTTTTAAGCCACACTGACAAAGTTTTGCATTGATATTAGTGATGTAAAGTTCATGCCATTTGAATTGTATATTTCGCAACATCATAACATTCTTGCAAGGGAAGGTAGAGGGATTCTTCAATAGTATCATTGCTTATTTGTGTTACAATGGCTACAATACATTGGCAAACTTGTATTCAAAATTTTCTAAAATGTAAGGAACTTTTGATTCATGGAAAATAGAGGGACCCATGCCTTGAAGTTTAAGAGAGTTATATGTAGTTCTAACCATGAATCCCTTGTCCTTGAGGGTTAATGTCATCGCTTTATTTTGCAAACACTTAAGTTCCATATTTCAAGAAAATAGTGCAAATGGTTCTATCCAACATTTTTTATTTGGGCAATATATTGCTCTTGTTAGAGGATTTTTGCCCATGCACTTGGCTCCCTCAAAATATTCTCCATTATTGGGAGGGCAAGCAAGGCTCTACTATTCCAAATAATAAAAAGTTAGTTCCACCTCAAATTTCTTGCAAGATGTTGTCATAGCAAAGTTGCTTGTTTGTCAATTGGTTACCAACTAATTTGTCCTATTAGTGATGGGGAAACAGCATTATCTAAGAAATTAATGTCACTACAAAAGTTTATTTGTGTGGAAATTGATACAATTTAGTAATATTTTAGCCTCTATTTCAATTATTTTACAAATTGTATATGTGTTATAAGTTGATGTCAGTATGTAGTTATAAGACAAATCGGTACAACTTTCGAAGAAATTTCAATCATTTGGGTCCCAAGTGAAGATTTTTAGTTCTAGCACTAAAGTAGGAGGCTTGAAATCCGCTCTAGTTCTAAAACTGCCCACTTCCACAAATGTACATTGTTTGTACATGGGGTTTTTCATCTTTATAGGGATGTCCCAACAATATACATTTGAGGAGGTGGGTGGTTTTAGAGCCCTATGCCATTTCGACTTCAAAAATTCATAACTAATTCTACAAAGCTCCTAAAAATACGAAATGACTTAGGTTAGATGCCAATTTCTCCTACCTTTCAAGAAAAATTTATTGAAATATATTTCAAGAAGTTTCACCTCCCCAAAATTCAGTTTCAGCTCTTAGACGGGCGCTTTATTGACCTCCTACCTTAGTATTCACTGCGGTAATACTAATACGCAACCCTTGGCTAATTTTGGTTTTGCTTGATGACAGGTGTCCAGTAACGTGTCAGATTTTGGTGCCGACACCTGTCATCAAGCAATATCGGAGATCCCCACCAATTCCATCCAAATCTATTCTTTTCCAATGCTTTGACCTAAGCTAGATGAAGTCTGGAATGCCTGTTGACGATTTTTTTCTAGTGAGGTTGGGGATCATTCAATTTTGTTCGAGAACTTCGTAAGTACTCATTCTAATTCTCAATCTCATCACCATCGTCATCGTTTATGGTAACGTAGAGCTGGAGTGGAATCGGTAGTACTACATGTCGATCTGAGTCCTGCGGGGCATACAGTTTGTTTTTCTGAAGCTTTGGCGAGAACGAAGTTTCGTTACAAACAAGGAGTCTGGTGGTGATCTAGAGTGTAAGCTTTCCCTCAATGGCGTGATCTACTAGCAATTAGTCGGCCTTTTTCTTTTCTCGCTGGTGACCGGGAGATCAAATTTCGAAACCCTAAAATTACTTTAGCGTTTTCAGTAGTTGGGTCCTATATATATAAGGAGTTCTATAGGATTTGAATCGCTGGTAGACGTGTGGATCAATCGTAGCATGGTAGTATGTGCACGAAGCTCGAACCAGAATAGTTTTGTGAGGAAGCTCGATCCAGGATAGTGTTGTGAGGAAGTGTGATCCAGAAGAGTTATGAATAAAGTTGAATGAAGCGAATCTGGATCTGGAGACTGGATATATTTTTGTGAGGAAGCTCCCGGCTGAAGTCTTTTGAACTCTGTTTTATTAGTGCCTTGAGAGCTTCTCTGGTGTTGGAATCGGATCACGGAATAGCATATCCTAATTGTTTCACTAAGCGTCACTTTGGGAGCCAGGGTTGAGATTAGGGTTGAGATTAGGACAGGATAAAAAATGTTCAAAGCTCGAATATACTTGTCGAGCCATCGATGTTGACGGCTTGCAGAGCAAGGGGAAGTATCCATTAGCAAGCGATCTAATTGGTTATTATGGATCTGACAGGAATTGTATTCAAAGCAACATTCTGGAATTTGAAGCAAGCCGCTATGAGGAGCTTAGTGATCTAGAGATCTTCATTCATTTGACAAGGTCGCCCATCTCTCTGAAGATCTGCTACGAGTAGTGTGTGAAAGAACCCTCGTTCTTTTTTCTGTTTATGGAAATCTCAAATCAACCTCGGACTGTGGTTGTGAATGCATCTGTTGAGAAGGGAATTGAAGTCACTTGTTGGAAGCCGTATAAGAGGACCAGATGCGTGAGAAAGTCTGGTGTGCGGTGAGCGTATATCTTCATGTGTGGTCAACAGATTCCAATTCATTTGAAGTACCATTGAGCTGATCATATTTTACCTCTTTGTCGCCTGCTTCCTGTCTACAATTGCTGGTTTTGTGGAGAGGGGAGCCCTGTGATGACCTCACTGTCCAAGTCTCCAAGTATGGAAGAAGGCGGTGAACTGCCAGAGCTTCCATCGAGATGGAATTTGAAGACTGCGAAGCGGAATGCCCAAATGTCCTTCCTTCACTCTATCAGCAAGTTGTATGGAAACTCCGGCTCACGAAGCCTAAAGGTGCCCACTGAACAACCGCAAGTGATGGTTGGGCCAGTGATAGGCAAGGTTACGTCCACGACAGCCCGTATCCTGATCGAAATCGACAAGACAGGAAGCTTGACGATTGAGCTGAAAGAACAAGCGCTTGAGAAGCAACCCAGCTTCTTACCGAGGCAACTGACTGGTGGGCGACGTGGGCCAGCTAAAGTCTCCAAATCCAAAAGCTCTTCACGCGACCACAAAAAACTAGCCCTCTTTGTGACTGCAAATAGGCCCTCTGTCTTTGAGTTTAAGGGACTGAAGCCGGGAACTTCCTACACTGTGGAGGTGAAAAGCTGTATTGTAATGGTGGCTAGTAGTTTTCGCACATTTCCTGAAGTGCCTGCAGACACCCTCTCATTTGGTGTGATCAGCTGCAACAAAATCTTTATCACGGATATTCTAATTGCTCCTGCCTGGGATCTTTGGTCTCATCTTTCCAAGTCTATCGAGGCGGGCAAGGTGGATTGTCTTCTGCATCTTGGAGACCAGGTCTGACCTCTTCTCTATTGCATACGTGGCTCTCATAGGATGGTGCCTGCACACACTGCATTTTTGGACCTAAATGGTTGAATTTCGTTTCCAGTTATTCACTGATTATGGAGTTGCATTGTTTATTTCATTGCATATATGGGCGAAATGGTTTGATAAAGTATCGTTTCATTTTCAGATTTATGGTGATGGAGACAAGCGCCAAGATGCCGATATTGCATCCGAAGTGGCAGGCGACAAGGATCAATGGTCAGATCGTTTTCAGAGGGGCATGGAGGAGTTAAAGGATGTGCCTTCGGACCAGTGGATTAACCACCAGGATGTTATATGTGGATATTACCGAGAAGTTTACAGGGACACATGGAGGCATCTTCCGACTGCCAAGTGTTTAGCTAATTGCCCCAGCCTCATGATTTACGATGACCATGAGATCCGCGACAATTGGGGGGATAATACGGATGACTGGGATAGAAGCAGTGCTGAATTCTTCGTGGCTCGTTGCGCCTGGATTGTAAGCTTGGAGTATCAAAGGCAGCTCTATGAGGATGTTGACTTCGAAAAAGTGAAAGATATTTGCCAGGTATTTGGAATTAGGGTTGATATGCTTGTATCCTTCAGTTACCATTAAATGTCATTCAGCATGCAGCTGTGTTCTTAATTTCCATTGCCTTGTTTTGAATGGGAGTGTATTCTGGACAACCATGTTTTGCGGTCTCCATTGGTATTGGCAAGTACCACTACTTATTACGATAGTGTTAGGTTGAGAGCTTTGAATGTCTGGATCTTGTGAACTTCTACCGTCTTCTCGAGCTTGGCACTTGCGAGTTCGTGTTTGTCTTTTTGTATTCTGCACTGACTGGGAGGTGGTTGGTTTGTTAGGACTATCATTTCCATGTGGTAGGAGGAGTAGGGCTTATATTCCTTGATATCCGGGGTTCGCGAACCTTTCATCGAAAAAATGCTGATGACAAGAAATATCTAGGGAATCTTCAATGGAATGCCATCACGGAAGCGTTGAGTTCAGACGGCATTTTTGGGACCGTCCGGGCTCTGTTAGTGTGCTCTCCTGCCCCTCTTGTATTTCTAGAACCAGGGTTTACGAAAAAATTGGCTGTGGCCTTCAATCGACTCGAGGATTTTAAGGGACATTGGTCATTTGGTGAACACATCAATGAACAAATCATGATGATCGACGCCCTCAACGTCTGGAAAACCTCAGAAGTTGGCCGGGAGGTCCTAGTGCTGGGAGGTAGACTCTTGCAATTTCTTATCTTTGTGCTGGAGTAAAGGGAAGATAAATAAGAGGGTTGAGGTGAAGCAGTAAATTTGCAGATGATTGTTAGTAGTGTGAATCCAGAAACCACTGTAAATTGCAAGAATCACTGAAGGCTGTCCTTACTACTCAACAGGTGATGTTCATTGTGGGGGGCACTCGGACATTATTAAGAATCGCAAGGTTTTGTTTCGGCAGCTCACAACGAGTGCTATTGCGAACCGCCCGCTCCCAAAATCGGCTTACTATTTCATGAGAGCAGCCGGTCACCTTGAACGCTTGCAACAAGACTACGGCTTTCGACATTATAAATGGACTAGATCGCGTAACTATGGGCTTGTACAAGTCAAACATCACAATCCTCAGGTTCTGCCCTGTTCCCCGTTTCTGTAGGCTAGGCTATGCCAGTTTTGAAGGACCCCAATCTCAGGTTTCCTTTTGTGTCTTTCGTGCTGTTGATTCAGGAAGCCCAGATTGGGTCTCATTTATTTTGTAGCGGTTTTGAGTAGGTCCTTCAGTGTTTTTATTCGTCCAATTTATTTTATTTTTTGACAGACTGACTCGTGCAACGTTCTTCCCAGATTTTGGTGATATAAAATTTGACCCCATGTGAAAAATGCGTTTTTCACATTATGATCAATGGAATTGGTCTTTTTAAACCATGAATCCTTGGTCATTTAGGGGATATCTGATACTAACTATGAGTTTTCTAGAAGAAATACCAATTTATTTTTTGGTTTTTACTCAAAGATAGAAGTTGCTGGTTGGTTGCAGGACAACGACAGAACCATGGAACCTCCGGATGTGGAAGTCTCAGCGCAACTTGTGAAGTGCAAATTCTTGAGCATGCCCGTGTATGCAGACAAAGTCACGAACCTGAACAACGACACTGGCATGAGTTGTTTATCTTGTACACCGACACCGAGGTCACAAACCTGAACAAGAAGTTGGGGTGAGCACCTTGTGAAGGCGTTTCAGGTCACGATGTTCCACGAAAATTTCCGACATTGCGAAGTTTGTGTGCTCTGATAGAGAAGTGTAGCAAATAAGCTGATGCTGACTTGGTTATTTTTTTTGCACTCCTGTAAATCGTCAGCTTGTGAGTGCTCCATGGTTCAAGCAACGTATTGATTGTTAGTCTATGACATGCTGTGCAAATGGGTGTTCCAGCCTCCTTGAACCTCGTCTAGTGATCCAGTTGGTCCCAAGATTTGTGAAGCTGCTGCTTATAATGCTAAGTACGTGTTCAAGCAACCATGTCTCAGTCTCATTAGACAGTTTCGTTAGCTAGTCGGAAGAGGATTATTATCCAGAATCCTTTTCATTCTATGCCCTTAGATCTACTCAATAGTTCAGATCTGGACGATCTTGATTATGTAGATTGAAGAACGACTTGGCATGGTGTCCGACAATGCTCTCGAGGCTCTTGGCTCTCGAGCATTATCTAATCCATTGACTTAAAGAAGATGGATACTACTGCTGTACTGCAAGAGCGGTGTATGCCGGAACAGGGCCAGAAATGGAGCTTCTCAAACCGAGCAGTAGCCCCAGGTGGCGGCGAACTCCTTTCTCTGACACTAGCACAACTCAGAAGTAATTTTGAGGTATGGATCTTAATTTTGAGGTTACTAAGGTAGGGTTTAGGGTTTAGGGCTTAGGGCTTACCCATGGGTCTGCTTACCTTACTGCCAGGGCTGGAGTTTCTCCTTACGTTGCTCTGAAAGCAACGTGATACTTCTGTGAAAAGAGTTTCGTGTATTATGATTCATTGTCGGCCAGATTTGTGACCGCTTGTAATCTAAAGAAATTGTGTTACTCTATCATCCAGTCTTCTTCCATGAATGTAAGCCTCAACGACCCATATGTATCAAAATACGACTTTTGATCAGGGAGGATTATGCAAGGGTACAATTGTGTATCTTCAAAAAAACATATTTTTCATGAAGGGTTCGTTAGAGAATAATTATGTTTTGGGAAGATTGTCTCAGTGGATTTTTCATGATGGAGGTTGATTTAATTTTATCATGTGATTGTTAACCCTTAAATGCCCGAGGCACCAAACTTTGGTGTCAACATTACTTTGAAGTTAGATAAAACCTAACTAAGTTGCTATGTTTAGTAGTTTATATTTTTGAAAATTTTGAAAAATTCTTTTTGAAGTCTAGATTTAGCATCAAAAATCTGATTTTGAAAATGATTGATTATGATTTTTCAATTTAAGATTATGATTCGTGCAGGGATGTCCATTGCAATCTTGACTTTCCTTAGAGTTTGGGGCTCTTGGAAATGAGCCTCAAATACACTAGATTTTGGAGAAAAAATCACATTCAAAATTCATTTAAAAAAATTGTAGAATAGATTTTGAGAAGCCATGAATTGATTGGAGTTATTCATGTTAGGCCCTTTAGCCTCATATTTTTTGTTGACCAACTTTTAGATTTGACATGTGAAAAGAGGATTGAAGGACTTCAAATCACTTTTGTAGTTTTAACACCTTCATGATCAAACATTATAATCTTTCAATCCATAAGTGATATTGTTGTGTTTCCTTTTCCTATGTGATCTTTAACATGTCTATTTTGAATTGTATAGTTACAAAAAAAAATTTGATACTACTAATCGAAATGATGGATTTTTTGTTCAATTTAGACCAATTTCCTAAAAGCTCAAAAATGGCCTTGGGTGTTGAGGGGTTAATGTTGTGGTTGGTGAAACTTTATGAATGATGAAAGGTTCATTTTTTTGTTCATAGTGTATAATTAAATTCTTGAAGATCTATTGTATGTGAAGAACTTCATTCTTTTTGCTCTACATTATAGCCTATACCTTAGGCTTGGAACACATCAAAACTTTTACCTTCTTTAACCTTTAGTAATTCTAAAGTGATCAAAATTTGATTCAAAATGTGTTGTTCACTATTTGCTTTTGAATATCCATGAGAATTTGTACAAAATTTTGGTTACACAAATGTTTATAACCTTTGATCCCTAAAGGAGAGCAATGGTCAGTTTAGGTATCACTTTTTTAGATACACTAATTAGGTGATTTGGATTTTAAACCTCCAAAGTTCGTCTAATTTGTTCATTTTGATCAATTAAGAAGACCCTAAAATGAAAAAGAAAAATTCTTGCACCTCAATGGGATCAAAATGTATATTCCTAATGAGTTTGTTTTTTTAAATTTGAAATTTTCGGATCTATTCATAGATGTGAGAAAAAATGCTAAAATTTGGGGATTTGCAGGCATCATAATGCACCATTTATCAAATTTTTATTGATAAAATTAATTATTTTATATATCGGACCACTACATATATATACAAAAATCATATAAAAATAAAATTATTTGATATTCCAAATGCTTGTTATTGAGGATTTTATGTACATAGGACAAAACTTACTTTTTCAACAAAAAAATTCATTAAATATTTTTAAAAATTTTAGATTGTGATGAATTTTTTTCTTGATACACTATCAATGTAGGTAGTTAAAACCACATTTTGTGAAATCATACTTTATTATACTTAAAAGATGAGGTCATTTGACATAGGGGAGTAGACTAACATTGTAGTTAAGACAACCTTTTTGGGTATTCCAAGTTGACCATTGCCCAAGAGCATGCTTTCAAATTTTGAACAATAAATGAATGCAAACACATCCCAAGCACATAGTCTAAATGCATTTTTCCATCCAACATTTGTATGGTATAGATTTTAAAGACTAAGTTCTTGTGCAAGTATTCTATTTTGTAATAGGTATAGGTAGGTTTGGCTTAAAAAATAACCTTTTCAATTCCAAAAACACCCTTCAAAAACAACTTGAATAAAAAAATGAAAATTCAATTCTTCAATAATCACTAGAATTAGAATTGAACATTTTGAACTTAAAGAAAAAAATTCTTGTGAAAATCACAAATATTCAATCTACAATCTCTTTTTCGGAAGGATTTTTTCATTTCTTCCTCCAAATTTTATTGAAAAATATTGATTTTTGTACTAGTTGATCTCAAATATTGCAAAAGAGTGGTTGAAAGACCAAAATAGATGATCAAAATAGTAACTAAGAGCTCTAAACATGGATTGAAAGATATGAGAACAATGGTGGTGACTCCAAAACTATATTACAAATACTCCAAAATAGTATGTGGGCCGAAATACTTCCAACTACTGGACAAACCAATATACAATACCACAATGCCACTTGTCCTAGATGTATCACTTGTGGTATTCCCACTATACTCCACCCTAAGCTTCATCCATCCAAGCCTCAATGGTGTAAGGACATACTAAAGATGAAAGAACAATAAGGACAAGCAATATGAGAGGAGCTTCAAGGCCTAAACTATTGTTGATACGAAAGAAGTACTAGAATTACAAAACTAGAAGTTGCTTGTACCACTTTTTAACTTCCAATACCTCCAATCCCTTCAAATGTTGTTGGATCCTCTATTGCCTTGGCATTTTGTCTAATTTAGCACATAAGTAGTTGCAAGAAAGATTGACCATTTTTTGTAGCATTTCAACAAAAACAAGGATTCTGATGGCCAATATTGTGAGTACTATGTAGTAGAACAATCTTAGACATTGAAAGGAAAAACTATGACTAGAATTATTGTTGCAAATACTATGGACTACTTGTGAGTACTAAATCATGATTATGTGGTGAAAAAGACAATTTGTCACAAAAAAATAGATATAACAACGTATAAATTAATAAATCATAAAAACCCGACCAAAATTGGCCATTTATATTATAAAGACTTAATGGTGATCAAATTTCACCAAAAGAATGAGCTTCAATCCATCTTCGACATGTACTTTCACATTTTAATTTGTAAAAAATAAGAAAATCATTTTTTTTAAAACTAAAAATTCAAAATTTGGAAGAAATTTTTTATAAAGAAATTTCATCAAAGGATGATCTTGAAACCCTCTTCAATGTTAAAAAATGCACATGTACATGAGTCATGTAAGCATGCATGTGGAGGATATAAAATAAAATATTTTCAAATTTCCTTTGGTAGAAACATGAATTTCTACCATGGAAATAGAACACAAAAAATTTAAGATCTAGATCACTAATTTTGGGTATTCCTAGGTAGTACTTAAAACCCCTAAACCGCAAAGTGTGACAAATTAGCTAAATTTAAATATAAATATAAAATTATTTTTGAATTTTCTTGAAAAATAAGGAATCTGAATACTATCAAATTAACCATCTCCAATTAAAAATTTCAAGTTAATTGGAATCATGCTTCAAAAGTTATACACTGGATAACAAGAGAGTTACCTTCATAGTGATACAAAATAATATTGGTCTTTCTTGCAGTCATCCGTGAGGCTAGGATATAAAATAGTATATTTTAGATGCCCTTGGGACAAACATGTCTAGCTACTATGGAAATAGACCACAAAAAATTTAGCTTTCAATCATTAATTTTTGGTATCTTTATTACTACTAATCCCTAAACTTGAAAGTGTGACAAATTAGCAAAATTAAAATTTACATAAAATTATTTTTTTCATTTCTTAAAAATAAGGGATATAATTACAATCAAAACAACCATCTCTAATAAAAATGTCAAATGCACTAGTTTTACACTTCAAAAGTTATAGCAAATGACAACTTTGTCACTCTAAATGTGAAGCAAAATAGTATTGGTCTTTCTTGCAATCACCTACATGGACTACCATATTAGATCTAACACTGTATATGGAGTACTTGACAAGTGTTGGAATTAACAAGGCGTTTATTTAGGGCTTCCAAACAACCTTTTCAAAGGTCCAATTATCTTGTAATGAGTCCTTGTGACATCAATCCTTGCCTTGTGTTACAACTCCATTCTTCAAATTGAAATAGATTTATAGAGTAACTATTTTTTCAAGTGCAGAATTAATTAAATTAGATAGTGGAAAAAAGAAGCAAGTTGTGATCTGTTTAGAATTATGATTGTACTCCTAAATCTTTGCATTGGAGTCTTGCTTGTGTTCCAGTTCCTTGTCACCCTCCTTCCTACCAAATTAGTAGGTTACATAGAGCAATTATAGCTATTATTATATATCTTGTCATATCACAACTAGTATGGCTTTGATGGGATAATTGGAGAATTATATTCAATGATTAGACTTTGATCAACCTATAGTAGTACCCATTCTCATCCCAACGTGAATAGAGCTTTGTTTCAATAATTCAAAGTGAAGAATTGTAGGAATTACCTCAAGACAAATTGGTGAGTCAAAATTAATTCTTGTCAAAACCTCAATTGAAGCCTTAGCATACAACTTACAATAGTCCCAAAATCTAAAACACTTAAGTTTGCAATTCACTCAAATACTTGCATTTAGCCATTCAAGTACTCATTACTACAATACTATTGGACTTCTTGACATTCTAAACAAAGATATTTCATTTTCTCACATTAGGTATATTCACTCAAAAGCACCAATTCACATTTCATGCCAAGTACCTATATGGCTATATTTGAGCCTTTAGTGGAAACTTTCATTCACCCAAAACTTCAAGCTCCCAAGAGTCTAGCTGTGGGTGATGAATAGAAGTTGAAAAGTTTTTTGAGACAACCAATGTGAGTTGAAGCATTTCATACTTCAAGGTTGGCCATTTAAAGAAAATCTAGTGCCATGAGTAGGTATCAACTTTGAAATTGATAGAATATTATGTGTTTCACAAACTTACAAAACTACGTGGATTGACTTTCTCTCAATGGGATAGTAAATAAAATTCTTATAGGAAAAATCATCATGTGGACCACCAACTAGTCTAGGGAGAAAAAGTTGCAATTTCAGTTGCTTCTACCCTAATCCAATGCACCACAAGGTCCACAACTCATTAGGAAAATTCTAAATTCTCAACAAGGTTGTGAGTTCTACACCAGGGCTTTTTCTTGGACTCGTGTCCTTTGTGTTGGCTTCACTACAAAGGTCAGATTTAGAGGGACAGATTCACATTGGTAAGATTCTATCAGATTTGACGAAATTTTGCCAGAAAAAAGCCCTATTCTTCACCCCTACGGTGCAATTATAGAAAAAATAAATTAAAATTAAAATATGACGTGGCACTATTAGTGCCACGTCTGCAACACATTAGATTAGCTATTTTTTCTTTTTTCTTTTTTTCTTTTTTCTATATTTGCAACACGGGCTTGCCGAAAATCTAAAACTCGCAACCTTCTTTTGAGCTCAAAATTTTCCTAGAGTCTAGATATAGGAAGAACCTCTCTTAGTGCATGATGTCGGGACTATGCACTAGCATAAAAGAGGTTTATGCATTTAAAGAGGCCACATTTAACTTACCATCTTGAATCACGCGCATGCCCATCTATTGCCTACAAATTCTCTTATTGAATATTATGCACTAAGAGAGGATGCACTAAGAGAGGTTCTACCTGTACTTGGAACATAATGTGAAACAATTAAGTACTAGTATTAAATTCATTTCTGAAACTACCAGCGAGTTGGTTTCGAGTCACGCAAGTCCCCGGGCTCCCTCCAGAGTCCAGAACACGCTTTGAGAAATTCGACACCTACTGGAAGGGCTACAGGACTAGGTTTCCCTTGCTTTGTGGGAGGGAGGGATCAAAAGTCTCCTGGAATCACAAAAACCCACTTAACTGATACTGGCACTGGGTACCACGTAGGTAGCCTCCCCCTGGGCGTAATTTTACTGCACTTACTCCTTTGCCTTTTTCGTCACACTCCAAATGGGGGTGCCTCCCTGTTGGTTCGAAATCAAAACTAATAAAGAAAATCGGTGAGTAAGGCCCAAACTCGAGAAACGGATATTTAGTTAACCCCTAAATGCCCAAGGCACCAGATTCTGGTGTTTTGAAAACTTTGAAATTAAGTAAAACCCAATCAAATTGCTATTTTTAGTAGTTTATATTCTTGGAGAATTCTTTTTGAAGTCTAGTTTTAGGATCAAAAAGTTGATCTGAAAAATAAAGGATTATGATTTTTTTATTGAAGATTTAGTGCAAGGATGCCCATTGCAATCTTGACTTCTCGTAGTGTTGAGGGCTCTTGGAAATGAGCCTCAAATACACTAGATCTTGAAGGCAAAATCACATTAGAAATTCATTTAAAAAAATTGTAGAATAGATTTTGAATAACCGTAAATTGATTGGGGTTGTGCATGCTAGGTCCTACAACCTCATATTTTTTTAGTGACCAACTTTTTAGAGTTGACATGCAAAAAGTGAATTGAAAAATTTTCACAGTTTTTACACCCTCATGATCAAACATTATAATCTTTCAATCTATAAGAGTTATTGTTATGTTTTCTTTTCCTATGTGACCTCTAACATGTCTAGTTAGAATTTGTACGGTTACAATTCAAAAGAAATTGGTACAACTTATGAAAATGTTGACTTTTTGTTCAATTTAGAGCAAATTTCAAGGAGCTCCAAATAGGCCTTGGGCATTCAGGGGTTAAAATGGGGATATTCCACAAACTTGACACTTTCACTATTACAATTAGACCCTGTAGTCTGAAATGTGTACCACTTCTAGACTTCAAACCATGCCATTGGGGAAGATTTGAGGGCTCTACATGCCTATAGGATCCCGGGCTACGGAAAACACACGAATTGTGTCATTGTTGTAGTCTGACATGGCCCAGACCATGTCATGTCATAAAAAATTTAAAATTTTAATTCTTTTTGTCAACTTCTTTTTGCATTTCAGAACTAATAAACTTTTTTTTTTTGGATAATTATTTTCCATTCCTCATTTTCCATGCCTCATTCTAGCAAGCATTGCTATTGCAGTCTATCCATTCCTACCTCATTATTTTGATGGAATATGATAAAATTCTCTAGGAAGAACAACATAAATTAAGCTAACATGTTAGGTAGTAGTGATACATTTGATTTTCCATCCATGATTGCCAAAAAAAAATTAAAAATTAATAAAAGAATTTGGATTTTAGGATTTGGGGTTAGGGTTGTGAGGTTTCTTATAGAATCATGGCATGTCACAGTGCATCATGACGTAAAAAGCCAAAGTCACATCATGATAGACACCCCTACAATTAATGGTGTAAGGAATAACTAAGGTAGCCAACCTATTTTTGATCACCCTTCCATTTCCAATATGTAGGACGCTTTCTTTCTGTGAAGTTGTAGTGCAGTTCCCAAGTAGTTGTGTTGCATTATGATTGGTTGCAAGGCTCTCAATATTGCAATTAGCATATGGTCACAAATAGAAAGCTCTATACCACCATAACAAGTCAAAGAGAATCTTCCACTAAAAAAATTCATAGTAATTACATTTTGTATAATAAAATTCTGTGAAAATATGCAATCCTTTTGAGCTCTATTTTTACACATGCAAAAAATTCTACATTCAAAAAACCTTATTTTTTGCTCCAAATATGTATAATTGCTCAAGTGGTTGGAAATGGGTTGGCTACCTTAAAGATGAAAGAATAACAAGGACAAGCATTATGAGAAGAACTTCAAGGCCTAAACTATTGTTGGTACTAAAGAAGTACTAGAATTAAAAGACTAGAAGTTGCTAGTACCACTCTTAAATTTCTAATACTTCCAATTTGCCAAAATGTAATTGTTGGATTGATTCTCTATGACCTTGGCATTTTGTCCAATCTAGCACATAGGTAGTTGCAAGAAAGACCCACCATTTTTTGTAGTGTTTTGGTGAAAAGCAGGATTTTGATGGCCAATACTATGAGTACTTTGTAGCAAAATAATTTGAGTTGTTGACAAGAAAAATCTAGAGCTAGAAGTATTGTTACAAAAGCTATGGACTACTTGCAAGTACTTAAACAATATTATATGGAAGGAAAAGACAATTTGTTACAGAAAAGAATAGATATAATGAGGTATAAATTAATAATAAATCATGAAAAAAAAATTGAAAATTGTCCATTTGCGAGGACTTGATGGAGATCAAATTTTACATCAAGAATGAGCTTGAAACCATTTTCAATGTTTAGAATTGTGCATAGTAAGAAGTCCTATTTTCATGAATGTGGAGTATATAAAATAATGTATCTTTAGATGGACTTGGTAGGAACATGTCTACCTACTTTGAAAATAGACCATTAAAATTTCAACTTTAACCCCCAAAGGACAAAGGCCTTTTTTCTGCGAAAAAACACTCAAAACTGCCATTTCTATAGCAAAGAGTAAAAACATTTGAAAATTGTATTTTTTTTGCTCATCTGACCGTAGGATCATACACCTAACAAGTATGAGAATGTGTGGAAAAAATTTCAGAAATTTTGCAAGATATTTGTGTTTCAAGTGAAGAAAACAAGTTTTTCACCACATTGTGGGACTAGATTATTTGACTTTGAACCTTCTTAACTTTAATTTTTTGCTCCACAAAGTTTTGAGCTTTAAATCTTTATGGTGGAGAATTGATTTGAGAGTATAGGAAAAAAAAATTAGAAAAGGAATCAATTTTTATTCTTTAAAAAATTGTTAAGTAGAAGTAGGTACAAGATAGAAGGAAAATCTAAATTATTAATATCTCTAAGATAGAATTAAATTGCACTAGTTCCAACAGTGAGATTGTTCTAGCAACTGAATTGAACCTATGGACTTTCTTTATTTGAAAAATTGTAAGAATTGCATTCAAAAATGAATACTACAAGTTATTATTTCAAAAAGATGCTCTAATTGCTCGAAAAACAAGATTGTCCATAATATTCTCATAACAAAACCAAATGGAATGAATCAAAGATTTACGTATATATAAAAATATAATCTATGAGGGAAAAAAAAAAAAAAAAAAAATTCAAATTTAAAAAAAAAAATTTGTTGCCCTCTCTCCCTTGTTTTGAGCTTATGTGGGCATAACTTTTGTTACCAAGCACCTAATGAAAAAAATTTATATTCCTACAAATCTAATCAATTTTTCTATCTATATAAAAGATTTCCAAAAATCAGGTCAAAAATTCAGATTGTAGGTACCTGCCCAAAATCCCATTTGTCCCTTGAAGGGACATTGGTTCTTTAGGGGTGAAATCATTAATTTTAGGTATTCTTTAGTTTTAAAAATTCTTCAAACACAAACTGTGAAAAATAAGAAGAATTAGAGTTCAAATATAAAATGATTTTTTTTCATTTATGAAAAATAAGGATATGATTATAATCAAAACATTGGAGAAAATTTTGACTCTCCATAGGGTTGTTTAGAAGCACCAGAAGGGACCCAATGTTACTTTCTTTTTGCCTATGTATGAACTTTTTTCCTACTTTTGCTAATCATTGTACAACCAATTGTCAAAGCATTGATGGTCAATTTCATTAAAATGGAGCTATTCTATTGAAATGGTAGGCCATTTATCTACTTTGGCATTCTTAAGGTTTAGACCGCGTAATTTGAAATCTAAACCTGTCCTAGATGTTATAAATCTAAACATATCCTAGATGTTTGAAATCTACATACACCATAGATAATTTAGACCATGTGGTCTAAAATCTATACTAGTTTTAGATTTTTGAAATTTATGTGTGTCCTAGATAAAGAAATCTACACCAGTCCTAGATGTCCCTTTTATAGTTTAGAGTGCATGATCTAAAAAATAGTACACAGAATACCGCCATTTTAACGAAATTGACCATATTGGTATTTGAGCATTGGTACATGAGTAGTTGAATGGAGGAGGGTTGTAGCAACTACAATTTTATTTTCAAAAGAGAAGAGGAAATGATGATATACTCCCTTTCATTTCCAATATTCACACAAGGTAAATATTTTTTTTGTCAAAGATTATTTTCTTTCACTAGTCGTGGAGGGCTCTTGAAATAGAGTGGCTTGTCAAACCTTTGTAGCCCTCTGGAGAGTTCAAAATTTCTCTAATGCAACCATTTTTAATAAAAAAAATTCAAGTTCCTCATATTCAAACTCCAAAAGTTATAGCAAATTACAATTCCATTATTCTAAATGTGATGCAAAATAATACCAACCTTTCTTGCAATCTCCTACATAGAGTGCTACATTTTACCCAACATTCCATATGGAGTACCCAACAAATACTAGAATTAACAAGGCATTTATAAAGGGCTTTGACATGGCCTTTTAGAAGGTCATGTTCTCTTGTAATGAATCCTTATGACATCAATCCTTGCCATGTGTTATAACTTCCTTCTTTAAATTGTAATTGATATCTAATGTAACCATTTTTTCAAGTACACAATTAATGAAATTAGATAGTGAAAAAGGAAGCAAGTTGCAATCTGTCTAGAATTATGTTTGTACTCCTAAATCTTAGGTTGGAGTCTTGCTCAAATTTAGTTTCTCATTAACCCCCTTCCTACCAAATTAGTAGGTTACAATATTATATAGAGCAATTCTAATTGTTATTATATATTTTGTGATTTCAAAACTAGTGTGGCTTCAACGGGATAACTGGAGAATTGTCTTCAAAGATTAGCCATTGACCAACCTATAAGTAGTTCCTAATTCCTGTCCTTGAATAGAACTTTGTTTTGATAATTTGAGGTGAAGGAATAGTAGGGATTGTAACCTCAAGAGAAATTGGTGAACCAAAATTGATTATTGTCAAAACCTCAACTAAGGCCTTAGAAAACAACTTACAATAGTTCCAAAGTCCAAAACACTTTGCAATTAACTCAAATACTTGCATTTAGCCATTCCATCATTTATTACTATCGGATGTCTTGATGCTCTAAGCAAAGGTATTTCATTTCTTACATAAGATATACAGCTATACCCACCCCAAGGCACCACTTTACATTTTGTGCCACTAATTTGGATATATTTGGGCCTTGAGTGGCCCGACTTTCATTCATCCAAAACTACAAGCTCTAACGAGTTTATGAACAATCAATGGGAGTTGAAAAGTTTTTTGAGACAACCAATGTGAGTTGAATCATTTTGTACTTCACGGGTGGCTATTTAAATAGAGTTTAGTGGCATGAGTAGGTATCAACTTTGAAAATGTATAGAATATTGTGCGTTTCACAAACTTACGAAACCAGATGGATTGACTTTCTCTCAAGGGAACTAATATTCTTACAGTAAAAATCATCATATTCATGTGGACCACCCAACTAGTCCGGGCCGAAAGAGTGGAAGTTTCGGTTGCTTCTACCTTCCATTAGAAAAAATATGAACCCTCTAAGGGGCTGTGAGTCCTGGACAGCAGGGAACGGTAGGGAACTGTGGCTGGAAAAAAAAATTCGAAAAGAATTTTTTTTTTTTTCCCCGGCCAGCGAACTGCAGAGCCTCCTTCACGCGGGACAGTTCAATTTAAGAATTAAAAAAATATTAAAAAATAATTAAAACATTAATCTTAAAATAAATTAAAAATTAAAAAAATTGTGAGATCTGATGTGGCATAAGTGCGACCACGTCAGATTTCTATTATTATTTAAATATTATTTTTAATATTTTATATTATTTAAATATTATTCAATTAAAAAAATACATTTTAAAATATATTAAAATATTAAAATATTTTTTTAATATTTTTTTATTTTGGTACTATTCATCATTGATGATGAATAGTGACCACTATTCCTCAAAGGGACTGTGCGTTCCCTTGAGGGTAACTTCTCAAAGGGAAGCAGCCCCTTTGAGGGCTGAAATTTTTTCTAATGAATCCAATAAGCCACAAGCTCCACAACTCTGGATATTTGGAACATAATGTGAAATAATTAAGTCCTAGTATTAAATTCATTTCTGAAACAATCAGCACCAGGTTGGTTTCGATCTATGCAGGTCCCCGGGCTCCCTCCAGAACACGCTTTGAGAAATTCGATACCTACTGGAAGGGCTACAGTAGGTTTCCCAGGCTTTGTGGGAGGGAGGGAATAAAAGTCTCCTGGAATCATAAAAACCCGACCACTTACCAGCATTGGGTACTACAGTAGGTAGCCTCCCTCCCCTGGGCTGTATTGTTACTGGACTTGTTCCTTTGCCTTTTTCGTCACACTCCAATGGGGTTCCTTCCTGTTGATTCGAAATCAAAACTGGAAAAAATCGGTAAGTAAGGCCAAACTCGAAACATATACTCCGGATATATGGTAGTAACTTTGAAGACGGACCCGTTCGCATGCGCAGCTTTCAGCTGTCATTGAGCACTTGGTTTCTATTCTATTAATTATAAGAATTGCTTCCTCTCGAAGACCCCTCACTTGCCCCCAGGCATGTTCAACAGACTTCCTACACACTAAAAATCTAAAATATGTGAGTTACCGAGAGTATGTACTTTCAAGATACCCCGCGTGGAGATAATGTCCACCAACGCGTTTACTACTGAACTTATCTATCAAGCTCGTCCTGTACTGTCGGTAAGGCTAAGTAAATTCCGTCCAACACTCATCCACCAGCAACTTATAGTTAGTTCGCTGTTTGTCAATGAAAGCCTGCGTGGTGATCAGTTCCAGAGCGGCTAACTTCGCCTCAGAACTCAGGCTCTCTCTGCCCGGGGAGTTTCATCTTCGTCGCTAGAATATGCAGTCGAACGTACGTAAGGGGGCTCGAGAGATCGTCCAGTACGTGGTGGCACCGGATCGATAAGTGCAGTTTTTATTTCCTGGCTTGATCTTTGAGTACGTGTCAATTTCGCTTAGTATCAGTTCCAGATCCATATCAACGTCCCGCCCGTGCACCCAGGGCCTGTAGCTAGTACGCGGCCGGGTTAGCAAGTTCTCGATCACTGGTGGACATGGAGAGTCGTTGCAAGGCGGGCGTGAGCATGGCGTCAACTCGAAGTGGCGGAGGAGTCCGCTTGCGGGGGGATGGGGTGCAGTTGTTCGGCTATCGAGGTCTGCTCACGGTCGCGCTTCTCTTCGTTACGGTGACGACGTTCGTAGTCGAGGACGTTCACTGCAGCATCACTACCGAAGCCGTCGCACCTGCACCGACGCCGTCGACACAGCAAACGCAACCCATTGTGACGTTTAATCAATACGAAGGTAGTCCTCTTGATGTGTTGCACGTGCATGTTAACATCAAATTCGTTGAAAATGGAGCACTTCGATCTGGCGCCAAATATTGTGACATATAATTATGTGCATAAAGGTCTAAAATCTGAGACTGATAAGGATTTACATTTCAGAAAGTGCGCCCGTCCTGAAAGGTGCTTTCAGAAGTGCCAAAGTCTTGGAATACCGCGAGTTTAACGAACTTCGCGTTTCCTGCTTAAGTCCCTGCTGAGCCCGAAGTCATCTTCAGATTCTGTGAATGTAGAAATAGTACCATGCATATCCGACTGAGATTTTCTCGGTTCCACGAACAAGCCAGGTCACTGGCAATTGGGCCACATATGTATGTACATATACATATAAACATATAAGTTTATTGGATGATTGGACTCATCAATTAGATGCAGGCTTGCTTTATCTAGCTCCCCCATTTAGAAACGTTCCACCACCTGGTTAATGCTTGCTTCCCTAGCTAGTCGAAGTTTCATTTTCTGGTTATTTCATGGGAAGCTGAAGTGTGTTTTGTTGGACACTCATCACTGTGGCAGCGGATGCTTCGAACGCCGTTTTCCAGAAGTGGTCGAAACAGAACCCTCAGTTGTCCACCCTTTTCAACTGGTCTCTCGAGCAACATCCGTGCAATAACCTGACCGGCGCCTTTGAAAAAGAGACTGGTAATTACGACTTCCCAGGGGCATGGAACGGAGTTGGATGTTCTTCAGTGGTCCAAAACCTCACTGAAATCCCGAAACGTTATCAGATATTTGTCACATCCTTGGAGTGAGTTTCACCTTCTAACTTTACTGAATTTACATTGTTACAATGGATATGTCATGCTGCGGCTTTTCCGATCTCACCGTTAACAATGCGGTCGAAGAAGCCAGCTGCGATCTGTCTCGAATTGTGTTTGGTGGTACTGAATCTTTGCGCTTGAATCCCGCGCATTAACGTCAATTTCTTAAGAAGGGCTATATTCCAAGAATTTGGTGCGGTTCAGGCCGTCCGGCTTGAAACCCAAATCTGTACATGTCCTAGTTTGTGACCAGAAATTAAACCTTTGCGAAAATATATGACTGTACGTCAACAATTTTTGGCTTGTGGAATAATGGTCAATTTCATTAAAATGGCGGTATCCCATATGCCAATTTTCAGACCACCCAGTTTAACCTTTGAACCGGGATCTAGGATCGATATAGATTTCAGAAATCTAGAACTGTAGTAGATTTCAGACTGTGTGGTCTAAATCTAAAAAGTGCCAAAGTAGAGAATGGCCAGGGTAGGCAACTCCTATCACAATAAAACTTATTTATGAAAACTTCAAATGCATAATAAGCTACTCTAAGGGTTTATGATTATAAAATAAAACCTCTCATGTGAAAGTACCTTAAAAGACAAATTCAATGATATAAGACTTAATAAAAATAGAAATGTATTATATAAGTTAGAACGAATAATAAGTAAATAATAAGTCAAATCATAAATATAGGTGTGTTCATCCAAAGGTTGGGCCATAATTTACAATAATTAATAATAATAATGAAATAAAACTTATTTTATTATTTAGGTGAATGTAGATATTCTAGTGTTTTATGTGAGACAATAGTAGGATTATGTGTACTTCTTTCTTCTAAATATGATATTTTTTCTTATAAAATTTGAATTATTATATTATTTTACCTTATCTTTTTTTTCGAAAAATTTATTCATAATTTTTTTTCACTTATTATGATTACATAATCAGCTTGAAAATGGATTTATGATCTAAGCACCCTTGCACATTATAGTACAGTTGCTTACCCGGAAGAAATGGTTGGCCATTTCAATGGAATAGTGTTATTTTAACCCCTTAACGCCTGAGGGTTTGGAGAGACTCACCATCTACTTCACCGTATTTTTTATGAAAGGAGAATACAATAGGCTTTAGGTCCACAATGATAGACTATATTGAAGGAAAAAAAATTTCCTATCATACATATTGTAGTTAAGTACATTTTCCAAATGTCAAAACACCAAGTGAAAAAAAATGTTGAACATGATAAATTGAGAAGTGTAGGATGGTTCTAAAATAAGTTGTTCGTATACCATGGAGTCAATCTGTATTAATGGGTGGTGAGATACAACCCTGGAGAACAAGTCAGGCGTACCCAGAGAAAGGCCATTGTGACAAAATTGATGGCCTCCAGTCATTACTCACCGGACTGAGCGGTGTACACAATTCATGTGTTAGTTGCAAGGTTTGAGTGTTAGTTATGAGATTTAGAGATAAACTTTGAAATACCAAATTGTGTTTAGGCACAAAATTTCCAATGCCACATGAATATTTCTATTTATCCCTAATTGCCCAATCAACTATTCATGGTTGATCTAAAATTTTAGGCTTGACATTTTGTAGGTAATAAAATACCTTTGACTATTTCAAAAATTATTATAGGCAATTTTGAAGGTTTACTATTAAAAACTTTTTTTTCACTAAAAAATGGTAAATATTTAATTTGTAAGAGGTCCTCAAAGACATATATGTACCTTTAGATGTTGGGTATGATACACTTTCAAAACAAACATTTATACTTGTTGTGATCTTTAATCTGAACATCCTTCCACCTTTCTACTTTATTCATCTTCATTCAAGACCTAGACTTGCTCCCCATCCTAGAATTAGAAATAAAAAATATCGATTAAAAAAGTTTTCAAACATTCACTACAAGAGTAATTTCAACAACAAATGTTTCTGCATGTTCTCACATGTTCTATGGTTTGCGTGAATTAATATTTTATAGGAGCACATGTATAGGCAAGTGAAAGTATTGACGTGCATATCATCCAAATGTAAAAAGGTATGACACTAGGATGTGCTTCAAAACATCTTGTGATGCTACAAGGTTTGTCGTAGCAACATTCAATTGAGGCATTCCCCTATAATTTAGAAACATAGCTTCTACTGTGGGGGCTTCAAAACATCTTGACATGCTATAAGGTTACGTCATAGCAAGTCTCAATTGAGATCCCCATCAACTTCATTAGCATTGTTTCTAAATGAACCTTACTTCACAGTGATTGTGGGAACATCATTTAATAATGAATTGTCCATCATGAATCCTCAAAGGATATGGGATAATTTGAAGATGAGAGCTTGACCACTCATTGTCAAAATGCAGGAATTGTGCTCAAAGTAGAATTTTAGTCCTCATTTTAGCATAGTAAAATACCTTCTTTCAAAAAACTTTGAACTAAAAAAAAGTGGGTAATTAAGCTAAGTTTAATCTCTAAATTTTTTTTGGAGGTTTTGAGGCTCATACTAAAAGTTATGGACAAGTTTCAAAGAGGTATTGGAATGGATATTTTTTTGGACAATTTAAAACCGTCTCTTTGATATTTGTCCATAACTTTTTATTGGAGTCTTGAAATCTCAAATCAATTTTTGTAAATGAAATTTGGCTTGATTATGCAAATTTTTAAAGTTCAAATGTTTTTGGGAAAAATTATTCTACTATGCCCAAATGAGGTTTGAAATTCTACTTTGAGATTATTTGAAATTATTGTGAAATTCTTAAGAGAAATATGAAAAAAACTCATATCTAATATAGAATAGACTCAAAAAATCTGAAATTTTCACCATATTTGTACCATTATATTTTAGTGCATAAGAGCATGGTATAAATGAAAGTTATTGTGCTATTCTAAAATTAGAAAATCAACAAACTAGGCCCAAAGTTCATATTTCCAAGAAAATCTAAAAAACAATTTGGACCCATTTCATTTGTTTCAAAAAAATCATAGGGACTCGAGGACTAGGCCTGCAGTCAAGTTATATTTGAAGACTAGGGCTGTAATGGGGTTGCTATAATTGTTGCATACCGGCTACGTTGGTCACCCTCCATGCAACCTCTACAACTCCTGACAAGTATTCTCCCTCATCCCAATGTATGTCTTAACCCTTGTATTGTATTCTTGGTAGAATACAAGCTTTGCATAAGCACAAAATCTTTAATTTTGCTGATTTTATTTATTTTTAAATTGCTAAATTTTCAACTTACCCCCAACTTTAGAGTTCAACACATTTCATATTGATTCCATTTGTGTTATGTAAATGTAACCAGAACACAAACCGTAGGCCATTTCTGGCCATCTCGGCGTTAAAGGGTTAATGAAATTGACCATAATATCCCAATTTTAACGAAACTGACGTTGGGATGCTGCTATTTCTAATCGGCCCATCTTCGTTCCAGGATATTTGGGAGCAATTCTGGCTGCGGAAGCGGAAGTGGGAGCGGTTTTATCCCGGATTTTAACCAGTGTGGCTTCGACGGGATAATTGGACAACTGCCCTTGGAGATTAGCAACTTGACGAACCTGCAGTTAATGTAAGTCCCCAATCCTCATCCCTGAAGAGAGCTTTGATTTGATAATCCTATCTCGTGGTCACGATTGCAATTAATATCAGTTTCACCCAAGCACCTCGTATTTTGCAGACTGATTAACAATAATCCAAAGCTAACGGGCGTAGTGCCGGTTGAGATATTCCAACTGCCCTTCTTAGATTCCATGTAAGTGAAGCGAAGTTGTGTCAGCTATGAAGAAGAGACTTCTCCGATCATGTCCAAGTGTGATTCTTAATTTGTTAATTTAGCCTCAGATCTAGGTGTGACCAATCCACAGATCCTGCCATATTATTTGCCTTTCAGTTATTTCTTAGGATAACATTAACATAGAAAGTTCATTTCCTTAAGTAGCGGCAAAATTCCACGACTTTGCCACTTCTGAGAGTGCTCGGTCTGGAGTTCAATCTAGAGCTCTTTGTAGGTGAATGTCACACTTTTTGACTGAAGTCCAGATTCTCGCCAATTTAACGATAACAAGGTATTTGCTGCAGGGACTTGAGCAACAACTCTTTAAGTGGAACACTGCCCTCAGCCGTTTACAACGCTAACTGCAATCTGGGATGGATGTGAGATGAATGCAAATTGATACTAACATCATGCAACAACAAAGGCAGAATTTCTGCTTTCATCCATGCGCTTGTTTGAGTTGCGGTGTTGAATTGCGGTTTTAATCTGGTTCTAATTTGATGCATATACGTCTGATAACAGAGTCCTGAGCAACAACAATTTCAGTGGGAGTCTCCGAATGAGCTCCGGAGGAACTCTCTTCTGTTCGGCTCTCAAGTATCTGTGAGTATACCAAGTGCAAATCTATTGACAAGAAGTCATTCATGTGCTACTAACTGTGAACAAGCTGGAACGAATTACAACCCCACCAAAAAGCTTAGTTTCCTCCAGTTGAAAAGTCGGTTCTTGTAAATCGTTTATCCCTTTTTCCCAATGAGTGTATTAACGTCAATTTCGTTAAATTGGTGATATTCCATTACTTTGGTACAATTAAGGCCGTCTGGCTTGAAACCGGAGTTAGTACTTGTCCTAGTTTGTTGCTTGAAATTAGACCTTTTTGAAGGTATATATCACAATTTTTGGTTTGGGGAATACTGCTAGTTTAATGAAATTGACATTGTGTGCTACATCCATTGTCTTTATTGTTTACTATTTGGAATTCTATTTGGATTAGAATACTTAATTCAAAAAAAGAATATTATATATATAATTAAAATTAAAATTTAATAAATGAAAAAATATTGAAAAATCATAATATGAGTCGATCACATGGTACATGACTTCTTTTTAAATAATTTTAAAAAATCCCCTTTTTGTAGTATTTGTGCATTTGGCTAGCAAAGAAATGGCCATCTTTAAGAGTCCAAATTTCCTCTAATGTTTTATGGTGAAATTGTACTATGAATAATCTATCACAAGAAATTCAAGTTTCTATCATTGATGTGGCAATAATTAATTATTGTTTCTCCTAAGATACATTATATGGATAATTTGATCACTAACACTGAAGTTTTTATGAGACAATTTAGCAATCTTCATTCTTCAATTGATCAAAATTTATAAATGGAATTATCTTCAATTGCACATTTTCACTTGTTTTGTGTAGGGATTTGGGATTTAATCAACTAGATGGACCAATTGATTTCCAAGACTGGAATGACACTACATATGTTATGTCAGATTATTCTTCACTCCAAGAATGTACCATTTGAGCATGGAATTGTGTCTAATTCTTTGTAGTTGGTCTAAGGTGTGAATAACAAAAATCAATGTGAATTGTGAAGTCATTGAAGTATAGTTGAAGCTCTATAAGATTGTTCATTGTCTTTAATACTTCTGCCTAAGTATGAGAATTTGGTTGGGGATGTTCAGAGATCTTAGCAATAACCATTTCAAAGGGACTTTGTCCACCGGGCCTTATTTTGATGCATGGATTCTAGATTTGTCCAACAATGACCTCTCTAATATCCAATTTGCAACTTACATTGGATCCATTCAATACACAAACTCAAGCCTTGTACAAAATATATGCATGCCATCATTACAGAATTTGTGAGTTCATCTAACATACATGAATGTTTCTTGGGATGGGTCTACCTCCATATGATGGTATTCCATTTATAAGATGATTGCAAGAAATACTTCTACTAGTTCTTTTAAACCCATAGTTAAGAAGGTGTGTAGTTTTTGCCATAACGTTTGCGTTGTTTATACATCCAAAGGACTCAATGTTTATGTTTAAGATACATGAGTAGGACTATTCTACACCTTGAATTGTTTATCCACCTCTTCCAAAATTAGTTTAACATGAAATTTTTCTATCTTGGAAGATTTTCAACATTTTAAAGACCAAACACTTAGTCAATTTGAAGGTCAATAATAGAATTTGGCATCATCTATTAAGATTCTACAAAAGAATGAAGGAAAATTTTAAAATAGAAATATCTTTGTCTTGCACTCATGCTCAAAGTGCGTTTGTTTTGTATGGCAAACAAGATAATACAATATTTCTTCTCGACATATAATTGAACCCCCCTTTGAGTTGGAATATAATAGAATTTTTTTAAATTTCTAATTACTATTCTTTACAATGCAAACATCAAAGTATCTATTTTCTTGAAAATTTCCATCAACCTTTCTTTGTTCATAACTTTTGGAGAAAATCAATTTTTACTTGAAAATTCTAAGTTTTAGAGTTTTTAGTATTCTATTATTTTTTCATAAGTTATTATTATATTTTTTGACATTGCTTTTCCAAAATCTTATAGTATATTCATTGGCTCAAAATTTGTAAGAGTTTTTGGCAACCACTTTAATATAATTGAATAAGTAAAAATATTAAAAAGTGGTCTACTATGTATAAATGATTGTAGTTGTTACCAACATTTGCTAAGTAAATTCTATCATAAACATGCAACTTGAGAATTTGTATTGAAACAAGAATATTTCTTCCAACAATATCAATGGACTATTTCCTGAGGAAATTTTTGGAATGACCTCTTTAGTATACCTGTAAGTTTATGCATTTCTATCTATAAAGTCATGATATTTTTTTGTGCTTGAAGTGAATACAATAACGAAAACTGCTGATTTTTGATCTAGCACTAGTTTTTTCAATTCTTAAAAATTTTATTATAGAAATTTTCACAAAAGAATATAAATTAGGCATTGAAAATGCTAAATCAATACTTGTAGAAACAAACAATGCATGCATTTCTATGTAGACTAATTTGATTTCAATTGATGTTTTCATGCATTTCTAAATTATTAGTGTTGATTTCAAAAACTAAATCTTTACTCATGTAAGGATTTTGAAATATTTTAAATCACAAACATTTTTATCTACATGGTCTTTAGTCATCATAAATACATCTTGTTAAGAGTTCTTTGTTATGTATTATTTTTTATTCATTTCTTTTAATAAAAAGACATAAAAGCTATAGTAATGGATGTTGGATGTGCAGGGATTTGAGTATGAACAACTTTTTTGGATCAATTGACTTTCGAGGCCTCAATACTTCTATACAACTAGATTTCTTGTAAAAAAAATCACTACTTTGATTGAAGTTTTGTCTTCATCCATATCCTCATGTGATGGAAGTTCTAATTTTATCTTTTCAATTCTCAATATTCAAAATTATCATTTAATACAAAATGAGTGTAAAAAATCATTTATTTCAATGAAAATAATTCTTTAAATCTTCAATAGGTAAATTTTGATATGGAATGAAGATTATATTCTTATTTGTAGAAGATTGACTTGCTAGTTGCACATTCAAACTTCATTTTCAAGTGAAATTCAACTATTTAAATTTACAAAAATCTATTCTATGGATAGAATTTACAAATTTCAAAAAAATACAATTATGTAAATGTAATTGAGAGCTAAAAGGAAATTTGTGTATTCAATTTATAAGAATAAATTCACTAAGTAAAAATAAAAACTCCTCTAATTCAAAATTACTTTGTCCAATGTAGGTTTTATTGAGAAGTACTTTCTATCACCTAAGGCATTTATAGCTATGGTTTGTAAAGAAACCTCACTTGAAACATTAGTAGCTTGGACTCATAGAGCTTAAAATTGTATTAATTCACTTAATCTTTTAAATACTATAATATTGGAATAAATGAACATAAAAACATCTAAATCTATCACCAAAATGTAGATTGAGGGTCAAACATGAACAAATTCATTTAATAAATGAAGCATTAATATATATAGGATTTTGTGATCATTCATTGGGGCATTTATATTTGCTTATTAAATGATGAAGCCAATGGGTGTAATATTTTGATAAGTATAATTCAAAAACCTTGTTTACTTGATTGGATTAAGGAAGAATAGATAAAAATATGCAAATCATGGATAGCTATGGTTACCAAAGACCTAAATTGATGATTTGGAAATTGGGATCACACATCATTTGCATTGTTTTGAATTAGTTGTATTTGAGTCTTAAACCTATTGAAAAACATAATTCCTTCATCTTTAACTTCTACGTATTGTGTTTTGGTTTTGGATTCTTAGGTATATCAACAATAATAGCTTCAATGGGACATTCTTCACCAGTGCTTACTTTAATCCTACGGTGATGGATTTATCCAATAATCAATTCAATATTATCACATTTGATGAATACAGCGAGAATGTTTTTCCCAATGGCAGCTTATACGTACCATACCTTCAAAAATTGTATGGTTCAAACAATCTTGGTGCAATGATTTTGAGGTTGTTCAATTGTTTCAATGCAAAATTGATTGATAACTAGACTCATTGACTTTTGATTTGTCTTTATGTTTGTTTAGATATTTTCAAAACAACAATTTAAAAGGACAATTTCCATTTCAGATTCTAACTGCACCAAGCCTAAAAATTTTGTAAGTCAATCCACGTCATTTCTACAATGATTTTATCATATTTTATTTCATTTTGTTCTATGATGCCTACTAACCTCATAGAATATTTTGAAATGTGTTGAAGATATACAACCATTCAACAAAGTGAAGCTATAAATATAACATCCATACATTACACAATTCTAATGATTTTGCAATTCACTATTTTTATCAATAATTCTTTGGGATTCTATATGCTCGATGCTCAAGACTTGCATTTGTTTTTCAGGGACGCAAGTCAAAATCAATATCAAACTTTGCAACTTCCAAATATGGAATTTGGAAATTCTAGCTTCTCAGAAATATTTATAACAAATAATAATCTTAGTTCCGTGAAATATTCAACGACAGGACCATTCACGGCTTACAACCTCCAATATTCAAGTTTTCTTTTGTAATTTTTCTTCTCTTTTTCATTTTGAAATTCTTTTGCTTTTGTTTCTTCATCATTGCCTTCTGAATAATTTGAAATGAAATTATCTCTCTTTATTCGTATTAGTCATTGCCAAATCAAAACAACATCTAAAGTAATTATGTATGTGGAATTGACAGTCTTGGTGGCAATCCTATATGCGACAAAATTGAAAATCCAGTTTTATCAAGCACATGTCGCTTGAGTCGATTAGATCGCCCCCCTCCAGGTTTGATATTAGTAATTTTTATTATAAGTAATTGAAAATTTTGGATTTTTACTATAAGAGACAAAGGTGTTTTTTTGGTAAAAAACATTGAAAATTTCCATTTCTATTGCAAGGTTCAAAACTTTAAATTTTTATTTCTTTTTTTTGTGTATCTAACCATAGGATCTTATACTAGATGAGTATACAAATGTGTGGAAGAAATTTCAAATACTTTAACCTTGTAGATTTCTAGGTATTTGTATTTCAAGTGAAAAAAACGTTTTTTTCTTGCACCTTGTTCAGTTAAAACTTTTGACCTTAAATCTTCTTATTTAAAAATTTTTGCACTATAGATTTTGAATTTGGAAAATATTATGTTGAAGAATTGAGATGAGAATTTGGGATTACAGAAATAAAATCAAGAATTGGACGTTCATTCTTTAAAAATTTGTAATATAGAAGTAGGTAGGGGATAGAAGGAAAAATGAAATCACTAATAGTTCTCAAATGGATCTAAAACACATTGATCACAACGGTAAGATTTTTCTAGCAAGCAAGCTAAACCATATGGAACTCTTTTTATGAAAAATTGTAGAAATTGAATAGATTAATGAAGCATGTAAGTTATATTTTGAAGAAGATGCTCTTATTGCCCCCAAATCAAATAATCACAAATAAGACTAGAGACAATTAAGTGAAGACTTGATAAATTTAGGAATTCAAGATGTAAATATAGTCCAGAAGACTAAATACATATTGAGACTTTGAGAGCAATAAGCGTATCTTGACCTGCCAATTTTTTATTTTTTTATTTTTTTATTTAGCCTTCAATACATACGAAAATATTTAATTAATTTATATTTATTGTAAAATAAAAGATGCACATTGATCTAAGTTCACTTTGAATTTAAGGCAAGTATGTTTCATTTTTTCAAATTTTTTTTATGATTAATTGCTTGATTTTAAAGAGGTTTGATTGGCTTTTGATGGTCAAGTTTTAATTGGCTTTTTCAGGAAGTTGGTACTTGACCTTGATGTGATACACAAAAATTGGTTCAAAAAAATTAGAGAAACCAAATCTCTTCTTTATTTACATCAAAGAAATTAACTTTAATGAAAAAGAATTACAGATAAGGTAGAAACTTGTGAAAAGGTTTTCTTCTTTAAAAATTAAGCATAGACTATTTCTCAAAGTTGAAGAACTAAAAAATGCAAAACCTCAACATAATAGGCATTTGACATTCTATTTTTTTAAACATGGTTAAATAATAATAGTAATAGTTATAGTAATAATAATAATAATAATAATAATAATAATAATAATAATAATAATAATAATAATAGTAATAATAGTAATAATAAGTAGGAAATCACATTTTTTGAATGTATGAAAATTCTATGAGATGGTTATGCACCAAAAAAATCACTAAAACATTTAATCCAATGTGTGCAAATGGATGCTAAAGGTAACTACACTACACAACCAAGAATTTCTTTGTTTTTGTATTTCTTTTTACCATTGTTGAAATTCTTTCATAGAAACAACCATTATAAATTTTAGCTTGAAATTCTTAGCATGGATACTTAATTGTACTACCAACCCCTAAAACTACAAGTGACATATTTACCAAAATTAAAATCCAAAACTACATTAATCAAAGTGTATAAAAATATTCAAATAAAACTAAATGGTTACATCCACCTATAGTATGAATTTTTGGACTTTTGGAAAATTCTTTCTCGAGTGATTTGTGAAAAACAATATAAAATATAAAAGGTGATTGGGAATTGTAGATACCTTTATTGCAATTGCCAAATATGTGTTTGATAAAGTGATCAACAAATTATAAGGAATAAAATGCAAATTTTTCTCCATTAGTGTAGAATAACATGTTTTCAATGGATTTAAATTCAATTAGGATTTTTTTGAATATTACAACATATGCAAAAAAGACATGAATATGAAATCATGATAACTAAAAATTAATCATTTTCAAAAGAATTCAATCATTTTTGCTGATATTTGACGTATGATACACAAACATTTTCAATGTATATTTAATGTACATAAACTGTGACAAACACTTGTTACATTTGAAAATGAAGAAGTTGTCAACAAGGATTTTTGTCATACATTCAAACATTTGATTTGAACTTGATAATGTCAAGATTCAATTGCATGTGATCATTTCCATAATACCGTAAAACCACTAATCATGAGTTTCTATTGAAGTTTTGTTAACCTTATGAAGTCATGATTGAACATGTCATGTATAGTGTAAATTATATATGTGACACTCAAGTGAAATTGCGTGACATCTTACCCTTTGTGCATGAAACAATTATTCAAAAGTCTAATGCAAAGATGAAGGTCATAATTGCAACATCGACAACATCAATTATTGTTTTGGGGCTCTTGGTAACAACTATATATGTATGGCGTTTGATGGGTAGAATCAAAGCTCTTCATATCATTCTAGAAGGTGAGATAGCTTTGGCCTTTTTCAAATCCATTTTCTTAATAAAGCTTGACCAATAAAGAAATGTTAGAATGTCCAAATGGATTGCATTGAAAAATTGTCAATGAAATCAAGCAACTCCCTCACTTCATGTGAATGATTGTATTGATTCATTATGGAATACAATTTTCCTCATAATGCCATCTACTTTTGAGATTGCAAGTACAAAATCCATTCCTTTCCATAGACTTTGTAAAATGTTTCAAGGCTTTTGGTTAGAATGATTTAATTGTACATAGCATATGGATGCATCCATTCATGTTTTTGAAATAATCATAAAATCATAAAAGGTGTATCTATAAGTAATGTATTTGCATTGGTGTTGTTAGAATTTGAGAAGAAAGAGGTGAAACCCAATTTATACTCTTACAGAGAGATAAAGTTGGCCACAAACAACTTTGACAAGGACAAGAAACTTGGTGAAGGTGGTTTTGGTATTGTATACAAGGTACAATATATGATTGAGTGTTTGTGTTCTTGTTACAATGCGTTTTAGCTTCAATAGATTGCTAAGAATTACTTTCTTTGCAATCATCATTCCAAAAAATATGATGACTTTGTTGAAGTGACTAGATTTACTAGTAGTAAAGGCAAGTTCTCTTTAACCCCTAAACGCCCAAACTGCGTTTTTTGGCAACATAGCGATTTTGGGCAGCTCACTACAAATGGAGTTTTTCTTATTTTTCTTTGAAATTTTCACACAACATGTGCCCAAGGAGTATCTTTAAGGCCCGACAATTTTCATAACTTTTGACTTCATGGTTAAAAAGTTATTGCAGGATATGTAATTTTCATTGCTCTTCGGGCAGCCCAAAAAATTCTTAAATAAATACTTTTTTAAGAAATAAAAATTTGAAATTGGTTTTCTAGATTTATATGTACATGGAAAGCTTTGAATTATTCCATTTTGATTTATGAGATGAAAGTTATGAGGCGTTTTAGTTTGCGGGCAGTTCCGGATTCTCTACTCTAAAATAAACTTTGAAGTCTTTTATTTCACTCAATTTTCAATATTTTTTGAAAAAAATAAAATTATAGGGTGTGGATTTTTTAGTAAAACATTACAACCATTGGGATTGGAATTTTTCAATTCCATAACAAAATTCTTCACAATTTAGTATTTTGAATCATTCTCTACTTCTTTGTACTTACTTTCTTTTTCCTATATGTTGTACAATTTCAAATGATTTGAATTTTTTTCAAGCATGTATCCAACTTGCCTTGAAGAATGAATCCAAAGAGTAACCACCATTTTGGAATTTTTTTCATACAAATGTGGCCTTGTGAAGTGCAGCTGCCCGTTTTTTCACAGGGCCAGAAAAAGGATTTTTGCTAATTCAAACGCTAATATCTTACAATCTACACGGTGAAAAATTCTGAAATTTTTTCCACATCTTCTCAAATAAGTTTCGTACAAGATCTTATGGTTACATGTTTCCAAAAATTTGGTACTTGTTCTAGAAATGACAGTTTTGGAGCGTTTTTGGTGAAAACATAGTTGAAAACATTTAGGGGTTAAGTATTCATGTCAAAAATTTTGAGTATGGAATTTTCTTTCAAATCAAACTTCATATATTGGTAGATATGGATTGGTAATTAGTTGTCCAAGCATTATAATGTTTCAATATTTAATTTGTGATTGAATCTCAAAATTCATTTCTACAAATATCCATTTATATAGATTAAAGATAATAAATAAATTTATTTTAAATGTCAATATTTACAAATTCTATTTAGCATGAATGTTTTCTTTTCTAGTACTTCACATTGTTCAGATTTCCTTTCTTATAGAATATACTTGTTGAATAATCAAAAAAAAAATTGGTCTTTCAGACTCTAATTGACTTGTATTAGAATGAGAGACTAGTTAAATCCTAATGCTTGTTTAAAAATGAAATGCATTTGGTTGTTTCGAACTTCTAAACCAAAGACTTATGCAAGTACAAATATTTTTCCAAAATGGCCTTTTGGACTTTCATGAATAAGTGTAAATATGCTCATTGAAAATTTAGGGAGAGCTTTTTGATGGAACTCAAGTAGCTGTGAAGAAATTGACAATGTCATCAAATCAAGTCCTTTCAGAATTTTTGAATGAAGTCATTATCATCTCCAGCTTAAAACATCGCAACTTGGTCAAGCTAAAGGGTTGTTGTCTTGGAGATGGAGATCAACACATCTTGATATTTGAATACGTGGAAAACAAAAACCTTGCAGAAGCATTGTGGATAGATGGTATGTCTTCCTTGAGTTTGTTTTGTGTTCACAATTTCTATATTTCTTAGATGAGCCTTGACTAATTTCACATGTATATTTCCCTAATAATATTTAGTTGCAGGTGATTTGCAAAACAACATTGAACTTCCAAGTTTAGATTGGGAAACACGGTTCAATATCATTGTGGGTATTGCAAGAGGGCTTGCATACCTTCACGAGGAGTTGCAACCACCAACCATTCATAGAGACATTAAAGCAACCAACATCCTTTCGGACAAGAACTACAATCCCCAAATTGCAGATTTTCGTTTGGCATATTTATTTCCAGCCCTTGATAGCAAAGCCTCACATTTGACTTTGATGCAAGTTGTGGGAACATGGTAAAATCTATTTACCTCTTGGAAAATATTTTGAAGTTCTAAAGCATTATTAATTAGTTCAATGAATCATGAATTTCCATATATTGTTGTCCATCAAAAAGTGAGATGATTTTACCAACCCTTAACCCTTCAAGAGCTAAGAGGATAGAATGTATCCTATTCAAATTTTCAATGGCAAATTCTTGGTATGGTTCAACAAATCTGAAGATTTTGTAAAGTAGTGTCTTATAGAGTAAAATGTTGACATCTTTGTTGCATTTTTGGATTTTTAAGAAGGGGGCAAGTAAGCCTAAATTTTGGACAAGGTCCAAGTGAAAGAAATGGTGGAATTTCTTTTGAAGATGTTTGAAAGGGTATGTTGATTATCTCAACCATTGAATTTCATAATTTGACATGTATATATAATCCAAGCTTGTCAATTTTGGCTTTTTTACTCATTTCTACTTGAAAATGTTTACGAATTTGAAATTTTGTTTAAAGTTTTTAAATTTAATAAACACTACATTTGCCTTAGATTCCAATCCATTTGGGGGGGGGGGGGGGGATAAGAAACATTATTCATCTTCTTATCATTTTTCTTTGTCAAAAGTTGCAATATTTGCCTATAAGTTGATCATCTAAAATTGTTATAATCTAAAAATCCAGCAATCAATATTTTCTACAATTAATTCCATGTATACTAGACAAAGTAATCTTTACATTTGAATGGTTAAAATTAGAGATTTCAAGCACATTTGTGTGCAAAATATATCTGAGTGTGATGAATCATTCAAAACCTCTATTGTCAAGAAATTGTTAGGTCTTGAGGGGTTCATTAGATAAGATTTGGGCCAAATAGAAGACAGTGAGTTTGTGCCTCTTGGCAATGAGGGATTCATTGAACTGTGCCACTAGAATAGTGTTGATGGGGTCGGGCATTGGCCATGTCTAGTTTTTATTTATTTTTTGACTTTTTTTTTCAATTTCAGGACCACAGAAAATACGTTTTTGTTTTTGTTTTTAAAAGTATTTATGAGGGTTTACAGTAGTCATCCATGCCCTCACTGCAATGGGAACAAAATGGGGAACAAGCCTGAAAGGGCCCCTTATTTTTCCAAATCTCATCTAATGAAAGGAGATAGTTTATGACATCATGTATTCTAAATTCACCTCAAGTGCTATAGATTTGTGAGCCATTTGATGCTAAACTTACAAATCTATTTATGTTTTGATTTATAGAGGATACTGCTCCCCTGAATATGCACTCCATGGTCACGTGTCAACAACACTTGATGTATATAGCTTTGGGATTCTTATGCTGGAAATTGTGAGTGGAAGGAAAAACATCAATCTTCAAAAACCAAGTGAAGAAATCTATTTGCGAGAATGGGTGAGAATTTTGATGGAACACATATTCAATTGTCAATGATTCAAATCCCACGTCATTGATTGTCTATGCTTACTATGAAATTGCATGTTCATTTCTTTCATCTACATCAATAATCATATAATGAGCTTATGTATTTGAATTGATTTTTAGCCCATCTCTTGACACATTATTGTTTTGTGTTCTACAATAGGATGTTGAAGGTTAGGATGTATATAAATATGTTGTAAAATACATTCATGCATATAGTTGCAATTAACACATACAATATATGCAATTGCTAATTTATAGATTTTGTTTATATCTTATAGACTTGGAAACAATATGAAGCAAAGGCAACAATGATGCTTATTGATGCAAAAATGGAACATTCTCCTTCGGACTTGGATGCTATAATGTGTGTCATAGTTGTGGCACTTGCATGTGTTCATTTCAAGGCTGGAAGGCGTCCCAAAATGTATAATGTTTTATCCATGCTTTTTGGAAATGCGCCTATTAGCGAATTTCAAAGGGATTTTGAAGATGGAGAAGCAATCATTGAAGTTTGTGCAGAATCTCCTTACATTGGGCACAACATCTTCCCTTTGGAGCATTGAAAACCTCCATGTGGATGATTGTTGTTTATTGAGCAACATTGGTGACATAAAATGAATTCTGTAGTTAGATAAGATGACTTAAGATGTGTCAAACTAAGTACAACCAAAGTATGATGGCCATTGAATAAGGATTTTGATCATTTTTGTATCTTTAATTGGCCAACTGTGTTGTTGTATTTTTTCGTTTCCATGCCCTTCTGCTAAGTCACACTTGATGGTGAAATAAATGATGATTTAGTTTTGAATCATGTAGAATCGGCAAATGATAGTTGGCAGTGAACCAATGATGATGAGTGAAGTGATAATTTGTTATGGTTTTTCTAAAACAAAGTTTAGTATGTACATGTATATTTGAGATGTCATAAGAAAATCATTTGAGATGTTGTCTTCAAGTTGGTTTGAAGTGAAGACAAAGATTTTGAGTGGCCTTTCCATATTTCATATTCTTTCCAGCATCGTAGATATTAAGAATATTTTAAGGGCTAGAGTAATAGAGTTTTGAAGTTCTAAATTATTTTGAAAACATTGTTGTTTTTGGTGCCTAACAATCAATAATTAAGTACAAGTTTTAGAAACCAAATGGCTATAATTTTGCATTAATTAAAAGTTCATTTAATATTTTTCAGGTTGTTTACACTACAAGAAATTGGAGGTAAACATGACTACAAAATGCAACTGTCTGGAAGTCATACCGAACAACTATGACTAGTAAATGACTCGGGGCCTTGGAGTCATACTAGTTAAATCATTTAAATGTGACTAGCGATTGTATCATCACCATCTATTTTTGACATGGATGAAAAAAATGAGAGGGTCTACATGGTTGATGAGGTGGACATGAAGTTTTTTGGGAAAGGTCGGGTAGCTATCTATTTTCAAAGGAATTTTTGCTAGTGTGGACATGTCTCAATCATGTCAAGGTCATGCTAGAATCATGTCATAGTTGTGCTAGGGTCATGTCGTGACAATGTTGTATTAGCAATGTATCAAATTCTTGTTAGAGTCACGTCAATGTCATGTTTAAATCATTGTGAAGTCATTATGTAGTCATTTTGAAGTTGTGATGTCTCTGTGCCATCCAAATGGAATGACACATGGCAAGTCATTTTGTAATCACTCTTAAGTGGCGTGGATTTAGGATTTAGATCATTCTCCAAGGTTGTTCAAAATTCCATGGTGATACACCAAATAAAATATGCCACACAATATACCATATATAATCACCATATGCAATACACCATACATCATATTTGGCATATGTGTTGCATAGCTTCCAAAGCCCCTTAGTGTGTGAGTTTTAAGAAGTGAAATGACAAGCCATTTCTAGAAGTGGGGTAGTAGGAGGCAAGACAAACTATCTTGGATATGTGAAACGTAGGAATTGTGTTACAAATAATATTTTAGACCTTGTGAGCCCCCAATTCTTTACCAAGGTCTCACTCTTTTTTTTTTCTTGTGTTGTTGTTTTAAATGAAATTTTATATACAAAAAGCCCCCAAAAGAGTGTAGAACCAAAATAGATGTGTCACATATCAATATAGTATTTGTTCTATATTTAAAATATTATAGTTAGAATGACCCAACCACAAGTTGTAAATAGGTTAGAACCCAACTCATCGTGGCAAATTGGTCAAATGCTAGTGATAGGCATATCAGGCTCAAAACCCACATAGAAGGGACATCTCTAGGCTAGAATTGGTTGAGGGAACTCTGGTAAGGCATAGGAGTCAGTTTCCAAAGATAGGTTCTAGTTTCCCCATTTTATCGACGAAATAGTGGAACCCCAATTGTTGGCTTGCAGATATTAAAAATACCAAGTCAGGAACATGGAAGAATCTCAAGTCCAAAGAAGGTGACTTATGATTAAAACCATGCCTAGGAACCAACAGTGAAGTCGATTCGCCCAAATTCCCCTCGGTGTGGAAGATTCCCTGGCCACTAATAATTAAACAAGGGGGTGGATTTTGTCCCCCTTAGGCCGATGTGTAGAGTAAAAATAAGAGCCTATACGTGTGTTGTGGGATTCCATGGGAGGTTCCACGAAAAGTTTCGGAATTTTTTGATAGTTAGAAGATGCCTTTCCAGATGGTCAACTGCCCAAACTTGTAATGGAAAATTCCTAGAAACTCCCCAAGTAGCAGTAAAATCTCACTAAAAATAGGTATAGCTTCTTTTATGTTAATAATCTATCCCGACATGTTTCAAGACATTCCGATAGCCAAAAGTACCCGAACTTGTAAGATTCTCCAACAACTAATGGAATTTAAAGTCCACGACGGAGTTGATGAGCAGAGTGGGAGCATACAAAAGCGAAATGGGGCCTAGGCTAGGTCTTTTCTCACTCCCCCACATTTACTTAAAAGCCTAGGCTAGTTACTTTTGCTAGAAAAGTCAACCTCCAAAAGTTGGGATTTCTCTCGGATTTGACGTTAAGTTGGCGCTAGGTTCTGTTGTAATTTTGAAGACAAAAAAGGGGAAGGGATTCTTTCTCACCAAAAATGGCCTTCTGAAGCCAATGGTGCTATCCATTTGCAATTCGGAGTTAATCTCAAAAAGTTAGCTTAGCGGGCCAACATAGGATGAAAACCTTAGATGAAGATGAAAATCCAAGAAGATAAGGTTAACTTAGATGAACAAGAGGAGGTGGGTGCCCAGGAAAGAGTATAAAAGGGCACCCCTTCTCCTCTCTCACCACCCCCTTCTTGGGTAATTAGGTCCATTGGGTCCAATTTATGCTGAAATTGTGGTGGTTTAGGTACAAACCTTGCAACAGTGTTTTTGGGGCACTATTGGCCGTTGTTGTTGTTTTCACAAGCTTGTGAGGTCTTTGTGGGTCCTTAGCATCTTGAGTGTATGTAGTACTAACCCTCCTAAGCTTGAGCTTAGAAGCTTTTTTATCTTACTGTGTTATTAAAAGTGGTATACATTTACTTTTGAGGGACCCTTTTTGTCACTCTTCTTGTCTTGTTGTTGTACTAACCCTATAGCAACCCCCCATATGACTAGCAATGCTGCTTTGGGGGGCCTTTCGTTTAAGTCTTTCATGATACAAACCTTGTGTAGCTAGTTCTTTGAGTGTCGAGGTTTCTTTTTGGTTCCCCAATACTAACGTAGCGTTCCTTGGAGTAGATCAAGAAAGAATAAGGGTTAGTTGGTCCCACCGTGACATTGAAGCTTTGAACTCCCTTGGGGCCAAAAGTTTTAGCAGTGTGTTAAAAAGGGGAACCCCGGCAAAGCTTTGATTCCCCTTGGGATCAAAAATCTTAGCTGTGTGTTAAAACCACCCCATGGGGGAATCATGAGCCTCCGTGGTCCCTTCCCCCACAAAGTTTAGTTCCCAAAATGTGTTGGGAACAAAACAAAGTTAGGCCCCCAAAAGAAGGAATTAGAAGAGAAGACCAGTAGATTAGAGGGGATGTAATGGCATAATTGTCTTATTGAGGCTAGAGATATCACTAACCCCTAGGCGTCGCCCTTTTCCTCTACAAGTTGGGCATGGATTAGCCTAGAATTGAGAGTAGAGTAACTGAAAGAATGAGGGAAAAAAAGCAGTCCCACCCCCCTACCAGTCCAACCCTCCACCCTGCTCAGTTGCTGGGGTGAGTTCTATGAGTCGCTGGTGGGGTTCACTCAGTCATTGGGGTTCTCTCAGTCACCAATGGGGTTCACTTAATCACCAGGGTTCTTTTAGTTGCCAATGGGGTTAGTCACAAGTTGGAATTCGCTCCATCGCTAGGTTGGGGGTCACTTAGTCGCTACTGGTCAGTCTCTAGTGTGGGGTAGGGTTTCTCCTAGTTGTTGGGGTCGGCTTCTCTCAATATAGGGTAGGACTCACTCAAGTTGACAATCAGGGCTAAAGTGTAGTGAGGTAGAAGAGCCAGTAGTTGATCAAACACAAGACACAAGAGAAGGACACGAGAAAACAAAAGAAAGGGAAGGGAAGGCCAAGGATGGAAGAAGAAGACCACCAAAATTCACACTCCCCCGCAATCGACCTCGGAATGGGGAGGCCAACGCCTCGTCTCTACAAAACATACCAAGGAATAGTAGGAATGATGGAGTGACGAGAAGGAGGGACTATTTGGAGGGGGGATTGAGGGAGAGAGAAGATAGGAGAAGAATCCCCAATCATCATTAGGGCCATCAAATTAGAATTAAGTGAATTACACGAGATTAAGCGTAAGACATAGGACGTAAGAAGTAGTTCAACCTAGGAGGATGGCATGATGCATATTGAAGATTAGTGTGATAGGTGAAACCAAGGGTAGTTGGGCCTCCTAGTATGTAGGAGGAAAGAAAAGAGGAGAGGAGGAAAGAAATAGGATAAAGCCAACGAATAACCTTTGGTACCAAATTATTTTATGATTAGAACGGTGGTTCATTGTATCACAGCATGGAAGTTCATGTTGGAGGAGGGGAAGCTTCTAGTAGGCACAATCAATGATTCAAGCTTTGAGGTATGAATTAAATTTTTCCCAACTCTTCCAAGGTCCCTAATTAGTGATTAGTAACTTTGGCGGAGGCCTACCCCTAGGTCAGACCATTAAGACTATAGGTCAAGTCATTTCCTAGGACATAAACTTAAAGAGGAAGGCCGTAGCTTTTCAAAATCCTAAAGCACATCCAAATTGGGTCAAAAACAGGGAAGTTATCGCAAGATGAAGATTAGGGTCAAATTGGATGAAGAATAGCCAAACCTACATCGAGAAAAAGCCCCCCCTTGCATTAGTATTGTTGTAGTACTATTGCAATGGTTGAACTGTCCAATACAGAAATTGTATTGTCACAATATTACAATTAGTATTGCAACAATACATTTCAATACATTTTCAGTAGATTTGCTGAAAATGTACTATTGCAATACTATTGCAATTCTCTTGCAGTACTGCAACAGTCTAATTTCAATACTGGATTGTTCAACCATTGCAACAATACTAATGCAATGGAGGGTTAGTTTCTTGATGTAGAAATTGATAGGGAATTAAGGAGATTAGGAGGAGGCTATCAATTAGGGTCTAGGGCCGGAAAAAAAGTTAATTTTGACTTATAGGTTAGGAGAAATTAGTGGATGAAGTTTAGGTAAGGTTTGGATGAGAAATCCATGGGAATCTCCAATTAAGACCAAACTCCAGATCTAGGTAGGAACAAGTCTTTTTACCCCTCCCTAAAAATTTCGGATCTTTTTGAATTAGGGAGATAGGTTCAATCAATGGATGAAGTTTGAGAAACCGAGTAGTGGTCAAACTCCATCCACCCATAACTTTGGCTAGGTGGGTCGGATAGGGTCGAGTGTTATGTTTTTAGAAATGGAAAAAGATGAGCTAGAGTTTTCTTAGGTTAGTTCTTCCCTAGTGTAGGTTCCATTCAATACATACAATGGGCCATCCATTCGGTCGGCCCAAACAGTGGAAATTGGTCAAGCAAATCTTGCAAATTTGGGAGCACTTAGGCACTTAGTAAAAATATCCATTTCTTGGAAGGCACAATGGACCACTCTTAACCACCCAAAGGTAGGATTCACTTAGCCAAAACCTAGGACCTAGTTGTGTTCGCGGTTTACCAAAAGGGGGTAAATTGGTGCTCATAATCTACAAAATCAAAGTTTCTGAAAAAAGTCCTTGAGACATTAGAAGATAGTAATAAAACCGGAGTTTTTAAGTTTACCCTCTTAAAGTAAATTGATTTTGACAAAATAATTTTTTTGTATGGTTTATTTACAATTCATAAATACATGTGGAATATTTTATTTTTCATTCTATTTATGTTATATATTTTTATACAATGCATAATGTACTTAAAGGGCACTAATTTTTGAGGAATCTTTTGGGCAAAGTAGAATGATCAGACCAAGCACTAGCGTTCTTTGCATTGAAATGACAATTTATATGTTTATTTGGTTTAAAAAAATTACAAAATTTTAGGCTTGAATTTTGAAAGGTGTATAAAAAATCTTTTACATAATGTTGTATTTGACTACTAGACTAGGAATCATATACTAAAATTTGGCAAGACATACTTCATTGGATTTGACAATTTAACAATTTGCATCTTTCATTTGACTAGTGTTTTAAAATCTAAAACTAGTATACAACACCATTTACATAGAATTCAATTCATGATCATTTTGTTGCTTCTAAGACATGCAAGAGGTACAATAATGATCCAAATTGAAAGTGCCACTGGATTTAGCTCATTATGAATACAAGCTTCTATCATTAATTAGTATTCAAGGGGGTCAAAGTAGAGGCATTGTGTGTTAGTGTTATATATATATATATATATATATATATATATATATATATATATATATATATATATGAGAGTTTAAAGATAGGGTTCCAATCATGAAACGATTGGAGCTAAAATTTCTAATTTTATAACTTCTAGCTTCAAGAAGTTACTACAAGTTGATTACAAGAAAGACTAGTCCTTTTTTGCATCACATTTAGAGTGATAGAGTTGTCATCCACTATAACTTTTGAAGCATAAACTTGATGAACTTGAAATTATTATTGAAGATGTTTGTCTTCATTGTAATCAAATCTTTTATATTTTAAAAATTAAAAAAAATATAATCTATAATTAACATCAATTTTGCTAATTTGTCACACTTTTAGGTTTAGTCTTTTTTAATACTCAAGAGTATCCAAAATTAATGATCTATAGCTGAAGGTTTTGTTGTCTATTGATACAATAGGTAGGCAAGTTTCTATCAAGGGCATCTAAAAATGTATTATTTTAAGTCATCCCTATCTATGCAATTAGGCCTTCCTTGCATGCATTTGTAAACATTGAAGATGTTTTCACTAGAAGAAACCCATGTTTAAGGTGAAATTCAATGTAACAACCTATGTTTTTATGTAAGCATTAACATCCAATGTAACATCTTGTGCTTTAGCGATGGCAACAATAAAATTGAAAGTCACTTTTGTTACATAGGTGAAATTCCAGGACTTTGCCACTTTTGAGAGAGCTCAACCTGAAACTCAATCTCAAGCTTTGTGTAGGTGAATCTCACAGTTTTTGGCTGTCGCTAGGATTCTCGCCAGTTTAACAATAACAATAAAAAGGTGTGCTTCTGCAGGTACTTGAACAACAACTCTTTACATGGAACACTGCCCTTAGACATTTACAAGACTGACTGCAAACTGCACTCCTTGTGTGATGAATGCAAATTGATGCTAACATCATTCAACGCAACAACAGAGACAGAATTTCATGCCATCCTACATGCTCTTGTTTGAGTTGCGGTGTTGAGGTTTTATTCGGTTTGTAATTCAACTTAATTTGATGTATAAGTTATAAGTCTTGAAAACAGAGTCTTCAGCAACAATAATTTCAGTGGGAGTCTCCGAGTGAGCTAGCTCTCGGAGGACTCTCCTCTGTGAGTATACCAAGTGCCAATCAAATGACAAGAAGTCAATAATTCGTGAGCTCCTAATTGTGAATGACTGAGTTACTGTAAGGTTAGCATGGCTTCATTTGCAATACAGGGTCAACCGATGGAAGATCTCGTCAATTTTAGGAAAATGTCAAATGCTTGCAACCGTCCTCCAGGAGTCTTAGATTCAACATGTATCACTAAATATGATCTTCCATTTTTATTTTCTATTTTTATTCAGTATATTTAAATTAATTATTTCACATTTACCTCATAAATATAATCAACATTTTATCATAATAAATGATTTACAAATAATCTCACAAATACCATAAGCTAACATATGCTAAGGTCAGATTCATTAAAAATTAATTCAAATATAAATATATATGACATTTCATGAAATTTTCAAAAATTTGAATGTGACATAATTGAATAGTGGAAAAAATATTTAAGTAAAAAAAAAGTCTTAATCCTCAAAAAACTATGAAGCCAAAGCCATGAGTATCAATAAAGTCGCAAGTATTGATAAAGTCCTAAGTGCTAATAAAATTGTAAAACAACGAAAGGTCATATTGTAGAATATTCTCAATTGTGCTAAAGGTCATGAAATATTCTAGATCCTGAAAAATGAAGTTCTAAAAATCTAAAATCAAGTTGACTAAAGGAAAAGAAACCAAAAAAGAAATAATTTTGTATAGGGTCTAATGAATTTCACCCCAAGTCCCCAACATACGAAATCATACAATTGTTTTATAAAAAATGTATGTAAAATTACTACGTGGTAATAAAATATTACTTGTAAAACAATAGTGAATTCTTGCAAATCCTAATAATGGAAATAGTCTATTCCAACAAAACTTTAACAAATTACCATTTATTTTGATGAAATTTTAGTAAAAATTTTGTATCAATGAAAATTCAAGTTTCTATCATTGATGTGATATTATCATAGTTTCTTACAAGATTTATCATATACCTAAAATGAAGTTTCTATGAGAATAATTCAAGTGATTTTTATTTTTTATTTGGTTGGAATTCACTAATGCAAATTTGTTTTGATTTCTGTTGTCTTACAATGTAAAGTTGTGGAATATAATCAATTGGAAGGACTATTAGATCTCCAAGATTGGAATGGCATTGGAGCTTCTTTTTTGTAAGATTTTGTTCCATTGCAAGATTGTACCATTTGAATACGTAGTTTCTATTTTTTTGGTCACTCTATTATATGATCTATGTAAAATCAGCTTCAAATGTAGTTCAAGCTCAATGTCATAATCTTCTTCACCCCTAAAGGACCAAGGCACATTATGGACATAAATTGTGAAAAGTTGCCACTTTTCAAGGTAGTGAGAAAAAAAGGAAAAAAGAAGTTTTTCTTTTCAAAATTTGATCTTACAAATTTTTACTAGAATACTATAGGAACTTAGACCCCATGGATTGAAAGATTGTAATGCTTAAAGTTAGAAGAATTTTTTTTTGACCTTTCTTGATAGGGCCAATAGACTTTATCTTCTCTTAGAGTAAGATTTTTACACTATCCATGGTTATTTTTTGGACATTTGCACCTTGTATCATATGAATTATAGAGCTACCAAATTTTTAAATTACAAGAGGAGATTTGCTCATGCTGCCTAGCTTGCCTCAAAGTCCAAGGCAACATAACTTTGATCCAAGCACCCAATTGGAAAAAAACTTATATTCCCACTTAGGGTTTTTTAATGTTCACACCTTGTGTTAAAATTTGAAGAACATCCATTAAAAAATGACACCATACACACCTACCTAAGATCACTTGTATATTTTCAACAATCATTTTGTCCAAAGTTAGGGGTTAATACTTCTGACTCTGAGATTTTGGTTGTGGATGTTTAGGGATTTAAGCAAAGATTGTTTGCGTGGAACATTCTCCATTGATCCTTATTTTGATGCTCAAGAGTTAAATTTGTTGTACAATGACTTTGCTAGTATTTGATTAGTAAATTACATTTGGACTCACTCAATCCAATGGCTTAGGCATTGTATACATGTTGTGTTCATCTAACTTGTGAGTTCACCTAATCTACTTGAACATTTCTACATCTATGCGTCTCCAACTTGATGGTATTCTGTTTATGAATAATTACAAAACATAAAAGTTTCACCTTTTTGTGCTTGCTATTTAAAAGGTTTCTAATTTTTAGCCATATTTTTAGCATTATTAGACCAAAAGGATTTGATATAATTAGTGTAAATATGATTATTCTATACCTTGCATAGTTTATTCACATCTTCCAAGATCAATTTTAATTTTTATGATCAATCTCTAATTAGATGTTTAATTTTATAGTTTAGTTTTTTTTTCAAACTTTTAGAAGGTAAAATGACGAACTAAACTGAATACAAATTTGAAACCATTTCATTCAAACAACCATACCACATAAGCTATAATGGACAAAGTGCAAAAGTATATACACAAAAGTTGTAGTGTGTGACATACTACACATTAGCATGGAAGTTTGAAGAGAAAATTAGTTGTGATTTGGAAGAAAATTAATTTCAAAGTTAGCCATGTCTAAAACTTAGTTCTGTTCAATATGATTTGGAACTACTTTATTTTTGTCAATTATTTCTTAGAACTCCAAAAAAAACTTTTTGTGCCTTGGCATGTTGATATACATCATTTTAGATTTTTGTGCACAAAAATTGAAGGAAATTGACATTTATAGAATTTAAAATATCAATAGTTTGACAAACATGCAAATGATGGTGGTTCTCACAATATTTGATAATTTTTTTGCAATTGAGAGCATGGGATAGCATTAGCCATTGTAGAGGGGATATAGGTTTCAATATGGACCATTTTTCCATCTTAATGTCCTTGCATTTAAAATATTTCTTGAATTGGACAATGTGTTGAATTTATATTTTTGAATTGTATAATGCATTTTTAGGGGCAATTTTTTGGTTCAAAAACTAGAGTTCATGATGCACACAACTGAACCAAAAAATCCAAAAAAAATTAAATTATCATTGTCAATATCGTTGGAAAATTGCCAATTTTATGAAGGTCAGTGTAATTTTTGCCAATTTTCAGTTTTCCAATGGTATTGACAATGGTAATTTAATTTTTTTGGCTTTTTTGGTTCAATTGTGTGCATCATGAACTCTAATTTTTGAACCAAAAAATTGCCCCTAAAAATGCATTATACAATTCAAAAATATAAATTCAACACATTGTCCAATTCAAGAAATATTTTAAATGCAAGGACATTAAGATGGAAAAATGGTCCATATTGAAACCTATATCCCCTCTACAATGGTTAATGCTATCCCGTGCTCTCAATTGCAAAAAAATTATCAAATATTGTGAGAACCACCATCATTTGCATGTTTGTCAAACTATTGATATTTTAAATTCTATAAATGTCAATTTCCTTCAATTTTTGTGCACAAAAATCTAAAATGATGTATATCAACATGCCAAGGCACAAAAAGTTTTTTTTGGAGTTCTAAGAAATAATTGACAAAAATAAAGTAGTTCCAAATCATGTTGAACAGAACTAAGTTTTAGACATGGCTAACTTTGAAATTAATTTTCTTTCAAATCACAACTAATTTTCTCTTCAAACTTCCATGCTAATATGTAGTATGTCACACACTACAACTTTTGTGTATATACTTTTGCACTTTGTCCATTATAGCTTATGGTATGGTTGTTTGAAAGAAATGATTTTAAATTTGTACTCAATTTGGTTTGTCACTATAAAAGTGGAAATTTGAGGTTGTCTATTATAATTAGAAAAAATTATAAGTAATTTTTTAAATAATAAGATCAAGATTTATCTTGCAAATATTTCAAAGCTTTTTGTTTATTTGTCTATGGGCCAAGACAATAGAATTTATATTTCTTGAGATACAATTGATAAATTAAACCACCTTGTAACCTTCAAGTTGAAAAAATATCATAATTTCCTTACTAATTTCAAGGTGTAAAACACATAATCATTGACTCCAATGAAAATAATGGGTATGAAATTAAAAAAAAAATTGGCTAAAGATTGGATAATGATTCACAACAAATTTGAGGTAAACTCATATTTTTTGCCAAAGACAATTCAAACACTTGAGTTGATCCTACACCTTGTCACCACATTTTAAGGCCTTGGTAGGCTAGTTACAATAGCTAAATTTTTACGTACATGAGGGCTAGAGAATGGGCAATAGATTAATGACTAAAGTAATTGCACCTAAAGTAGGAGGTTTATAAAACAACTTGGTTTTAACAGTGTTCTCTAATGTTAAAAGAGGTCTATATTGCCTTCTTCAATGTACCAATCACAGTTGTCAATATGTCAAAAATGAAACATATCAATTATCAAGGGTAGATCTTTTTAGAGCCCTTGATGATTTCAACTTTAGAACTCAACTAAACTCACCAAGGTCCCAAAATTACGAAATGAATAGGATTAAATTTTACTTCCATAATCTTTCAAAAAAATTCAAAAAAGTCTCACAAACGTCACTCCTTTGTAACTTAGGGCAACCATGTGAGTTAACAAAGTATATGGTCAAATTCATCAAAATGGTGCTATTCCATTGAAATGGCGGGCCATTTCACTACTTTGGCATTTTTAAGGTTTAGATTGTGTGGTCTGAAATCTAAACTTGTCCTAGATGTTTGAAATCTAGGTATACCATACATAATTTAGACCGTGTGGTCTGAAATCTATACCATTTCTAGATGCATGAAATCTATAAGTGTCCTAGATATCCAAAATCTACAACAGTCCTAGATGTCCTTTTTACAGTTTAGAGTGCATGGTCTAAAAAATGGCACACAGAATACTGCCATTTTAACGAAATTGACCATGTATTCAAAAAGGGACTTTGTATAATTAGCAAATGAAAAGAATATTTGAAGGTATTTTTAAAATATTCCATTTATATTCTATAAATATTTTCAAAATGGATATGCAAGCTCTTAATTTTCTCTAGAATTAGATAAATTTTACCTCAAATGATTTAAAAACATCCTATCTTTTAACTCCACAAGTTTTTTAGGTTGAATTTCATAAGAGAAAAGTATTTTGAGAAGTCATTTTCCTAAAAATTGCAAATCATCTAGTAAATACTAAATAGAATAGATATTTCATTAAAATGGTGATATTCTTACACAATTTTTCCATTCAATTCCTCGGGCTAGTATAGATTTCAAACCACATGGTCTGAAATCCAGGAGAGGTTTTGAAAAATGCCAATCCCAATGGTTGTAATGTTGTAATAAACAATCTACATCCTATGAATCTTTCTTTTCAAAAAATATTGAAAATTGAGTAAAATGAAGGACTTCAAAGTTTATTTTAGAGTAGAGAATCCATAACTGCTTGCAAACTAAAACTCCTCATAACTTTCACCTCATTGATCAAAATGGAATGATTCAAAGCTTTCCACATATATATAAATCTCAAAAATCAATTTCAAATTTTTAATTTTGAAAAAAGTGATTTTTTCTGATTTGCCCGAGCTACTTGAGTTGGGAAAGGAACTACATATCATACAATAACTTTTTAATTATGTAGCCAAAAGTTATGAAAATTGTTGGACCTTAAAGCTACTCCTTGACCACATGTTGTGTCAAAATTTCAAAGAAAAAAATGGAAAGTTCCCCTTCTAGTGAGTTGCCCAAAATATCTATAATGCCAAAAAACTATGTTTGGGACTTTAGGGGTTAACACCAAATTGGATTATCACATCACTAACAAACAATTAGTATTTGGCTATCAACTAAACAATCAAAATGAGCTGAAAAAGCACTCCAAATTGAAAACTAGCAATTTAAACAATCTACTAGCAAGTCTACAATCTCCACTAGTTGAGAGTATTTTGGCCTACTATTTTGGAGTATTTGTGCTATAGTTTTGGAATCACCACCATTGTTCCAATATCTCTCAACATGTGTTTAGAGCTCTTAGTTACTATTTTGATCATCTATTTTGGCCTCTCAAGCAATATTTTGCTATATCTAAGATCAACTCTAGTATAAAAAACAATGTTTTTCAATAAAATTTGAAATTATAATTGAAACTTCCTTCTAAAATTAATTGTAGATTGAATATTTTTTATTTTTACAAGATTTTTTTATTTTAAGTTCTCATCATAGTGATTTTTGAAGATTTTTATTTCATTTTTTTATTCAAATTATTTTTGAAGGATCTTTTTTGAACTAAAGAGGTTACTTTTTTAAGACAAACCTACCAATAACAGTATAGAATAGAATATTTGTAGAGCAAAGTCTTTAAAATCCACTACAAGAGAAAGGTGTGTTTTAAGTATAGTCTTAGTAGTATAGTCTTTTGAATAATGACCTACAAGGAGTCTTTTAAGTAAATTTTTACTGAAAATACATGTATTTTCAATAAAAATTTACTTAAAAGACTCCTTGTAGGTCATTACTCAAAAGACTATACTATTAGGACTATACTAAACACACCTTTCTCTTGTAGTGATCTATACTGTGCATGCTTCTTTAGAGGTGAAGGGTTGTAAACATTTGTAGGACCCAAATTTTGTGTGAATTCTCGTAGATATACAAAAACAAATGGTGAATTACAACGCATTTTGAATCAAATTTTGATCACTTTAGAATTGACTAAAGTTTCTAGAAGGCAAAGGTTTTGATGGGTTTTAAGCCCAAGCCATAGGCCAAAGAGGCAAAAAGTAGAGCAAAATAATGAAGTTCTTGACATACAAAAGGTCTACCTTCAAGAATTCATTATACTCCATGAACAAAAAACAAACCTTTAAGCCCTAAATGCCTAGATTCATCTCCAAAATTGATGATTTGAAGAAAATCATTATAAAGTGCTATTTGGAAGCATATTTTGCAATAGATATACAAGTAAAAGTTGTAGAATTTGATTTATAGATTCCATCTATACAGTTAGATTCACCAATGCAATCACCTATATTTTTTTATAAATTTTCAAAGAGAAATTCCAAAATTCCTTCTATATTGGATTAGAGGCAAAATATTATCTTTTTTTGAGTAAATTTTTTTGGAATGGATTTGAAATGAGATTCTCTTCACATGGGGATTTTTTGAAATTTTTACATTCTTCAAATCTATGACCTCATCTTGGCAAATCTAGTTTTGAACTAAAGTCAATGCAATTTGACCACTTGACATATTTGAACATTTGTAATTTTAGAATAATGTGTACTCTAGTAACACCAAATCCAACCTTTAGATAGGACAACAATTTGATAAAGTATCTCCACAAATTAGAATAACTTTCATCCAAGTAGTTAGGAGGATGAAACTCTAGTCTCAATCTATTCATTGTCCAAAAAATGGACGTCGGAGTGCTTAGGGGTTAATCATTCATAAAGTTTCGCCAACCTCACCCTAACTCTTTGACATCCATTTTCTAGATGATGAACAAATTTAAATTTAAATTTCATCCTCATTACTACTTGGATGAAAGACATCCTAATTTGTGGAGATACTTTATTAAGTTGTTGTTCTATTTAATGGTTGGATTTGGTGTTACTAGAATACATATTTTTTTTAAATTACAAATGTGGATGTATGTCAAGTGGTTGACCAAGCCAAAATTGCATTGACCCTAGTTCAAAATTGTATTTGCAAAAATGAGGTCATGGATTTGAAGAACAAAAAAATTCAAAAAATCACCATGAGAAGGTAATCTTGTTTCAAATCCATTCCAACAAAAAAAAATTCAAAAAATGATAACATTTTGCATGTCATCAAATTTAGAAGGAATTTTGAAATTTCCTTTTGAAAATTTATAAAAAAATATTGGTGATAGCATTCGTGAATCTAACCAAACGTATGGAATCTTCAACTCAAAATCTACACCTTCTATTTGTATATGAATTCCAAAATATTCTTCCAAATAGCAATTTATAATGTTTTTTCTCAAATCATCAATTCTGGAGAAGACTCTAGACTACATTTTTGGGTTAACAGTCACATGATAAAATTAAATAAACCTCCATTACGAAAAATCCATTGAGACAGTCTTCCCAAAACATAATTATTCTCTAAAAAATCCTTCATGAAAAATATATATTCTTGTGGATTAATACACAATTGTACCCTTGCATAATCCTCTCTAATCAAGCGTCATGTTTTGATACATCAGGGTTCGTTTCGGGCTTTCATTCAAGGAAGAAGATTGGATTATAGGGCAACACAATTTCATTAGATTACAAGCAACCACAACTCTGGCTGACAATGAATCATAATACACGAGACTATTTACACTCAAATACTACGTTGCTTTCAGAGCAGCATAAGGGAGAAACTTCAACCCTGGCAGTTAGGTCAAAACACACCCATGGGCTATGCCCTATACCCTACATTTGTAAACTCAAAATTAAGATCCATAACTCAAAATTACTTCTGAGTTGTGATGGGACTTGAAGGGATTTTCATTTTTCTCAAAATGAATTGTGATGGGATTTGAAGGGATTTTCCAAGAAGGAAAGGGTAGCTAGTTGTGTGGTTTGGCAACTACTGGCCAATTCCTATTACGAGGATGCCTTCCATTTAGTTTTCACCCACTACGAGAGAGTCAAGTGAGTGTCCTAGCCCAAGTCGGTTGTGTATTTTTCTTTGTTTTGTGAGATGTGATGCGTGCTAGTTAGAGTGATGGAATTTGTGGTTCCAAGTTGGTGATGACATAGTTAGTGGTGAAGCTAATTGGATGTTGTGCTAGAGTATCTATCAAGTTGGTTGCTGAGAAACTTTGAAATTGTTAATGGTGATGTGATCACCATGTATTGTTGAGTAATATAATATAAATTTAAGGTCTAATTGGTTTTCAATGTAGCATGGTATATGTGTGTGTGTTCAAATGAGCAATTATATGTTTTAGAGATGGAAACTATTAGCATAGATTTCCTACTTGATCATCTCCTTTGGAACAAACTTATTATACTAATAGGATAATTTCCAATTCGGTCATTATTCTTCATCTATAGAGATACCAATTTATGATACCACAATGCCATCCATCCTAATTGTATCACTTGTGGTATTCCCTCCATATAAAATATATACTACATGTTGACCACTTGCAGTATTCTTGCCATATTCTACCCTAACTTTCATCCATCCAAGCCTCAATTAATGGTGTAAGGAAGAACTAAAGATGAAAAAATAACAAAGACAAGCATCATGAGAAGAACTTCAAGGCCTAAACTATTGTTGGTACCAAAGAAGTACTAGAATTAAAAGACTAGAAGTTGCTAGTACCACTCTTAAAGTTCTAGTACTTCCAATTCCCCAAAATGTAATTCTTGGATTGATCCTCTATGGCCTTCAATTGGCACTTTGTCCAATCTAGCACATAGGTAGTTGCAAGAAAGACTGACCATTTTTTGTGGTATTTTGGCGAAAAGAGGGATTTTGATGGCCAATACTATGAGTACTTTGTAGCAAAACAATTTTAGTTGTTGAGAAGAAAAATCTAGAGCTAGAAGTATTGTTGCAAAAGCTATGGACTACTTGCAAGTACTAAAACAATGTGGAAGGAAAAGTCAATTTGTCACAAAAAAAAGAAGATATAACAAGGTATAAATTAATAAAAAATCATGGAAAAAAAATAGAGAATTGACCATTTGTGAAGACTTGATGGAAATCAAATTTTACATGAAGAATGAGCTTGAAACTATTTTCAATGTTTAGAAGTGTGCACATTAAGAAGTCCTATTTGCCTGAATGTGGAGTACATAAAATTATGTATTTTTAGATGGCCTTGGTAGGAACATGTCTACCTACTATGAAAATAGACCATTAAAATTTCAACTTGAACCTCCCCAAAGACCGAGGCCTTTTTTCTAAGTGTGGAAAAACACTCAAAACTGCCATATCTATAGCAAAGAGTAAAAAATTTGAAAATTGTATTTTTTGCTCATCTATCTATAGGAACTTACACCTAACAAGTATAAAAATGTGTGGAAAAAATTTCAGAAATTTTGACAACACAAATTGCAAGATATTTGTGTTTAAAGTGAAGAAAACAAGTTTTTCAGCACATTGCAAGACTAGATTATTTGACTTTGAACATTCTTAACTTTAACTTTCTATACTACAAAGTTTTGAGCTTTAAATATTTATGGTGGAAAATTGAGTTCAGAGTCTAGGAAAAAAAAGAAAATACAAATTGTTTTAATTTTTATTCTTAAAAAAATTGCTAAGTAGAAGTAGGTACAAGATAGAAGGAAAATCTAAATGATTAATATCTCTAAGATGGAATGAAAATGCACTAATCCCCATGGTGAGATTTTTCTAGCAAGCGAATTGAGTGATATGGAACTTTTCTTTTTGAAAAGTTGTAAAAATTGCATTCAAGAATGAATACTACAAGTTATTTTTTCAAAAAGATGGGTTTAATTGCTCAAAAAACAAGATTGTCCATAACTTTCTCATAACAAATACAAATGGAAAAAATCAAAGATTTTCATGTAGATAAATATATAATCTAAGAGGAAAAAATATAAAAATAAGAATTTTAATAAATTTTGTTTTTGTTGCCCCCTCTCCCTTGTTTTGAGCTTATTTGGGCATAACTTTTGTTCCTAGGCACCTAATGAAAAAAAATTATATTCCCACAAAGCTAATTGATTTTTTATATTTATAAAAAAATTCAAAAATTAGGACAAAAATTGAGACCGTACTAAGTGTCTGCTCAAAATCCCATTTGTCCCCTGAAGGAACAATGGTTCTTTGGGGATGAAATCATTCATTTCAGATATTCTTTAGTTTTTAAAATTCCTAAAACACAAATTGTGAAAAATAAGAAAAATTGGAGTTCAAATATAAAATAATTTTTTTTCATTTATAAAAAATAAGAATATGATTATAATCAAAACAACCATCTCTAATAAAAAAAATTCAAGTTCATCAAATTCAAACTCCAAAAGTTATAGCAGATGACAACTCCATCATTCTAAATGTGAAGCAAAATAATATTGGCCTTTTTTGCAATCACCCACATAGAGTGCTACATTGTACCCAACATTCCATATGGAGTACCCGACAAGTACTAGAATTAAGAAGGCATTTATGGAGGGCTTCCAAATGGTTTTTCAAAAGGTCATGTTCTCTTGTAATGAATCCTTATGACATCAATCCTTGCCATGGGTTGCAACTTCCTTCTTCAAATTGTAATGGATATGTAAAGTAACTACTTTTTTATACATAAAGTTAATTAAATTAGATAGTGAAAATCGAAGCAAGTTGCAATCTGTCTAGGGTCATTGTAAGAAACACTGGTCCTATTCTTCGTCACAGTGAGAGGGCCGCTTTTGTTATTTGCTATATCTTCTAAAGCACAAGTCCAATGAACATGAAATTTCTATTGAACATGATTAACTTGAATACTTGATGGTAAATTGGTAATCAGATCCCTTATTTTTTAGAAATTAAAAAAATCATTTTAAATTTAAAAATTATTTTTGTCAACTTGTCAGAAAGTGTAGTTTAGGGTTTTTTTACTGCATTAGGAGTCCGCAAATTTTATAAATTAGAGTTGAAACTTTCATGGTCTATTTGTATTGTAGGAAATCATGTATCAACCAAAGGAAATTTGAAAATCTATTATTTTATGTCCCCGACATGAGTGCAAACAACACTCCCATGGCACATAATTTTTGAACATTGTAGATGGTTCTAAGATCATTCTTTTGGTGAAATCTCATCTTCGTCAAGTCATCAACTCTTCCCAACTGGCCAATTTTTAATTTTTTAAAATTGATTTTCCTATTTCTTACAAATTAAAATCTGAAAGTGCATATTTTCATGACATTTTGCCCTTTTCTAGTTCTCCTATTTAGAGAATTTTTCTAAGCTTTTCCTTCCTAGTGTACCTTCTTCTTAAGGATTATACATTAAAAATATTTTTTCCATTAAATTTTTTTTTTTAATTATAAAGTATTCTTGAAAAAAATGGATGTACTTTAGAAAACGCTATAGAAAATGCATAGTATTTCTTGCAATGACCCTCGAGAATTATGTTTGTACTCTAAAATCTAGGGTTGGAGTCTAGTTCAAGTTTCGGTTCCTCGTCACCACCCTTCCTACTAAATTAGTGGGTTACAATATTATATAGAGCAATTCTAATTGTCATTATATATTTTGTGATTTCAAAACTAGTGTGGCTTCAACGGGATAACTGGAGAATTGTCTTCAAAGATTAGCCATTGACCAACCTAGAAGTAGTTCCTAATTCCTGTCCTTGAATAGAACTTTGTTTTGATAATTTGAGGTGAAGGAATAGTAGGGATTGTAACCTCAAGAGAAATTGGTGAACTAGAATTGATTATTGTCAAAACCTCAACTAAAGCCTTAGAAAACAACTTACAATAGTCCCAAAGTCCAAAACACTTTGCAATTAACTCAAATACTTGCATTTAGCCATTCCATCATTTATTACTATCGGATGTCTTGATGCTCTAAGCAAAGGTATTTCAATTCTTACATAAGGTATATGGCTATACCCACCCCAAAGCACCACCTCACATTTCACGCCACTAATATGGATATATTTGAGCCTTGAGAGGCCCGACTTTCATTCATCCAAAACTACAAGCTCTAATGAGTTTATGAACAATCAATGGAAGTTGAAATTTTTTTCGAGACAACCAATGGGAGTTGAATCATTTTGTACTTCAAGGGTGGCTATTTAAACAGAGTCTAGTGGCATGAGTAGGTATCAACTTTGGAAATGTATAGAATATTATTTTGAATAGTTTTACTTAAAGAGTGACTATATAAAAAGAGTCTAGTGGCATGAGTAGGTATCAACTTTGAAAATGTATAGAATATTGCGTGTTTCACAAACTTACGAAACCAGATGGATTGACTTTCTCTCAAGGGAACTAATATTCTTACAGTAAAAATCATCATATTCATGTGGACCACCCAGCTAGTCCGGGCAGAAAGAGTGGAAGTTTCGGTTGCTCCTACCTTAATCCAATAAGCCACAAGCTCCACAACTCTGGATACTTGGAACATAATGTGAAATAATTAAGTCCTAGTATTAAATTCATTTCTGAAACAATCGGCACCAGGTTGGTTTCGATCCATGCAGGTCCCCGGGCTCCCTCCAGAACACGCTTTGAGAAATTCGATACCTACTGGAAGGGCTACAGTAGGTTTCCCAGGCTTTGTGGGAGGGAGGGAATAAAAGTCTCCTGGAATCCCAAAAACCCGACCACTTACCAGCATTGGGTACTACAGTAGGTAGCCTCCCTCCCCTGGGCTGTATTGTTACTGGACTTGTTCCTTTGCCTTTTTCGTCACACTCCAATGGGGTTCCTTCCTGTTGATTCGAAATCAAAACTGGAAAAAATCGGTAAGTAAGGCCAAAACTCGAAACATATACTCCGTATGTATGGTAGTGACTTTGAAGACGGACCCGTTCGCATGCGCGGCTTTCAGCTGTCATTGAGCACTTGGTTTCTATTCTATTAATTATAAGAATTGCTTCCTCTCGAAGACCCCTCACTTGCCCCCAGGCATGTTCAACAGACTTCCTACACACTAAAAATCTAAAATATGTGAGTTACCGAGAGTATGTAATTTCAAGATACCCCGCGTGGAGATAATGTCCACCAACGCGCCGTACTACTGAACTTATCTATCAAGTTAGTCCTGTACTGTCGGTAAGGCTAAGTAAATTCCGTCCAACACTCATCCACCAGCAACTTATAGTTAGTTCGCTGTTTGTCAATGAAAGCCTGCGTGGTGATCAGTTCCAGAGCGGCTAACTTCGCCTCAGAACTCAGGCTCTCTCTGCCTGGGGAGTTTCATCTTCGTCGCTAGAATATGCAGTCGAACGTACGTAAGGGGGCTCGAGAGATCGTCCAGTACGTGGTGGCACCGGATCGATAAGTGCAGTTTTTATTTCCTGGCTTGATCTTTGAGTACGTGTCAATTTCGCTTAGTATCAGTTCCAGATCCATATCAACGTCCCGCCCGTGCACCCAGGGCCTGTAGCTAGTACGTGGCCGGGTTAGCAAGTTCTCGATCACTGGTGGACATGGAGAGTCGTTGCAAGGCGGGCGTGAGCATGGCGTCAACTCGAAGTGGCGGAGGAGTCCGCTTGCGGGGGGATGGGGTGCAGTTGTTCGGCTATCGAGGTCTGCTCACGGTCGCGCTTCTCTTCGTTACGGTGACGACGTTCATAGTCGAGGACGCTCACTGCAGCATCACTACCGAAGCCGTCGCACCTGCACCCACGCCGTCGACACAGCAAACGCAACCCATTGTGACGTTTAATCAATACGAAGGTAGTCCTCTTGATGTGTTGCACGTGCATGTTAACATCAAATTCGTTGAAAATGGAGCACTTCGATCTGGCGCCAAATATTGTGACATATAATTATGTGCATAAAGGTCTAAAATCTGAGACTGATAAGAATTTACATTTCAGAAAGTGCGCCCGTCCTGAAAGGTGCTTTCAGAAGTGCCAAAATCTTGGAATACCGCCAGTTTAAAGAACTTCGCGTTTCCTGCTTAAGTCCCTGCTGAGCCCAAAGTCATCTTCAGTTTCTGTGAATGTAGAAATAGTACCATGCATATCCGACTGAGATTTTCTCGGTTCCACGAACAAGCCAGGTCACTGGAAATAGGGCCACATATGTATGTACATATACACATAAACATATAAGTTTATTGGATGATTGGACTCATCAATTAGATGCAGGCTTGCTTTATCTAGCTCCCCCATTTAGAAACGTTCCACCACCTGGTTAATGCTTGCTTCCCTAGCTAGTCGAAGTTTCATTTTCTGGTTATTTCATGGGAAGCTGAAGTGTGTTTTGTTGGACACTCATCACTGTGGCAGCGGATGCTTTGAACGCCGTTTTCCAGAAGTGGTCGAAACAGAACCCTCAGTTGTCCACCCTTTTCAACTGGTCTCTCGAGCAACATCCGTGCTATAACCTGACCGGCGCCTTAGAAAAAGAGACTGGAAATGACTTCTTCCATGGGGCATGGAACGGAGTTGGATGTTCTTCAGTGCTCCAAAACCTCACTGAAATCCCGAAACGTTATCAGATATCTGTCACATTCTTGCAGTGAGTTTCACCTTCTAACTTTACTGAATTTACATTGTTACAATGGATATGTCATGCTGCGGCTTTTCGGATCTCACCGTTAACAATGCGGTCGAAGAAGCCAGCTGCGATCTGTCTCGAATTGTGTTTGGTGGTACTGAATCTTTGCGCTTGAATCCCGCGCTTTAACGTCAATTTCTTTAGAATGGCTATATTCGAAGAATTTGGTGCGGTTCAGGCCGTCCGGCTTGAAACCCAAATCTGTACATGTCCTAGTTTGTGACCAGAAATTAAACCTTTGCGAAAATATATGACTGTACGTCAACAATTTTTGGCTTGTGGAATAATGGTCAATTTCATTAAAATGGCGGTATCCCATGTGCCAATTTTCAGACCACCCAGTTTGACCTGTAAACCAGGATCTAGGATTGATATAGATTTCAGAAATCCAGAATACTTATAGATTTCAGAAATCTAGAACTGTAGTAGATTTCAGACTGTGTGGTCTAAATCTAAAAAGTGCCAAAGTAGAGAATGGCCAGGGTAGGCAACTCCTATCATAATAAAACTTATTTATGAAAACTTCAAATGCATAATAAGCTACTCTAAGGGTTTATGATTATAAAATAAAACCTCTCATGTGAAAGTACCTTAGAAGACAAATTCAATGATATAACATTTAATAAAAATAGAAATGTATTATATAAGTTAGAACGAATAATAAGTAAATAATAAGTCAAATCATAAATATAGGTGTGCTCATCCAAAGGCTGGACCATAATTTACAATAATTAATAATAATAATAAAATAAGTTTTATTTTATTATTTAGGTGAATGTAGATATTCTAGTGTTTTATGTGAGACAATAGTAGGATTATGTGTACTTCTTTCTTCTAAATATGATATTTTTTCTTATAAAATTTGAATTATTATATTATTTTACCTTATCTTTTTTTTCGAAAAATTTATTCATAATTTTTTTTCACTTATTATAATTACATAATCAGCTTGAAAATGGATTTATGATCCGAGCACCCCTGCACATTATAGTACAGTTGCTTACCCGGAAGAAATGGCTGGCCATTTCAATGGAAGAGCGCTATTTTAATGAAATTGACCATAATATCCCAATTTTAACGAAACTGACGTTGGGATGCTGCTATTTCTAATCGGCCCATCTTCGTTCCAGGATATTTGGGAGCAATTCTGGCTGCGGAAGCGGATTTTGGACCGATTTTAACGTGGATTTTAACCTGGGTTTTAACCAGTGTGGCTTCGACGGGATAATTGGACAATTACCCTTGGAGATTAGCAACTTGACGAACCTGCAGTTCATGTAAGTCCCCAATCCTCATCCCTGAAGAGAGCTTTGATTTGATAATCCTATCTCGTGGTCACGATTGCAATTAATATCAGTTTCACCCAAGCACCTTGTATTTTGCAGACAGATTATCAATAATCCGAAGCTAACGGGCCCAGTGCCGGTTGAGATATTCCAACTGCCCTTCGTATATTTCATGTAAGTGAAGCGAAGTTGTGTCAGCTATGAAGAAGAGACTTCTCCGATCATGTCCAAGTGTGATTCTTAATTTGTTAATTTAGCCTCGGATCTAGGTGTAACCAATCCACAGATCCTGCCATATTATTTGCCTTTCAGTTATTTCTTAGGATAACATTAACATAGAAAGTTCATTTCCTTAAGTGGCGGCAAAATTCCACGACTTTGCCACTTCTGAGAGCGCTCGGTCTGAAGCTCAATCTAGAGCTCTTTGTAGGTGAATGTCACACTTTTTCACTGAAGTCCGGATTCTCGCGAATTTAACGATATCAAGGTGTTTGCTGCAGGTTCTTGAACAACAACTCTTTAAGCGGAACACTGCCCTCAGACGTTTACAACGCTGACTGCCATCTGTTGTACCTGTGAGATGAATGCAAATTGATACTAACATCATGCAACAACAAAGGCAGAATTTCTGCTTTCATCCATGCGCTTGTTTGAGTTGCGGTGTTGAATTGCGGTTTTAATCTGGTTCTAATTTGATGCATATACGTCTGATAACAGAGACCTGAGCAACAACAATTTCAGTGGGAGTCTCCGAATGAGCTCCGGAGGAACTCTCTTTTGTTCGGCTCTTTGGAGTCTGTGAGTATACCAAGTGTCAATCTCTTGACAAGAAGTCATTCATGTGCTACTAACTGTGAACAAGCTAGAACAAATTACAACAACACCAAAAAGCTTAGTTTCCTCCAGTTGAAAAGTCGGTTCTTGAAAATCGTTTATCCCTTTTTCCCAATAAGTGTATTAACGTCAATTTCGTTAAATTGGTGATATTCCATTACTTTGGTACAATTAAGGCCGTCAGGCTTGAAACCGGAGTTAGTACTTGTCCTAGTTTGTTGCTTGAAATTAGACCTTTTTGAAGGTATATATCACAATTTTTGGTTTGGGGAATACTGCTAGTTTAATGAAATTGACATTGTGTGCTACATCCATTGTCTTTATTGTTTACTATTTGAAATTCCATTTGGATTAGAATACTTAATTCAAAAAAATAAAATTATATATATATAACTAAAATTAAAATTTAATAAATGAAAAAATATTGAAAAATCATAATATGAGTTGATCACATGGTACATGACTTCTTTTCAAATAATTTTTTTAAAATCCACTTTTTGTAGTATTTGCACATTTGGCTAGCAAAGAAATGGCCATCTAAAGAGTTCAAATTTTCTCTAATTTTTTATGGTGAAATTGTACAATGAATAATCTATCACAAGAAATTCAAGTTTCTATCATTGATGTGGCATTAATTAATTATTGTTTCTCCTAAGACACATTATATGGATAATTTGATCACTAACAATGAAGTTTGTATGAGACATTTAGTGATCCTCATTCTTGAAGTGATTGAAATTTGTAAATGAAATTTTTTTCAATTTGACTTGTCTTGTGTAGGGATTTGGGATTTAATCAACTAGATGGACCAATCGATTTCCAAGACTGGAATGGTACTACATTTGGTACTTTGTAAGATTACTCTTCACTCCAAGATTGTACCATTTGAGCATGGAATTGTGTCTAATTCTTTGTAGTCATTCTAAGGTGTGGATTACAAAAATCAATGTGAATTGTGAAGTCATTGAAGTATAGTTGAAGCTCTATAAGATTGTTCATTGTCTTTAATACTTCTGCCTAAGTATGAGATTTTGGTTGTGGATGTTCAGAGATCTTAGCAATAACCATTTCAAAGGGACATTTTCCACTGGGCCTTATTTTGATGTATGGAATCTAGATTTGTCCAACAATGACCTCTCTGATATCCAATTTGCAACTTACATTGGATCCATTCAATACACAAACTCAAGCCTTGTACAAAATATATGCATGCCATCATTACAGAATTTGTGAGTTCATCTAACATACATGAATGTTTCTTGCGATGGGTCTACTTCCATATGATGGTATTCCATTTATAAGATGATTGCAAGAAATACTTCTACTAGTTCTTTTAAACCCATAGTTAAGAAGGTGTGTAGTTTTCGCTATAACTTTTGCATTGTTTATACATCGAAAGGACTCAATGTTTATAATTAAGATACATGACTAGGACTATTCTACACCTTGAATTGTTTATCCACATCTTCTAAAATTAGTTTAATATAAAAATTTTGTACTGAAGATTTTCTACATTATAAAGACTAAATATTTAGTCAATTTGAAGGTCAATAGTGAAATTTGGCGTCATCTATTAAGATTCTACAAAAGAATGAAGGAAAATTTTAAAATAGAAATATCTTAGTCTTGCACTCATGCTCAAAGTGCGTTTGTTTTGTATGGCAAACGAGATAATACAATATTTCTTCTCGACATATAATTGAACCCCCCTTTGAGTTGGAATATAATAGAATTTTTTTAAATTTCTAATTACTATTCTTTACAATGCAAACATCAAAGTATCTATTTTCTTGAAAATTTCCATCAACCTTTCTTTGTTCATAACTTTTGGAGAAAATCAATTTTTACTTGAAAATTCTAAGTTTTAGAGTTTTTAGTATTCTATTATTTTTTCATAAGTTATTATTATATTTTTTGACATTGCTTTTCCAAAATCTTATAATATATTCATTGGCACAAAATTTGTAAGAGTTCCTCACAACCACTTTAATATAATTGAATAAGTAAAAATATAAAAGAATGGTCTACTATGTATAAATGATTGTAGTAGTTACCAACATTTGCTAAGTAAATTCTATCATAAACATGCAACTTGAGAATTTGTATTGAAACAGGACTATTTCTTCCAACAATATCAATGGACTATTTCCTGAGGAAATTTTCGGAATGACCTCTTTAGTATACCTGTAAGTTTATGCATTTCTATCTATAAAGTCATGATATTTTTTGGTACTTCAAGTGAATACAATAATGAAAACTGTTGATTCTTTATCTAGCCCTAGTTTTTTCAATTCTAAAAAATTTTATTATAGAAATTTTCACAAAAGAATATAAATTAGGCATTGAAAATGCTAAATCAATACTTGTAGAAACAAACAATGCATGCATTTCTATGTAGACTAATTTGATTTCAATTGATGTTTTCATGCATTTCTAAATTATTAGTGTTGATTTCAAAAACTAAATCTTTACTCATGTAAGGATTTTGAAATATTTTAAATCACAAACATTTTTATCTACATGGTCTTTAGTCATCATAAATACATCTTGTTAAGAGTTCTTTGTTATGTATTATTTTTTATTCATTTCTTTTAATAAAAAGACATAAAAGCTATAGTAATGGATGTTGGATGTGCAGGGATTTGAGTATGAACAACTTTTTTGGATCAATTGACTTTCGAGGCCTCAATACTTCTATACAACTAGATTTCTTGTAAAAAAAATCACTACTTTGATTGAAGTTTTGTCTTCATCCATATCCTCATGTGATGGAAGTTCTAATTTTATCTTTTCAATTCTCAATATTCAAAATTAACATTTACTACAAAAACAGTGTAAAGAATCTTTTATTTCAATGAAAATAATTCTTCACATCTTCAATAGGTAAATTTTGATATGGAATGAAGATTATATTCTTATTTGTAGAAGATTGACTTGCTAGTTGCACATTCAAACTTCATTTTCAAGTGCAATTCAACTATTTAAATTTCCAAAAAATATAATTTGATAATCTATTCTATAGATAGAATTTACAAATTTCAAAAAAATACAATTATGTAAATGTAATTGAGAGCTAAAAGGAAATTTGTGTATTCAATTTATAAGAATAAATTCACTAAGTAAAAATAAAAACTCCTCTAATTCAAAATTACTTTGTCCAATGTAGGTTTTATTGAGAAGTACTTTCTATTACCTAAGGCATTTATAGCTATGGTTTGTAAAGAAACCTCACTTAAAACATTAGTAGCTTGAACTCATAGAGCTTAAAATTGTATTAATTCACTTAATCTTTAAAATACTATAATATTGGAATAAATGAACATAAAAACATCTAAATCTATCACCAAAATGTAGATTGAGGGTGAAACATGAACAAATTCATTTAATAAATGAAGCATTAATATATATAGGATTTTGTGATCATTCATTGAGGCATTCATATTTGCTTATTAAATGATGAAGCCAATGGCTATGATATTTTGATAAGTATAATTCAAAAACTTTGTTTGCTTCATTGGATCAAGGAAGAATAGATAAAAATATGCAAATCATGGATAGCTATGGTTACCAAAGACCTAAATTGATGAATTGGAAATTGGGATCAAACATCATTTGTGCTATTTTGAAATAGTTGTATTTGAGTCTTAAAGCTATTAAAATCCATAATTCCTTCATCTTTAACTTCTACGTATTGTGTTTTGGTTTTGGATTCTTAGGTATATCAACAATAATAACTTCAATGGGACATTCTTCACCAGTGTTTACTTTGATCCTATTGTGATGGATTTATCCAATAATCAATTCAATATTATCACATTTGATGAATACAGCGAGAATATTTTTCCCAATGGCAGCTTATACGTACCATACCTTCAAGAATTGTAAGGTTCAAACAATGTTGTTGCATTGATTTTGAGGTTGTACAAATGTTTGAGTGGAAAATTGATTGATAACTAGACTCATTGACTTTTGATTTGTCTTTATATTTGTTTAGATATTTTCAAAACAACAATTTAAAAGGACAATTTCCATCTCAAATTCTAACTACATCAAGCCTAAAAATTTTGTAAGTCAATCCACATCATTTCTACAATGATTTTATCATATTTTATTTCATTTTGTTCTATGATGCCTACTAACCTCATTGTATATTTTGAAATGTGTTGAAGATATACAACCATTCAACAAAGTGAAGCGATAAATATAACATCCATACATTACACAATTCTAATGATTTTGCAATTCACTATTTTTTATTAGTAATTCTTTGGGATTCTATATGCTCGATGCTCAAGACTTGCATTCATTTTTCAGGGACGCAAGTCAAAATCAATATCAAACTTTGCAACTTCCAAATGTGGAATTTGGAAATTTGAGCTTCTCAGAAATATTTATAACAAATAATAATCTTAGTTCCGTGAAATATTCAACGACAGGACCATTCACGGCTTACAACCTCCAATATTCAAGTTTTCTTTTGTAATTTTTCTTCTCTTTTTCATTTTGAAATTCTTTTGCTTTTGTTTCTTCATCATTGCCTTTTGAATAATTTGAAATCAAATTATCTCTCTTTATTCATATTAGTCATTGTCAAATCAAAACAACATCTAAAGTAATTATGTATGTGGAATTGGCAGTCTTGGTGGCAATCCTATGTGCGACAAAATTGAAAATCCAGTTTTATCAAGCACATGTCGCTTGAGTCGATTAGATCGCCCACCTCCAGGTATGATATTAGTAATATTTATTATACGTACTAGAAGAATTTGGATTTGAACTGTAAGAGACAAAGGTATTTTTTTGGTCAAAAAACACTCAAAATTGCCATTTCTTATGCAAGGTTCAAAACTTTAAATTCTTTATTTCTTTTTTATACATATCTAATGATTGGATCTTATACTAGACTAGTATACAAATGTGTGGAAGAAATTTCAAATACTTTAACCTTGTAGATTTCTAGGTATTTGTGTTTCAAGTGAAAAAATTTTTTCTTGTACCTTGTTGAATTATATTTTTTGACCTCAAATCTTCTTATTTAAATTTTTTTGCACTATAGATTTTGAATTGGAAAAATATTATATTGAAGAATTGAGATGAGAATTTGGGATTTGAGAAATAAAAACAAGAACTTGATGTTCATTTTTTAAAAATTTGTTATGTAGAAGTAGGTAGGAGATAGAAGGAAAAATTAAATCACTAATAGTTCTTAGATGGATTTGAAACACACCGATCACAATGGTAAGATTTTTCTAGCAAGCAAGCTAAACCATATGGAACTCTTTTTGTGAAAAATTGTAGAAATTGAGTAGATTAATGAATCATTTAAGTTATATTTTGAAGAAGATGCTCTTATTGCCCCAAAATCAAATAATCACAAATAAGACTAGAGACAATTAAGCGAAGACTTGATAAATTTCAGAATTCAAGAAGGAAATGTAGTCCAAATACTAAACATATATTGAAAGCAATAAGCATATCTTGACATGACAATTTTTATTTTATTTTATTTTTGAATTAAAACCTCAATACACATAAAAAATATTTAATTAATTTATATTTATTGTAAAATAAAAGATGCACATTGATCTAAGTTCACTTTGAATTTTAGAGAAGTATGTTTCATTTTTTCAAATTTTTTTCATGATTAATTGCTTGATTTTTAAAGAGGTTTGATTGGCTTTTGATGGTCACTTTAAGGAAGTTGGTACTTGATCTTGATGTGGTACATAAAAAATGGTTCAAAAAAATTAGAGAACCCTAATCTCTTCTTCACTTACATCAAAAAAAATTTAAGAATTAAGAATGAACCATACAATTGCACAAAAGATGCATTCTATTTGTTGGAACCTTGACACAACTCTCATGAATTTGTTGGAGTACATCAAAAGTGGGAAAAATTAACTTTAAAGGAAATAATTATTGATAAGGTAGAAACTCGTAAGAAGATTTTATTCTTGGAAGATCAAGTATAGACTATTTCTCAAAGTTGGAGAACTAAAAAATGAAAAACCTCAACAAAATGGGCATTTGACACTCTACTTTTTTAAACATGGTAAAACAATAATAATAAAAAGAAGAAGAAGAATTAGAAAATCAAGTTTTTTGAATGTATGAAAATTCTATGAGATAGTTATGCACCAAACAAATCACCAAAATATTTTATCTCATGTGCACTAATGGATGCTGAAGATAACCACACTACACAACCAATAATTTATTTATTTGTGTATTCCTTTTTACAATTGTTGAAATTCTTTCATAGAAACAACCATTATAAATTTTAGCTTCAAATTCTTAGCATGGATACTTAATTGTGCTACCAACCCCTAAAACTACAAGTGTGACATATTCACCAAAATTAAAATCCAAAACTAGATTAATTTGAGTGTATAAAGATATTTAAACAAAATTAAATGGTTACATCCTCCTATAGTATGAATTTTTGCACTATTGAAAAATTATTTCTTGAGTGATTTGTGAAAAACAATATGAAATGCAAAAAGTGATTGGGAATTGTAGATACCTTTATTGCAATCACCAAATATGTGTTCAATATAGTGATCAACAAATTAAGAAGAATAAAATGCATATTTTTCTCCATTAGTGTAGAATAACATGTTTTCAATGGATTTAAATTCAAATAAGATTTTTTGAATATTACAACATATGCAAAAAAGACATGAATGTGAAATCATGATAACTAAAATTCAATCATTTTTGCCAACTATTTGACTAATGAAACACAAAATATTTTCAATGTATATTTAACATACATAAACTGTGACATAAACACTTGTTACATTTGAAAATGAAGAAGTTGTCAATATGGATTTCTATCATTCATTCAAACATTCAATTTCAACTTGATAATGTCAAGATTCAATTGCATGTGATCATTTCCATAATATCTTACAACTACAATGCATGTGTTTCTATTGAAGTTTTGTTGACCTTGTAAATGTCAAAATTAAACACATTGTGTATGGTGTAAATTATATATGTGTCACACTCAAGTAAAATTGCATGACATGTTATCTTTTGTGGATGAAACAGTTATTCCAAAGTCTAATAGAGAGATGAAGGTCATAATTGCAACAACGATATCATCAATTCTTGTTTTCGTGCTCTTGGTAACAACTATTTATGTATGGCGTTTGATGGGTAGAATCAAAGCTCTTCATATCATTCTAGAAGGTGAGATAGCTTTGGCCTTTTTCAAATCCATTTTCTTAATAAAGCTTGACCAATAAAGAAATTTTAGGATGTCCAAATGGATTGCATTGAAAAGTTGTCAATGAAATCAAGCAACTCCTTCACTTCATGTGAATGATTGTATTATTTCATTATGGACTATTGTTTTCCTCATAATGCCATCTACTTTTGAAATTGCAACTACAAAATCCATTCCTTTCCATAGACTTTGTAAAACATTTCAAGGCTTTTGGTTAGAATGATTTAATTGTACGTAGCATATGGATGCATCCATTTATGTTTTTGAAATAATCATAAACTCATGAAAGGTGTATCTATAAGTAATGTATTTGAATTGGTGTTGTCAGAATTTGAGAAGAAAGAAGTGAAACCCAACTTATTCTCTTACAGAGAGATAAAGTTGGCCACAAATAACTTTGACAAGGACAAAAAACTTGGTGAAGGTGGTTTTGGTGTCGTATACAAGGTACAATATATGATTGAATGTTTGTATGCTTATTACAATGCCTTTCTAGCTTCAATAGATTGCTAAAAATTACTTTCTTTGCAATCATCATTCCAAAAAATATGATGACTTTGTTGAGGTGACTAGATTTACTAGTAGTAAAGGCAAGTTCTTTTCAAGTATTCATATCAAAAAATTTGAGTATGGAATTTGATTTCAAATCAAACTTCATATATTGGTAGATATGGATTGGTAATTAGTTGTCCAAGCATTATAATGTTTCAATATTTAATTTGTGATTGAATCTCAAAATTCATTTCTACAAATATCCATTTATATAGAAAAAAGATAATAAATAAATTTATTTTAAATGTCAATATTTACAAATTCTATTTAGCATGAACATTTAGTTTTCTAGTACTTAACCCTCTTCATATAGCCTTTTTTTTTTTTATAGAATGTACTTGTTGAATAATTTTTCTTAAAAATGGTCTTCAAAATTCTAATTGACTTGTATTAGAATGAGAGACTAGTTAAATCCTAATGCTTGTTTAAAAATGAAATGGATTTGGTTGTTTTGAACTTCTATACCAAAGACATATGCAAGTAGAAATATTTTTCCAATATGTCCTTTTAGATTTTCACGAATAAGTGTAAATATGGTCATTGTAAATTTAGGGAGAGCTTTTTGATGGAACTCAAGTAGCTGTGAAGAAATTGACAATGTCATCAAATCAAGTCCTTTCGGAATTTTTGAATGAAGTCATTATCATCTCCGGCTTAAAACATCGCAACTTGGTCAAGCTAAAGGGTTGTTGTCTTGGAGATGGAGATCAACGCATCTTGGTATTTGAATATGTGGAAAACAAAAACCTTGTGGAAGCATTGTGGACAGATGGTATGTCTTCCTTGAGTTTGTTTTGTGTTCACAATTTCTATATTTCTTAGATGAGCCTTGACTAATTTCACATGTATATTTCCCTAATAATATTTAGTTGCAGGTGATTTGCAAAACAACATTGAACTTCCATGTTTAGATTGGGAAACGCGGTTCAATATCATTGTGGGTATTGCAAGAGGGCTTGCATACCTTCATGAGGAGTTGCAACCACCAATCATTCATAGAGACATTAAAGCAACCAACATCCTTTTGGACAAGAACTACAATCCCAAAATTGCGGATTTTGGTTTGGCATATTTATTTCCAGCTCTTGATAGTGAAGCCTCACATTTGACTTTAATGCAAGTTGCAGGAACAAGGTAAAATCTACTTACCTCTTGGAAAAATATTTTGAAGTTCTAAAGCATTATTAATTAGTTCAATGAATCATGAATTTCTATATATTGTTGCCCATCAAAAAGTGAGATGATTTTATCAACCCTTAACCCTTCAAGAGCTAAGAGGAAAGAATGTGTCCTATTCAAATTTTCAATGGCAAATTTTCGGTATGGTTAAACAAATCTCCATATTTTGTAAATTAGTGTCATGTAGAGTAAAATGTTGACATCTTTGTTGCATTTTTGGATTTTTAAGAAGGGGCAGAGTAAGCCTAAATTTTGGACAAGGTCCAAGTGAAAGAAATGGTGGAATTTTTTTGAAGATATTTGAAATGATATGTTGATTATATCACCCATTGAATTTCATAATTTGACATGTATATATATAATCCAATTTTGTCAATTTTGGCTTTTTTACTCAATTCTATTCGAAAATCTTTACAAATTCAAGATTTTTTAAAAAGTTTTCAAATTTAAGAAATAGTACATTTGCCTTAGATTCCAATCCTTTGTTTTTTTGGTGGGTGGGTGGGGGGCAGGGTGAGGATAAGAAACATTATTCATCTTCTTATTTTTTCTTTGTCAAAAGTTGTGATATTTGCCTATAAGTTGATCATTCAAAATTGTTATAATCTAAAAATCCAACGGTCCATATTTTCTACAATTAATTCCATGCATACTAGACAAAGTAGTCTTCACATTTGAATGGTTAAAATTAGAGATTTCAAGCTTATCCATGTGCTAAAAAAATATCTAAGTGGGATGAAGCATTGAAAATCTCCATTGTCAAGAAATTGTTAAGCCTTTAGGGATTAAAGTTGATAGTTTATGACATCATGTATTCAAAATTCACCTCAAATGCTATAGATTTGTGAGCCATTTGATACTAAACTTACAAATGTATTTATGTTTTGATTTGTAGAGGATATTGCTCCCCTGAATATGCACTCCATGGTCATGTGTCAACATCACTTGATGTATATAGCTTTGGGATTCTTATGCTGGAAATTGTAAGTGGAAGGAAAAACATCAATCTTCAAAAACCAAGTGAAGAAATTTATTTGCGAGAATGGGTGAGAATTTTTTATGGAACCCATATTCAATTGTCAATGATTCAAATTCCACATCATTGATTGTCTATACTTACTATGAAATTGCATGTTCATTTCTTTCATCTACATCAATAATCATATAATGAGCTTATGTATTTGACTTGATTTTTAGCCCATCTCTTGACACATTATTGTTTTGTGTTCTACAATAGGATGTTGACCATTGGTACATATATAAATATGTCATAAAATACTTTCATGCATATGATTGCAATTAACACATACAATATATATACAATTGCTAATTTATAGATTTTATTTATATCTTATAGGCTTGGAAACAATATGAAGCAAAGGCAACAATGATGCTTATTGATGCAAAAATGGAACATTCTCCTTCGGACTTGGATGCTATAATGCGTGTCATAGTTGTGGCACTTGCATGTGTTCATTATAAGGTTGGAAGGCGTCCCAAAATGTATAATGTTTTATCCATGCTTTTTGGAAACATGCCTATTAGCGAATTTCAAAGGGATTTTGAAGATGGAGAAGCAATTATTGAAGTTTGTGCAAAATCTCCTCTTACATTGGGTACAACATCTTCCCTTTGGAGCATTGAAAAACTCCATGTGGATGATTGTTGTCTATTGAGCAACATTGGTGACATTGAAATGGATTCTGTAGTTAGATAGGATGACTTAAGATGTGTCAAACTAAGTACAACCAAAGTATGATGGCCATTGAATAAGGATTTTGATAATTTTTGTATCTACAATTGGCCAACTATATTGTTGTACCTTTTCGTTTCCATGCCCTTCTGCTAAGTCACACTTGGTGGTTAAATAAATGATGGTTTAGTTTTGAATCATGTAAAATTGGGGAATGATAGTTGGCAATGAACCAATGATGATGAGGAAGTGATAGTTTTTGTTTTGTTTTTTAAATCAAAGTTTAGTATGCATATGCATATTTGAAATGTCATAACTAAGGAATATCATTTGAGATGTTGTCTTAAAGTTGGTTTGAAGTGAAGACAAAGATTTCAAGTGGCCTTTCCATATTTCATATTCTTTCTAGCATCCTAGATATTAAGAATTTTTTAAGGGCTAGAGTAATAGAATTTTGAAGTTCTAAATTATTTTGAAAACATTGTTGTTTTGGGTGCCTAACAATCAACAATTAAGTACAAGTTTTAGAAACCAAATGGCTATAATTCTACATTAATCAAAAGTTCATTTAATATTTGTTAGGTTGTTTAGCAATATCAATTAGAGATGCTCTAAAGTAAGTGCACATTAGATTTTGAGTTCATAAAGCATCTTGTCTTTGAAAATGTTCTCTAGTATAATTATATAGGTGTATATTGCTTTCATCAACATATCAATTTCATTTGTCGATGTATCGAGATTGAACATATTAGGGGGTGGATGCTATTATGCTAATAGAACCTAGTGTAATTTCAAGTTCAAAATTCATAACTAATTTGATGAAGGTCCAAAAGATATGAAATGTTTTGGGTTAAATGACAATTCTATAGCATCTTTCAAGGAAAATATACCAAAAAGTATTTTAGAAAATCAAACTCCCCCAAATTGCAAATCAAATAGTAAATGGTCACTTTATGAACCTCCTACCTTAATTGTGATCCCTTTCAAAAACTAACCTCTACATATTCTTGCCTAGAAAGTACAACCTCTATTCATTAGAGCCTAGGCCTACATATAAACATCTATTTTGAACACATTGAAAATTCACAAATTATTCATATGGTGTCCCAAAAGTCTATATGATGAGAATCTAAAATTGCCTAAAATTGCCTTAAGTTTTGATTTCCAATGAAATCCTACCAAATTTTTTTTCTTAGGATGCATATTTGTGTACTTACCTTCTTTATAGCCCTTGCTAATGTCACCCAAATCTTGAAGTTTTACTCATATCTATATATGAAGTATATGTTGTTACAACCTACTACTATGTTTTCACCTAGATATATGGTATTATGGTTACATTTCTATCCTTACAAAATGTCCATCCAAATTTGGAAAGTACTATTGAGTTTAAAATTCAATTCTAACAAATTATAAAAAAACAAAAATTCTATGTATTTTAGGTAAGAACCTTTAGGAGTTGATTTTAGAAAGGGGTCCCAATTAGGTGCAATTGTCTCCACTTTTTATGAGGTTTAATAGGAGATTATCATTTCTATTGTTGGTACTCAATATTGAGACTTTTCCTTGCTTATCCGTGAATCTTAGATTCCAACCAAAAATTTAAATATTCTAATTTGATCATGTGATGCTAAATAATAAGTTTTTGCATTTCCCCCAAGTTGAAAATTTCTAATTACACAACTTAATTTCACAAGATGCAAATTGTAGAAGGGTTTGTGCAAGATGACTATTTGGCTACTATGGGTCATTGCAAGAAACACCGCGTGGTTTTAGTAGCATTTTCCATGGTATACTACTTTTTTTCAGGGGTACTTTGTAATTGGAAAAAAAAAATTTATTAGAAAAATCTATTTGATTTTTAAATCTTTAGGAAGAAGGTACACTACGAAGGAAAAGCATAGAAATATTCTCTAAGTAGGAGAACTAGAAAAGTGCAAAATCTCATGAAAATTAGCATTTTCACATTTTAATTTGTAAAAAATAGGAAAATAAAATTTAAAAGAAACTAAAAATTGGTCATTTGGAAAGAGTTGATGGTGATGAGATTTCACTAAAAGAATGATCTTATAACCATCTTCAATGTTCAAAAATTGCACACAATGAAAGTGTTGTTTGCACTCATGTAGAGGACATAAAATAATATATTTTCAAATTGCCTTTGGTAGATACTATGCAATAGACCATGAAAGTTTCAACTCCAAATCATTAAATTTGGGGACACCTAACCTAGGAAAAAATCCTAAACTGTTCTTTGTGACAAATTAACAAAAATAATTTTCAAATATATAATGATTTTTTAATTTATAAAAAATAAGAAATTTGATTAATATCAAGTTAGACATGTTCAATTGAAATTTCATGTTCATTGGACTTGTGCTTGAAAAGTTATAGTAGATGAGAAAAGATCACTCTCATTGTGACAGAGAATAGGACTAGTCAGTTTCTTGCAATGACCCCTATTTCATGTAGAATTGAGGTTTCATTTTAGGAACTCCATGAATATCCCCAAGTAGTTTCTACACATGGCAAAAGGTTCATTTATTGTTTCATAAACTTGAGATATGTTTTGGATTACCAATGCAAACGTGTGGGGAATTAAAAAAGTCACATTAGAAACCAAATGGATGAGAACAATCCACCCTCAAAAGCAACAATGGGAACATTCATGTCTTTGCTTTGACCACCTATAATTTTACATGCATACATGCATGCACACAACTAATTTTGTTTAAGTTTTTCCCAAAAATATGAGTTGACTGAAACACAATAGAAAAATCCTTCAATTTTCCGTTTCGGTTAGGGAAATAAAATTTGAATTCAATACCTCCAAATATGTACAAAGACCATTAGACCAAAGGGATTGCACCTTGAATGGGGAATCACAAAACAACAAGAATGACACTGAGTATTCCACTCTCAAATGTTGACTCTGGAAAATGATCATTCAATTGGAATATTGGAGAATGCTATGTGGTTGCATGCAGGTTCCAAATATCATGCACATAAATATAGTGTACTGGTCATTGAGTAGCTAAGGCAGTCTATTCTAAAAGCACCCATTTGAGGACTCATTTGCCTTTTTCATGGTTTTCCATGGATGAAAAGATTTTGAACTCATTTTTCAGAGAAAGAGAAATAGGTGCGGAATGTAACACAAGGGTTTCATATTTTTTTGAAGAATTATTAAAGTACTTATGAATTTTCAAAGATTTGTGTGTTAGGGACCTATTTATGATCATAGGTCTCCCAAAATTCATCCACTTGAAGCTTGTAAAGAGAAGTGCTGAAATCAAGGAGAACAATTGGCTCTTGCAATAAATAACCTTTTTTTCTTAATTCACTTCATGGCGAAAAGGTTGATTTAAAGACCACCTCATATCCATTCCAGAGCTAATTATATACATGGTCAATTTGAAGAAGATGGTTGCTTTTAGGGTAGGGTGATTGCAAGAAACACTTGTCAATTTTGTTGCGTTTTGCTGATTTTTTTGGGAGTACTTAAAAATTAAAAAATTAATTTAAAAAAAATAAAAAATATATATAACTAATGTTTATACCTTTAAGATGAAGGTACCCATGGAAGGAATTGCATACAAAAATCCTCTAAGTAGGAGAGCTTGAAAAGTGCTAAGTCTCAAGAAAATACATACCTTGATGTTTTAATTAAGGAAAAATAGTAAAATTAAGTAAATATAAAAAATAAAAACTGGCCATTTGCAACAACTCGATGGAGATGGTCATCCACCAAAAAAACCCACCAAAATAATATTTTATATGTTACAAAATGCAAGCACAAAGAAGCTCACTTTGTAGACTTCCACACCACAAAAAATTAACTATTTTTAAAATTCCTTCCCTGAATATCTACAAGTCTAATAGAAGACCATCTCATCAAAATTTCAGCTCAAAATCTCGTTTTTTGGGTTCTAAAGAGTACTAAAACCCTCCAAATTGGCAATTGTGACATTGAATTGGGGTCTACTTTTTGATAGTAAATTATTTTTTGAAATTATGAAAAAATTAGGGAAGGTGTATGATAGTCATGAGTACATTTCTTATAAATCTTGAGTCATTTGGAGCCAAAATACAAAAGTTATGGGCAATAAACTGATCAGCACACACCGTGTGATACAAAATAGGACAGGTGTTTCTTGCAATCACCCGGTAGACTACCTTCATAGACTTTAATGTGGCAATTGGGCCTTGACATTTGCCTTACTCTTGGCTTTGTATAATCCAGCCATGTTTACAAATGCTAGAATACATAAGTTTATTATATTTTGGGGGGATCTAGATTAGAGGGGAGGAGGCTTTGCATTGACAAACACTACCCTGAAAACGTTTGAGCAGTTATTTTAGTCAAAAAGTGCTACAAAGACAAAATCTAGTGTAGGTTAGCTACTTGTTTTCATCAAAGTGTAAATTACATACCAATAGTGTGCAAAAACAAAAATTGCAAGACTATCATTTATTACAACAACTCACAAGTTGTAGATAAGAGAAAGTAGTATTTGGAGGAGGTGCCAAATGCAACAAAAATCACTTATTTGAAGGGGAACCTCTTTCTTACAATGGATTCAAACATTAATTGAACATTTTTTCATCCGCAAGTTGAATACAATATTATGGTCACTTAGTGAAATTTGACTTTTCTTCAAAGGAAGTCAAAATGTGGAGTATAGAACTTGTTGCAATGGATAGAAGCATTCCTCTGTGAACCACCATATTGGTTCACTATTTAAAAACCCCAAAATATAAACATTAGGCATGAATTTACAAATCCAAAAGTGTTAGTACTCCGGATTAAGCCATAACCATCAATTAAGGAGTTTTCCGCTAAATAGCAATGGAAACTTCATGAGGTTAGGGCAAGATGTTAGAAAATGCAATTAGGAGGAAATTAGGGGAAATTCTAGGGAAAAAATGGGAAGTTAAAACTAAAAAGAGGTTAAGCAAGATTTGGTAGAGTAACCAAATTAGGCTAACAATAAAATGATGAGAAAATGAAAACAAAAAATGAAAAATGAAAATGAAAACAACAGACTAGAAGTAGGAAATGAAACTAAAAGTAAATTAAAAACCACAAAAATAATAAATAAGAAAAAACACAAAAGAGGTTATTTAAACTAAAACTATGACTAAAACACTAGTAGAGTGAGTAAAACACTAAAATAGGGCTAGAAACACTAAAATAGGATTTTACAGTAAGTTAGAGGGTTTTACAGTAATTTAGGGGTGGAACACTAAAATAGGGCAATTTACACTAAATTAGCGGATTTACAGTAACCTAGTGCGATTAGCACTAATTTAGCGCATTTTGCACCAAATTAGTGGATTAACAGTGAATTAGTGTAGGATGAAAGTAGTTTAAAAAATTAATCCGTTAGAAAGTTGGATATAGGCAAAATTAGGGTTTGGAGCCCTCTCTCTCTCTCAACTCTCTCTCAATTTCCCCAATTTTGTGTGCATGTGTGTTGGAGAGCATTCTTGGTGATGAAGGGCGTTTTGAAAGCATGAGAAGCTAGGGATTAAGATGAGGGAACCAAAGTAGGACAAGTTGTCAAGTAGGTCACCATTTTCTGAGAAAAAATGGTGAAAGATTGATGGAAGTGAGGTCGGATGGGAATTGGAGTGGTGAGAATTAGGTTTTCGTGGAATTGGGAGGGGACTGCCAACTTTGGTGATTGATTGCGGGAGATTGGAAGAGCGGAATGGGCTGAATTTTTGGGAGGATGGAGAGGAGAAAGTCAGTTTTTCAACATGACCAGTCTCAATCAATTCCGAGCAAAGACAAGGATGGAGCAGCCGATTTAGTGCGAGGAGGTCAAGCCGCTACCGCCACGGAAGATCGACGACTTTGGCGAGCGACTGTGGGAGTTTGGCGAAGCGGATCAACGTGAATTTTTGGGAGGATGGAGAGGAGAAAGTCAGCTTTCCAACAAGACCAGTCTCGACCAATTCCGAGCAAGGACGAAGCCGGGGCAATCAGTTTAGTGGGACAAGGTCGGCTGTCCATCTAGCGGCAGTTGATTCTGGGTATTTCATCTTTTTTTTCCTTGTGATTCAACTGAATCCAAATGTAATGTTAATTACAATATGATATTTTCTTATCCATCTTGAAGCAATAGTTCTATGACTTGCATGCAATGTTCTTGTGGGGTGTGAATGTGTAGAGGGTCTATGAGGATTTTTTTAGGGTTTTAGGGCAAGCGCGGAAGCGCTGCCCAAATTGGGGGTAGAATTAGGGTTAGGATATGGATTAGGAAATTGAAGGAAGAAACTAATTGGCCTAAAAAGAATGGGTGAATATGTTAGGGATGGAATCTATGGAATTAGGGAAGTCTTGGGCATCAATTTAGGAAGTTAGTTAGGAATTGGGGTGGTTGTGGTGTGCTGGAATTTAATTTCAGGACACCAAATTGACCCATTTGGTGCCCGAAGGGTTAATTTTAGGCAAAATTAGGCCTAGTAAGTTGCCCTAACCTCCCAAAGTAGGTACTAGGGTCATTGGAGGATTTTAGGGTGCATATTAGGAGGGTGTAAGGGTGCTGCCCTCATTTCACTTAGAGTAGTTTAATGTTAAAAAATTGATAAAAAAGTATTTAGGAGTCCATTGCTTGGAAGGCAATCTAGGTAGGTGTCCCATACACTCCCCGTCGGCCAACTTTAGGGGGGTTCTTTGCCTTGCGGTGAAAAAGCCTCATATCCTCCCTAAAAGGAATGCCAAAAAAAATGTTGAAGCACTCATGTTCTCAATCAAACTTGTATTCAAATTTAAGCAAATTTAAATTTAAACTTAAGAAAGTAAGGAAATTAGGGAAGATGTACAATTGAAGAACATCCAAGAAGTATTTAAAAAATTATGAAAGTTTGAAGTTTTTATGATGCTTTCTAGGCTACAAAAAGAGTGTTTGAGAAGAAGTTTGAGGTTCATAAATATATAGGAAACTTGATTCACTACATATTTATTATTGTGGGAAAATATTAAAGAATTTTGATTCATGGAGAGTCATAACATCTTGTTGAAAAAATAAACTCTTAGATTCCTTTTGAACTCAATTTTCATAGTTCTTGAAAAGCAAGATGTTTACAAAATTCAAATCATTTGTTGAAGGATTCTCATTGCTGAAATATAAATAATTCAAGTCCATTTAATTCCATTAGCACGGCATGGAAATTTACCTTAAATTCATCTTATTCTTCTATGGTACATTAAATTGAGTATTTTTAAGGACAAAATTGATTATATTTTGGTTTGATTATGTTTCCTAGGTTTTCAATTCAAATTTCCAACATACTAGCTAGACACTTTACTAAGTTGTACATTACTTGAAACATTTCCTAAAGCATTTGAAAGATATAATTGTTCCTTTGAAAAGAACTAGCTAGAAACCTTGTTTCTATAGAATATAAATTATAACCTTGCAATGGGTTGGGAAAAGTGAATTATTGATTAGCGTAAAATACAATTAATTCTTTGAACTATAAACAATTTGTAGAGAACTTAACCTTTCGAATACCTCAATTCCATCATAGGGACCTATGATTTCAATTTTTCCTTGAATTTTTGGATGCTTTTCCAAGACAATAGAATTGATCATTTTGGGGAATTTTATTTTATTTTGATTATTTCTGAGAAATTTTTTATGACACACTAAACACAAAATGCATAATTCTAAATTAAAGCAAAAGAACTACAAATCTTTAAATAAATAATTTAAAATTATACTTGTCATGTAATATATTTATATTTATACTTGAAAGTTATGAATATTCTTGTTAAACTTGCAAACAAGGTTTTTTCTAGAATAATACCTTAGAAGATTTGTTTTGGAACTCAATTTTTTCATTTAAAAAAAGGAGATGCATTAGCTTTGAGAAATGTAGTAGAACAATGTTACTAATTGTTAGAACTCAATTTTTCCATTTAAAAAAGAAGGTGCATTGGCTTTGGAGATGTGGTAGAACAATGTTAGTAATTGTTAGAATTGATATATTCTATTCCTTCTTAGAATTATTAACAATTGAGTTTTCTTTCCACCTTATATCAACTTCTACATTACATTTTAAAAATAAAATCATGTTTTTTTCTCATTCTTTTTCCTAGACAATACTACATATATTTCTTTCCTAGACTTGCAATAGAAGACAAAATAAAAATCTATTATACAAAAATCTTAAGAAGATTTAAAGTCTATATAACCTTATAACCTTGTATATTAAGGTGCAAAAACATGATTTTATTTTCCAACTACAAATGCTAATATCTTACTCTCTACATCATCAAAGTTTTAAAATTTCCTTCAATACATTTTCATTATGATCTAGAGTAAGCTCTTGCAAGTGGATACGGGGAAATAATGGTTTTGGGATGTCCATATTGTGTTATCATTCCAAATTTTTTAGCAATGGTCGTTTTGTTCTCTCCAAAACATTAGATTATGTAAAAGAAGTTGCTCATCTTGGTGTAGTGGTCATCCAAAGGTTATAGAAAAAAGGGTTGTTGATGGAATTTTGAGTCAATTTTTCTTCATATGACAAAACATTTGGAAAAATAGGTTTAAGCCAAAAATCATAATTTTATAAATTGAATTTGTTTTATTTTTATAATTTATTTTTATGATATGTCTATTTTTACAATATTTTTGATAGATTTAATTATAAATGAAGTTGAAAATGAAGTATTTAAGGTGGAATTCTTGATGAATTTTTTTGAATCTAAAATTAAAGACATGCAATTTTTACAATCTGATTTTAGATAGAAGCTCACAAATTTAACCCCTTAAGTCCCCAATCCCTTGGAGAGACACTTGTAATATTGGGTAGGTCATGTGACCTCAATTTTCGGCATGATTTTCTGAAATTGTTTTTGAAGATAGAAAATCACATTAGATTTTGGAGAATATCATTTTCATTTCAATCAATATGTAGGAGACCAAAAGTAGGTCACCTAATAGCAAAATCTCCCACAAAAACTTGAAATAAGATTTCTTGAAATTTGTTTCTTATGAATAGTTTATATTTTTGTCAACATGAAAAACTTAGATTCATCCCATTTGAATCAATGATGTGAAATTTATGGAGCTTCTTGTTTTGTAGGCAATCATGGCATCTTTTTAAAAAAAAATGGCCTCTTGGCATGGTTGTTCGGCTGAACAACTCAACAACACGACAAACATGATGTCCAACACGTCTAGTAGACCCCCTTGTCCATCTAATAAAGTCAACTTTAAGGTTGACTTTCAAATAGAGCACTTTCTATTTCCAATCTTGACATATTTAAGTTTCATTTTATTGAAGTGTCTTAATTAAATAATCACTTATTACACTCTAAATTATGGATCATAAATAAAGGGAGATTTCAAATTGTCTTTGCTGTTAGGATAAGGCCTTATGCAACAAAATTGTCTAGTGTATGCACACTCATCTTATACGACATGCGACATTAGACGAACAACTTGACATCCGAACCCCAAAATGTGTTTGACAGAACAACCCTACCTCTTGGATTTGTTTTTGAACTCAATTTTCACAATTTTCAAAAAAATAAGTTCTACAAGGTTCCATTTTTGTGCTAGAAAAATCTCATTGTTGAAATTAGTGTGTTTCAATTCCATCAAAGAGCAATTAATGATTTAGTTTTTCCTTTTATCTTGTCCCTACTTCTATTTAACAATTTTTTAAAGAATGAAAATCAAGAGTGTTTTTTAAGTTTTCATCCTAGATTCTCAATGCAATTCTTTAACAAAAACAAAAATAAATTCAAAATCTATAGTGCAAAAGTTTTATATCAAGAAGATTCAAAGAATCAAAGTCTTACATTCTAGTCATGAAAGGTGCAAAAAAAATCCTATCTCTTTCACTTCAGACACAAATATCTTGCCATCTACAAAACCAAAGTTTCTAAAGTTCCTTCTGCACATTCTTAAACTATTCTAGTGCAAGATCTTATATAGTTAGATATTTTTTTTTAAATTGAATTTTTTTCTCTTTGCAATAGTAAAGGCAAATGGAAGTTTTGAGATTTAAAATATGAAAGTAAATTGATTTTGGAAAATTGATTTTTTTTATAGTTTATTTACAGTTGATAGGTACATATGGATTATTTTATTTTTCATTGTGCTTATTTTATATATTTTTATACAATGCACAATATATACACAAAGGATACTAATTTTTGATGAATCTTTGGCCAAAATAGGATGGTTGGACCATATACTGAGGGTTGTTATTATATGAGCTTAGGACTATGAGCCCATGAGCCTATAATCGAGGATCCCTCGATGCTATTTATCATGGTGATTTGTTAGTATTCTTGTACTCGTTTGATTTTTTTATGAGTTCTCTATCCCCCAAAGCTTGTTGCGGAAATAAAACTGCACTTAAGGCCTAACTATTATGGACATGAGTCTTATTGCATAGATTTCACATTTAAGGATTATTTGTATAGTACAGGATTCTTATTTTCATGGTTGTTTGCGAAAATTGAATTCTCGTTGCACTTACAATATGGGTTCTTCATTAAAGACCCTTACAGTTGATCTTCAAACTTCTGGATAAATAAATATCATTCAAAATATAAACTTATTTCTTAATTTTTGTGCAACACATTTCAAATGGCAATTGGTTAGTGGATCTAGTTTCATCATGTGGTTGTCCGAATCCATAAGGATCAAGCTTAGCCTCTCGATTACTTCACGTCTTGTTAGAGATGTAGACTTGACTCAATGCTAAGGTTGGTTTTTCCAAGAGGTGATGCTTGCGGTATTCACTGGTGCCTTATGTGTTGATGGTGGTATTGGGGAGCTTCCTCAAAACATCCACATTTCGGATGGCTTCCATGACTTTTTCCAATTTCTTGTTAACACCTCCTACTATCGCTTGTGGTTAAGCATGCTTGTTTCGACTTTGACTAAGCTTCTTCGACGTATTCTTCCTTAGGAAATTCAAAAGGGGTTTCTTTATATTGCTAGTATTGAGAAACCTGACAAGAAAGAGCCCTATCCAGATTGTGTTAGCATAATGAACTCTCTCTTAAGTAGATCTGAACTACACAAGATTCTTTGGAATCAAAGTGTTGCAATGCTTGAATTAGTTCTTCTCAATTGGTGGCATCCACGTGTAATAGGACCATGGATACCTATCAAGGCCAATGTAGATGATCCTCTCAAACTACAACATCCCTATTATGTAGGAGCACTTTTGTGAAGTGGAGTAATTTGTTTTTCCTTCAAACATATGGACAATTTCCATTGATAAGTGAAACCAATGAAACAAGTCCATGACAATAATTTTGAAGTGCATTATTGTGAATACTACAAGCAATGCCTTCATTTCATTTGTAGCAAATGTGTTTGTTATTTTCAATATGAAGTGGAGAAAAATGTGGTGAATCCACTTTTCATTACACATTCAAATCTGATTTCACCGGACCAAATTTTTGTCATTGCACTTGCCCACTCATTTTGGATATGCTCTTGTAATATTGGGGGGATTATATTTGAAGATCTCCTGATCTCTAGTTTCAGGTGGGTTTGAAAATACTGCTTAGAATTTGTAGAGTTGGAATGTCATCAAATTCAATGAGTTTCCTGAAACATCGAATATCACTAATTTGTGGTGATTCTATACATCTAGAAATTTCTCGATGATTTATATGATTTAGTACATAGAAATAGACATCTAACTTACCAAATGCTTGTGATTGCATTATTCTGGCTGCCTTATCATTTTTTATGTCCTATTCTAAATTGTAGGGATTATATTAGGAGATCTTTGAATGTGTAATTTCATGTGCAAATCCCATTGGATTGAATGCAATGCTTATAACCCTCGGAGTTCAAATCATTCTAAATCCATTGATTTCGTGCAAAATTGAGCATTCAAAATTTGTGTTCTTCCCTACATCAAGAGATCTCCTCATGATGCACTAGAGTTACTATGAGCAAATAAACACAGAATGGGTGTATTGCTACAATTATTTCATTTTCTTGGCATGTTTATATATAAACATGTTGTAATGCCCTTTTTTTCTTCCTACTTTCCTAAGCTTTGCAGTCTCAAAAATTATAACATTGAAAAATCTCCTGATGAAAAATAACTTCATGTAGCCTAAATCTCCCCCTAAAGTCCAAAAGTAGTTAAATGTGGCATAAATTAGCAAAATTGAAATTTACATAAAATTATTTTTTTAATTTATTAGAAACAAAGGATATGATTATAATCAAAACAAACATCTCTAATAAAAATGTCAAATTCACTAGTTTTACACTTCAAAATTTATAGCAAATAACAACTTTGTCACTCTAAATGTGACGCAAAATAGTATTGGTCTTTCTTGCAATCACCTACATAGACTACCATATTAGATCTAACACTCTAATATATGGAGTACTTGACAAGTATTGGAATTAACCATACATTTATTTAAGGCTTTCAAACAACCTTTTCGAAGGTCCAATTATCTTGTAATGAGTCCTTGTGACATCAATCCTTGCCTTGTGTTACAACTCCATTCTTCAAATTGAAATAGATTTATAGAGTAACTATTTTTTCAAGTGCAGAATTAATTAAATTAGATAGTGGAAAAAAGAAATAAGTTGTGATCTGTTTAGAATTATGTTTGTACTCCTAAATCTTTGCATTGGAGTCTTGCTTGTGTTCCGGTTCCTTGTCACCCTCCTTCCTACCAAATTAGTAGGTTACATAGAGCAATTATAGCTATTATTATATATCTTGTCATATCACAACTAGTATGGCTTTGATGGGATAATTGGAGAAGTATATTCAAAGATTAGACTTTGATCAACCTATAGTAGTACCCATTCTCATCCCAGCTTAAATAGAGCTTTGTTTCAATAATTCAAAATGAAGAATTGTAGGAATTACCTCAAGATAAATTGGTGAGTCAAAATTGATTCTTGTCAAAACCTCAATTGAAGCCTTAGCATACAACTTACAATAGTCCCAAAATCCAAAACACTTAAGTTTGCAATTCACTCAAATACTTGCATTTAGCCATTAAGTACTCATTACTACAATACTATTGGACTTCTTGACATTCTAAACAAAGATATTTCATTTTCTCACATTAGGTATATTCACTCAAAAGCACCAATTCACATTTTATGCCACCTATATGGCTATATTTGAGCCTTCAATGGACACTTTCATTCACCCAAAACTACAAGCTCCCAAGAGTCTAGTTGTCGGTGATGAATAGAAGTTGAAAAGTTTTTTGAGACAACCAATGTGAGTTGAAGCGTTTCATACTTCAAGGTTGTCCATTTAAAGAGAATCTAGTGCCATGCGTAGGTATCAACTTTGAAATTGATAGAATATTTTGTGTTTCACAAAATTACAAAACTACATGGATTGATTTTCTCTCAATGGAATAGTAAATAAAATTCTTATAGGAAAAATCATCATGTGGACCACCAACTAGTCTAGGTAGAAAGAGTCACAATTTCAGTTGCTTCTACCCTAATCCAATACACCACAAGGTCCACAGCTCTAGATATAGGAAGAACCTCTCTTAGTACATGACTAAGGTAGACAAGCTTATTACGACCCTGATTTGCAATCTGACTATGTTGGGGCCATTTCCAAGAAGGTCAAATATTTTTCATAGATGTGTGCTTGTTTCATGAGTCGAACCCAAGTGGAATTATAATTTTCTGATCAAAATTGTAATTTCTATGAATTTTTGAAGTGGTCTGCCCTGAAATGACAGAACCGTTTGTAGACTAGAGTCATAAATGTCCTAGAAACAACCTAAAACCGCCATTTCTTGTACCTATTAGCATTTGGAAATTGACCAATAAAGGAGTGACATGATACCCTAAATGACATTAATTCTCTGATTTTGTCAGAATCTGGAACATATTTGACTAATTTCTGGACAGATTTAGATGCTTAAACGGACGGAATTGGGGCCAATTATAGAGTGACGGAATTAGGATGCAGACGGAATTGGGCAGTTCTACCTTACATGATGTGAGGACTATGCACTAGTGTAAAAGAGGTTAATACATTTAGAGAGGCCACATCTAACTTTCCATCTTGAATCGCACAGAGGCCCACCTATTGTTTGCAAACTCTCAAATTGCATATGATGCACTAAGAGAGATTCTACCTATACTTGGAACATAATGTGAAACAATTAAGTACTATTATTAAACTCATTTCCGAAACTATCAGCGAGTTGGTCTCGAGCCATGCAAGTCCCCTGGCTCCCTCCAGAGTCCAGAACACGCTTTGAGAAATTTGACACCTACTGGAATAGCTAGGTTTCTCTTGCTTTGTGTGAGGGAGGGAATAAAGGTCTCCTGGAAACACAAAAACCACTTACTGGCACTGCATACTACGGTAGGTAGCCTGCCCCCTGGGTGGAATTTTACTGAACTTGCTCCTTAGCCTTTTTCATCACACTCCAATGGGGGTTCCACCCTGTTGGTTCGAAATCAAAACTGAAAAAAATCGGTAAGTAAGGCCAAAACTCGTGAAACGGATATTTCGTTAAAATGGCGATAATCCACAAACTTTGACACTTTTACATGTAGACCGTGCGGTCTGAAATGTATACCCCTTCTGGACTTTAGACCATGCGGTCTGAATTTTATACCAGTACTAGAAAATGAATGGAAAAATGGTGTGTGGAATACACCCTTTTAACGAAATATCTGTTGAAAATTGAAACATATATAACTTAGAAGACGGACCCATTCGCATGCATGGCTTTCAGCTGTCATCGAGCATTTGGTTTCTATTCAATTATAATAATTGATTGTTCTCGAGTGCCCCTCACTTTCCCCCATATTCAACAGAGTGACTTCCTACGCACTAAAAATCTAAAATATGTGAGTTACCAAGAGTAAGTATTTTCAAGATACCCCGCGTGGAGCTAAAGTCCACCAACGCGCTGGACTACTGACTTTCAAGTCCTGGCTGTAGGTATGTCTAGGTATACTCCGTCCAACACTTGCATCCATCAGCAACTTGTAAGCAACTTATAGTTAGTCGCTGTTTGCTAATGAAAGCCTATGTGGTGATCAGTTCCAGAGCACCTAATTAACTTAGCCTCAGTACTCAGTTTCTCTCTGGCCGGGGAGTTTCATCTTCGTCGCTTGCTAGCATATGCATTTGAACGTACGTAAGGAGGAGATGAGGGACTGTCCAGTGAAGGTTCAGGATCGATGAGTGCAGTTTCCATCTCTTGGTTTGATTATTGAGTAAGTATTAATTTCACTAAGTCATCAGTACTAGATCGATAGCAACCTCCCGCCCGTGCACCCGAGCCTGTGGTTGCCGGATTCGCAAGTTCTCGATCACTAGTGGAGATATATCCAGAGTCGTTGCAAGGCGGCCGTGATGATGGCGTCGACTCGAAGTGGCGGAGGAGTTCGCTTGCGGGGGGGTGGAGTGCAGATGTTCGGCTATCGAGGTCTGCTCGTGGTCGCGCTTCTCTTCGTTATGGTGACCACGTTCGTAATCGAGGACGTTCGCTGCAGCATCACTACCGACGCCGTCGCACCTGCACCCACGCCATCGACACAGCAAACCCAACCCATTCCAATGTTTTATCAATACGAAGGTAGTTCTCTTGGCGTGTTGCATGTGCATGTTAACCCCTAAAGGACCGGCCTTGTGATTTTGGCAACATAACTTTTGGGGTAGGTAGATGGGAGTGAGTGGAGATTCGACTAATTTTAGCTGAATTTTTTTACAAGGAATATCTTCTGTGAGTGCTAAATTTCATTTCATTTGAGTATAATAGATATTTCATTATAATGGCAGTGTTCATATGTCATTTTTTCATTTATTTTCTAGGATTGGTGTAGATTTCAGACCGCACAGTCTAGGAGAGGTATACATTTCAGACTGCTCGGTCTAAACCTCAAAGTGCCAAGTTTGTGGATTACTGTTGTTTTAAAGAAATATTTGTTGTATACAAGTGAAAAGTTAATCTAATGCAAAATGTTGTTTGTTTTCAACTTGGGCAAACTAAGCAAACTAGAAAAAGTCACTTTTAAAAAAAATAAAATTTGAGATTGATTTTCTAGATTTATATGTTTATGAAAAGCTTTGAATCATTCCATTTTGATCACGAAGATGAAAGTTATGAGGAGTTTTAGTTTACGGATAGTTATGGAATCTCTACTCTAAAATAAATTTTGAAGTGTTTTATTTAACTCAATTTTTATTATTTTTTGAAAAAAAATAAAATCATAGGTTGTAGATTGTTTATTACAACATTACAACCATTGGGGATTGGAATTGGAATTGGAATTTTTCAATTCCGTAACTAAATTCTTAACAATTTAGTATTTGAATCATTTTCTACTTCTTTCTACCTACTATTTTTTCCTATATGTTGTACAATTCCTAATGATCTAAAATCTTTCAAGTATGTAGCCAACTTGCATTGAAGAATGAATCCAAGAAAAGCACCACCATTTTGGACATTTTCACATAAAAATGTGACCTTGTGAAATGCAACTACTTAGTTTTTGACAAGGTCCCAAAAAAAATTTTTATTACTTCAAAATTTCAAATACTACTATCTTGCAATCTACAAGGTGGAAATTTCTGAAAGTTTTTCCACATCTTCTCAAACCAATGTACAACAAGATCCTATGGTTACATGAGTCTAAAAATGTTTTTTTTCTAAATATTTTCACTTGTATTAGAAATGACAATTTTGGAGCATTTTTGGTGAACATATAGTCAAGGAACTTTAGGGCTTAACATCAAATTCGTTAAAAGTGGAGCAATTTGATCTGGCACCAAAAATTTTGTCATATATTTATGTACATAAAGGTCTATAATCTAGGACAGACATGGATTTATGTTTCTGAAAGTACATGGGTCTTGAAAGGTGCTCTCAGAAGTGCCAAAGTCTTGGAATACTGCCAATTTAATGAACTTGGCGTTTCCTGCTTCTGATTCCCCCGCTGAACCCAAAGTCATCCTCAGTTTCTGTGAGTGTAGAAATAGTGCCATGCATATCCGACTGAGATCTGCACGGTTCCACGAACAAGCCAGGTCACTGGCAATTGGGCAATGCATATTTTATTTATATATATATATATATTGATTGATTGATTGATTGATTGATTGATTGATTGGATGATGCACTCATTAATTAGATGCAGGCTTGCATTATCTAGCTCCCCCATTTTGGAACGCTCCACCACCTGATTAAAGCTTGCTTCCCTAGCTAGTCGAAGTTTCATTTTATGGTTATTTCATGGGAAGCTGAAGTGTGTTCTGTTGGACACTCGATCACTGCGGCAGCGGATGCTTTGAACGCCATTTTCCAAATGTGGTCGAAGCAAAACCCTCAGTTGTCCACCCTTTTCAACTGGTCTCTCGAGCAACATCCGTGCTCCAACCTTACCAGCGCCTTCGAAACATGGACTGGTAATGCCTTCGTAGGGGCATGGAGCGGAGTTGGATGTTCTTCAGTGCTCCAAAACCTCACTGAAATCCCAAAACGTTATCAGATATCTGTCACATCCTTGCAGTGAGTTTCATCTTCTACCTTTCTTCAAGTTACATTGTTATAGATGGACATGTCATGCTGCGGCCTTTTCGATCTCACCGTCAACATTGCGGTCGAAGAAGACAGCTGCGATCTGTCTAGAATTGTGTTTGATGGTACTAGTGAATCTTTGCGCTCAAATCCCGCGCATGAACGTCAATTTCTTTAGAATGGCTATATTCCAAAATTTTGGTACAATTCAGGCCTGGCAGCTTGAAACCAAAATCTATACAAGCCATAGTTTGTGCCCTAAAATTAGACCTCTGTGAAGATATATGTTAACAATTTTTTGGCTTGGAAAATATTGCCAATTTAACGAAATTGACGTTGGCATGCTCCTATTTCTAATCGGTCCACTTTTGCCTAGGATATTTGGGAGCAATTTTGGCTGCCAGAGCAATAATAACAATTATAAACAGTGTGGCTTCGACGGGATAATTGGACAACTGCCTTCGGAGATTAGCAAGTTGACCAACCTGCAATCCATGTAAGTCTCCACTCCTGATCCCCGAACAGAGCTTGGATTTGATATTCCTTCACATAGTCATATTGAGAGTTAACATCAATTTCACCGACGCTCCTGGTATTTTGCAGAATGATTAGCCATAATCCAAAGCTGACGGGACCAGTGCCAGTTGAGATATTCCACCTGCCCTACCTATTACAGTTGTAAGTGAAGCCAAGTTGTGCCAGCTATGAAGAAGAGACTTCTTCAATCATGTCGAAGTGTATTATTTTGTTTTGCTTCAGATCTAGGTGTGCCCAATCCACAGCTACTGCCATATTAGTTGCCTCTCTAAGTTATTCCGTAAGCCAACATTAACAGAGAAAGTCAATTTCCTTAAATTGGCGAAATTCCACGACTTTGCCACTTTTAAGAGAGCTCGGTTTGAAGCTCAATCTAGAGCTTTGTGTAGGTGAATGTCAAAAGTTTTGACTGGTGCCCGAATTCTTGCCAATTTAACGATATCAAGGTGTGATGCTGCAGGTTCTTGAACAATAACTCTTTAAGCGGAACACTGCCCTCAGACGTTTACAGCGCTTACTGCGGACTGGGAACCCTGTGAGATGAATGCGAATTTATACTAACATCATTCAACAAGAGACAAAATTTTCTGCTTTCATGCATGCTCTTGTTTGAGTTGCAGTGTGGAGGTTTTATTACGTTTCTCATTTGATGCATATATGTCTTGATAACAGAGACCTGAGCAACAACAATTTCAGTGGGAGTCTCCGAGTGAGCTCTCAGGGGACTCTCTTCTGCTCGTCTCTCAATTATCTGTGAGTAAACCAAGTGCCAACCAAATGACAACTGGATAAGAAGTCATTAATTCATGTGCTACTAATTGTGAACAAGCTAGAACGAATTGCAACAAAATCAGAAAGCTTAATTTCATCAAGTTGAAAAGTTGGTTCTTGTACATAGTTTATCACTTTTCCTAATAAGTGTATTAACACGAATTTCTATAATTGGCAATATTCCATTACTTTGACGCAATGTAGACCAGGCAATTTGAAACCAAAAATAGTACTTGTCCTATTTTGTTGCTTGCAATTAGATCTTTGTGAAGATATATGTCACAATTTTTGATTTGAGGAATATCACCAATTTAATGAAATTGACATTATGTGCTATATACAGTCTTTAATTATTATCTATTATTTCAAATTCCCTTGGGATTAAAGTACTTAACCCCTAATGGCCTCATCGACCATATTTGATCGACCTGAAATTTCAGGCTCATTTTGGGATGGGCAGTTAAATTCTTGTGACCGCTTTCATTGAAATTTTTTACAAGCAGTTTCAAAGGTTAACTACTGAAATTTTTTATTTTTCACACAAAAAGGGAAATACTGGATTTTTGAGAGGTCCTCAAAGGCATATATGTATCTTAGTGGAAGAATAAAGCTTGCAAATTTTACTTGATTTGAGATCTAAAAATTGTTCTTATCCATTTGCTTTGAAAATGGTCCCAATGGAAAGAGTAAAGTATTTTCATGATATTCACCATTGAAAATTTAAACATGCAAATGTTGATTTGGAGTTAATTGCAATTTCTACTTATTAAAAAAAATTACATTTCAACAATTGCAAGGTGGATTGTATAATGAGTTTGATAGCTCTTCATTTGAACTTAAGGTTTTTGGAAGTGCATTTTTGTGTGCTAACACAATTTTTAGTTGGTCATGTCACCTCCAATCCCCAAAAAATCTTATATGCAAATTTCTAAAACATTGTGGGTGAGGGGTGGCATACTGAAAATAGAAAATGTGTATTTCTCTTGTTATAATCTCACAACTTCTATGCAAATTTGCTCTCTAAATTGGTACACACACTAATAAGCAAGCTCTTTAGACATCCCTATGGTTAGATTTTGAAAAAAAACATTTTTTGGGGTTGGGGATAACTATTAGCCTATGCTCTTTTTTCATAGTCAAAACACACTTGGAAAGGCTTGGGCACTTAGGGATTAACCTCGTTTTCAAGCTCAAAATTATTTGTGACTTAAGCTACATAATAGTTACATTGTCTAGTCTAATTCTACAAAAATTTAACAAACCAGTATTCATTAGACATTAATCTGGATTGTCTAGAGTGTTGAGACATGTCATTCAGATGTACAAATGTAGTAAATTAAAATTATTATCACTATAATTGTATATATAATACATTTTTTAACATATATATTTTTAAATTCAATATTTTTTTTTTACTTTTGTTGTATTTGCATATCTAGAAATGACTCTCTAGAAAGTCTAGATTTTTTCTAATGTTTTATAGTGAAATTGTGCTATAAAATTGTGCTATCACAAGAAATTCAAGATTCTATCATTGATGTGGCATTAATTATTGTTTCTCTTAAGATCCATTACATGGATAATACGATCACTTACAATGAAGTTTACATAAAATTAATTTCAGCAATCCTCATTCTTCAATTAATTGAAATTAGCAAATGGAATTTTTTCAATTTCACTTGTCTTTTGTAGGCATTTGGAATTTAATCAACTAGATGGACCAATCGATTTTCAAGACTGGAATGTCACTCAACTTATGTCATTGTAAGATTATTCTTCACTCTAAGATTGTACCATTTGAACATGTACATTGTTTCTAATTCTTTCTAGTCATTTTTAGGTGTGGCTTACAAAAATCAATGTAAATTGCTAAGTAATTGAAGTATAGTTGAAGCTCTAAATAAGATTGATCTCTTTATTACTTATGCATATGAGAATTGGGTTGTGGATGTTCAGAGATCTTAGCAATAACCATTTCAAAGGGACTTTCTCCACTGGTCCTTATTTTGATGCATCAAGTCTAGATTTGTCCAACAATGACCTCTCTAGTATCCAACTTGCAAATTACATTGGATCCACTCAATACACAAACTCAAGCCCTACATGGAAAATATACATGCCATCTTTAATGGATTTGTGAGTTCATCAAACCATTATGAATGTTTCTTATGATAGATCTACCTCTATACTATGGTACTCCATTTAGAAAATGGTTGTAAGAAATACTTCTACTTCTAAATATATTTTCTTATATCTATAGTTAAAAAGGTGTGTAGTTTTAGCCATAACTTTTGCATTATACCTCTAATGGATTTGATGTTTATGATTAAAATATAAAGGACTATTCTACACATTGCATTGCTTATCTACATCTTCCAAACTTATTTTAACATCAAATTTTTCTATATTGGAAGATTTGGTACATTTTAAAGACCAAACATTTAGTCAATTTGAAGGTCAATCTTGGGATTTGATGTCATCTCTTAAAATTACACAAAATAATTAAGGGCGTTTTTATAATAGAAATATCTTTGTCTTGCACTCATGCTCAAAGTGCATTTGTTTTGTATGACAAATAAGACAATGCAATATTTCCTCTTGACATATTTCCTTTAGGAGGAATTAAATTCCCTTGAAAATTTTAAATTTTAAATTTTTTAGCATAAGATTAGTTTTTAAAAAGTCATTATTATATTTTCTTACATTGCTTTTCCAAAATCTCATAATGTATTCATTGTACTTCAATCTATTCTTTGGCTCAAGATTTGTAGGTGTTTTGGGCAACCACTTCAATATGTTTGAATAAATGAAAATGTAAAAAAGTGGTTCACTATGTATAAATGATTGTGATGGTAACCAACATTCACTAAGTGGACACTATCATAAACTTGCAACTTAAGAATTTGTATTGAAACAGGAACATTTCTTCCAATAATTTCAACGGACCATTTCCTGAGGAAATTTTCGGAATGAGCTCTTTATCATTTCTGTAAGTTTATGCATTTCTATCTGTAAAGTCATGAATTTTTTTGTCCTTGAAGTGAACATAATAATATGAAAAAATGATGATTCTTGATCTCCCATTCCAAATCTTTCAAGTCTAAGAAAAATATTGTAGAGATTTTTACACAACAATACAAATTAGGCATTGAAAATGCTAATTCAATATTTGTAGAAACAAACAATGCATTGATTGAGTGAGTAGCTATTAAACCCTTATTCAGTACAACTTTGCTATGTATAGAAATTTGATAATAAATGTTGTCAACTTAGACAAATTTGATTTGATGGCATGCATTTCTAAATTATTATTGTGTTGATTTCAAAATCTAAAGCTTCACTCACGCATGGTTTTGAAATATCTTTAATCATAAACATATTTATCTATAAGGTCTTAAGTCAGTAACTCCTTATAAATATATCATGTTAAGAGTTCTTTTTGTTTTTTTATTTCTTTTAATAAAAAAACATGGAAGCTATGATGATGGATGTTGGTCTATTGGATGTGCAGGGATTTAAGTATGAACAATTTTTCTGGACCAATTGACTTTGGAGGCCTCAACACTTCTATGCAACTAGGTTCCTTGTAAGAAAATCACTACCCGCCTAATTGAAGTTTTATCTTCATTTGTGTCTTCTTGTGATGTAAATTCTAATTTTATCTTTTCAATTGTCAATATTCAAACTTACATTCAATACAAAAAGAGTGTAAAGAATCTTTTATTTCAAAGAAAATAATTTTTCAAATCTTCAATAAGTAAATTTTGATATGCACTTAGAATTATATTCTAATTTATACATGATTAATTTGCTAGTTTCACATTCAAACTTCATTTTCAAGTGCAATTCAACTATATAAATTTTCCAAAAATTTTAATTTGATATTCTATCGTATGGAGAAAATTTATAATTTTTGTTTTAAAAATTTATAATTATATATTTGTAATGAAGAGCTAAAAATAAATTCACTAAGAAAAATTCAAAAATCTTCTAACTCTAAATAACTTTGTCTAATATATAGTAGAACCACCCATTACCAACCACTTCAAGCATTATGTGCATGATCTAGAACACAAGGCAATGTAAATTTTCTACCTTGTAGAAAGATAGAAATCATGGGGATTGCAATTTTTGGGTAATTTTCTGCCTTGAATTGAAATTACTATGAATTTTGGTAGTCAAAAGTTGATATGGATCCATCATTCCATCCCCAACACATAGTCTTCTATTATTGTACATTCAAAGATTACTTCGGCCCTCAAAACCAAGCGCATGTGTCATAACATTGATGGTTAGAAGATGGGCAGAAACAAGACTTGATGGTTAGAAATGAATCACTTCTCTATTGAATTTCCCAATACCTATAGATTGGCCATGGGGCCTAGTTGGTAATGGGTGGTTCTACCATAGATTGTATTGAAAAACACTTTCTTTCACCTGGGGCATTTATGGCTATGGTTTGTAAGGAAACTTCACTTAAAACATTAGTAGCTTAAACTCATAGAGGTAAAAATTGTATTAATTCACTCAATCTTTGAAATATTTTAATATTTCAATAGATGAAACTGACAACTTATAAATCTATCACCAAAATGTAGATCAAGGTTCAATCATGAACAAATTCAGTAAATAAATGAAGCTTTAATATATATAGGATTTTGTGATTGTTCATGAGGGCATTCATATTTGCTTATTAGCATATGGAGCCGAAAGCTTTGATATTTTGATAATTATAATTCAAAAACTTTGTTGACTTGATAGGATTAGTGAAGAATAGATAAGAATATGTAAATCAAGGATAGCTATCATTACTAGAGATTTGAATTGATGATTTGGAAATTGGGATCAAACAATATTTGTGTTGTTTCAAAATAGTTGCATTTAAGTTTAAAGCTATTTAAAATTTAAAATCCATAATTCCTTCATTTGTAACTTCTACTTATTGTGTTTTGTTTTTGTTTTTTTAGGTCTATCAACAATAATAACTTCAATGGGACATTCTTCACCAGCGCTTACATTAATCCTTATGCGATGGATTTATCCAATAATAAATTCAATATTATCACATTTGATGAATACATCAAGAATACTTTTCCCAACGGCAGCTTATTCGTATCAATCCTTCGAGAACTGTACGGTTCAAATAATGTTGTTGTAGTGATTTTGAGGTTGTTAAAAGGTTTGAGTGCAAGATTGATTGGTAACTAGCGTCATTGACTTTTGATTTGTTTTTATGTTTGTTTAGAAATATTCAAAACAACAGTTTAGAAGGACAATTTCCAGCTCAAATTCTAACTGCACCAAGCCTACAGAATTTGTAAGTCAATCCATCAATGTCATTTCTAAATGATTTTATCATATTTTATTTCAATTTGTTTTATGACTCCTACTAACCTCATTGTGTATTTTGAAATGTATTGAAGATCTACAACCATTCAACCAAGTGAAGCTATAGATACAACATCCATACATTATAAAAATATAATGATTTTGCAATTCATTGATTTTATCAATAATTATTTGGGATTATATATGCTTGATGCTCATGACTTACATTCATTTTTCAGGGACGCAAGTCAAAATCAATATCAGACTCTGCAACTTCCAAATGTCGAATTTGGAAATTCTAGCTTCTCACAACTATTTATAACAAATAATAAGCTTAGTTCCGTGAAATATTCAACGACAGGACCATTTATGGCCTACAACCTCCAATATTCGAGTTTGCTTTTGTAATTTTTCTTCTCTTTTTCATTTTTCATTTTTTTTGCTTTTCTTTCTTCATCATTACTACTTGAATAAATCAAATTGTTTCTATTATTTGTATTGGTCATTGCCAAATCAAAACAACACCTGAGGTAATTTTCTATATGGAATTGACAGTCTTGGTGGCAATCCTATATGCGACAAAATTGAAAATCCAGTTTTATCAAGCACATGTCGCTTGAGTCGATTAGATCAAGCACCTCCAGGTACGATAATATTTATTTTTTATGTACTAGAGAAGTTTGGATTTTAACCCTTTGAAGATCAAGGCCTTTTTTTCATCAAAGAACACTCAAAATTGCCATTTCTAGTCCAAGGTACAAAACTTTAAATTCTTTATTTCATTTTTTCATATATCTAACCACAAAATCTTGTACTAGACTAGTATAAGAATATGTGGAAGAAATTTGAGATAGTTTAACCCCTAAAGGACCATTGTCCCCTTGGGGCACAAAATGGATTTTGGGCAGGTTTCTATGACCTCAATTTTTAGTCAAACTTTTTGAAACTTTCTCATAAGATAGAAAAAACTGATTAGCTTCATGGAAATATAATTTTTATTTCAATCAGTGCCCGGGAGCAAAAGTTATGCCATCTTAAACATAATTTTCATGTCACTGGGCAGAAAAAAAATCCACAAAAAATTGAAATTTAAAAAAGAAAATAAAAGAAAATAAAAGAATCTTATAGATTGTATTTTTGTCTACGTGTGAAGCTTTGATTCATTCCATTTGAATTAGTAATGTGAAAGTTATGAACAATATTGTTTTCCAGGCAATATGAGCATCTTCTTGAAAAAATAACTTGTAGGATTCATTTCTGAATGCAATTTTCACAATTTTTCAAAAAAAATTCTTTTGACAAAGTTAAATTTGTTTGCTAGAACAATCTCACCATTGGGATTATTGAGTTTCAATCCCATCTTAGAGCTATTAATGATTTAGTTTTTCATGTAATCTTGGACCTACTTCTACTTAACAATTTTTTAGAGAATGAAAAGCAAGAGTTTTTCTTTTGAAATTTTTTTCCTAGAATATCAACTCAATTCTTCAACACAAAAAACTTTCAATTCACAATCCATAGTGCAAAAAATTTCAACAAAAGGTGGTCAAAGTCATCTGAAATTGTAGGCCAGTGTTCAAAAAAACTTCTTTTTCCAACTTTGAATGCTAATATCTCTCAATTTGTGAGGTTAAAATTCATGAAAATTTTACCACATGTTCTGAGACAAGTAAAGTACAAGATCCAATGTTTAGATTTTTTTAAAGTATTTTTTTTGGATTTAATGGGTGAACACAACAGAAATGGCAATTTTGAGTGGTTTTTGACAGAAAAATGGCCTTGGTCCTTTAGGGGTTAACCTTGAAGATTGCAAGATATTTGTGTTTCAAGTGAAGAAAACATTTTTTCTTGCACCCTATTCACTAGATTTTTTTGACTTTGAATCTTCTTAGTTTGCACTATAGATTTAGAATGAAAAATTTCTAATGTTGAAGAATTGATTTGAGAGTTTGGTATTAAGAAAATCAAGACAACAATTTGATGTTTATTCTTAAAAAATTTGTTAAATAGAAGTAGGGAGAAGATAGAAAGAAAAACTAAATCACTAGTAGTTCTTAGATGGATTTGGAGCACACTACCCACAACTATAAGATTGTTCTAGCAATCAAACTTAACTATATGGAACTCTTTTTTAGAAAAATTGTGGAAACTGAGTACAGAAAAGAATCATCTAAGTTAATTTTTGAAGAAGTTGCTCTCATTGCCTCCAAAACAAATAATCATTAACACAACTATATAAACTTAAGTTAAGACTTGATACATTTAGGAATTATTGATACAAGTGTAGTCCAAACTACTATATATACATGAAAAGCAATAAGGGTATTTTGACATGCCAATTTTTATTTTTATTTTTGAATTTAAGCTTCAGCACATATGAAAAATGTTTAATTAATTAATTTTTATTGTATAATAAGAGGTACACATTGATCTAAGTTCACTTTGAATTTAAGACAAGGATGTTCCAATTTTCCAATTTTTTTCCTAATTAATTGCTTGATTTAAAAAAGATTTGATTGACTTTTGATGGTCACAGTCAAAAAGTTGATACTTGACCTTGATGTGGTATGTAAAATTTGGTTCAAAACAAGTAGAAAAGCCTAATTTCCTCTTTGCTTATAGCAAACAAATTTAAGAATGAAACATGCAATTGCAAGAAAGATGCATACTATTTGTTGGAATTTTGATACAACTCTCATGAAATGTTTTTTGGAGTACATCAAAAGTGGTAAGAAAATTTAAATGAAAAAAATTAGAGATAAGGTAGAAACTTGTAAGAAGATTTATATTTGGAAGATAAGTTTAAAGTATTTTTCAAAGTTGGAGAACTTAAAAATGTAAACTCTCAAAATGGGTATTTGATTCTTCTATTTTAAGCATGATAAAATAATTTAAAAAAATATGAAATCAATTTTTTTTAATTTATAAAAATTCTATGAGATGGTTATGCACCAAAAAAATCATCAAAATACTTTATCCCAATCACACAAATGGATGATGAAGGTAACCATACTATACAACAAAAAATTTCTTTATTTTTGTATTCCTTTTCGGACAATTGTTGAAAGCCTTTTATAAAAATATCCATTATAAAATGTAATTTCAAATTCTTAGCATGGGTACTTGATTGTACTACCAACCCCTAAAACTGTAGTCTAATGTGTATACAAAAATCCAAATCACAAACTAGATTAATTTGAGTGAACAAAATAAAATGGCTATATTCTCCTGTAGTAAGAATTTCTGCACTATTGAACAATGATTTCTTGAGTGATTTTTGAAGAACAATATGATATGCAAAGAGTGACTAGGAATTGTATAGTAAACTTGTCAATCACTACATAGGCAAAATTCAAATCCTTCTCCACAAAAATAGAAAAACTTGCATGTTTTGAAATTTGGTATGATCATTAAATATCATGTTAAGATTCACCTTCAAAAAACAAAATGCAAAAAAATTTCTTTCTACAAATTTTATTGCAATCTATAGGCGATGAAGCTAAAATCTAGTTAAAAATTCCTTGCAACCCTTCAACGCATAGTGTGCGGTCATTGGTAGTTGCATCATGTGGTTAGTGTATGGTAAATGGCAACGGTTGTTCTGTGGTTTTTGGATGTGTGCGGTAAATGGCAAGTTTACTCTAGATATTGTATCTTTGTTGCAATCACCAAATATATGTTTGATAATGTGATCAACAAGTAAAGAAGAAGATGCATATTTTTCACCATTAGTACAGAACAACATGTTTTCAATGAATTTAAATTTGAAACTGAAGTTTTGAATATAATAATATATGTAGAAAGACATGAATGTTAAATCATAATAATTTAAATTAATCATTTTCCAAAGATTCAATTATTTTTGCCAACTATTTCACAAATGAAATATGAAGCATTTTCAATGCATATTTAACATATGCAAACAAGTGTTACATTTGAAAATGAAGTTGTCAAATATGGATTTCCATCATTCATTCAAGCATTCAATTTCAACTTGATATTGTCAAGATTCAATTGAATGTGATCATTTCCATAATATCTTAAAACCACAATGTATGTGTTTCTATTGAAGTTTTGTTGACCTTGTAAATGTCATAATTAAACACATCATGTATGGTGTAAATTATATATGTATCACACTCAAGTAAAATTACATGACATGTTATTTTTTGTGGATGAAACAGTTATTCCAAAGTCTAATAGAGAGATGAAGGTTATAATTGCAACACCGACATCATCAATTCTTGTTTTCATGCTCTTGGTAACAACTATATATGTATGGCGTTTGATGGGTAGAATCAAAGCTCTTCGTATCATTCTACAAGGTGAGATACCTTTGGCCTTTTCAAATCAATTTTCTTAATGAAGCTCAACCAATAAAGAAATTTTAGAATGTAAAATTGGATTGCATTGTTAATTGTAAAGTTGTCAATTGCAATGAAATCAAGCAACTCCTTCACTTCATGTAGATAATTGTATTTTTTCATTTTGGAATACAATTTTCTTCAGAAGGCCATCTATTTTGGAATTTGCAACTACAAAATCCAATCGTTTCCATAGACTTTGTAAAATGTTTCAAGGCTTTTAGTTAGAATGATTTGATTGCACATATCATATGAATGCATCCATCATGTTTTTGAAATAATCATAAACTTATGAATGGTATATCTATAAGCAATGTATTTGAATTGGTGTTGTCAGAATTTGAAAAGAAAGAAGTGAAACCCAATTTATACTCTTACAAAGAGATAAAGTTGGCTACAAACAACTTTGACAAGGACAATAAACTTGGCGAAGGTGGTTTTGGTGTTGTATACAAGGTACAATATATGATTGAATGTTTGTATTCTTATTACAATGCCTTTCTAGCTACAATAGATTGCTAAAAATTACTTTCTTTACAATCATTATTCCCCCCAAAATGACAACTTTGTTGAGGTGACTAGATTTATTAATAGTAAAGGCAAGTTTAAAAAAAATAATCATGTCAAACATTTTGAAGATTTGAGAATGGAAATTGATTTCGAATCAAACTTCATATATTATTTGGTAGATATGGATTGGTCATTAGTTGTCCAAGCATCATAATGTTTTCAATACTCAATCTATGAATCTCAAGGTTCATTTCTACAAATACCCATTTATATAGATTGAAGATATTAAATAAGTTGGTAAATTTTTTTAATTTCAATATTTACAAATTCTATTTAACATGAATGTTTTCTTTTCTAATACTTAACTTCTTTTCTATCTTTTTTTCAATAAAATATACTTGTTTTATAATTTTAATGAATTGATCTTTAAAATTCTAATTGATTTGTATTGTAATGAGAGACTAATTAAACCCTAATGTTTGTTTAAAAATAAAATGGATTTGGATGTTCTAGAAATCTGGGCTTCTAAACCAAAGACTTATATATATTGTAAGTAGAAATATTTTTCCAAATGGCCTTTTAGACTTTTATTGATAAGTGTAAATATGGTCATTGTAAATTTAGGGAGAGCTTTTTGATGGAACTCAAGTAGCTGTGAAGAAATTGACAATGTCATCAAATCAAGTCCTTTCAGAATTTTTGAATGAAGTCATTGTCATCTCCGGCTTAAAACATCGCAACTTGGTGAAGCTAAAAGGTTGTTGTCTTGGAGATGGAGATCAACGCATCTTGGTATTTGAATATGTGGAAAACAAAAACCTTGCGGAAGCATTGTGGATAGATGGTATGTCTTTCTGAAGTTTGTTTTATGTTCAAAATTTCTATATTTTTTAAAGGAACCTTGAACAATTTCACATATATATCTTTCTCATAATATTTTGTTGCAGGTGATTTGCAAAACAACATTGAACTTCCATGTTTAGATTGGGAAACACGGTTCAATATTATTGTGGGTATTGCTAGAGGGCTTGCATACCTTCATGAGGAGTTGCAACCACCAATCATTCATAGAGACATTAAAGCAACCAACATCCTTTTGGACAAGAATTACAATTCAAAAATTGCAGATTTTGGTTTGGCATATTTATTTCTAGCTGTTGATAATGAAGCTTCACATTTGACTTTAATGCAAGTTGCAGGAACAAGGTAAAACCTACTTACCTCTTGGAAAATATTTTGAAGTTGCTAAAGGATAGTGAAGGCTAGTTAGATGAATCCTAAATTTTCATTTATTGTTGTCCATCAAAAGTGAGATGATTTTATCAACATTTAAAGTAGATGGTTCATTACACCATGTATTTTGAATTTACCTCTAGTACCATAGATTTATGAACCATTTGATGCTAAACTTACAAATCTATTTATGCTTTGATTTGTAGAGGATATTGCTCCCCTGAATATGCACTCCATGGTCACATATCAACATCTCTTGATGTATATAGTTTTGGGATTCTTATACTTGAAATTGTGAGCGGAAGGAAAAACATCAATCTTCAAAAATCAAGTGAAGAAATTTATTTGCGAGACTGGGTGAGAATTTTTGATGGAACTCATATTTAGTTGTTAATGATTTAAATCCCATGTCATTGATTGTCTATGCTTAATATGAAATTGCATGTTCATTACTTTCATCTATATAAATATCCATATAAGGAGCTTATGTATTTGAATTGATTTTTAGCCCATATCTTGACACATTATTGTTTTGTGTTGTACAATAGGATGTTGATCATTTGTATGTATATGAATATGTCATAAAATACATTCATGAATATGGTTACAATTAACACATACAATATGCAATTAGTAATTTATAGATTTTGTTTGTATTGTGCAGGCTTGGAAACAATATGAAGCAGAGGCAACAATGACGCTTATTGATGCAAAGATGGAATATTTTCCTTCGGACTTCGATGCCATAATGCGTGTCATAGTTGTGGCACTTGCATGTGTTCATTATAAGGCTGCAAGACGTCCCAAAATGTATAATATTTTATCTATGCTTTTCGGAAATATGGCAATTAACGAATTTCAAAGGGACTTTGAAGATGGAGAAGCAATTATTGAAGTTTGTACAGAATCTCCTCTTACATTGGGCACAACATCTTCTCTTTGGAGCAATGAAAACCTCCATGTGGATGATTGTTGTCTATTGAGCAACATTGGTGACATTGGAATGAATTCTATAGTTACATAAGATGATTGAAGATGTGTCAAACTAAGTACAAATAACATGTGATGGCCATTGTATAAGGATTTGGATCAACAATGCTAGTGTGCAATCTTGGAGTGATGAGCTTGTGAGTTGCAAGTGTGAGGCTTATGAGCCTAGAGCCTCCAAAAAAAATTTGAATTTTTTTCCTCCAAATTTTTTCCAAGAATAGAGGAAAACTTACTATTTATAGGGTGTTTTGTGACCTATGACCGTGTTACCTATAACCGTGTTACCTATAACCATGGATCATATTAAATTATATATTTTATTCTCCTAAAATTTTTAGTGCTATATATTTAGGCTCTCGAACTTTTGTGCAAAGTTTCAACACTTTGTTTATCCACTACAACAGAAAGCATGTCAAATGCTTCAAGTTCAATAGACCCATGTTAGTTTGGCAAAATTCTATTATTTTATTTTGATTGGCTAGATGGAATACAAAGAATCATTGCTTCTAAATATTCGATGACAATTGGGATTTCCAACATGCAGAAATACAAGAGGACATGTGTAGGATGAGTAGACAACTTAAGAGTTAGGGTTAAATGCTACCACAAATCATTGTGGTAGACATCTCACTCTAATATTTAAGTATTGTACTTCATATGATTTTTAGTTCTACAAACCATTTATCAAGGTGATTGTAATGTATTGACACATGTTGACATGGTAGAAAAAAATTGTAGAAACCAAAGAAAAATAAAACTAGACATACAATTTAAGTCCTACAAAGAAATAAAAAAAAAAGTAAAGAAAGTGGGGACTTCATGAATAAAAAGAAAAATAAAATAATTGGAAAGTGAAGGGGGAAAAAAGGGATAAAAAAGAAAAGTATAATAGAAATAGAAATCAAAAGTAAAGAATAAAAATGGAAAAGAAAATCCTAAATAGATGGCCAAAGAAATGTAAAAGAAAGGGAAGCAAGAAAGAAAAGAGAATTGAAAAAAAATGGGAAAGGAAAAGGGAAAAAAGGAAATAAAAAAGAAAATGAACTACTCCAAAAAAATAGGAAAAGGCTAAAAAATAAATCAATTTCTCATTCATATGTGCAATCCTAAACTAGGCTTTAGGGTGTACAATAATTCACATGAGAATATTACTTCCATACATTTGACTAATGACACATAATACCATACTTTATAAATGCCTAAACATATTCAATTCCATGTGTTTGAAATCCTTTCAATTGTAATATATAGAAATGAATATATTACAAATGAAGTACACCGGAAAATGTGGCAATGCCTACTCTAGAATTGTGATGATTCCTGCTATAACTAAAGGAGATTCAATTAATTGAAGCTATAACTTGGTGCATGAATAAATTTGTCTTCATGGATATCCATCTTGCAAAAGTACTTGTACATGTAGTACACGTGTTTGCAATTCATGTACTGCTATTGACCTCTAATAGTGGAAACAACTATATTCACGAAGTCTAGGCATGTGCACGTAGGGAACATATCCATTGTAATTCAATAGACATTTTTGTTAGGGTCTGTCCTTGTCTCTAGCACCACTATTGCATCAAGGCCCAGAAAGGGGAGCAAGGTCACTCCCATAGTTTGCCCTTTAATATTTCTTGCACTTTCCCACTTGTTTTGTTGTTTTGTAATTGGTGCATTTGCTATCCTCTAAATGATTCAGTTGTTTCTAACTGTTGGATATGCATTTGGGTTCTTGGGTACTAGTTGGTCATACAAGACGGTCTTGAAAATGTTTGACATATTGAAGAGTTGCCATGGTGACAATGTCACTTGTTCTTGGAGGCAAAAGCTCGCATGTTGTAGTAGCAAAGTGTCTTCTCAATTGAGGTTTGTCCCACTCTGAACAAACCAAACCTTAGGCACCTTAAGCCAATCAATGACCCACTTCCGTTTCATACCATTCATACATCATTCAATGTCGTCCCAACAAAATCAAAAGTCCACCACTACCTTCTGCTTGCTCCCATAATCTTCTTTTCTACCATGATAGGTTGGAGCTGATCTTCCCTTCTTTCCCCTTGTAATTTTAGAGGTGCACTTGATGTTGGACATCTACTGTTGAGTGTGACATTTTGCATTTGACTTGTGGTTGATCCTAGCAATGTTCCATTTAGACGTGTCATAGTCACTTTCAAATACAGGTGTAACATGTCGAGGGTTTAGGGTCTCAGGTTGTTTACTTGGGCCCTTTGAAGATTGAAGAGTAGCCGTTGTGAATCTCATTCGTACACACTATAAGAAAACCATTGGTTTTTTTATATCAAGATTCTGCATTGGCAAGTAGCGTGTGATGTTTTTTGACGTCTACATAGATGTCCAAAAAATTGCATTTGTGTGGACGTGCCAAAAACATCAAAAATCTAGCTTGACATCACCATGTTTTCCACTAGACATTGCAAAAAACATGGGTTGACGGGGGCTATAAGGTTGCCATGTGGTTGCCACCTAAGTGCCACACGTGCGCAGGAAGCCACATAGGAATCTTTTTCATCCATTCCCGTCCATGATGTAGCATCTGAGGTGGCGCCTGACGTGGCATCCAACAAGGATGACATGGTATGCCATGTCAATACATTTTTCTGTTGTCTAAGAAATTTAATATTGTCTTTGAAGACATCAACTTACACGTCTAGAATTTTTTTGAGATGTCAATGTGGATGTCTAAATGTTTATTGAGACATCAACTTAAACATCTACATGTTTTGGGATGTTATTGCAGATGTCCACATTTCACCATGATTACCTTTTGCAACATCCAGCATGATTTAGAAGAATACAATGATGTCACCTTTGACATTCATGTGGTTGAATGCATTGTTTAGCATGATGTCAATATGGACAAATACATGAGTTCTATATAATGCACATCCATATTTCATAATATACAATACAACATTTCAAATATAGTACACAATACACAATATATCATATACCATACAAAATACATTGTACTAAAAATTATACAATATAATATCCAATACAACAAGTCATACATAGTACACCATATACTATACAACATACCCCATACAAAATATGTCATACAAATTACACCATATTTGGATATTACAACATATGGCTTCAAAAGCCACTTGATGTGATTATATGGAGAGGAGAAGACAACCTCTTTATACAAGAGGGGTGGTAGGAAGTTAGACAAACAATATAGGATATGAAAAATGCAAGAATTATTACAAGTAGAATTTCAGATCACATTTAAACATCTAGACATTTTTTGAGACATCATGGAAAACATCAAAAGTACATGTTGATGTTTCCTATGATGTTGGTATCAATGCTAATATATAAGTAGACGTTGTAGGTAGTTGTCTTTGCAAACATAGACATCGATCAAAAAGCATTAGTGTAGACATCTATAGCCCTCATAATTACATGGTGTCAAGGTATTGCATGCAATTGTTTAAACTAGTGCTTGAAACAATACCAAGCATTGCATCATGTGGGGAATACATCTTAGCAAAGGCCTAGAGATGGAAGGGGCATAAAGCTTTTTGTTTGTGGTCAAAGCACTCTCAACCACAAAGAGTTGTTTGTTTTCCACCCTAAGTAAAATTCCCACTTTTGGGGGAGTAGTTGACATTTGTTGTGAAGGAAGATGAACATTTTGGACGTCCATTGGAAGATGACAGAATGTAGTACGTACAACCCTATAATGGAATGTGACATTGCCTCTTTAAATGTATTGTCATGGAATGCATCTTCCTATCCATAGTTTAAAAGGTGGTCTCATCACCTATGACTCAAGTGCAATAGCGTGTTTCACCTACCAATTTCATTAAACGGTTGTAAATAGGAGGTCACTAGAAGCCACCCACAAGTATGTGAATACATTGAGGAAATTTTGGTCTTGGATTATAGAAAACACTCAACATTACAGTTTTCCTCTACAATTGAGTGAGGGGGACAAGAGATGCTCGATCAATTTCTAAGCATTCAATAGGGGATAGCTACAACTACAACTTGACAAACTTAAGTCACATAGATGGGAAGGTCCACCCTAATTCATTTTCATTTTTTTAGCATTGCCAATAAGTGCTCTTCTCCAATGACCCACATTGAAGTGTTTGGAAAGTTGTATGCCATACAAAGGTTAGAGGTAGATGGAAGGCACTACATTCTATCCAGTCCATCCCGAATATGGTTCAATTACAAAATGACAAGGACTTTGATGGATTCCAACCAATGCAATAAATTGAGGATCCATTGTGGCATCCCATAGACAAAAAAAAGCCTACTTTGTTATTGTAGGCGACAACACAGTTCTTGAGGTTGAAGTTTAGCTCGTCTATATCCTTCACATACATGTGTGATGGCTTGCAAATGTCACATAGAACATTTAAAGGATAGGGTGGCTTGTTTACCTCTATACCTCCTATAAGGACCGTTGTCTTCAAAACATTCATTAGGTGACAAAAGTAGAAATTGTGGATGTTGGATGTGACTTGTGTCTAACATCATCTCAACAGGGAGGGTTGTTCATATGAAAATGTGACTAGGGTATAAGTATCACTACAAGGAAATGCAGTTGAAGATGACAAGTTTTTGACAGAGAATTGTTCGAAATGACAATAACCATATTATTGCTACCTCATCTTGTCAATTTGTGAGAACTTGCCAATTTTTTGTCAAGTTGTTGTCAAATTTGTAGTTGATGTTTGGTTCTCTTCTTTTCAAGGCAACAACTATTCATAGATGACATATAGACTCACTAGTGATTGTTAAAATAGATCATTTGCCAAAAATTCAAAGGTTCCATTAGGTTTTTTATACATATATCTTTTGATCATTTGCCATTGATATCTTAGCTTGAGTTATGTATAGAAGTAAAGCTCTCTGTATATAGATGGGGTGGTAGGAGGTAGAACAACCCATGTGGAATATGTAATTTAGAAGTTGCAAGAGTTCAACTGCTCATAGTTAAGTTTGAAACATGAATTGTATTAAAACTAAAATTTTAGACCTCATTTAGGCATAATATAATAACTTTAAAAAAAAAAATTTGAACTAAAAAAATTTGGGAATCAATTCAAGTTTCATGTCCAAAAATTAATTTGATATTTTGACCCTCCAATGAAAAGTTACGGACAAATTTTAGAGAGGTGGCAGAAGGGAACTTTTTTTTTATCTTTTCAAACATCCTCTTTGAAATTTGTTCATAACGTTTGATTGGAGGATCAAAATATCAAACGGATTTTTAGACATAAAACTTGAATTGATTTTCCAACTTTTTTGAGTTTCAAATTTTTTGAAAAGTTATTATACATGCTTAAATGATGTCTGAAATTTTAGTTTTAATACAATTCCTATTTCAAACTTAACTATGAGCGGTTGAGCTCTTGCAACTTCTACATTGTATATTCCATATGGGTTGTTCTACCTCCTACCACCCCATGTGTATATAGAGAGCTTCACTTCATTTCTCAAATCCACAAACAGTAATTGGCTGTGTTGTATATGCTTTTTTGATCAATATATGAAGGTTTAAATTTAAAACAATTTCAATTTTGATATTCTTTCGTAGAAAATAGGGACACTTGTAATCATTGATTAGGTCATCATGCCAGCATGTCAATGGAACATGTAACAAAGGAGGATATTAGGGAATAGAAGTTGACAAAAATTCTAATAAAGTAATAAAATAGTTGACATAATTTTGTCAAATTATTGGTTGAATCTAAAAGTTCTCACTGACAAAGCAATTGATAGTCTTTTGTCAATTTTCTGTCAAACATAACACAATTTCCCTTGTAGTGTATGCTTGGGGTACACAAGCCAAAAACCAAAGAATCAAGAATGAAATAATCTTTAATTAGTTTATTTTACAAATAGAAATGAGAGTAATTTTTAAAAAATATTGGCTATTGTTAAAACACATATAGTCAAATCATTTTCATAAATTAGAACTTATTAAATCTTTAATTTTCATATATATTAGAATTCATCAAAGTCTGATATTATGTCAATAGAAAATATACATGTATATAAGAATTTTACCATGATTTTTTTGCCTGTTTATTACTTTACAACTCACTTTTCATGTTTCAATAATGAAATCTAAAAGAATCTTCAATTTTGAATTCCTTTTAAACGTATCCTCTTTTTGTAATATGGAAGATGATTTGAAAAATAAGAAAAATTAGTTAAATATCTCATATCAAGTTATAAATTACTACAATTGCTTATTAAAACATTATAAACCAACAATGTGATTTGAAAACACTTTCTACTAAATATTTATTGTCCTTTTTGATTCCTAAGTGAAAAATGGACACTATGATAGAGTCTTGAATGGGGTTACAAGAATCAAATGAAAAACTTTAATCAATTAACATTTGACAATTTTTTTTGGGTGATTCCATATTGTATTCTACTTGAGGCAAACAAGTTTCTATTGTGTGACAACCTCTATGGGGTACCCCAAGCATGCTTGTACCTATCATTTTTTGAATTGTTTGAGGTGGGTTCACTGCAAGACCTTGTCATTCATAGTCAAAATGTAATGAATTGCACCATTTGTAAGCACAAAATGCATAGTTCACCTTGTTTGGATTTGTCATCCACATCCATGTTAATATTTTCTTGTGCATCCATGTCCATCTGGACCAAATTCAGTATCTTGTCATTGATGCTTCCCAAGTGGTATGGTTCTTCCAAATTTGATTTCTTGACTAGTATTTTGCATTTTTAGATCAAGATGTCCAATTTTTGGATGTTTCTCTTCCCTCTACTTACCATGATCAAAGCCTACTTGATTTCTACATGTTAACTTCATTACAATTATTACTTCTTTCCATTGTCCACTCACTCCACATGTGTTGAGTTGTTGAGTGTCAGTTTGTTGTTCTTTAGAATGCCACAAGTTTGTAAAACTTTTATATGGTTTAGTTGAGATGATAGAATTAGTAGAACGTGATGTACTACATGCGCTTGCGTACATGTCTTTTGAACGCATAGTGAGGCATGAGGCATTAGTTTTAAATTTCATTATGTACCCCCTCCCCTGTATATCAGTCCTCCAGACCCATACAAATACAACAACAAATACAAAAATGAATACAAATAAAAAATTAATACGAGTACGGAAATGAAAAGGATTTATGTGTGTAGTGAAAGAAGTGTATGAATTGAAATGGGACTTTTCAAAATAAAAAACCCACAAAGTTTAATCATCCAAAAAATTCAGAGAACATGAAACAAAATGTTCTAACATGCCAAAAAAGACACAAGAAGTCTTGAAAACTTTGTAACTAGAGTATAAAACTATTAAGATTGTCATGGTCATCCTAAACTACAGGAATGAACATGGCATCATCCATGTCCACCTGCACTATAGGTTCTACAACATCTTGAGTGTCATTGACTACTACAACCTCATGTACATCTTCTCTAGGGTCACCAACAACAGTACCTGCCAAGATTGTAATGGGAGAACAAAAGAAAAGTATACATCATATTGTGTTGATAAAACAAAGTAATGAAAGAAAAAAAAAACATGAGTGGATAAAACAATTCCTAGAACCACATAATCACACCGTGCCCCTTCTTGAACATTGTCTAAGGCCGTTGCTAGCCTTTGTCATCCCAAGTTTGCTAAGTGTGATCCAAGATTTGTGTGCTCAAAAAAAATCTGAGTGACATCATCTATGGTTATAGTATCTAGTTGCATCATACACTTCCATAAAGCTAAGGCCCTCGTATACTCCATTCCGCCTTGGTGAACAAGTAGAACTCACGAAGCTAAAGGTATTTATTGACCGGACTGTAGCATAGGTAAAAGTGTGCCAAGAAGTGTACTTCTCGATTGTTATTTCAATTTGTATCTATAAAAAGTAGTTGCTCTCTCAATGAGATTCTTGTGGGTCAAAATGATCCAGTTTTTCGCGAATGGAGTACCATGTTTGACATACTCTTCAACACCTTCTTCCATCTACTTAGGGGTCACATTCTAGTGAACACAATCAAAGTGATCTTCACCTCAATCTCAGATGCAATAGCCCAATATGCCAGAGAATGTGTGTAGGCCTGTATTGCAAAGCATTTTACTCAAAATGGGGTGCCCCACTCGAGCAGTGGTAGCAATATCCCATCCGAGATATATCTTAATTCGTTTGCTAACAACAACAACTAAGGTTGCCATAATGTGGCACACCATTTGGAGATGCAATCTCGAAAGTGCTCCACCTCTCTCAATAGAGCAGAGGCCACTGATGCATTCTATTTCTAGAAACTCTTCCATTTTTTTCAAGTACTCAAGGGAAATGTCAAAGTTGCCAACAAAAATTGTAACACTCAAATCCAATTGCTTAGGCAATTGTGAGCCCTCCAGTTGGCACTTGGAACTCAAGGTTTTCTTTTTTTTGGTTTTGTTAGTATTTTTGCGTAATTATATGCAAAAATACATAAAAAGAGTGTTTGAGTGGTATTTGGTAGAAGTCCCTACCAATACAGCGAGGGGTCATCCTAGAAGTGTAGAGTATATAAAATACTCAAATTTCATACTTCTAATGCCTAGTTGAGAGTTTGAGAGGTCGATTAAGTATTTTTGAGAGAATTAAGGGTTTGAGTGTTAGCTAGTCCTAATAGTTGTCCATGTTAAACTAGGTCTTATAATTGCATGTGACAAGCTAGCTAAGTCCATTTTAGGTCTAGAGAGTCTAGTATAGGTCTCCATCCAATTCGTAAAGAATTTGGATTGGTAAATTTTTATTTGCAGGTAACTTATAGAAGAATTATCCAATCTGCAAACAAAGTGATGGGAAAGCGACTGGAGTATGAAGAAAGGTGCTTTTAATCTAAAAGCATGCCACGAGCCGACATTGGAGCCAGTTGTTCCAAGATTCCCTGATACAAGAATAATTTCCCCCTCGAGCGGAAATTAAAAGGGAATTGTTAATTTTAGCTTCCCTATGAATAGTGCAAAGTGAAATGTAATGTTGCACTTTGATTTTGGGAGTTTCTTAGAAGCTACCCAAAAAGTTTCGGAATTTTCTGAAACAATTATAATGACTCCATGGGAAGTCAACTGCCTTTGAACATGGTCGAAAATTCCTAGGAATTACCCATGTCACGGTAAAATCCCACTAAAAATTAGGATAGTGTATTGTGTGCTAATAAAGCGTTCCACAAAGTTTGAAGACATTTTGACATTCTTAGGTACCAGAATCGGCAACGACATTGGACTTTTAAAGAATTTACGACTTTACGGCAGATTGACCGGCGTACCAGAAGATGGCGGTGTCCAAATGACGCGAACAAGGGGTCTTTTCTTACTCCCACGAACCTTCTAAGAAATCCTAGCTAGATAGTTTCCTCAAAAGAAACAAATTCCAAAAGTTAGAGTTTTCACCTTTCTTTGGAGTTATCGTAAGTTGATTTTACACTTACAAATGGCTCGGAAGAAGGGGGTAGGGGATCCTCAAGGCTAATTTAGGTCTTCTAAACACTATGGTGCAATCATTTTTCAATTTGGAGTTGTTCCCTAAAAGATAGGAAGGGTCCAACAGTAAGTTTGACTTTTTTAGAGTAATTAGTGGTAATTCAAAGTTAATTTCGCAAATATCTTTTGAAAAATTGAAGATTGGATTTGGGTAAGACCTCTGTTCTTGCGTAACAATCCATCTTTTGTTTAAAGAAAGACAATTTAGAAATACTTTAGGTTAATTAGCAAAATATCTAAGTTAATTAGGGTTATTTTCAAAAGATCTTTGGGAAAAGATCTTGGATTTGATTTAGCCAAGATTTATTAGCTAAATGGAGAGGGTTCTAGAGAATTCTTCCATTAAACAAAGATTATTTTGGAATTCCGTTAGGGTAGTTTAGGAAATATCTCGAAATCAAAAGTAAATGTTTTTCCACCGACAACTTACTAGGGAGGGGCCTCGGACAAGTATAAAAGGCCCTTCTCTCGAGGTTGTCGGTACCCTCATTCTTATATCTAACCTTTGCTTTTGTGCTACCGGCATGGTTGGAGCACTGATCCAGGTCGAGATCCGACCTGATTTTCATTCTAAGTCTTGATTTGCACACTTTGAAGGACGAGAGGGTCCCTTCAAAGTGATTTCTATTTGATTTCTTTAAGTTCTCGGGCCTAAGCCTCCATTTTCTTTGAATTGTGAGAGTTTTGGAAGGGGTAGACCTCCAAACTCTAATTTCGTTTAAGATTTCTTGAATACTAACAAATTGTGCTCATTACAACAGAATCTGGTATTTATATACTTAAGGCGGTGAAGCTTGACTTTGCCAAAAGTTTATTAAACCAACCCTTGCCCAAAATTCATTGTATAACGAAGATTGGGACTTTAATTGCTAAAGTTCGGTTTAAACGTTGTCATGTGTACCTCATTTAGTGATTAAACTTGAATGCTTTGAAATTTTAAAAGAATTAATCTTTAATGTTCGGTTTAAACATTGTCATGTGTACCTCCTTTAAAGATTGACTTTCAAAATACTAAAATTTGATCATTGACACCATGTATACCTAGGGTCGCCCCCGCACGGCAAAACTTTGACTTTGAAAGATTTGAAATTGACACTGGGGAAAATTTCTTTATTTACATACTTGAAAAAATGCTCTGCAGGTGTACTAATTAGGAACATTTGATTTAGTGAGAAAGATTAGAGAAAAGTAGTCAAAATTTCTTAGTTTGAACTCTTGATAAAATCCTTAGTAGTAGTTAGAGAGAACCAAAATTTAGATTAGTTTCCCTTTAGTTAGAGTCATCCTAGAAAGAGAGTTTTAATTAGCTTACAATACTTAGTTGTTTAGTTTTAACTTTTTCCCAAAAATCCCCCCCAAATTAGAATGTTAGTTTAGAATTTAAGAAGTTCCCAAACCCCCTAAATTGATTAGTTTTAGTTAGAGAATTAATTAAGTCTTGAAAATTAGATTAGTCAAAAGTCCGTTAATTAGATTAGTGAAAATTAGCATAGCGGAGTTGTGAACCAATAATCAATATAAAATGCCAAAACCAAGGAACTTAACCAGATAACCAATTCAACTTAAATTATAACCCAACTGGACAAACCAACAAGGATCAAAACCAAAGCAGACGAGAATCCAACTGGACGGAACCAGAGTAGGACGGAAACTAACGGAACGGAACGGACGGGGTGACGGCCAATCGCGCCCCGCCATGTGGCGGACTCCTAGCGACTGAGCTAGAAACTGAACCAGACAAACTTTTGGTGACTGAACGAGGAGCTAATCCAGGCGACTGAGCGAGGGAGCTAAAGCAGGAATTGAGTGAGGAGCTGAGCCACGAACTGAATACTAAAGGTAACAGTCAGATTCCAATTTGTAGTGCATTGAAGTTTCAAAAATTCTCACAAGTTCTTAAACTAAAGCAGTCATTAATACTTCTACAAATAAGTTGGAAGTCCACTTGAATTTGCTTTAAATCTCCATCCCTTTCAAAACCACAACAAGTTTGCAAAACAAAGATCAATGAATTCACATAACCAAGAGAAGAGAAGAAGTAAGGGAAGTAAGGAGTAGGAGAGAGACGAAGACAAGGAATCTAGATAATTAATGAGGTAAGAATCTTTTGAATTTTATTTTATTCTAATTACTATTCATTAAGTTGTTGGTTAGTCATTAATTAGGATTCTTTTAGAAATTAGAAGGCTAGGCTTTGGTTAGGTTTTGTTTTGTTAGGCTTAATAAGACAAATAGATAAAGACAAAATGCCAACTAATATCTTTTGGATGATTAGGAAATTACAAAATAATTAGGATTTATTAGATTTGATTTGATTTAGCGGATTTAAAAGGTTTTGAGATATTGAAATAATTTCTAATTAATTAGGAATTGTTTTAAATACAACCAAAATTAATAAAATCCCATAACCATTAGTAGGAAAAGAAAAATTGAAATTGAAATACAACTTTGAACGAGAATTAATTTCAAATTGCGCGATGAATTAGCAAAATGGATGATGGAGCAGGTTACTACGAAACCATTCATCTCGTGATCCTCGAGGATGGTACGATCGATCACTTCATGGGAAAGGTACGTTAAAATTCTTTATATTTCATTTCTTTTAATTTCAATTTGATTAAAATTTCACTTGATAAAATAAACCATTGGAAACTTTAGGAAAATTAGAAAAGAAAATTAACATTTAAAAAATTAAAAATTAAAATTGTTCGTTTAGAATAAGAAATAATTAATGAATGAAATTTAACTCGTTAGGCTTTTTAAACAAATTTCATTCATTAATAATTTTTTAAGACTTTAGTTTTAGTGTCTTACCTAGTTGGGAAGGTAATTTCTGAATTTTCATAAAACCCTAAAAAACCATAGTTTTAGAATAGGAAGTTTGATTTAAATTAGAATAGAAGATAATTAAAAAGAATTTCTAAGGAATCTTTAAGGAATCATTTAAATTAGGAATCTATTAGGGAATATTTTAAAGATTCCGGAACCTATTTTCATTTAAAAAATACTTTGATTTTAAGTGAGAAAAGGTTGGATGAAGTTTGATCTTAATTTGGATGAAGTTCTTTAATTAGTGGTCAAATTAGGTTTAATCGTAGAATTAGGTAACTAACATAACTAAAACTTAACCCTAAAATTTAGATTTATTTCAATTAGTTTTACTATTTTTAATTTGTGGATGAAAGTTGTGATGTAGTTTAGGGATCAATATTTCCTCCATTCATTTCTTTTATTAGGAAAGTCAGAATTTAACTTGCTTTATCATTCTAGAAAGGGCAAATTACATTCTACAATTTAGGTTAGATTGATTTTAGTTTGAATTCATCTTTTGATTAGTTATTTGATTAGTTATTTGATTTAGTTAACCATAGTTTAAAAATTAGAATTTAAATGATTTAAGTTCAATTTGGATATTTAAAAACAAAGTATCCATTGCTTGGAAGGCGCAAATTGAACTTAGATTAGAAACACCCTAAGGAAATTAATTCAACAGGCCGTTAAAACCCATGTGCACGTTTTAACTCAAAGGGTGAAGTTTAAAACACTTACAGCGATACATGAGGCTTTTTTCTTAGAGTTTTTTTAAGAACTTGGGGTTTCATTGCCATTTGTTTTTTTGGCAGTGTTTAGTACAAGAGAAGGAGGAGGACCTCTTGGACCTTTAGAGACTCATGCACATGTCTTCCATCAGTAACTAGGTCCTTCTACGGGCCTCTGATTTTAAAGTCTGTGACATACGCGATCCCGTGACTGAGATGGTGCACACATAATAGAGCAAACATAATCAAGAGAATGTACATTGAAAAAATCAGGAATTTTTTTTGCATTAAAAAAATCAAGCTTATAGAATTACCAAAGCATAAATTGAATGCTTTGGTGTCAATGAAACACTATGAGTTGCCCTAAACTATGCCCGTAACTTCCTACCCAATTAAACTCTATAGAAGAGTTGCTAGATACTTCAGAGCTGCCATGAGCACTTGCACCAAAATAAAAATCCTCACCCCAAAGCACCTCAGAGCACAACATGTTGGCAAGGGCGACGCAACAATGGATTGATGATTGAGTGGGGCAGATGAGGCGCAACGAGAGACCTCCTATTTCACAAATTGAAACCTTGAAAACCTTCAAATACCAAAAATCTACAAAAAAACACACTTAAATGATCGCCTTTTGTGAGCGCCAAATTACCCACCTTTGGTAATTTGTGAATACAACTAGGTTCTGGGTTTTGGCTAAGTGAGTCCTACTTTAGGGTGTCTAAGGGTGGTCCATTGTGCCTTTCCAATAATAGATCTTTTTACTAAGTGCCTAAAGTGACCCCCAGATATGCAAGATTCTCCTGATTTACATCTAGTGTTTTAGCCGACCGAGTGGATAGTCCGTTGTATGTTTTGGGTAGAACCTACCTCAAGGAAGAACTAACCTAACAACCTTCTAGTTAATTTTTTGAAATTTCTAAAAACATAAAACTCAACCCTATCTGACCTTTCTAGCCAAAGTTATGGGTGGATGAAGTTTGACTGCTACTTGTGAGCCCCTAATTCTTCACCAGGGGCTCACTCTTTTTTTTTTTTTTTTTTTTCATGTTTTGTCATTTTAAATGCAATTTTATATACAAAAAGCCCCCAAATGAGTGTAGAACCAAAATAGGTGTGTCACATTCCAATATAGTATTTGGTCTGTGTTTAAAATATTATAGCTAGAATGGCCAGATCACGAGTTGTAAATAGGTTAGAACCCAACTAATTGTGGCAAATTTGCCAATTATGAGTGATGGGCGTATTAGGCTTGAAAGCCCACATGGAAGGGACATCTCTAGGCTAGAATTGGTTGAGGAAACTATGGTAAGGCATAGGAATCAGTTCCCAAAGATAAGTTCTAGTTTCCCCATTTCATCAACGAAATAGCGAAATCCCAACTATTTGGCTTGCAGATGTTGAAAATACCAAGACAGGACCTTGGAAGAATCTTAGGTCCAAGGAGGGTGACTAAGGGTTAAAACCATGCCCAAGAATCAATGGCGAAGTCGGTTCGCCAAGATTCCCTCTGGTGTGGAAGATTTCCTGGCCATTGATAATTAAACGAGGGGATGAATTTTGTCCCCCCTAGGCCGATGTGTAGAGTAAAAATATGAGCCTACACATGTGTTGTGGAATCCCATGGGAGGTTCCACAAAAAGTTTCGAAATTTTCTGATGGTCAGAAGATGTCTTTCTAGATGGTCAACTCCCCAAACCTACGATGGAAAATTCCTAGAAATTCCCCAAGTGGTAGTAAATTCCCACTAAAAATTATTATAGCTTCCTTTATGTTAATTAGCTGCCCCAACAAGTTTCACGACATTCAGATAGTCAAAAGTACCCGAACCTACAGCATTCCCCAACAATTAATGGAATTTAAAGTCCACAACGAGTTTGACTGGCAAAGCGAGAGCATACGGAAGTGGAATGGGGCCTAAGATAGGTCTTTTCTCACTCCCCCATATCTACTTAGGAGCCTAGGCTAGTTACTTTTTCTAGAAAAGTCAATCCCCAAAAGTTGGAATTTTTTCCGGTTTTTGGCATTAAGTTGGCACTAGGTTTCGTTGCGATACTAAAGATAGAAAAGGGGATGGGGATTCTCATACATTAAAAATGGCCTTCTGAAGCCAATGGCACAATCCGTTTGCGATTCGGAGTTAATCTCCAAAAGTTAGCTTAGCGGGCCAACATAAGATGAAAACCTTGAATTTGGATGAAAATCCACAAAGATAAGGTTAACCTAGATGAACAAGAGGAGGTGGGTGCCCAAGAAAAAGTATAAAAGGGCACCCCTTCTCCTCTCTCACCACCCTCTTTTTGTGTAATTGGGTCTATTGAGTACTTGGATCCAATTTATGTTGGAAATTATGGCATTTTAGCCACAAGCCTTGGAATGGTGTTTTTTTGGGCACTTTTGGCCATTGTTGTTGTTTTTTGAGCTTGCATGGTCTTTGTGGGTCCCTTGCCTACTCTTTTGGTTGAGCGTGGTACTAACTCATTCAAGCTTGAACTTGGAAGCTTGCTAACTTATGGTGTTACTAAAAGTTGCGTGTGTTTATCCTTGGGGGACCCTTGGGGTCACTCTCCTTGCTTTGTTGTGTATTAACCCTAAAACAACCCCCCATATGATTGACAATTCTTCTTGTGGAGGCCTTTAGTTCAAGTCATTTACGTTACTAACCCACGTCGCTAGTCTGTTAAAGTATCAAGGGTCCTTCCCTCTTCTTTTATCTTTGTTCCTAACACTAATGTGGTATCCCTTGGTGAGAGACACGAGGGTGTCACTACAAGAAAATGGGGGTATAAATGAGTTGTCCACAATGACTTCACTAACAACAATGACTGCAAAATAGTCATTTTGTAGTTATTTTGTAGTCATAGTTATTGGTGCAATCATTGTGGACAACTCATTTATACCCCCATTTTCTTGTAGTGTGTGAGGGTAGTAGGTCCCGCCTATACGGTGAAGTTGTGGCCCCCCGTGTGGTAAAAAAGTCCTTGTGGTGTGTTTAAATAGGAACGACGGCGAAGCTTTGAACCTCCTTGGGGGGGAAAAAAGTCTTAGCAATGCATTAAGAGAGGGAACGACAACAAAGCTTTGAATCCTTTTGGGGTGAAAAGTCTTAGCGGTGCGTTACAACCACCTCATGGGAGAATCGTGAAACCATGTGGTCCCTTTCTCCAAAAGGTTTAGTTCCCAAAATGTGTTAGGAACAAACCAAGGTTTAAGCCCCTAAAAGTAGAAACTAGAGGTCAAGATGAACATGTAGGATAACTAGGAGAGAATAGAAGAAGGGCCTTTGCCCCCCCACACTTGAGTCACCTCATACTAACCCTAGGCGTGACTTTCCTAAGCCCTTAGAAGTTAGTGCAACATTTAGACAAGGCAAAATACACCCAACCCCCAACCCAACACCCCAACACCCTAGGCCCGAGACCCGATATCCCAGCCTTGATACCTGGGAAGGGCGAAGGCCGGTTATAGCGGGTCAGGGGCGGGTCGGTGCAGCTAGAGCTAGGCTTCAAGAGGAAGGGGTTCCGTAATTAATAGGAGACAAGGAGGGTTCCGTAATTAAAAGGGGACAAGAAGAGAGGGTCCAATTCAGAAATTAGAGGAGAGGGAGGGGTTCCATAATTGAAAAAGGGGATCAGAAAAAGAAGGTTCAGTCCCAAATTAGAGAGAGGCTAGGTGGGTTCTGTCATTAAAAGGGGATAGAAAGAAAGGGTCCAGTTTCGTAATTAAGAAGGGGACAGGGAGAAGTGAGTTTAGTCAGAAATCAAAGGAGAGGGAGGGATTTCGTAATTAAAAAGGGGATAGGGAGAAGAGAGTTCAATCTAGTGATCAAGGTGTGTGGAGGCTGCAATAACCACAGCAGGGGATCAAAGAAAACCAGCAAATCCAGAGGCAAAAGGAACCGGCCAAAGACTATCCTCACACTAAAACAACTCTTTGGGCTAGGAATCCAACTCCTCGTCACCCATAAATCTCACCGAGGTAACAAAAGCAAGCCAAGGAAAAGAGGGTGAAGATGGCGGAAGGTCGGAAGAATGAGGAGAGTGTGACAAGAGAGAGGACAATTTGAAGATTAAAAGTGGAAGTAGATAAGATAGGAGGGAAAATCCTCGAGGCTTACTTAAGCCCTTAGATTAGAATTAGGTGATCACCATGAGATTAATTGTGATACGTAAGTATAGGATGTAAGACATAGGATGTAAGAAGTAGCTCAACCTTGGAGGACGGTATGACACATCCTTGAGATTGGCTTAGTAGGTAAGGGCGGAGGGTAATTGAAAAACCTTAGAGTGTAGGAAGAAAGAAAAGAAATAGGAAAAAATCAACAATTAGACTCTTGTACCCGAATTTTGTATGATTAGAACAATGGTTGGTTGTCTCACGGCACGGGAGTTCACGGCAAAGGAGGTAGAGCTTCGGGTGGACACAATCAACGACTCAAGCTCCGAGGTATGGGTTAACCCTTTCCAACCTTTCCTTAGGTCCCTAATTAAAAGCTAGTAGCTTGGGCTGAGGCCTACCCCTAGGTCATACCCTTAGGATTGTAGGTCAGGTCATTTCCAGGGACATAAACTTAAAGAAGGAAGCCGTATCTTTCCAAAACCCTATCGCATGCCCAAATTGGGTCAAAATTGAGAAAATTATTGCTAGATGAAGTTTAGGGTCAAATTGGATGAAGAAGGGCTAAACTCTGAATTTGATAGAGAACTAAATAGGTCATGAGGAGTCTTTCAATTAGTGCCCTAGGCTGAAAAGACAAGCTAGTTCTGAAGTATAGGGCAAGAGAAATTAGCGGATGAAGTTTAGGTAGGGTTGGGATGAAAATTCAGCAGAAATTCCCGATCAAGGCCCAACTCCAAATCTAGGTAGGAGAAATTCTTATGAAACATTCCTAAAAATTTTGGATCTTTCTGAATTGAAGAACTAGGTGCAATTGATGGATGAAGTTTGAAGAACCGAGTAGCGATCAAACTTCATCCACCCATAACTTTGGTTAGGAAGGTCGGATAGAATCGAGTCTTATGTTTTTAGAAATGGCACGAGATGAACTAGAGGTTTCCTAGGATAATTCTGCCCTAACAAGTGCCATACAAATCATCTAGCAAGCCCTCCATCCGTTGGCCCAAAACATTAGAAGTAGTTTAAGTGAATCTTGCAATTTTGGGTCACTTAGGCACTTAGTAAAAAGATCCATTGCTTAGAAGGCACAGTGGACCACACTTAGACACCCAAAGGGTAGGAGTCACTTAGTCGAAACCCAAAACTTGGTTGTGCTCGCAAATTACCAAGGGTAGATAATTTAGTGCTCACATGAAATTGAGGACTTTTATGAAATTCTCATTCAAACCTTACCTAAAATTCATCCGCTAATTTCTACTAATCTATAATTCGGAATTAATTTGTCTTCTTGGCCTTGGACCCTACTAGACATCCCCTTTCTAATCTCCTTAATTTGTTGTCAACTCCTAGGTCTATCTATTCTTCATCCAATTTAACCCCAATTTTCATCTAGCGATAACTTCCTCGTTTTTGACCCAATTCGGATGTGCCTTAGGGTTTTGGAAAGCTATGGCCTTCCTCTTCAAGTTTATGTCCTAAGAGATGACCTAAACTATAGTCCTGAGGGTCTGACCTAAGAGGGGGCCTCAGCTAAAGCTACTAATCACTAATTAGGGACCTAGGAAAGGTTTACCTCATACCTCGGAATTGGAATCGTTGATTGCGCCCACCAGAAGCTCTCCCTTCTCCACCATGAATTCCCGGGCCGTGAGACAACGAACCACTGTTTTAATCATAAAATAATTTGGTATAAAAGTTGATTAGTTGGCCTCACGCTATTTCTTTTCTCCCCTTCTCTTTTCTTTCCTCCTACGTACTAAGGCGACCCAACTACCCTTGCTAGACTAATCTTAGAGACGTGTCTTACCATCCTCCAAAGTTGAGCTACTTCTTACATCCTATGTCTTATGTCCTACACTTACGTCTCACACTTAATCTCGTGGTGATTACCTACTTCTAATCTAAGGGCTTAAATAAGTCTTGAGGATTTCCAACAATGTTAGGTTCGAACTAGTCACGAGGTTTCCCATTCCTCCGTGACTCCCAACACTTCCATTCCAACACTTAACTCCCAGAAAACACTGAGCATGTTATTTGATGACATAGGGCGGAACTTCCATTGATGTTCAAGCACTTGGTGGAGGCACTACTCCCCATCAGTGCTAACCGCACTTAAATGGGATCCAATTCCCTACTAGGCCCGACTCCAACTCACATCATGACCTAGTGTGGAGTTGGACACCACCCAACTGGTATCAAAGAATGCATAAGTACTTCACGATAATACACAAATGGTGGTGAGGCTCTAACACCAACCTCACCACCTACGCCACTTTGGCTTACCATGGCACCATCTGAGAGGGAGGAGGGAAACCACCCCTCCTCATAATACTCTCTGAGGGATTTGGCATCTCCCTCTATTATAAGTGAGGTCACCAGGAAACCTCAAGATACTCCCTATCTTGGAAGACCACCCAATTCCAAGTGATTTCTCCAGAATCGGACCCCAAAGGACTCTTGATCTTCCCATCGGGATAATTTTTATCTCAGATATTCAAATCCCAAGTGCAAGCCCATTTTTTTAATTGACATTTTTTATAGATCACCGTGGACTATTCACTTTCCCCTATACAACAAGTATTGAGTGAGTTATGACCCTCCAAAGGTAAAAGTCCCTCGAGAGGTGTAGATCTCCAAGACTCCTCCTCTTTGGATGCCCATAACTTTTAGCTCACAGCTCATCTCTTCATGAGCCTTACCATTTTATAAATCTTGCCTCCTTAGCTTTCCAATGATATGTGGCATGACCTATTTGGCTCAAAGTATTCCTCCCACACCTTGTCTCCCACGTCCCCATGCCTTGGGACGTGGCTGGGACACTGCCAACTTTGAAGAGTCATAACTTTTGATTCACAACTTGGATTTTTGTGTTCTTTGAACCCATGCACGCGTCTTCTCACAAGATTTTCAAGTATATGTAACATGCCTTCCAATTTGTCCAAATTAAAGCGCTACAATGCTTTGATCGCTCGGGATTCCTAGTCCCACTCACCCCATCCCTTGCAAAGCTTCGGGAGTCACGTCCAACGTCCCCGTTGCTCACCAAGGTGGCACAAGCACGCCTCTTAATGAGGGTTGTGACACTTTGGGGGGCTTTTTTTTACAAAATAGACTACATTCAAAACTGCAAAACACAAAAAGAAACCCAATGAGTTCCCGGTGACGAATTGGGGGTTCACAAAAGGAGAAGAAGTGGAAGTAATTAATCAACACCAAAAGTAGTAAGAGATGCAAAAGAAGATCCTTTTCTACCATTCAATCCCGAGAATGACATTGCAATAGGCCAATTTGTGTCTCTTATTGTAGAATTGAGTGAAGTAAGGGGAAGGGTATTTTTTTATATAAGGAAGGTATTGGAATTTGGTCAAAAGAGGTGGGTCTCAAAGATAAAAGTTCTATGGTATTGGCTACTATAAGACCTAGAATAGAAGAAGAAAATGGAAGTAACATAGTGAGGTATACAAATTATATGGAATCTATTTGGGAACCATTTGGTGAGAGGTTTGTCTAGATTGAGAAAGAAGCCGCTATATATATCATGGATGGAGGTCCCTCGTCGAGAGAAAAGTGGTCATGTAGTATATTCTAATATTACAGTGCATGGTGTGCAAATAGAGGAGACAATGGTAATTCCAACAGAGGCTAAACCACATCTTATAGAGTACATGGTGATGCAAATGGAGGATCTAGATGACAAACATTTGCAAAATGACTTGAATATGTATTAGAAAAGTACTATGTTTGGCAGTGTGCTTGTGACCTTCTAGTTGTAGGCATTTGAATGTAATTGCATGTGAAGTACAAAGCAACATGCCTTATAAGTAGTATGGAGTGGAAAATGTACAAGATTTTTATGAAGTAAATGAAAAGTTTGCATGAATATCACTATTATTCATTGACTAATTTCTCCTTCAAAGAGTAATTGATGCTTTTGAAAATTTGCCCTCCCCCTAAAAAAATTACATTTATTAATTTTAGATGGTGTAAGAGCCAAATGCAATATTGCAACCCCCCCAAATGCAAAAATGTCTAATTTAGTGTCTAATTCTGTTATTGGCCTTAGCATGGATGATATGGCCATTGGAGTTAGGATTTGGGATTTAGGTCATCACCTAATGTATGCCATTGTTTTGTGAAAGAATTCCACTAGATTTCGTCACTTCTTTATCAATCATGAATGGTACTTTATAAGGGCAACTAGAAAAAAAATTTAAAAAAAAGGTGAAAACTTTGATTCCTAAACACTTTTGACATAATTTATTCAAACTTTTCATCATCACTCTTAACTCCATCTTGGATGAGATGAAAGGATTCTTGGTCTTCATACCCTATTTATGCCAATATGTAATTGTTTTCTAAATTAGCTTATGCAACCTACCATTTTACTAGTGATACAAAATATTACACTTAATTTTGACCCATTTCAAAAATTAATGACTACATACTCTTGCCTAAAATGTCTTGTACCCTCTCAAAAAGATTGTTACCCCTAATTTCTTTACTTCCCCATACATAGGGTTGCAATCTCTTTTCATGAATGCTTGGTTGATTTTGGGTACATCTATTTTCACTTTTTTGAAAATTCATAACTTATTCATGAAGAGTCAAAAATTGCATGCTAAAAGAAGTTGAAACCTCCTCTTGATAGAAACTTAGACAATTCAATAATAGGGTACCATTTTCTATTATATTGTATGCCATCTATCATGGATCTCCAAAGCACTACAAAAAATAGAAGAATAGAAGAATAGAAGAATAGAAGAAGAAAATCCTTATTTAAACGAGAGAAGTCTTGGGCCTTTTTTGTCATCCTTTTGTTGAACAGATCAAATGAAACTATATGAGTGAGTATCTAGATTTGATCTTTTGACTAATAGGCAACTTTCAATTATCATAAGAACCATGTGTCTTTTGTGAAGCGTTTTAGATGACATCCATGGTGATTGAGTTGTTTTTATGTTAAGAATGACATCAAATGTAACATCAAGATGTATCCAATAGTTTGCAAGTCTAGTGAGCTTGTTACATTCTCCAACTAAAACATTCTCATTGTCTCTCATTCACTAGAAGAAAATTGTGTTTAACTTGTCAAAAGTTGCGTTTTACTCAACAGGAAAGTGTGGGTTGGATTTTGTTGAGTTCTCCCTTCATAACATAGAATTTGACAAGTGAAATGCAAAATTTTTTGTTAGAATGAAAAATTTTGGATTACAAAGGGAGATCTCAACAAAATCCAGCCCACACTCTTAAGTTGAATAAAACGCAGTTTTTGACAAGTTAAACACAATTTTCTTCCAGTGATTGCTAATCTATCTCTATATTGGGAGCAATGCTTCCACTAATACAAATTTTCTACAAGAAGTATTTGCACTACTAAACTAATATTTCCTTCTTGCTATTGTAAAAGCCTAAAATGATCTCTTCTCACTCTACTAATTGTGTTCAATTATTTCTCTAATCCCATCTTGAACAAATCAAGTAAAACTATCTTGCACAAGCATGCTCTTATGGAGCTTATATAATTTAACAAATCATTATACATGTTACGACACATGGATTATATGTAGTAATCTTAGCATGAAACTAGGACCAAATGAATGTTGGAGTAATGCAATCTAGGAAATTAATCTTAATAGTCTTATTTGATGTCATAGGGAAAAAAATAAAATAGTAAGATCTAATTAATAGTTTGAACATCTTTGGGAAAATATTTTTTCCTAGATTCTTGGACTCCCTTAAAGATAAAAGGGGCCTTCTTACAACTTATCAATGGGAGGTGTCAAAATAGGGTTTTCAAAAAATAAAGCTTTAATGCCTATTAACCCTAGAAGAATGTTGCCTTAGTGATAGGTACTTACTCAAATATGACTCAATTTTTTGGACCAATAGGTACATTTTCTATTTCTACAATATTAAAGAAAATCATCCATTGGACACTTTGTGTTCACAATGTCAGTTTAGGATTAATGTTATATTAAATGTTTAGTGAGACAATGAAAATGTAGTTATAACATAGTGTGTACCAAATGTTTTCTTTCCCTCAACATCCTAGGAGAAGAAGTGTTTGAAATATTTGGGTTGAATTATAATTTATCTATAGTACCATGTCTCTTTCTAGTTAATTTTTTCAAGTCTTAAATCTCCATTTCTAGGGAATATAAAATGAGCCCCCCCCATTAGTGAATAATGTTGCATCTTTGGGGGCAAGTCATGACAAGAGAAGTGCAATGTAAACACAACTAATTGTAGCCCCTATCTAATTGTATCACAATGCATGCCCAAGCTTCATTTTAGAACTTGAATCCAATTTTTTCATTCTTTTCTTAGTTATGTGGCACAAATCTCACTAGGGTATCACCTTCTCTTCTTGAACAAATTCATACACCAAATCTCATATAGTAGGCTCTATAGCAAGTGGTAATGAGTCTCTCAAAAATTTCCCCTACTATGTCTGGTCCTTGAGGCTCGCCAAACAAAAAGAAAGTCATCAAATAAGATTTCATTCTTCTAGATTTGCTCACTTATCTTCCCAAGGATGCACCTTTTGGGCTTAGGCAACAAAAATATGATAATGGTAAAGAGAGCTTACTCAAAATTCCACCGAGCCTTGATAAATGGTGTTCTAAGCTTTGATTTGATTTGGGGTGGCTTGGTGAAGTTAATTTCATTGGCCTAGATGTGGAGGAAGTTTTGAAGCCCAACCCCTAGAGTCGCTGTCCACACAAAACATGTATGGAAATCCTAGCTTTAGCTTCTAAAACTAATTAGCTTCTAAAATAAAGAAGGGCCGGGTGTACCCATTGACACAGGGGCGCAATTAGGTGTACCGTCTTCCCTGATTGACCTAAACAAAAGAGGAATCCAAGGCAAGCCATCCAGCAAAGAAAACGTAACTACTGGAGAAAACCCAAAAAGGCCAAACGTAAGCTGTCGTGCAGCTCTGCCAGAGCGCCATGAAGTCCGTGCCGTCGATGCTCCCAGATTGATCCCATTCCCAAGAGAACATCCGTCCCTCCGCTCCCCTCTCAAAGCCTGACACCAGGCCAAGCCACTGTAAAACAGGACCTTGAAAGAAAAGCTTCAAGACTCTCACTCCCAGTTTTAATCTTTTTTTTGTCACACAAATGAAAATCTTCATCTGAAAGTGGGGATTTGCTCACTCTCTCGTTCTCTCCTATTCTGCCAGCAAGCAAACCCACTCTACAATCCACAATTTTTCTATCGCCGATGTTATCCCCCAATCGTCCCCGTCAGTCCTCTTTAGCTACTGCTCACGCCCTTTTTTTCTTTCAATCCTACTACTGTATCATATCTGTTCTGCCCTTTTCCTTCCGACATGCGTGCCAATCCATCCTCATTCATTACTGATCACCGTCCTCCTCCTCCTCCTCCTCCGCTTGCCGTAGCCCACTTGCAACTTCCCACAATCTCTTTCACAATCTCCTTGGTCACCTGGGGGAGTCCACTTGCTCGGCCTTCTTGTTTCCTTCTCTGAGTAGACGTTGGGTGTGAGGATGTTGTTTGTGTGAGGATTATGTTGTTGGATGCTTCGGAGGAGGCGCCTCGGTGGTGATGGTTGTCATACTCGGTGAGCTTGTCTAACGATGGGTTTGACGGTTTGGTTTGGGTTTGGGTTTGGGGGTGTTGGGCTTCTGAGGTTTACGGCGATGGCTACAGGGCGTGAATTTCCGTTTTTGGAGTCATCGGGGATGATGCTTTGGGGATTGGGAAGAAAGCTATCGTTTGGGAATCTTTTCGAGGTTTACATTCACTTTGTTGGAATTTCTTTTGAGTTCTAGATGGGTTTGGGTTTGGTTTTTGCATCGAATTGGTTTGCCTAGTTTATGGCTTCAATATTGGTTAGTGTACACGGCTTGGAGTTTTCCAAGCGTCTGGGGAAGTTTGAGGTTCTGAACACCATAGCTAGGCTCTGAGCTTCGTTTAGTCTTTGTAATTTAAGCTGTGGAAAATTTATTCATATTTTATGTGGATTCCCACACGTGTCTCGATGAGAGATTTTTAATTTAAATATTGGGTCGGTGGTCTTTGAGAGCATTAGGTCAGGAAGAGTTGGTGAAGTATCAAATACTTGAACCAGTGTTTGTGAGAGTAGTGCAGAATATTCTAAAGAGCCCTTGTTGAGCACTCTCTGAATTCACATGATAAGGAATCTGGTTTTGGAAAGTTGAGCAAATCTGAACAAGTCAGTGCTCCGAAGCCTATGAGCCCTTGTTTTCACATGTGAGAGTATGTCGGATCTCCAATTTCGCTGGATTTTCGCTGATTTACCACCAGTCAAATAATGTTGTGGGAGGAAGATGTGAGTGCTCTTTTTGCATGGAAGATATTAATTCTGGGTTTAATCAACCTTGACATTTTCTTAATTTGTTTTCTGGGTGAATTTTAACCTCGGGAATTCTGTCATTGCCAGGGTGCAGGTCAGCTCAATTCGATTGACGCTCGTCAGGATCAGTTTTCTGATTTGACAATGCTCGTCAGGCAAGGTCATCCTCCAACTAGTTCCAGGACAAAGACCTGAGAATGCCTGCAAGAAAGTCGCAAGGACGGCGCAAGCTGGGTCATACTTTCGTTCATCTTAATCTGTACGCTTTGCAACTCTGAAGCTTTTATACTATTAGTATTGATTTAGCCAAATTATTGGTTTGTGATCGTATTTAATAGATTGTCTATTTACGCATTTCGTTTGTTTCAGTTCGTTCCATTTAATTTTGGAGGTAAAATTGAGTCGATTTCTAGTTATCTCTTAAAGGGGCAGGGGGCTGAAATTGGGCTTTGTGTTTGTTTTGGCACTTTGAGTGGGTCAAACGGGAACTTCCTCTTGTTCAATTTTATTCATTTTTCAATTCTTCACTGATCCTGGTGATATTAAATTTGGCCTTGTCTGAATTTATCTTCCTCACAATATGATCAACAATCAAATTGTCACTTGAAAACCATGAATTTCGGTTCTTCAGGGGATAAATATTCAACAGGCGACCTTCATTGCAAGAGCGCTACTACACCTGAACACACTAGACACAAATGCCTTCTTCACATTCCGAGCCACTAGTGGTATTGGCCAACTAGATACTGTAGAATATGTACGGACTTGGTTCACGGAACACCGAAAGACTTTCTAGCCTTAAATAGCGTAAAGTAAGTTTATTGGAAGCGGTTGGGTGAGTTTTGAATGTTGCATTGTTTGTCTATTTCATGTACAGGATATTGGACTCTTCCAAACCCAAATCGACACTCACAACGCTGTACGGTGTAATTGGAGGTGAGCTGAACTGGCAACTTGTAGAGTTTCATAAACAGAACTATCATCCAGTGTCAAGAAGAGGAAGCAAATTTTAGCTTCTTCAATCACCTTCTTTCAATGGGTCACAATTAGGGGCTTTCATGATCTTGTTCTTGGGTGGGTGGGTTACGCGGTTGAGGGCTCTAAACTTTGTTGTAGCCCAGGTGGCATTGTGTACTAGCCTGGAGTCTCATTGTGGAAAATACTACATATTCAGCTGTGCATCCTTCACTGCATACATTTCCACGTAGAGGCTCCAGATTTGAATTACCTAACATAATCTCAATTTGAACGCGACAATCTTGGGTGGTTCCATCGTGAAGGTGGCAGACTTTGAGAAAATTGGGTTTCAAAATAGAGCCCTCCAGAAGGGAGTGGTTATGTCATATCACCCCGTTCCTCTTCTCAAATTTCTGCCTTCCACCTGCAGATTATACGGCCTTATTGAGGATTTGTTAACGTCATATTGATTTCATTTTAAATATTCCACCAAAACCTAGTTTCAGAGATGAGCTGACCTTGCTGTTTGAAACTCTAACAGTGATGACGAGCGAATACAAGCAGCAGCAGACTTCTAGACGCAACTGAAATCCAGCATTACCTCCTTTCATCTCCAAATGCTCATCACAAGTGCTGAATCCTCTCCTCTCCACAACTGATCCATGCTCACCGCACCTTCGCAAAACGTTCACAAAACAGGGTTAGAATTCTGTATGGCTGTGATGTGTCCGGATTCTTTACTCACCCCTTCCATTTTCGTCCTTCCCCCAGCCATGGCCAAAGACGAGGTGGATCCTCCTTCCAGTGTCTTCAGCTATGTCTGCAAGCTGGGCGAGCGCGCCACCAGCGACGTGATAGTCCGTTTACGGACCATCCACGGCCGTGACGACTGGTTTTACTCCCACTCAGAGATTCTCTGCACAAAGAGCAAATATTTTGCACTCAGGCTCTCAGATGAGTGGCCTACTTACAACCTTCTCGATTCTCGTAACTGCGTAGAAGTCATCTGCATCGAGAGTGACATCGATCACCACGTGAACTTGCTGCGCATGCTGTACTCCAACTTGGAGGAGCCTATTGGGGACATGTGGCATAGTGTGAAAAACGCCCTGGGGATGCTGAAAGTGGCCACTAAGCTCGGGTGTGACGCCATTGCGACCAAGTGTGCACGTTACTTGGAGGCTGTGCCGTGGGAGGAGAGCGAGGAGGAGGAGATTCTGAAGGCCTTGCCTGCGATTGTAAGCTCCACGCACAAGCTCGTGGCTGGACTTGGGGTGCACGTGCAACCGGTGCTGGCGAGGTTGCAGCCTGTGGACGCAGCGTCCATTCGGAATGTGTTTCTGTCGGCGGTGCACATGGCGACGTCGACAGAGAGTCGGGATAATAAGCTGGAGAAGTTCCCGAGTGATCTCAGAGTGGCGGCTCAGGAACAGGTACACGCAAACCTCTTCTCTCTTGAGGTTCTCTAAAATTTTCTAGACATTTCTAGAAGTCTTCTGCACACTGCCATTCGTTGTAGGAGACACTTGTCACATATCCAAACTAATGTGAAGTCTCCATTCACCATACTTTTAGGGAGAGGTCTCATACAGGTGAATTTCGAACGTTTTCCTACAACAATCTAGATATTTGCACCATATCAAAGTTTGCACACTTATTGTGTCAAGCTAAAATCAATTGCAAAAAACTCAATGTCAACAGATTAAGTATTTTCACACATATCTCAAATTAAAGCTCACATGGATGGTCTACGGAGCCTCGAACGTATTGTATGGTTAATGGAGCCTCTCCCTTACACAAAAACCTCTTTCTCTTGACCTCTTAAAATTCTAGACATTCTAGAATTATACTGCACATTGTTCGTACCACACACTTGTCACATATTCAAACTCTGTCGTAGTGAAAATGTTTGGACCCCTGTTGAAGAGATATGGGAAACATCTACAGTGCAACTTCACGATGAAATGAACTTCACGGCTAGTTTGTAACTGTACAAGCAACGAGACAGAGCCTCTCGTAGCGTAACTGCTTGTTTGTTTGCTTGTTTGTTAGTTTGTTTAGATTTTGATGTTTCGGTTCTTTCTCCAGGTGGAGTACATGCTAGAGGAGGACGACGACGCACCATTGCTTATAGCCGACGACGACCTGAAATCCGAGCTGAAGAAACACTTCCTGAAGCTGTTCGAGGGCTTCAAATCTGAGCTCAGTGCGCTCGTGGCACAGGATTCAGAACTTCTGTTTGAGAAGAGCATCCTGGAGAAGGTCTCTGACCTCGTGTGGGCCTCACGCGTGCTTCCCCATGTGGGGCTGAACCCCGACTTCGTGGAGTTTTGGGTGGAGGCTTCCAGCGAGGTTGCCCAGGTAGTGTCCGGGGAGACCATTTTGAGCCAAGCAGCTATTATACTGAGTTCTCTATTATGTATCAGTTTTTCTTTCATATGCTTTGGTTGTTTGTAATTTCACTTGAAATTGAAAATTTTATGAATTGGATCGCTCTGCAAATTGGGTGAATGAACTAGTTCACATGTCTCAGTAACTACCGGCAGTCGCCGTTCATTGTCCAGTCCAGGTAGTGTTCGGGCAGCCAAACAACCAGTATCATAAGTTCTTAATTATGAATCGGTTATATATTGATATGTTTGGTTGTTCCTTGTATTTTACTTGGAATAGAAGTTTTTCTAAAATCAATAGCTCGGCGATTTGCCTAAAGTTTTGGTATTGAATGGGGCAATTTGGGAGAATCAACTGGTTCACATGTCACTAACTTCTGGTAGCTCCCGTTTGTGGTGATGGTGCAGGCTTTGACAAGTGATAAGCTGCGGGAGAGTTTCTGGGACACGAAGCTGCGCGTGATGGAGATCACGTCCATGGTGCTCAAGGCCGTGGGCTATGGGAGTGTGATTCTGACTGCTACGGAGCGCACTCAGCTGGTGAAAGTGTGGTTGCCTTTCATTCGGGAAACGAAGCCAGTGCTGGACTCGTTGTTTGCTGTGGAGAAGATGAGTATGGAGATGGACATGGACTTGTGCCAGAGCATTGAAAATGCGCTCGTCTCTCTGGTGCTGTCGCTGCCTTCGGGGGATCAAGCGGAAATTCTCGCCGACTGGCTTCGCTGGGATCACGCCAGGTAATTACGATGGGCCTCCTTTAGTCAATTTTGACATGAGCTTGTTAACAAATGAGAGGATTCCAACGCTGCAAAATTGAGTTATTTGGATACTGTGTGCAAAAGTTATGAAGGTTCAGTGGTTGATGATCTAAAACTGACCCTTAAGCTAATCACCTAAGCTAGTCATGCCATTTGGTGTTCCAACTTTTTCACTGTGCCATATAATTCAAGTGTGTAGTAAGTGTGCTGCTGTCAATGATAGTGTGGCAAGTGTGCAGGGTATCCTCGGATTTCGTGTTTAATGAAGATCGTTATAAAGGCCTTTGATTGTAATAACATAACAACTTCATTTGTAGTTGTATCCATGTCACGAGGTAGCGACAGTCAAAATTGATGAGGAGCATAGTTCCTGTTATTAGATTAGTCAAATTTTTACATGGTTTTGTTAGCTAATAGATCAGGATTCCAACGCTCCAAAGAAAGCGTTATTTTGGATATTTTATGCGAAGTTCTGAAGTTTCAAAGTTTTAGTAGATGATTTGAAACAGAAGTTTAGGAGTTATCCGTCCTCCTGGTCAATGCGTATCCATATTTTAGAGTGGTGATTTTGGGTGTGTACTTCGACATTCTTTAGAAGCTTCTCTACTTCCAAGATTTTGAATCCTTCATTTTGATTCTAACAAATGCTTTGCTAAGTTTGTATGTGGGCTTGCTATCTTGCCATTAACAACATCGGAATGAGTGAATAGGAGCTTTATGGAAGTAGGATGATTAATTATTTTCAGGTTGGAATGTTATTGTAGCCAATTTTGGACTAAATGTGTGCTTTGTTTGTAGTGAATGTCTTTTTTTGTTCTTGACGAAGTAGGCCTATCTTTCTCCTGGTTTGCAGGTTTCCTGATTTGAGCGAGGCTTTTGAGGTGTGGTGCTTCCGAACCAAAGCTGCAAAGCGGCGACTGAGCATCGAAAGTCCCAAGGTTGCAAATGCTATAAGCAGCGGAGGTGCATCGTGATGAGCTTCTCCTTACAACTCTGCTGCTGCTGCTGCTTCAAGTCTAACTCCACCAAATGCTCTTCTTATTCCTTTTTTTTTCCTTTTGCACAAAGCAGTGGGTTTGAATGCGCTTAACCTGATTGACTACCGTATTTGCTTTGGCTTGTATCATTAGATTCTTTTCGCGAGCATGCGACAGATTTTTTGCCATGCCTTTTAACTTGGAATGCAAATTTCTCTGCTTATTCTATCAAGTTGTATCAGTATTGTATCGACCTAAGTTAAAAGTTAGTGGAATCAGTGCTGCAGTTTTGTAATATGAAGTCTTGAATGTTATACATGTTTTAAATTCTTCGACTTTGGCGTAGATATCATGGCAAGTGAATGTACAGTACGGCTATCTGATGGAGTCGTAGAGGTTTGTTACTAAGTAAAAATCTTAGCATAGCTTGAACGGCGGCGGCTGACCACCTCCAATTTCGAAATAGCATATGAAACTTTTGCTAAATGATAAAATTATGGTCTCAAAATTTGACTCTCCTATCCTAAGATCGCTCCTCAGCGTACTGCATCTTTTCATCTCGCACATGTAGAGCAATTTTTGAGCGTCTGAAATAAGATATGATTGAGCAGCGGCGGCAGTCTATTTCCCTTCGCAAATTGTAGACCGATTTGGCATTCATCAATTTGCTACATGATTGGTCAATCGAATGGACTCTCCTTAACACTATGGTCACCCTAATCTGGATTCTGCAGAAGTGCAGAATCGAAATGATACTAAGGTAAACATGCATAAGGTAGGAACACCTAAAACGGACACTTGTTTGAGATGACGTGATTGTGAGGGTCTGTGTTAAAAAAAAATTGTCTGCGGGGTAGGAAATGGTTTAGGAAATCAACAAAATTAGTTTCGTATTTTTCCAAGCTTGTATGAATATTCTATGAATTTTTGAAGGCAACTTTGTAGATGTACCTACTATGGACACTAGACTAACACCAAAGTGGGCATAGAAACACCCAAAAGGAACACACTCTAAACTTGAATCAAGTGTTGGTGATTGGCTACTTCTTGAAAGAGTGACAACTTCTTGGAATCCCACATGTCTATTTTAGAACCCCACTTGCCTACTTTGAGTCCACAAGCCCTTGGATTTAGGGTGTTCCTATCTTATTACCAAGGAGTTTGTTATCTAGGTACCCTATGCGAGGGTTAGATTCAAACATAAATTAAGTATTTTTTGGAATGTTTGAATGCTTGGTAAATTACAAGTGAAATGTTTGAAATGTTGCAAAATTTTTTCATTCATATTGTTTAATTTTTGAATATTTCTCAGAACCTATATTGTGCGTGAAGCCTCGCATGACAAGTTTCATAAAACAAATAAATCTAGAAGCTACTAATCACCAAAAAATTTGGATGACAAAATGCCGAAATCCTAAAATGAGTAGTTTTGCCTACCGAAACCTATTGCCAATGTCATGACCCTTGTCACAACCCCTTGATGGATGAATGCATTGATAGATGAAAGAATTTATGATGATTATGTCAGGACTTTCATGTTATGGCCTTTGATGGATCAATGCATTGATGGATAAACTAATTTATGATGAAATATGCTCTAGTGGACAAGCAAAGATTGTTTAGAGATAGATATCTCCAAATGGTGGATTTGTGCATTGGAGTTAGACAACTCCGGTTGGATGATAAGTTCACTAGAGTGCTTGGAGATAGATATCTTGAAACGATGGTTTTATGTAGTGGAGTTAGACAAATCTACTTGGATGATTATTGCACTAGAGTTAGACAAGTCCAAGTAGAAGATCAAGATTTGGACAAGAAATGATTTGGATAAGATGTGATTTAGATGAGATATGATTTAGAGAAGCGCAACTAAGACTTTTACTTTAGTGGATGGTTCTAGATAAAACCAAGGATAGAGAGCTAAAGATAAAAAAAAGAAATCTTAGTCTATCTTGAAGATTAATAGTCTTTATTGATAGTCTCTCATATATAAGATAGAGCTCGGGAGGTGAGGAGACTCTTTCGGGAGATGGATCTCTCTCTAAGGTTAGGTGGTTTGAACTCTTTGTAAAAGCATTTTGTTAATGAATATATTTTATGTTTTTAATTGGAGTCCATTGTGGGAGGTCTATAATAGCCAATGAAAAAAGAAAGTATTTCGGGACTTAGGTGTCAAATCAAACCTATCTTATCTAGTACATTATCTTGGAGAATCTATTTGTCAATTCTCATTTTTTTCAAAGATTGAGAAGTTCGTGAGAAGCCATTTGCAAGTAGAATTAAGACATTCTAACAAGATATAAATTTTCAATGATTTTTCAAAGTTTGTTGGAACTAAAGTGGTAAAGCATAGGTAAGATAGACACACCCATTCTCATCCTTTTAAGAACTCCTCCTTCATGTACCAATGGTGTACATTTTCTTTCTAAAATGTATTGCATTGGTACATGATGACATAATTGGATGTAGGGGTGGGAATTGGTGTGTCTACCTTAGACCTATGCAAAACCATACCTAACATGTTTCCTCCCCAAATGCATTGTCAAGATGCTAAGGGATTGCTAAGATTGTGGTAATGGGAGGGTCTAATAGAAGTTGGAATTGGATGATTGATGGCATTGAATTGTTCTACCTTTTTGCCTATGATAATGAATTATACAAATTATCTTAGTAACCTATGACTTTTTGTCATCCTATAGCTTGTTGGTGTAAGAGCAATCATATTCTACCAAGCCAACAACATAATGATGGGGCAACTCCAAAATGCATGTCTAAATGCTTGAAAGATCTTTTGCTAATGTAAAATCTTTTCCTCTCCTTTTTATAATGAGGAAAAGTCACATAGAAATATGAAAAAATCTTTGCTACTTTATTTGTTGTTCTTCTTTGCAAGGTTGCTTTTGAGGCATGCAAACTAGCAAGTGGCCTAGTTGGCCACTACTCTACCAAGAACCTTTCTCTTGCTAACTTTACATTGCATTCTTTGTTGTTGCATTAGCGATGCTCTCAAGATTTGGGTTGCCCTAAGCAATGGAGATGCTCTAAAATTGCCAAACAAGCCCTTAATACAATATTAACCCTCAAACACCACTAAAGAGGGCTGTAGGATGGAAAAAAACAGTTTTTCATCCTATTTCTTCTAGGAAGTTGCTTGAATGTATTTTTAGTGGATAGCATATTGGTATTATTGATTGTTTGAAGATGTTTAATCCATGGCTCATTAGTATAGTATATTTTGGCTACTTGCTATTTACTCTTGATGTGAATTCTAGGCATAAAAATGATATTCTTAAAATTTGAGACCAACTCATGAATTCTTTTTTATCAAGTTTCATTTCTATTCCAATAGGAAGAATTGAAAAATTCTTAATATTTAATGTTTTATGGCAGTATGGTTTATTGATTTACATATGTAAAAATGATGTGATACCTTCAGTTTTTTACAATGGTGTTCTATGCCCCATGGGAGAAAATTTCAGATTTTGAATATTTTCTAATTAGTGTGAATTTTCCTTACTTTTTACTTCAGAATACACATTCATCTCGCATTTTCACAAAAAATTTGAATTTCCAGACCAGTATGCAATTTCATCTCAGAAAAGTGAATGTGAAAAATTTCAGTCATACATGGTTGCAAAATGGTAGCCAATAAGTTGAAGAATTGTAAATCCATGGTTATGGACTCATCATTCTAAGGGTTAACTCTCAGACACCGCAGAGGCCAAAAAGATTACTGAATCAATGAAGAATGCACCTCATGATACGAAGATCAAATCATATTTGCCAAAGCACCATTTGTAGACCGTTGGTTGCAAGACCTAGTTCACCGAGCGTTTCACTCAGATTCTTTTTCTTAAGGGGCATTATAACAGAGGTGTTTCAGAATGTTGGGAGTGTAAGAGCGAGCAAGATGGACATAAAACGAAAACAGCATCAAGCAGGGCCAATGTACAAGCCGATACATTCATGAGGATCCACACCTCAACTGTTGGATGTATGTGCAATGCTCGGGCTTTCAATAAAGCCGGAATACCTCGAGAATAATTTGAGATTCCTGGGTGGAATGACCTTACAATCATGGGGGTAAGAGCAGATTTACACGGACGGAGGGGATATGGGCTCCCTCCTTAAAAAATTGCTACTTGAGGAGGGCAACCTGTTTCAGAATCTTGCACACAAAACGGATGTGCAGGATCGGTGAATTCTAACGACGGTAACTCTCACACTCATCACTAGCTAGTTTCATAGTGAATTATAGCTGGCGAGTGAGGTTTGCAATTCGTGCATAAACCGCGTGACATCAGCGGCAGGTAAATGAATCCATGACGACTCAAACGCATCATGACTGAAATTAGATCCAATCTTCTCAGCAATGGCTCTGAAGACCAAACCGAACCTGTTGCCGTTAGCGGCACCAAGACGTGGGCGGTGGGAAACGCCTACAACGAGGGCCTCATTTTGTGGCCCTGGAATGGTTCCGTAGCATATCATGGGCTTCACTGCCCGGCCTTGCTCCTTTAGAGAATCCATAACGAAGTAGCAGAGCTTGGTAAGGGACAGCGGGTGTGCCAGCTGCTCAGCATCCACTGACTTGGGTAGTTCGAAATACCTGCGACCAAAATTACACATCGAAATCAATCAGAAGTCAAAATGGTGACACTTAACGTGCCAGGCAGTGTTCCTACATGTAGAAAGATGAAGAGAAGAGAAAGGCTACGTTCAGATGATAAGCACAGAAAGATTAGCTCACCTGAAAGCTTTGCACATCTTGATTTCGCCTTTCTTTACAATTGCACCACTACCAATACTAATACACGCTCGCTGCACCTTAATTGCAAGCTGCATTCCATGTCGCAGATGATCATACTTGTCCGGAGAGAGAGATTCAAGGGCAGCACAGAAGTTGTCTGTCCAATCTTTCTTCACATCCGCAGTTGAGGCTTCCAACAGAGCTGTGACGCCATAGACAACATCCGCCGCTGACACTTGGTCGCTATACCCATGAAATCTGTACAGATTTCGGAAGTAAAGATCACCTAGGCCAGCCTCCTTCCCCACATTCTCTAGCATTTGTTTCAACCCTTTCCTAGTATCATTCTTCATGTACTGGTACTGCTGCTGACACTCTGCAAGAGAAATTCCCATCTTGGCAATCAGAAGCTTCAGTGTTTTCAAGCCACTGTCACCCCAGGTTTTCAACTTCGGTGCTACGTAAAAGGAGCACAGCATGGCTTCATACAAACTCCATTCCCTAAGGAGCATCAGGCGAGGCTCTTCGTCGAAGATTATCCTAGAAACATCCGGTGCGCGTACTCGCGTCCCGTCCTTCAATGTCACACTGGTGTTACCCTCCAAATTGCCTGCCAACGCTACAAATCCTTCAAGCTCGGATTGGGTCGAGTCGTATCGCTCTTTGCTCAACCGCTCGTGTACAAACTGATCTGTCAGTGCTACACCCGCAAGCCAGAGAAGCTCGTTTGTGTTCTTGTGTAGAGTGTGGGCGATGTCGAACATGAGACAACCCGATGGCCGGCCATGAAAGCAGCCCATCCGGTAATACTCCGCCTTCAGAAGCTCCTCTTCGCGATTGGGCCCGTCATCCCCATCGCCTTTCTTCCGCCTCTTCCGTCTCCTTTCCTCGTCATCGGAATCCGAATCGGAATCGGAATCCGACTCTTCAAAAAGACCGGGATTGGAATCATAAGTGGAAGCAAAACTTGACAACCTATTCAGCATGAACCCGTACGGCATGTCCGCTTGCGCTTCATCGTCCTGTGTGAACAACACCGTAACCTGGGGATTCAAGTCACTCAAGTTGTGCAAATGAATGGGTCGATGGCTATCTACAACAAATACATGCACTTTGGAACCCAGTTGCAGTAGCTGGTGCAAATTGCGTGAGGCGCCCCAGTTGATGAGGAGAATCACGACGGTGTCATCCTCCGATCGCAGCGATCGACCAGCGAGGTTCTGAATGCTTTGGAAACCAGCCACAGGGTACACAGAGTACCGGACTGAATCTTGGACCAAGAGGTGAGTGACGATTTTCAGAGCGCAGAGGGAATCCACGTCCGCGGCGGACGGAAATACCAGCAGAGGGGATCCCACGGATGTCGCTACGGCCTTCCGAAGCTTGTCATAGAAAGCTCCAGCATTTGTCTCTCTAACCATGGCTGTCTACTGGGTGGCGGTCACGAGTTTGCTCTGACTCACATTTCTTCGTCTCCTCCCCCACTATCCTCTCACGAACCCTCAATCCCAATTCCTACACACTCCTATCTAAATTACTCTACAGTTGAAGCGCGCTCCCGTCCGACGGGGATGCTGCCAATGAAACAATATGCTCACGAACTGGAACACTCGGACAAGCAGCATCGAGGCGCAACTCTCGTGATTCCATATGAGGAAACGGTGATTCGTAATGGCACCGGAACATCCGAATTCCCACACAAGTGATAGGCTCACAATCGTTCAGAAGCATTCGCATTCTCACAAACGGGGAAGCTTCAAACTCGACCAGGTCGGCTATGGCAGTCCAGCAGCAGTGTCCCCGAGCTCGGAATTACGCTTCCACAACAACATCACGTCGCCTAGGGAAGCACCACATGAGCGGATAGCCGAATTCAAGCCCGTTTGCTGCAGCCGCTTCAATCACGTCGAGCGCACCAAAACCTTCCGAAGCGGGAATCAGAAGCGGATGGGAAAGTAACAGAAACAGTAATCGCAGGTGCTTCACCACGAATTTGTGGCGCTGAAATAGCCAGCAACGGTCGAAGATAAGGAAATGAAGGACACACTCTCTGCAAGCAAGACCTGAGAGAAAAGAGAGCACCTCCAAATCTCCCGCCACTGGAAGCTCGCTTCGAAAACAAGCGCAAAACCGCAGAGCTGTGTGTCTGAGACCGAATTCTAGTCCGTTTGCTGTGGCCACTTCACTCACCTCGAGTGGACTAAAACTAGATTCGAAAGCGGATGCGAGAGTTGTAGCAACAATCACCCGGGGTCTTCTTCCGCTAATCTGTGGCGCTGAATCGCCAACAGCGGAGACAAGGAACTGAAGGACACAAAGTGTGCAGGCCGCAAGGTGAACTGAGGTACCACATTTACAAATCTCCCGCCACTGGGAGTTCGGTTCAAAAACAAGCGCAAAACGCAATGCGGAGTGTCAGAGACAGAGACTCACTGAAGAACGGCACTGAATGGTGTGGGAGACCCGGCCAGATGGATGGATGAAGAAGATGAAAATGGATGAAGACGACTGTCCACATGGGCGGGAGGGCACATTTTCAAAAACCGTTTGAACTGGATGACGGGGCGCACTCCTGTGACCCGCTACCTCAAACTTTGCCCAGTGCTGCCCAGTGCCCACCTCCAGAAAAAATATAAATTCATTGACGCTAATTCAAACCCTAAAACCAGAAATTAACCCTGGTAACCATGGCCATCCCTTTCATTTTAGACAGGGTTGTAGTATCCTAAATAGGAATTTCCATCAACTTGGGATCCTACAACCCCGTCCAAAATGAAATGGAAAGGATGGACACTATTTAAAGTTCAATGTAAATCATACGGTCTACCTTTGAGAGGAGGCACCAAGGATAGTACCCACTACCTAAGCCTACATGGCTTAGATAGTAGAACTATCCCCAACAGACTCTTTATTCACACTAGTAATACAACCAAAATAACTCTTCTTTTTCTTCTTTTAATGTGGAGTTTTTGAATGTCAATTTTTGGGTAGAATAAACATTTGTGGTTGAAATATCAACATTTTCATTAGACTATTTGTTTGCTGAAAATCAAATCTCATCAAAGAATTGAAAGAAACTACTTGTTTGTAGTAAATTTAAAATTTTGTCAAATCACTTTATCAATATCTTTTCTTTTGTCCCTAAAAAGCAAATTTTGAAAACAACATAGAAAGTCCACACACTACTTCTCCTAATCATCCAAACTATTTTGAAAATTTTCCCATACTTTTTAAACCTCCCATTCATCTATTTAAAAATTGAAAAAAATAAAAAACCATATGTGGATTTCAATCAAGTACAAGTACACTCATTTGTACTATCAATGTGGAAGGATCTCTATGGAAATTAGTCTCATCCATAAAAATTCTTTTTTTGGAAATTGGCTAATTCAAAGAAGTATGACTTTGATGAATTAGTGTCACTCCCATAACTAGGACAAATCAGTGTAATCTGAAAGTATTTTGGGGCTAAATTTTGCGGGAACGCACGCGGGGAACGACGGATACGAAAAAGGGGCGGGGAACTTCGGGTTTCCCGCCACTGTCCCCATCCCAGCGCCAGCGCGGCTCCCACCATTTGGTTTGAACGTCACCTTCCCGCCTTCCTCCTTCAGAGCTTCTCATATTGTCGTTGCTTCCGCCGTTCCGAAGTTTTGCCATTCCTTTGTCTCAACTACTTGCCTTCGAACTCCGCTCCTTCAATTGTAGTCTATCATCCTTTCCCTCCTGCTCCCTCGCCTCCCACTTTAGAGAGACCCTTCCCGTCTCTTGCAAGTTGAAGCCGACTTTATATGTTAGCTTCTTTGACAAGCTCCAACGGAACTCTTGTAGCTTCTTGAATTGTATTCGGTGGGTACTTGGAGCGTGTATGCATCGAATCTGTGGTGTAGCGACACCCGCTCGCGGAGCTGTAGATATAATGTGGTGAATTCAGGGCTGGTCTTCATGGGTGTTTGAATTGATCTTGTTTGGGACGCTGAGAGTCCGTTTTTGTTCAACCTCTGAATTGGAATTGGTTGTGCGATCTTGGTTCGTATACATGCGCCTGGTGTGAGCGTTCCTTGATTGAGGTTGAAATGGACACAGAACATTTGACTGCCGTTTGCACCGGTTTAGGCTCTCTGCGGGAAGATTCGAATGGCAGGGATGTTTATGTTAAGCACGACAATTGTCTAGGTATGTGTCACTTCACGCTAAACCGGTGACTTAAATTGTGAGGAGTGTTTTGGAATGTCGTGGGTTGTGTTATGACCGTTGGGAAGGAAAAGTTTCAAGATGCTCTTGGTGTATGTGTTTTTCCAGAACACTTAAGACATCTTCAACGGTTTCTGAGGAGGGATGACCCCGTTGAACGGGAAATCTTTATGCAGCTGGGCAAGTGGAACACGATCCGGCAAGATATACTACCCATTATTATTCAATACCGAGATGACTACGACCTTGTCCTTAATGCTGGTAAGCAGGATACCACTTTGTAGGTGACTGTAAAACGGATCGTTCTCCTTCTCACAATTGAAGGACGTGGTTTTTGATCGTCTTCAACTGCGTTTTTGTCGACTCTGCTTTGAAGACATCCGTTTTTAAATACTTGAGAGATGGATTTGAAGCTTTCAAGGACATATAAAGATTGAGTAACGCTCAAATTATTACTACATTAGGAGCTGGAGGACGTGAATTTTCTGTTTCCCGGCAACTCTGCCATTTCCTGGACTGACATTCTGGCAGGTCCGCGAAAGTTCGAATGTTTTAGGCTGTATCTGGATGAACTGGGGCAGTAGTGCTGGTGTTTTGACGACTATGGAACTGTATGTTTGTGTGCAGTGAAGGTCATGGTGTTTTTGACTATGCCGATTGACCCGTCTTCAACTAGTATATCTCAGCAATTAGAGTATTTGCGCCAATTCAAGGAAGCAGTGCTGGAAGATGATGCAATTGGGGTTATTGTTTCGCATCTCCAAGACCCCCTCGAGCACATGGATAGGTACGAGGTACTTGCAGACAGTCTCGAGATGAGCTGTCTGATTAGGTTTGGTGAATTCATTTATTCATGGAGTGCCTGCAAAACATTTCTATTTGCGTGTTGACAAACATCCCAAGCTAGGATGCAAGGTGTGGAACGGAAACTGATATCTGTTATAATGTGTTCGTTGACCAGTGGAGTACTCACAGACATGGATGGCAAAACGTTCCAATTGGTGCTGACTTTGATGAGGAATCTCTTGGCCGTGGATGACCCATCATCCGCCTTGGTAAGAGCTTCTTTGGTTGACAGCCAACAAGCGTTGTATATCAAGGATGCGCTCATTGAGCGTCTATTCAACGAGAATGTGATGGACCTACTGCTGGCTCTCACGCAGCATGTAGGCGGGGAGCAGCCATTCTTGCGGCAAGACAATCTTCTCGTATTGGAAATTCTGAACTACTTGTTGGCCGGCCAGACGCCGGATGTGATTGCCTCAGCTCGTGAAAAAGTGCACGAGGTAATTGACGTCTTGTCCCTGCTCCTAAACTTTGCCTTCTGTGCGTGCCTTAGAGGCCTCACTCATCAGGTGCTTCTGGAAGCCTAAGTCACATTGCTTGCAGCCTGGGTGCCTGTAAGCCTACAGTACTAAGATTTTCTGGTTCAGAATGACCCATACCACTGATCATATTCTGAAAAATATAATTCAGACGGAGCCATACATTTTATCACCAGGATCAGTGTAGGACATTGCATGTGTTGGTCAAAAAATTTATGAAAGTTGATCAAGACAAAGACGTCATATGACTTACTAGATCCTTAAATTGAAAAGTTAACACGAGGTCCAATTTACACTCTCTGGTCCTGTGGGGGGATAATATTATCAACAGAATCATGCGCAGAGACATTCGGTTGACGTAAACCAAGTGGCATCCGACTCGTTGATAAGCCTGTGGAATTCTCGATGATAAATTTGATGATTTGTATGTTTCAGAAACCTAGCAGTCAGCCATCTGGAGAAGTGCTCGAGGCACTGATGAACAAGGAGCGAGAGGACAGACGTAACCGCAGCTTTGGGGGTTCTCGTCACTCTAACTTCTGCGGCATGTTTGTCCGTGTTGGGAAGGTATTGCTTTAGTCTAGTCTGTATGTGTATTATGCAGTTAAGTTCTTATGAAGTTCTGTCTGCTCTCATTTCGCACTCTCATATTGTTTAGGATACTTTGCACCTTTTCAATTGACATGAGCTTTGATATTATTGGTTTTTCGGCAGGACGGATCCAAGACAATAGTCACAAGAAATCCCTATCAGTCGCCTTTAGATAATTTGTTTCAGAAACCTGAAATCAAAAGAGGGCTTGTGAAGAAAGTTGCGACCGACCTTCCGTTGCATGTTCGATCCAATTCCACTGTATGCAGTTTCCTGAGAGGATTTTCAGACCAGCTTCTGGAGGGAAATTACAATTGTGAGTTATTCCGGTTTTATAGACGAAGGTAGAAGTTCCAAAAAGTCTTGCTGATTCGATTTAAATAATCGCTTAGGGGATGTAGAACTCTTTGATAGCTGTAGTCCAATGTCTCATATGAGAATCTCTGGTAGAATCTATTATACATATTGCGCTTAATTAGTATCTTCACTAATCCCTCATTAGCCTCATGGTAGAAGCATTGACTGTTGGATTTTCCTCTTGCAGTGCTTATGGAGACTATTAAGTCGGATATTCGAAGTGAGAGGAACAATGTGCAGGAGCAAGACATCGTGATGTTTTTTGCTGTAGCCAAATTTTTTACGGCATATCAGCGGTGCCTTCTTATGAAGAAGAAGGTGAGACTAAACTTCCACATCCATTTACGCGCAGGAGTATGTGTATGTCAAGTGATTGGAAGTCTCGAGCGTAGAGTATTTGTACGCAACATGTTTGACAGTTTCATGACTTGCTCTGTGCAGCCCAGCGAAGACTTAGAGGAAAGTGGGGAGAGCCAAAACCCGACTGAAGACAGTGTTGCTGTGTTTCAAGGACGGTGTGGTAGAATTGCATCCACTATGGATGAAGACATGTTCCTTCTCGTCACCATGAAATGGCAGACCTTTGTCGAAGCCGCGAAGTTAAGCAACGAGTGGTTCCCAGCAACATCTTCAGGATCACTTCTCAAGGAAATGGTAAATTTACCACTTTCCTATCGCTTATTCATGAAGTGCCTTTGACCGACTTAAAAAATTTGATAAAATGAGAACCTAAATGCTGAGTTTATCTTCAAGTCACTTAGTCGAATTGAGTACGCTACAGATGAAGTTACTGGATATGATTTATTGGTCCATATGCAATTTTCAAGGAGTTCAAATAGAAGTTGATCAATGATGCCGATTGACAGTATATTCTGGATTGTTGCTGGCAGATTCACATGCTAGACTACATACTCAAGGCATCAGATTCGAACTCTAATGAAGGACAACAAGAAATGAGGGTAGCACGAATTCTGTTGTATAAAGTCTTCTATGACCAGACAGAGAACGGAATCCTCCCTTTCATCTTTCGTCTTATGAAGACTTTTGATATTCATAAACAACCACGCAGGCATGTAAAGCATCACTTCGAACCATAGCAAGTGAATACAATTAAATTATTTTTCTAGATGTGGGATCTTTATTAGTCATTCAGTGATTTGAAAATAAGGAAGAATGCAATTTCCTATGTTGATATTTACACTCTGGGTGCAGTCAACTGACCGGTTTGATAGAGACTACGCACATTGTGCTTCGGCTACTAGACTCCATGACGAAGCAAGATGGAGCACTGAGAGTAAGTCATTACATCCTTTCTTTTCTTTTATGTCCATTTTCAACTCTTGAGTATATCATCATTTGCACAGTGTTACCGACGACTTGTCCTTACTTGTTCTAGTCATTATCTCTCTCCAGGTAAAGAAGAAAGCTCGTAATCCCAAGAAGAAGAATTCCAAGCTTCCGCAGAAGGAAACCAGCCAACCGCCTGAATCAGCTGGGGAGATTGCCGTCCACGACGAGGCTAATACAGCTGCTTCGAGTCAAGTCCTAAGTGGACTAGAAGACTCCAATGTGAACATACCTGTCTTGATCGCTCGGCATTCGGAGCCTGCTGATACTAACCTTATCCCTGATGGCGACATTGAAGTTCCAGACCAGGAAGAACTTGAGAATGACACAGAGAAACTTGATAATAATGAGGTCGAGAACAAAAAGGAAATTGAAGGAGAGGCTAGCGAGGACGACAGTGAAGAGGAGGATGAAGAAGAGGAGATGCAAACTAAGGAAGAGACGCTGGACGTCCACAAGTGCGTAAGGATGTTCGCTGACAATACAGTTTTGCACAACTACTGCTGGCTTCTGAAGAACTATCTGCATAACACACCGGCTATAAACTACTACATTGTACGGATGCTGCAGCGAATCTGCGAGGACCTCAGGATGGAGCCCATGTTGTATCAGGTAATCCTTGGATCTTCAAAGTTGCAGCCCGAAAATTCGCTGTCTCTTTCCCTCAATACAGTTCTGGCGGTTAGGGTTCTCTTTTCTGGAGCTGTGTGCTGTGACTTGTTATATTTGAATAACCGAAGATTTCCGAATGTTGGTCTCCCTCTCATTGGAAAACTACTGCTCTTTTTGCAGCTCTCAATACTACAAACCTGCTACGAGATCCTGTCGAACCGAACCATCAGAAACTCAGACCAACATCAGTTTGTGATAGCATTTCTGACAAAACTTGTTCGCCATCTCTTCGAGAAGCTCAAAACGTCACCCATGTTATTTGTGGACCTTCTTTTCTGGAAATCAAAACAAGACTGTCACGTTATAACAGCGAACTACTTGATTCATGATCTGAAAAAGTTTTCCCGAAGCTGTAAACATATCAGCAAGGAAGTACCAGTTCAGGACCGCGGGTCCTTGTTAGACAGTTCGGGAGACGATGACGATGTCGACATGGGCGACAATGCGCACATTCAGTACCGACGAGACTTGTTGAAGAGTCTGGGAGACGATGACGATGACGACGATGCGAAAATACCCAGTGTTGAGACTCTCTTTAAATCGATGGACAGGTTTGTGATGTCTTGTTTTCTGTGTGCATTTCTTTACTAGACTGAAGAAGTAATGCTACAGTATTGACTAGAGACACAGTTCAGTATTGCTTCGGTACTGACCTGGTAGACACGTCACATGATACATATTATATTAGTACATTATTAATCTAAATAACTCATCTCAAGGTCATTGCGAGAAATGTGTTTTGCACTGTCTAAAACCGTGGGGTAGAGTTTCAAAATAATGAAAAGAATCATTTTGATAGGTGTTCTTTCTTTTTCGCATCTGCGGTTGCCTGCGAAAAGGATTATGATCTCTCTTCTTTTCTGCAGCAATATGGAAAAGGGCAAAGTAAAGCGGCAGAAGGTCGTGAAGAGGAAAGGAGCTTTCACTGACTTTGAGGAAGATTTAATTAAGGACCTATTTGAGAGGTTTGTGTCCTTCCATTCACACTCAAGAGCTATGTTTGATTTGTGGCCTTGGATTCTAAGGAGTTGCTGAGGGCAGCGTAGCTAGTTAGTGACACTTCCCTACTCCAAGTGTTTGAAATGGTCTCTATAAGGCCTAACAATGCTTGAATTGTGATGAATTGCAGGTTTAAAGAGAAGCGCAGTTGTGCGAAACTGATTGCACAAGGACTCGAAGAAGCTGGGGCTGTTCAAGAGTCTGGTGAGCCCTTCACGAGTGCGCAAGTCGGCCGAGCATTGAAACGGTTAAGGGTTCATGATCCATGACTGTTGTATACTTCGAGACTATTGGCAAGTCATCCTTGCAGCCAACTTGCTCATTGGAGTTCAACCAAATGTAAGAAATGATGAGTTTCTTTTGGTAATTGTATATAAGACAAGATCATGTCCAGAACAGTTGAGTATTCTCTATCTTTGTTGTTGTTTTGTGTGACTAATGTGTAGAGACTTGAATGTAGGTTTGAATTGTGTTTGAATACCACAAGATAGAGACAAATCTTAACATTAAGTAGGAATAAGTACCAAGAACCTTCAAAGCATTTAACCAACTTGTCTAAAAAAAGCAATTTAAAGACATTTGTTAGCAAAATTTGAACAAAAGCCCTTCCTTGTTATGTGTTTGTACTTCAAACTCAAGTTGGAAGTATTCATATTGAGTTCCATGCCCTATCTAGTTATGACAGGAAAAAGGAAAGGTTGCAACATCTAAGGAGGGCTTTGAAATAAAATTGACCAATTGCATTTGCAAGAGTTTGCAACTAACGCAATGGGATCTATTTCACTTTGTATTTCAAGCAATTGTCAGTTGGATGAATTCATGAACAACTCAATCTTCTAACCTTCACTCCATATCTTGATTTCTCAAAATTTGCCTTGTTGTGTATACATAGTTGGCAACTTTTGCAAGTGAGTTTGAATGAGGATGTCCACTAGAAATCTATTTGTCAATAAAGAAGGTTGAGAAAAGATAAAAATTAGACTATTGTTTGGGTACAAAATCAATGTGGAATTGGGGGACATGTTTTAAGTTATGAGAATTGTTGAAACTTTGTAATGCTTGTTATCTATGGAACTTTGGTAATTGTGCTAAATCTTCAACCACTCCTAAACCAATTCTATGACTACATATTCAAACTTTGTTTTTGTCCTCAATTTTGACTTCTTGTTTTGTATGTCTCAAAATTATAGTCTTATTACATGATGAGATGATGTAATGTCTATCAATGTAAAAATTCTAAATCACTTTTGTGAAAAATGGTAATTGGCATATTTTTTTATAGCAAAAGATGAAAGTACATTGATAAATGTAACAAAAAAAGTCTAATTAATTTGTAATCTTCTCAAGGTATAAATAGTAATAAAGACTAAACAATTCAATTCATTGGTACAAGAGCTTGAATATTTGAGACTGATTTCAATGATTTTAGATGAAAGTATTTTAATTTGTGTAAAAATGTGGATGAAAATGAAACAACAATTCACTTTTCATGATAGTATGAACATGGTGTATACTATATTATATTGATTTTATCTAAAATATCATAAATTTTCATATTAGTGCACCTCAAAAATTTGCATAATTATAATTATAGTATGAGTTAGTTTTTTTAGTGGAAGGCATTGAAATTAAATTAAATAAGGCATTCTCAAGCAATAATTTGACTTTTTACTCTACAAACCCCCTTTATTGTATATGATGATATAAAGTAAAAAATAATTTTAAGAAATTTGAGTTCTAATATGAAGAGCTAGGAATTACAATCATCTATTACATATGAATTTAAATTGACCAAACATTATTTCTATATGAATCAAACAAAACATATGAATATTTTAAAAGACACTATTGATGTCATGCCCCTATCTCCTTGGGGTGCCCAAAGTGCCTTAGTGAGGAAGGGTGACCTTGGGGGTGACTTTCTAAGCCTTGCAATAGTCTAAGAAGGGAGAAATGAGAGACTCTTGAGCAAAAAAGGCACAATAGTGCATTGAATTAGAAGAGAGTAGTAGCATATAACACATTCTTGGAAAACTCTTGAGAAGACACTTGTAATTGTTCAAAGAACGCATGATTTAAACTAGTTGGTTAGAAGTTATGGCCTTTCAAAGTTGGTGATATCCCAATGGCACTAAGACACTTAAAGGCTAGGAGTGAAGGGTTTCCAATGAATTCTTCAAGGAAGTATGACATGTAGCATATCATTACAAAGATATGAAAACAAGGAAGTTATAATGTTAAGCATGACAAGATTCTAAGTTATGAGCCTAAAGTTATGGCCAAGAGAAGGACCATGGAGAAGTCGTGACGTTCCTTCCAATGAACCCCAATCTTTGGAGGTCCATAACTTTGTGATACTTTGTCCAAATGAGACAAGTGACAAGTCCGTCGACATCTTGTTGTTGCGCAGATATCCAAAATGGTCTTGCATGCAAGATTTAGAGCTCTAGATACAAAATTACACTGTTTGGAAGTTCAAGAGTTTGAACGGGGTGGTAACTTGACGATTTTGGTTGGAAATGGGTGGTTTTCCCAAACCAAATTGGATTTTGGAAGTTCCTTCAACTCATAAGGGGGAGGTCTACCAAATACCACAAAGGGTACTATAGGAGGGGTTGGTCTCCCTCTTCACTCCCTCTTAGATCCTTGGTAAGTCCTAGTGATTTAAGATTGTTGAAGTTGGTAATGCAACCTCACCACCAGATCCAAGGCACCATGGGACACTTGTATATGTGTCCCGACTAGCTATGGTCTAAAAGTAACAAATATACAATGGGCTTAGTATGGAATGGAGTGACATTCAAGGGTAGTTAACATCATGGTGAATAGTGCTACCATGAATCCTAGCACAATAAGATGGAAGTTCCACCTAATGTCACCAAGTGACATGCCAAGTGTCATGTCTGCTAGTAGTCCCAAGGATTGGGATTTAGCAATATGAGTTAGAAATGAGAAGGAATATTGTGAGTGCATGGCATTTGCAATGTTAGTCAATTGTGACTCAAGTGATTTTAGAATTGAAGTTTCATGAGGCCATTAAATAGTGAAGGGCCTCTAGAAGCTAATTGGGGTTGTAAGGTGTTATTAGGGCTGTGACAATTGAGTTGGCAAACTTAAGGCACAATCATCAATTACAACCTAGGTAATGCAAGGAACTGAAGGACTTCATCAACTACAACCTAGGTAATGAAAGTTTTAGCAATCACCTACAAACGTGCCATATGCCATTACTACAACCTAAATAAAAATAAAAATAAGTTTTCAAATTTTTAATTCATAAAAACTTTGGAATTCAACATTTTTTCTACCAATTGTCCAAATACTATGAAATAAATCCCATGCATCCTTCCTCGTAGAGAGCTTTCCAACAATAACTTTAAAATGATCAAGGGATGCATGGTCTAGGAAATCTTAACATAACAAATAAAACAAATTTACCTTAAAAAACTAAAGCTAATTTGAGGTGCTCCCTCTATCTCAAAATAAATCCTTGATTTTCTAAATTTGTTTCTCTCAAATTAAGTTCTATATTTTAATTGTTCACGGAAATGAATCATTGGGTGGACGCATTTGATGGTGTCAACTAGGCAATGTAGAGTGACTAACAATTCGAAGTTGAATCACTGTTTGGACTTGATTAAACTTGAATCCTAGGAGTTGATTGAATTTGAATAGCAAACTCTAACATTACGAGAGAATTGAATCCATTAATGGGCTTTGAATTTTCTTACTAATTTTTGTACTACTTGAAGTGAGTATGAAGTTGTCTACATCCTCGTTAGTAACACCACGTAGGATCAGTAGAAGTTGATAGTAGTCACTTGAAGTATAGAAATTGGTGTGAGGTGTGCACTAGCCATCCTCCAAGACTAAGCCAAGAAATCATGGAGATAGATTAGGGAATGGAGGTGAGATTGTAGAGATGGATTGGATAATCATGACAAATACTTGAGCCCATCAAGCAAATCTTGGCCCAATTCATGAGTTGAGAAGACTCATCCTACCCAAATTTTTGCATTATGAAGTGGCCCTTTTTTGGGTTCATATATTTCTTAATGTCGTAGTTTAAACTCAAGAACTTATCAAAGAATGTTGATAGAAGCTCATCAAAAGTTAAATCGAAAGCTCTGATTGCAGTTTAAATAGAAGAGCTTATGAGATTATGTTGATAAAATATTGACAAAATACTCATCCAAGTTGAATTACAAGCTACAATCACAATTGAATCACATGAGCTAATCAAAGAAAGTTCACATGAGCTTATTGAAGTTGATTGAAATGAATTGATCAAAGTTGCATCATGGGAGCTAATTATAGTTGAATCACAAGAGGTGAATGAAGTTGAATGCATAGGAGCTAATCAAAGTTCTTTACACTAGAATTGGTAGTAGAATGATTGAAATTCATTGCTCTAAAACTATTAGAAAAACAAGAGAAAATTGACAATTTTGAAGCCTATTTTCAACATGGTTCGTTTGACTTTTGACTTCAAAACTTTCATGCCTATTGGAGTTGATTAGAAGCTACAATAACAAGCATTTCCATCCAAATAGGAGCACCTTATGTGTTAATCTAGCCTTTTCTAAGAAACCTTAGATTTATTTTGAGACAAAGGAAGTATAGACTAATGTGCCTTGTGCCATTGCCACAATATGAGAAAATAAAAGTAAAAGTAATTTTCTAATTTTCTAATTTATAAGAACTTCAAAATTCAATATCTTTTTTTCAATGAGTTGGAATGCCAAAAAACAAAGTTCATGCACCCCTAGTGTATTGAGTAGAAAGCTTTATGCACAAAGGGGTGCAAGGGCTTTGTTTCATGGAGTTTGGACAAGAAATATGAAAGTCTTATGGTTTTTCCAAAATAAAATAAAATCTAATTCACTTTTTTAATTAAAAATATTAAAAAATCCATAACTTTCACACCATAGGTTCAAATGCCACGAAACAAAGTCCATGCACCCCTCCTCATAGAGAACTTTTCAACAATACCAAGAATGTAGCTAAGGGAGTCATAATTTTTTAGATTTCACCATATCAAACAAACAAATTAACAAAACAAAACAAACAATCTAATGTAAGGTATAGACAAGTGTGCCTTGTATCATTGCCATTGTTAAAATATAAGATAATTTCATTCAATTTTCTAATTTTCTAATTCATAAAAACTTTGAAATTCAATAAATTTTACATCATAGGTCCAAATTCTCAAAACAAATTTTGTGCATCCCTCCTTGCTTAGAGTTGTCCATTTGTACTAAAAACAAAGCTAGAAGGACTAATAGTTTGTAAGATCTTAGCATATCAAACAAATAAAAATCAAAACAAATTAATGTGAGGTATTGATAGTATACCCTATTGATCTATTGCCATAAAATAAAAGTAAAAATAATTTTCAAATTTTTGAATTCACAAAAGCTTTGAAGTTCCATAACTTTCATACTGTAGGTCCAAACACCACAAAACAAAGCCTATACCCCCCTCTTTGCTTAAAGTTTTCCATTTGAGCCAATTAAGAATGTGGCCAGAGGACTCACGGTTTGTTGGATCTCAACCTATCAAACAAAACAAACAAAATAAAATAAACAAAACAAACTAATTTAATGGATGCATTGCAATTCACATTCTTTTATTTTTTTAATTTAATCAAACATATACATTACATGATTAATTATAGAAATTAGATAATAAAATTAGAATTTCTAATAAAATTTCTAATTATCAACTTAAAAATAGAAATATAGAAAAAAATAATATTCTATATAAGGTTGCAGTACAAGTATATACAATCTAATTTCATTTTGTACATATATACATTCTTTTGTTGTGGATTGGTTATAGATTTAATTTATTGCTATGGCTTTCATTAAGTTTTTAAGTCTTCTTTCATTTGCTCTATTGTTCATTATACATCAAACTTCAATGCAACCAATTTTTGCAAGGAATCTTCTTCAAATATCAACTACAAATGTTGATACTTCTAGTTATACCTATAAATTTGGTAGCAATGGTGCCCACAATAGTGTCAATGGTACCTTTAGCGGAAGTGCCTCTAACAACAACGATAATGGTAGAGATGGCAACAATGGAGGATCTCGGAATAGTAGGGAGGGTAGAAACAACAATAGGAATGGTAGGAACAATGTCAATGGCCAAGGGTCAAGAGGCATAGATGGTCGCAATAGAGGTAGACCGAATATGACTATTGATGCTAATAATTTTGATAACTATGGTAGCAACAACAATGGTAATGGTAGACGCAATAATAATAATGGTGGCAACAATGGGAGATCCAACAATGGTGGCAATGGTGGGAACAATGGCAACAACCAAGGATTAGGCAATGGTAGAGGAGGCCATAATGGAGGCAAACCCACTCTAATTGTTGATGTTGATAATTTTGATAACTACGGTAGCAATAATAATATCAATAGTGGCAACAATCATGGAGTATACCACCATGGCAGCAGTAACAGAGGATTCAACAACGGAGACAACAATGACAATGGCCAAGGGTCAAGCAATAGTGAAGGCAATGGTAGACGAAGAGGAGGTCAAAACTAAATCATACACATTAATTCAAGACTCTTACAATAGTTAAAATCAATTTTTTCAGTTTTTTATAGCTACACAAGTTGGATGTTTTTTTGGCAAAATAACAAACTATTGAATTTGTCTAATAACAAAAAATTTAATTATATATTTTTATATATTTTGTAACTTCAATTCTTTATGAAGATATTTGTTGAGGAATGAGCTTGAAGATATAAACAATTTGACAATGTATATAAAAGCTGATTGAAGCAACTCAACTAGTAGTTGGATGCACAAAAACATCTTAAACATTAAGGTTCATTTGAATTGTGATGTAAAAGCAATATATATTTTTCTATAGCAATTGAATCTTGATGCTCAAAGTCTCTATAAGTGAAAATCTCAAAAATCTCATTTCAACTTCAACAAATTGATTACATTCAAGTATGAAATAGTTTCTCAATCTAATTTTGCTAAGTTTATGCATACTCTTCATACTCATAAACTTCTATTGAAAGTTTTGTAGCGCAATCTTGTTTGCTCTTCACCACTCATCAACCAATTTCAAGCCATGATCTCATGTCAAAAGTTCACTGAGGCCTTGATAGCATCCAATATCTACCCAAACAAAAAAGAAAACAAATATAATCATTAGATTACTATAGTGACCTCTTTGATCATCACTAAAACCATTTTGACCATGAAAAACTCACAATAGAAAAAGGATCTATAAATTTTATTTTTTTAAAACATCAAAAATTAACTGGAAGAATTTTAGAATTGAACTTACTTTTGCTTTTTAAGGAAGAACTTTAGAGAACTATAGTAGTTTTACCAATTGATGGTTTAAGTGTTAATGATCAAAAAGACATATATAACATAAAATATAAAAGCTATTTGATGATTCAACAAGTCCAAGGTTGTAGAGCTTGTACCTTGTTCTTTGAGGGCATGTAGAAAGGTTCATACACCAAAGGAAATGGGGTGTCAAGGCCACAAACTCGTGAAACTGGTGCCTCCAACTGAAACCCAAGTGCCACATAAAGATTCAAAAATTGCCAAACATTCAAAATGTTTGCAAAAAATGAAATATTTTATAACAATACATCAACTGAATAGCAACAATAGTTGATTAAGAACTCATGAACTAAATCAAATGATTCATCTCAAGAACTCACTAACCAAATTAGATGATTAGTCTCAATGATCGATGCACAAAATAAAGAAACAAAAAACACTGACCTTTAAACTAAACTAACTCCTCAATCATCAATCAAATCACATACATCATAAATTGTATTTTGTGATCTCTTTGTTTTCAAACATCATCTGTGATATAAATAATATGTATGCCTTCCTAACATTTCATTTAAATCTATTTTAGAACCCAAAATTATAAATCATTAATGTTTGTAAGAAAGATTAAAGGGTTAAGAAAAAGCAAGTTCTAAGATATAGAATTGACAAGAAAGAAAGTAGAATTTGTACTCGCAAGAAGCAACTCTCGGTGATGGAGGCTGCAATTTCTGCCCCAAATCCTCCTGTAAGTGGTGCCTCATGACTCACCTGCCCCCAATTCCCACCCACTTAGAAAGAAGAAGAAAGTTTGGAAACCTTAAGTTCACAACCATGAAGACAAATCTAAAAGAATCCAAAGTGCACTTGAGGCATAAAATCTCCACTCTAACCTTACATGAGGCAATGCATCACCATCCATCAACAACACTACAAGACTATAAAGTTCCAAATGGGTTTCCATCTAAAAGATGTTCCTCATAGAAACACCAAAATCTTCATCTTCTGACATTGATTGCCAATGGAAATCAACACTAAATACAACAAGTCAACATTGGCACAAAAATCCAACAAAAGACAATAGAGGCCTACAAGGAGCCAATGCTATTAAGATAGAATGTTAAAATGCTACCAATAGTGGTCAAGCTGTATAATGATTTTCAATTTTGTGAGATATTAGTAGTTGTCAATGTTAATACCAAAGCTCTCCATCTTCTAACATGATTGATGAAAAATCAACACCAATTCCTACACAACATTGACAGAGAGAATCTAGGAGAAGAAATAGAAGAAACAAGGCCAGTAGAAGCATTGTGGTGCCAACACTAATAGCATGACATGTTTGGTGCTGAACAGAACAACAGTAAACTAGTCCAACTTTTACAACAATTGTTGAAGTGTCAAAGGGACCAATGATCTGAGAATCAAACACTCCAACTGACCAAAAGTTTGGTTCCTATTCAGTGGACACATGGGGATGTCTTTACCAAGAGCCTGCCTGTTTTGTTGACGGAAGCTTCAATGACGGCCTTGTCCCAAGGAATGAGCGTTCGCAGGTCGATGAGCTCACAGGAAATGCCGGCCTCTTTGGCAGCCTCCTCACACGCTTCTTCCATGATCGCCAATTGCGCCCCCCACCCTACCAGCGTGATGTCGCTTCCCTTCCTAATCACCTGCGTGTTTGGATCACCCCAATTAGAAACCCTAACTTTCTGCACTTCACTTGAATGAAATGGATAGTAATTGGATTGAAAAGTTCAGACTCCTGCAAATAATGCTTTCAACAAATAGGGGTAGAACCCAATTCATTGAGCATTGGAGATGAAAAATTTAAGAAACTAGGGATAAATTCTAGTTCAGAATTTAATGAGTTCACTAAAATCCAATGATAATGTAACAACTCCTAATTGTGTCATTACCTCAGCACTGGAGAGAGGAAGAGTATAATCGTCCACAGGAACGTCCTCCACCGCCAATCGATACAGCCACTATCTTCCCAAACACAACCATCCCACCATCCAAGAGCTTAGAAGATCGAAACAACCACCTTACCAAAACCAACAAACCAATATCAACCAATCCAACAAAAACAATAACAGAACTTTAGTTCTAGTAAGTTCCGCAAACCCTAAATTATGTTGAACTTGGCACCTTGGGCTCGAAGAAGACGACGGGGTTGGGATCTCGAATCGATGCTAGTAGCAAACCTTTCGCTTGCGCTGGACTCCTCGGAATCACCACCTGCCAAATTCCTCCAAACAACCACTTCATCAACACAGCAATCGAGCTCCGACGTAGGCATTCACATGCGAACAAAGGCAAGCAAGATACAAACTGCAACAAAATCAAGTGAGCAAGAGTCATTCACCAAGCATTCAAAAGCAAAACAAGATACAAAGTGCAACCAAAACAATTGAGCAAGATGCTTAAAACAAGCATACAAAGGAAAATGATAGGATGCAACAACGGACCTTGATTCCAGGGACATGGCAGAAGAAAGCTTCAGGAGACTGCGAGTGGTAGTGCCCTCCATGTCCCACTGCTCCGTAAGGTGCCCGCACCGTCAGCCCTGTAATTGGGATACAACTGTCCTTATAAATCTTTGCCACTCATCGTTTTAGGGTTACAGAAAATTGTCGACGAGGAAGGAGAGCAGATTTTATTTACCTCCGCAATTGAAGAGATTTCCGCTCCGGTACCGATACTTCGCAGCTTCGTTTACAATCTACATAGCCAATTCGTTATCATAACATCAGGTAAGACATCCACGAATATAGAACGGCACTTTCAGTTGCATCTTATTTACGATTAGGACGGAGAGTCCCAAATTGGGCTTCATTATCAACACATGCAATGTTCTTCACTGTTCTAGTGTTATACAATTTGGCTCCATCTGATTTATGGAGTTTTCACAACATGATCAATCAAACAAATCATGAAATTTCGGTCGACAAAGGCTGTCCGCACCTGATCCAGTGCAGGAAAGATGTAGTCAGCGAATTGGATTTCCGCTATGGCGCGGTTGCCCATAGACGCCAATCCGATTCCAAACCCTAGAATCGCCTGCACACACAGTTGGAAACGAATAAATCTAATTCATCAGTCCCGCAGTTGCTTCGTTCTCCGTGGCTATGGCGAAGAGGGAGCTTCATCTAAGCCTGGACCGTACCAACCAGTTCGCAATTGCAAATGAAAAATGATCAGCAGGAAGTCTGATTCGTAAGCTTCGTTTTCCGTGGCTATGGCGAGGAGAAGGACAGCTTCCTTTGAGCCTTACCTGTTCACAGAGGGGAGTGTTGAAGACACGGTGCTTTCCGAATCGGTCACGTAACCCTGTGGTACATCGAAACACCCCGCCGAATCCCACGTCTTCGCCGAACACGTACGATCTGCAATGAAATACAACCAAGCAAGCGTCACTAATGTTTTGGCTTCGACCGCCCTCGCAGAAAAAGATCCATTCGAAATCTGATTCTTTGGCTATGGCGAAGAGGAGCTTACTTTGGATCGGATTCCAGCACGGTGAGAAGCGCCTGATTGACGGCCGAAAACAAGTTGAGTTTATTGGTGGCTCGCTTCTCCTCCCTCTCGTCTGCCAGCAGATCGTTCTCCGTCATAAACGTCCGCGAGGTTAGCAAACGCCACCGCGTCGACGAGGAGAGCCTCGAAGCTAACAAGGAAGGAAACCTTCGCCCACCCATACTTCTATTCGTGCGTATTGCAAGCTCGATTACAACTGTGAGCGACAATCTAGAAAGCAAGGAACCATCACACAATTCAATTTAAGTACTGCTCGATTGTGCTCTACGCGAATTGAACCTCGACGCTTGAATTCCACTGTTAAAGGAGAATTCTTCGCAATTCAAACGATGGAAAATCAAAACCGAAGCTAGAGGAGAACTCACATGCAGGCTAATTGTAGGAGAAGAAAGGATCTGCGACCACTAAAGAATGCAAATCGAACCACGCATAGAACTTTAGGGCTCTAACGCTTCGTGCAAGTCGCGATATGTTCTACGCTGGGGATCTAGAATTCTCCAATTGCACTAGCGACCCACCAACAACTGAATAATAACTAGGAACAGAACAATCACTACTGAAGAATTACTCTGTTATTCATGCTCGATCAATTGTGTACAACTCGGATTGAACCTCGAAGGTTCGATGCACCCAAAGGTTATGGAGTCTAAATCGGTGAATCCTCGCCTATTCAAGCGATGGAAACTCAAAGCCCAAGCTAGAGAACAATTGAAACGCTAATTCTAACCGAAACAAGCAGCTGCGACCACGAAATACTCCAAGTCGAACCACACGGCGTCGTCCTAATCGCGATACTTTCTACGATCGACACCCTTCCAAATTCCAAGCGACATAGAAACGATGTCCATTACCCAACACCAATCGCGATTGATTTCGCGACCTTTCTCTAGTCGCAATTCCAAAACTGCAGCATGCGAGCGGAAAGGCATGGGCTATGGGCGTGCATGCGGAGAATTAGGGAACGAAGCCAGAGTCCGGGGGTTCATCGCAGGGGATAAATACTCAACGCCCAAGCTACAACACAATTCAACCGCCAATTGCGAACGAAACAAGAAGCTGCGACAACGAAACCCCCCAAATCAAGCTACACGCTCCAATTTTTCGTCCAAATTTTGATATTGTCTCGAACCTCACGCCCGTCCAAATGCACAATGACCCACAATCGACCCACAATCGACGTCCACTACCCAACACGAGTCAGCGATTGAATTTGCGAGCTTTTACTGGTGACAGCTTCAAAAGTGCAGCCTGCGAAGCGGAAGGCGTGGGCTATGGGCTTGTGTGAAGAGAATTTGGGAGTAAAGGGTGCGGCAATTGATGTCAGCGGATGAGGATTGCAGCTGGAGTGTAGAATCAGGGAAGTTCATGTGGGATGCGGATTGATTTGCGTATTTGCGAGAGTAACTTAGTAGTGATGGTGAGAATCGCGGCAGTGGAGGACCTCGTGACGAGTTGCTGCTGTGGTGGGCGCCACTGGACGTGGGTCCATGTGACGGGGCGGCCACGAGAAAGTAAGGCCGGCCTCGCCAGAAGATGAACTGAAACTGAACTGAGTTTATCTAAACAGGTCAGCAGTCCGTTGTTGACACGTGGCATGCACCCGCTTATCAAAGACAATTGGTGTGGGCTAAGGTAACTACCCCTAAAATTGTCCGAATAAGGAATTCAGCATGGTTCCCATTATTACATGCTGCAAAACGTGTTTTTTGTGAGATGAATGACAAGGAATTTTCTTGTATAGAATAGAAGTATAAGTATTCATCTTCGGAATTAGGGGTGGAAAGAGAAGATCTTCAACAATATTGTAGTTTGACTCCCAATGAGTATTTTTGGATTTTTTAAAGTAGATGATATCACATGGTTTCAAAAGGGATCGGCTTTCCATGTTTGTCAATTTGTCCTTTAAGGGTTAAAAAACTTTTCGTGGGGTCTTGTTGATAATTGAACAAGGATTTATGAAGTCTCATAGAGTGCATTTTTTGGACACCGTATGAATGAACTATGAATACTCAAAGTGCTGAAAATAGGTATTTTTAAAATCGACTATAGATTCTCATGAATAGTGGGAGTACATTTTAGACAATAATTTATAGTGGTCAATTTTAGAAAGAGGTTGAAATTAGGTGTAGCATTATTAGGTGTACATTATTTACAAACTAAATGCCCACTTTGGTTTCTAAGGGCAAACGTCCATGCGGTTGGAAATCAAGGGAGATCCCATGTGCCAAAGCAGAATCCTATAGTGATTTACTTTGAGAATTCATACAAAATGATTAGCACATAGACCATATTCAAGGTTGTAGTGGTAATAAGAGGAGTGGCACATAGATCTCAAAAGGGAATATTAAATGTAACTAGGGTAGTCATTGCACTATTGCTTCAGTTAGTACTAGAAGAATAGTAGTTGTGCCCATGCACCAAAGCAAGAAATTTTGCTTTCAATGTACCAAATCTACCAATACCAATACCAAATTTTTTAAAATAAAAATTTGTAAGCAAAAGTGGTTGATCTCTCTACATCTAGACCTCTATCTAGCAAAGGTTGTCTTCTATCCTCACAAAAGATGATTCAAGAATCATAATCAATGGTGTTCTTTGGTCAAGGAAATCAACCCATTCTATGGGTGCCACATATTCTTCTTGGCACTTGTAGTTTTAATACTCCAAACTATGAGTTGTGTAACCCTAATTGATGAGTTGCAAACATGGCTTTTATTTCATTTTTTATGAAGTGCCAAAGTGGCAATATAAAATACTATAGTGGTGCTCCAAATTTCAGCATTAATCCACACATTGGATAGAAAATATCACATGTCTATAGTTCTCTTTTCATCCAAGATTTTTTTATTTTTAATTCAAAGTTTTCTAGGAAAAAACTTCACAGTCTTTTGCCATTTTCTAGCCAAATTATTTTTTTCTAGTGCAATCTAGCACTAGAAAGCCAAAAAGAAAAGCCCTAGTTGCAAGTGTTTCTAAGGTTTCTTAACCCGTAACAACTTGAACAACCATATACGTTCAATCTGAAATTTCAGGCCCATTTTTGTGTGGGCAGATAAATTCCTGTGACCAGTTTAAAAAGAAATTTGGGCAATTTTGAGGGTTAACTTTGTCAAAATTTCCTTTTTCATTGAGTAAAGTATATATATAATTATTGAGAGGTCTTCAAAGGCATATATGTACTAAAAGTGGAGTGTAAAGCTTGCTAATTTTACTTCATTTCCCGACTTTATGCAAAGCTTGGCAATTTCATTTGATTTGAGATCTAAGAAATTGTACTTAACCATTTGCTTTGAGAAAGGTCCCAATGAAAAGTTTAAAGTCTTTTCATGATTTTCACCATTGAAAATTTCAACATGCAAGTGTTTATTTGAAGCTATTTGCAATTTCTACTTAAAAATAAAAATTGCATTTCAACAATTGCAAGGTGGATTGTATAATGAGTTTGATGTTTTTTCATGTGAAATTAAGTTTTTTGGAAGTGCATTTTAGTGTGCTAACACTCTTTGAAGTTGTTCATGTTACCTCCAATCCCAAAAAACATTTATATACAAATTTTTGAAACATTGTGGACAAAGACAACATACTAAAAATAGAAAATATACATTTCCCTTGGTATAATATCACAACTCCTAAGAAATTTCACACTCAAAATTGGTGTGCATATTAATAAACAAGCTCTATTAACATCTATATGGTTAGATTTGGAAAAAAACACAATTTGCTTAATTGAGGATAACTACAAGCCAATGCTCTTTTTTCATAGTCAAAACACACTTGGAAAGGCTTAGGCACTTAGGCGTTAACTTACCACTCGCAGTCTTCTGAAGCTTTCTTCTGCCATTTCTCTGGCATTGAGGTCTCCTCTTACTTGGTTTTGTATGCTTGTTGCATGCTTCTTGCTCACTTGCTTTGTTGCAGTTGGTATCTTGCTTGCTCGCATGTGGATGCCTACGTTGGAGCTCGATTGTTGAGTTCATGAAGTGATTGTTTGGAGGAATTCGACAGGTGGTAATTCTAAGGATTCCAGCGCAAGCGAAAGATCTGCTGCTAGCATCGATTCGAGATTCCAAGCCCGTCGTCTTCTTCGAGCCCAAGTTGTCTAGTTCGACATAAATTAGGGTTTGTGAACGAGAACTAGAATTTTGGTATTGTTCTTGATGTTTTATTGTTTTTTTAATTGATATTGCGGTGCTGTTTGGAGTTTCGATCTTATGAGCTCCTGGATGGTGGGATGGTTGTGTTTGGGAAGGTAGTGGCTTTATCGCTTGGTGGTGGGGGACGTTTTCGTGGACGATTATTCCATTCCTCTTTCTAGAGCGGAGGTAATAACACAATTTTACATTCGATTTTAGTGAACTCGTTGAATTCTAAACTTAATATATTACATTCAATTTTAGGGAATTCATTGAATTTTAATCCGTAATCCCTTGCACTTCATTCGCATTATTTTTCTAAGAGTATTGGAGATTTGGGTGGTAAGCTCGAGTGCATTGTCTGTATATGTTTCTTTGTCCCTCATTCTCTGTCTGCAACAAATGTCTTAGCTAGTTTGTTGAATGTTCTTATTGAAAGATTGTGAAGGGGTCGCGTTTCCGATTTTTGATCCCTACACTCGATGAATATAAGATAAATGGCTAATACCACCAGGAGAATTCCTCTATAGTTAATAGGTACCGTAGCTGATACTCTGGGTTTCAGCGAATTCCGTGAAAACGTCATGGTAGGGGTTCCTAAAGTTTCCCGCACTCCAACATGTTCTCTAAATTTGCACGTCTAAATGCGCACAATGGATGAACTGTTTCATAGAAATCCGTCAGAGGGTTTCTAGGTTTCTGATGTTTTGAAGAATAATGTGTTTTCAATTTTTGCTTGTAATTTGGCGCTCAATATTGTTCCATTTCAGATACTTGTTTGTAAGTCAACGTAGACTTTGGTGGGTAGTGCTGTGCGGTAGGAGCAAGGAGGACGAGCTGACGACAGGTGTTTCTTTGTACTGCAGCACACTTTTGATCTAGTTGAGATTTCAATCAGTACTGTACTTGCTAGATTGATCTCTCCATTTGTTAGATCCAGCTCACGTAGGTTCACCGAAAAACGAGTAGAGTGTACAATGACGTCAATATTACTTCTGTCCAATTACACAGGAATACTTCGATCATCTCCTGGTGTATTAGATTGGATTTAGACCCAAGATTTTGCGGTCGGAAATTGGATCAAACTATGGAGGAATCTCCTATCGAGGACTCGACAAGACAGAGTAGCTGGCCTATTTATCTTTATATTCCCAATCTTATCGGTGAGTAGTTCTCTGTATCCTCTAATTTTTTTTTGAGTCCCTGTGAGGTAACGACAACTACTACGCTGAGCGTATTCACTATAATTAGAGTGATGAAGTTTTGGAAGTTTCTTGTCAGCAAATCAAGAAGGATTCAAATGCACCAAAGGATGCGGTATTTTGAGTCTGTATGCAAATGGTGTAAGGGTTCAAAGTTTTATTGGTAGATGGCCCAAATCCAACACAAGTACATATGACAAGGTTTCAAAATGAATTTGTACTGATTGTGCAGGTTTTTAGGGTATGTGTCTCTGTTAGATACCTCTACCTTAGTGCTTACCACAAGTTTCGTGCCAGTTTTTGATAATTGAGTGTACATGGTTTGCTTACAGGATATGCAAGGATTATCGCCAATGGTGCAGCGTTTGGAGTAGCTTTCACGAATAAGGAATTGTTTGCAATACTTTACTTTGCAAGGTACAATTGAATACCACACACCTCTCTACCATCTCTTTGATCAGGGAACCACACCTAGAAGCAACACTTAGGAACTTAAGAACTGTTCTGATTGTTAAACTGACCAAAATTTTGATTGATTGTTGTTAGCAAGGGGTTCCAATGCACCCAAGTATGCCTTGTTTGTATATACTGTTTGTTATGATTTCAAGGTTCAAGGTTTTAATGATAGGTGACCTAAAATCAACACATGTTCTGAAATTAAGGCGAAGAATATTCTCAAAATCAATATACACTCATTGTGATAAATTTTAGGGTGTCGCATGTTATTACCTATCGTGAGTAAATATCGTTGAAATAGAATGTGAAGAGCCAAGAAGTGAATACCAATTTGACAATCTGTAATTTCAAATGCCGGTCTCTATTCTTATGATATTGAATGCCGATTGGAGCATGTGTTCGTTACTTGTATATAAGAATCGAGTAAAGAGGTACTAGATTTTGACATTCTTTGACATGCAGAGATAAATTTAAATTGTTTCGGGGATGACTGTTTGATCTTGCTTGTGTCCCTGCAGCTTCGTATGTGATGAACTGGATGGCCGCTTTGCTCGCATGTTCAACCAGAGTATGTACTTCTGAGCTACTTATTTGAAATAATGTGAGTAACCTGTTTTTTTCTGAATTTTCAATTTCCAATACAAGTTGCCAATCAGTCCATATGCTGGCTCCAGTAATTTTCTTTGGCATCATAGGGCTGTGGTTTCACTGGTGCTCATGCTCCTGAGATTCTTATGTTGATTGCCTGTCCCAGAGTCAACGTTTGGAGCAGTTTTGGACATGGTGACTGATAGGTAATTCCTCTGGTTTTGATAAAAAAAATTCTAAATTGCAATATGTACTGTAGATCATTCTTGGAGTGTCTAATTTTCTGGCTACGGAAGTGAGTATCAATAGATTTTTGCAGCTTATAAATCCTCACAGTATGATCTGACCTCACAAGGTAGGAATCGTATAAAGAGAACTCTTCTGACGTTCTTGATCCTGGTTTGCCATTTATGTAGGGTGAGCACTGCTGCTCTCTTGGTACTTCTCACGCATTTTTATAAGTAAGTTTTCCCCAATTATGGAAAATGTGTTGTTTAGTCTTTGTTGCTCATGAGTGAATGAAATTGGATACTGCTTATCTGAATACTTCACGGGCACACTTTTTGAGATGTTTGTGGTAATTTCAAGTGGTTTCAAATTGAGTTCACATACCACCGACGATTATGTGGTCCCATATTACCTGTTGACTCTAGGTTGTCCTGTTTCTATCTGAGTAGGACCCACTATGGATTGTTCCTAGGGCTTCTTGCCCTGGACATATCCAGCCATTGGCTTCAAATGTTCAGGCATGTTTTCTTTTCAAGTACTGATGTTATTTTAATATTCTACAATTCTATGTACTATGAAAAATGGAGATTTATTGGATTGGATTGTTTCCTTTCTATTCCAGTACCCACTTGTCGAGCAGGGCAAGCCATAAGGACATGGGTGACAGCAAGAGCACTTTGCTTCGACTATATTATCAGCATCGCTACTTCATGGGATACTGTTGCATTGGGGCTGAGGTATAAAGTTACAATTTCAGGCTTTGATTGTTTTTGATGAACAGTTTCAATTGTCTGAATATTATGACGTTTAGTGTTCAGTTTGAAATGTGCCGGACTCACCAGAGTTTTGGGGGGTGGGGTGGAACAGGTTGCTTATATTCTTCTCTACATGCTTGCTGCTGATGGAAACATCGGAAGCCCCTATGAGGTGCTCCTCTCACTTCATTATCTAATGCTTTTGCTCTTTATCCATCCAGAGGTTGCTAACAAATCTGGAATCGGTTAATTGACGCAGGTAGATTTATTTATTTTTTTGACCTTGCAGGTGACGAGACATGCTGTGACCAACGGGACAGTCTATGGGATTTTATTAGCTATTGCATTACCTGGCTGTGCAATCAAGCAACTTATTAATCTTGTTCAGGTACTTGCTTTGTTTGTTTGTGCTCTTCTAAAGGGTATTCAAGGCGACGGAAATGCTATCCAAGTAAATGTGCTCTAGTTAATTTTTTAAAACTAAGGTCAATGAGATAACCCCTAGAGGACGTGTTTTAGTGATCTTTTATTACACCCTGGGCAGGACAGCCAGTAGCCTAGCAGTCGTTCGTGCTTTACTTCAAACCCTGCTAACTCCGCTGCACAAGGTGTGTGACTAATGAGGGTCTTCAAAGAACACTGTAAAACCAGGATGGGGTCGTCATCTTTACTCTTCAAAGCTTCTGGTCTGGAGGAAGAAAACCCTTTAATACGCTGGGTTTCCTCCTGCAGGTCCTCTAGAGTAAAAACTAGTTGACCTGTATGATCTCATCTTGAACCAGGTTTACTGAACTTGGAAATTTCTGTCTGATTGTCACAGATGAAGACAGCAGCAGATGTTTGCGTAAACTACGACATCCAGCAGCGAAGTTCCAAGAGCCAGTAGCGGGTTTTCTTTTACTTCTTCAGATATACTAGCAGTTGTGGTTCTGTATTGATTAGCTTGTTGTCTAAAGAGTTTTTGATTGAAGACTTCACAAACAAAAGATCATTTAGAATGTATTATACAGCTTTGAATGAGCTCGAAATACTCCGCCAGAGGTCAGAATCCGTCATCTATTATGTAATGCATCCTCTTGTTCTTTTGTTGTATAGGTTAGATCTCCTAGAGGCTTGGTCATAATCTGAAATTGTTGTGCACAAGTAAAGTCTTTTCGGCATATGCTCTTCTGAAATGTAAATCTTAATCTACATGTTTTCTGGACCAATATTTTCTTGCTTCCTGAAGTGCCTACTGGATTTAGACCACCTTCTATATTCTTACAAGTCAGGGCTTGCTGTAGGATAGAACTGGGGTAGGGATCAGAATTGAATATCTCTACATTATCGTCATGGATGATCATTACGATTAGTGACTTCAATCATATTTTTGGAAATCGTAGACAGTTTTAATGTTTACTTGATAGGAATCTTTAGAAAGAGAAAGTTTGGAGATTGTAGAATGCCATGAACATGCTTTTTGGCCATCCTCCTTCCAAGTAACTCGAACTTTATTATCTGTGGAGAAGTTGTAATTTGTGCATCAGTTGTTTCAACCACCTGCTCATGAGACCTCTAATTGATTTATAGAATGCTAGAAGTTTATACTCTTGATGAATATTTTTACTTCTATGTTTACAAAGATCCCCTTCTTAGAATAGTAAAGATATTTGTGCACTTCGTAAACATTTTCATTAAAAGTAAAAACTTATAGTATGAATCAATTATTGTATTACATTTCATTACCAATGCAATGGTCCACTTCTTCTCGTCAAAACACACTAGTGTGCCTTGTGTCATTTCCACAACCAAAATAAAAGTAAAAAATAATTTTCTAATGTGAGAAAACTTTGAAATTCAATATCTTTTATATACATTAAGGAGTACAAGGGCTTTGTTATGATGTAAGAGGTTGCATTCTTGATACAAATAGAAAGCTTTACGCACGAAGGAGTTTAAGGGCTTTGTTTTGTCATGTTTAGATATGCGATGTAGAAGTTATATTGTTGTTTTTTAAATAAAAGATAATTTAATTCAATTTTTTCATTTAAAAATAATTCAAAAATTCATAATTTTCACACCGTAATTCAAAAAGCCATGAAACAAAGTCTATGCACCCTTTCTTGCAAAGAGCTTTCCAACAATATGAAGAATGTGGGCAAGGTTTTCATGGTTTCTTATACTTCAACATATCAAACAAAACAAAACAAACATACATACAACTTGAATTTAAGGTATAGATATATCAAAACATATACCGATAGTCAATGTTTAGAGAATGGATCACTTGTTTGTTCTACCTACGTAACTCTTTATTTAGACTTCCAATGAATTACAAATGTCCTAGTGTGAAAAAATAAAAGGACTTATTATTCTAATGAACTATTTGTTAGAGAAAAACTAGTACTTGGTAGAGTTGGCAATCCCAACCAAAATTGCAATTTTCCTAAAAGTGGCCTTACTATGTAGTATAGAATCATGTAACCTTGAGTAATTAAAAGTTTAAAAGCTTCTCTTAACTTTGGAATGACAAAGCCTTACGACCAAATTAGTAAGCCAAATATTATTAAATTCTAGGATAAATAAGTGCATTCTTCAATTCTATAGTTTCCTTAAAAGTCATTCATTGAAAATTTTTAGTCCTTAGCATCCCTACTAGATTAAGGGTGGCCACATGATCATGAGGCAAGTCTTCTATACCAAATAATAATAGGTTGTTCTTTGGTCTCTATTACCTAATTACAATAGGTAATACCATATATTGGGGTTAGATTCATTAGACCCTATACGAAATCATTTCTTTTTAGGTTAATTTTCTTTTGGATAATTCAATTTAGACTTTCTAGAATTTAATTTCAGAGGATTAAAAATATTTTATGACCTTTAGCACAATTGAGAATATTCTATGACCTTTAGTAGTTTTACAATTTTATCAGCACTTGGAGTTTTATCAATATTTGCAAATTTACCCATAATCATGACTTTGGCTTCATGGGTTTTTTGAGGATTAATATTTTTCACATTAATTTTTTTTTCACTATTCCATTATGCCACATCATAATTTATGAAATTTTCATTAGATTCCATATATATTTATATTTTGAATTAATTTTCATCAAATCTAATCCTAGCATAGGATAGATAGGTTCATAATAATGATAGTTATTGTATTCATTCTAAAAATAGACACCTATAGTGACTTTTAGGAAGTAATGACTTATGGTTTGAAACAATCATATTAAATTTGTGCTAAAACAAACACAAAATGCATCAAAAATTAATCCAAAAGTATTACAAGTAACACAAATTAAACCATAACCCGAATGGAGCCCATTTCAAGGCAAATGGCAATCTTTCATTAGATGAGAAACATGTTCTTTTCTATAACTTTAAGTTGCATACACATTACCATGTCCATAACCTAAATGAAACCCATTCCATAACAGATTTAGGTCACTTATTGCATGAAGAGAGACATGATCTTTTCCATAAGGTGGGTTGCTTTAGCATTATGATCCCCTTCTTCTCCACCCTTGATTGAACATGGCTGACCAAGTTCCACTGAGGTTACGTCTTGAGTTATGTGAAAACAAGCAGAGTCTCATTATGAGAAATATCATCCCTCCCCACTCCCTGCATGCAGTAGGTGAACCCCTTAAGAGAATCATAACATTCGTAGTTTGATTTCTGAAGTTGAAAGCACAAACGCCACGGTCAACATGGCCCAAGTGTGCAAATAAATGGTCGATCAGTCTCTCCAGAATTGAGAGACGGTCACAATCTCCTCTCTAAACTTCCCTTTTCCATTTCCTGAACCTCCCATCCAATGCTGAATTCGAAGTTGTCAAACCCTAACATTCATTGATGGCCGAGATGAAAAAAATTCTGTTTTTCGACGGGTTGAATGATCCGATCCGTACTTTACAATGGGAGCATGACTACGAGCGCACCAACCGTGACGAGGCTGACGCGGCTGGCGGCTTCACCAGTGCACGGCCGTAGGCGACGGGCAGCGTGGCGAACTTGTGCCACTTGTTCACGTAAGCCCTTTTTGTGAAGTTGTCGTAGTCGTTGGCCTCAAGGGCATCTAGGATTTGTTGGTACAGGAGAAGCGCTGACCACACCTGTTGCAAAACACCAAACAAAGAGTCAATACTGATTCAAAACTTGCACAGCAATCTTTAGCTCAAACCTTCACAATTGGCACGGGAGCCAACTTGGATTCCCGGAGTGATATGTCAGGGATAAACAGATCAGTGTCAGAAAAATCGCGAAAAATCAACCTCATCAATTGTGAGGAGGATAATCTATCACAAAATTCTATGGTACTCATTAGATTAAAACTCCATATTTCTCCAAAATGAAATGAAATTTATGGATGTGTTTGACTCTTCTTACTTCTTAAGGTGAAGCATGTCACCCAATTGACCAAATGTATGACTAAATTGAGATTTGCATAGGTAGCAGTTTTAATGTTGTACTTGATCGCCATATGAGCGATCTGATTGACAAAACCCCCAAAAAATTATGAGGAAGACGATGGATAGAATCAGAATACCATAAAAATTGGCCCAACTTTTAAAGGTTTGTTATGTGGACTTGTAGAGTGTCACGAGCATGAGCCGATTGCATATTCGATGGGAAGGAATTGGTGATTTAAGAATTAGGTAAATTTCTGCGGGATTAGTTTAAATTAATATGGGAACCAGAAGGTGGTCATTGACGTACTGGCCAGCGGCTGTCATTGTCCAATTCACGCACACTGTTCTCGGCTTGTTGAAAGAACACACGAGCTCGCTTGATTTGATCTTTCATGAAAGCTCTCCACTTGTCGGTAACTTTTCCAGCCATGATGTCCTCATCCGTCAAGCCAAACCGAGCCAATTCGTCTTGTGGCAGATAAATTCTTCCCCTCCGTGCACTATTATAAAAAGAGCCCACGGGTACACAAGTACACCTGTCAGCATGACATTCTCAAGAACTCTTGCTGACGACCCTCTCAATTGACATAAAAAGGAATCACTGACACGTTCTGCAAAGTTGAGCTCCATAGAACAACTGAGAGCTTCTCAAGTCAATGAGCCACTGATTCAACATAAGTGTGCTCGAACTAACTTTCAGGTGGCACTCACCTCCAAAAGTGTCAAGAGTGTAATGAGGTACAACCATTACAAAGCAATTTCAAAGTATAATTAAATCTTAGTCTGTCGGGTATTGATGCATTTACTACAATGCAGACAGTCATCAGAGACGGGTACAGGGAGAAATGCACTCACTCTTCTCCGACGTCTCGCAGAATATTGGTGAGCTGATTAGCGATCCCCAATGCTAAGGCTCCGCTATACACACTTTGAGTGGTGGCCTTGGACGACGGGTCAATGCCCATGACAGGGACGCTCATCAAACCCACAGTGCCGGCCACGTTGTAGCAGTACATGTAGAGCTCATCGAAATTGGCGTACCGGGATTTCACCAAGTCCATCCTCATCCCATCGATCATATCTCGGAAGGGCTGCCGACAGAAATCAGGAAAATCATTTCAGGACCGTATGTATCATTTACACGCACTCCCAGAAAGAAAAAAGAATACTAATTTAATTGTTAGATAGCTGACTCTGTCTCCACCATTGACACCTGTTACCAACAACTCCACTTTACTTACACTTGATTGACCGTCAATTAGAAAGTTGACAGAGCCCTATAGAGATGTCAGCAAAATGCACACTCCTACATAAGACGCTCTAAGATGATTAACCTGACGAAAATGGTATCCTTCACCGTCCATAAGATTAATTTTCAAGGACTACAAACATGAGCTTCATAGATTGATTATGCTTCCGAGGATTGCTGCAAAAGAGCAGTACCCGCATATCGGTACATAAGATTCGGTTTCAAGGACTTCAAACATGAGCTTCATACATTACTTATGCTTCCCAAGATGCAACAAAAGAGCAATACCTGAATATCGACAGGAAACTTGGAGACGGTGTCTGCAAGAGCCGCATCAAGCATGTCATAAGGCTGTCCGCGGAAGATGTCCTCCAGTCGGTCTTCCCACCTGTCAAGCGCCGTAGGCGTGATGCGAGATGCATTTGGTCCATCCACAAGCTCATCAGTTCTTCGACACCACACGTAGATCGCCCAGATCGCCCGTTGCCTCTCAGGAGTCATCAGCTTGGTTCCTGCAGAAACGAATAAAAAAAGAAGAGGAAGAAAAGTTAGCACTTGCACATTAATAAAGATGGAACCCCGCACCCTTCTCCACTGTAGACTCAAATTGAAAAAACGAATTCAATCTCTGTTAGAACTATCACAAAGAGAGCTCGGAAAATTTTAAACGAAGTGAGACCATGTGCTGAGGATTGTGCACCTCGGCACTTATCTGCATCTCGGTTTCCAATGCACAAAGATGTGAACAGCTGCAGTAATGTAATGTAATGTATCCGTTCACCATACAGCCAGGGAGAGGTTCCATTCACCATACAGGTGAACTTTGAGCCTTTCCTTACAACAAGCCAGAATCCTTGAGTCATCTAAAATTTTGCACGTCTAATATGTGTTAAGCAAAGAATCAATTGCAAAAAGCTAAACGTCCATAGATTAAGAGTTTACACACTTCCCACAAATCGGAGTTCACCTGTATAGTCAATGGAGAATCTAATGTCTTGTATTATTAATGGAGTCTCTTCTTTAAATGGCGAGCAACATGAAGACATGACCCACATTTATGGTTTCACAGGAAACCTGCACCGTGTGAATCCCCATTGCAGCAGAAGTGAAAAGTTGGTGGCTATGACGACGTACCAAGGTAGAACGTCTTGGCATACTCGGCGCAAACCTCGCCGCAGCGGACGTAAGCTTCCTCCAGAATCTCCAGGCTGCTAACTGGAGTAAGGTCGGGGCGAACGTCGTCCAGAAAACTCCGGCTGCGCGACTGCTCGCGATCCACGATGGCCACCTGCTTGGCCACGGCCTCGGAAACCTTCTGCTCAGCCGAGAGAAACTCCCGGCCCGCAGGCTCCGAAAGCGTGCTGGACTGCGCGCGCACCATCGCAGCTTCGCGCTGGCTCAACACTGCGCGAGAGGAGCTCGTCGCGAGGTTTCTGCGGCGAAAGGACAACCACGAGGCACTCCCATCAGTGGAGCTCGAAGTCCCCGCGAGGAAACCACCGTCGCGCCAGCACAAGCAGGTCGCGCTGGTCGCGGCTCGGAATCCCACCGTCTGCATTGCGAACTCTACTCCCAAATCTCTCACAACTATCAAAGCTCTCAAATCTCTCAAACTCTTGAACCTCTCTAAACTCTCAAATCTCTCAAACCTCTCAACTTCTCAAACCTCGCCCTCTCTTATACTTCAAGAGATTATGACCTCCTACCGAGAGTAGTAGTTCGCTCCAACCGATCCTAATACTTAGTTTCACTCCATCTACATTGGGTCTCTACAACCATCCGCCCTTCCTGCAAACGCCCCGTTGACACCATGAAGTCTCGCGCAAAACGAAAATTGCTTGCCACCGCTAGAATAGCAAGTACCCAATTCATCAAAAAGCAGGATTGTTTCTAACTAGCTTGCAAGCTCGGTAAGCACGTGCATCTTCGAATGGCAATCCCAGTAATCCTTCGAACCACTCTTCAAATCTTTTTCGAGCTAGTTCCAACTGCTATCTCTCCTCGCTAAACCATCTAGAAGACCAAATAAGATGCTTGAACAAACTTCGTACTGCAAGAAAGAATTGGAACGCAATTCGCAAACTTTGTTATGGAAGAAAAAGGTTTGCACTAAGTTATCAGCTGCGCGAAATGCGAACCATGAAAGGTTGATGGAGTTGGAGATGGCGAGACATTGACTGGAACGAAGATTTAATAAAACTGAATGTGGCAAAAGCGCAAGAGGGCCTGCCTGCGGCTGAGGCAACTGGGGCTGGCTCTCAAATGTGGAGGCAGATGCGGGAGCCACGTTGGGTGATTTGAGTGGCTCACTTTTGCTCGCCATCTATCCCCTCATCTAACTTAGGGTGGCCGTTCTGGGAGCCCCCATCCGTGGAAACTTGGCGAACTTTCTACAGTACATAACCCTGAAAGTTATACATAACCCTGATTCAGTACTGTTGCAGTAAGGTAGGAGGCTTTAAATCCGTCGGGCATTTAGAATCGACCCTATTTGAGCTTTGAATGGACATGAGATGGTCTTTAAATTGACCTCAATCATAGTTACTTGAATGGTTGAGAAAAAAAGTATAAATTATTGCAAGAGCCAATCACTATCCTTGCTTTCCTCATTTCTCTTTACAAGTTGCAAGTGAACATTTTATGGAAGACCTAGGGTCATAAATAGGAACCTATGACATAACTTGTTTGAAATTCATAACTAATTCAATAATGCTTTTAAAAATATGACACAACTTGAGTTTCATTTTGCATTTGCTTCTCTATGTCTAAAAAATAAGCTAAAAATATTCCCATAAAAGGAAATACATGAAAAAAATAGACCAACCTTTAGATGAGCAGTTTGTAAGCCTCCTACCTTATAGTTTCAATGGGGACTATAGTAACAAGCTTGAGAATCAATCATCTAGGGAGAAATAGAGGGTTGGTGGCTAAATTGCTTGTCGGAACATTTTGATTTTTTATGGAGATAGAGAAAAGGAAAACAATTGAATGACAATTTTTCCCATATTTTTTTTACCCTAATTGAATTAAATATGACATTTCAAAGGAGAAGGAGTGTAGGTTGCTATAGATGCACATAGACTACAACAATATTCAAATCAAATGAAACTTTAAATACACCTAGACATTCTGTAAAGTGATTAAGAAGATCATTAAAGTGCCAAGACAATGTCTAAAATCAAGCAGTATCCAAAGCAGAAACAAGTATCTAGTTATTGAGAGCATATCCTCACAATCCAACCACCACATCTTAGTCTTGCCATTAATTCCCATTTAGCCAATTTAAACACGTATTAATGAGTCATAAACCACACAGTCTACAACTCCCTATTGATTGCTCATTGTCTTTAAACCCCACCCTTGGAATTACATTTCATCACCTCACAAGAACTTGTCCATCTTCAAAAACATTTCTACATTGTTTCAGGGCTCATCTAGGGGTGATTCTTAATGCTTGCTTGATTTAAGAACATGTTAACCTAGTATGCCATTGCCATTGCCACAACCAAAATTCAAAGTAAAAGTCATTTTCTAATTCTTTGAAACCAAAAATGACTCAAAAATTCATAACTTTCACACCGTATGTCCAAATGCCACGAAACAAAGCTTGTTCACACACCTCACCGAGGCCATTTTGACGGTACCAAGAATGCAATCGGGGGATGTACAATTTAAGAGATCTCAACATAACAAACAAATAAAATAAACAAAAAGCTTGACTTAAGGTGTGGATAACTTAAGGTATGGATACAATATAGTATTGAAAGTGTAATTTTGCAATACTACAACTATAGTATGTTTTCAATATAGTAGGAATTTCATGAGGTAATAGTCTTGGAATTGGAGGAGAATATTTCATTAGAGAGGTTATTGCTTTAGAAAGGGGCTGCAACACTAAATATTGACATTTGAAGATTTTATAGTGGGCTACAATTTCGTGGCACTCCTAGATTGAAGCCTAATCACAATCACGAGAACAACACATTAGAAGAGGTTTGATGGCAAAAAAAGTCCATGAGTTCTCCAAAGTTCCCAGACTGTGGGAACTTGCCACATCAATGATCTAACGTAGTTGAGACCATGTCACATCAAATATTATTATTAATTTATTAATTTATTTTAAATTTAATTTTTAAAAATCAGTTTTCAATTTTCAAACGCTTTTTTCAATTTAAAAAAAATCGATTTTTTTAAAAATTTAAAACTATTGACAACAATGATTGGTTCAAAGTTCCTGGACAATGAAGGAAACAACTCTAAAATAGCCCTCCCTTGCCCTCAAATCCCTTCTAATGTCTCAATTTCAAATTCAATGAGAGTTCTTTTTCTTTTTTTCTTTATTTTCTATATCTTCAATTTGTCTAGGTTGGAATTGAAGAAATAAGACAGAGTATCATTTTAGAGAGGTTATTGGCTTACAAAAGTTCACTTTATAGAAAGTTTTACTATACTATATTTACAACCCAATTGAAACTATACTACAACAATATTGAAGCAATCGGAGGATACTTTCCTAATTCTTGGACACAAAGTGTGTGATGAATAGGGTCTTGGGAAGTGGGTCTTGAAGTGAGTGCATTGAAACTAAATAATTTGGTCATTTTGAATTTGGGTGGCGAAGACATAGCTTGAGGTCACTCGGACCACAAAGGTTTTAGGGATTGATGGGCAATATCTTTGGGTACCCAATAAATTGAAAGGACATCAAAGGCATTTTGTGTGTGTTGGGTTGTCAAACAAGTTTCATGCATAATTGCATATTGCAGAATGGATGATTTTCATCCAATCTTTTGTGCTAAATTTTTTTATGCTATATCCACATCATTGACAAAAGTTCAAGACATTTTAATTGTTTCTTATTTTATATGGGATATTTTGTTAAAAAAATGATGCAAAATATAATATACCAATATTTTAATACTTTGAACTATTTTTTCTTAAAAGTTGAATTTGACAATTATATATGTCCTAGAAAGGTTTATTTCAACAATTCCAATTTTAATAAATTAAACATATTGAAATCAAAAAAACTAAGAATTGGCAATCGATGAAGACTTGATAGTGATGAGAATTCACCGAAACAATGAACTTGAAACCATCTCCAACATTTAGAAACGTGCACATTGAGGAGCCCCTTTTTTGGTCTATTTGCACGAATGTAGAGGACATAGAATAATGTATTTTTTGATGCCCTTCATAGGGAACATGCCCAATTAGTGTGGGAATAGGCCACGAAAATTTTAGCTCTAGGTCTTCAAATTTGGGTACTCCTCAATTCTGAAAACAAAAAAACCCAAAAGTATGATAAATTAGAGAAATAGATTTATATATATATATATATATATATATATATATATATATATATATATATATATTGGCATTGGGTTTTTAATTTAAAATTTATAAGGGAAGACAAAACTAATTTTGCAAAACGCTACCAAAAACGGTCGGACTTTCTTGCAATCATCCCTTTTGGTACTATGTGACTTCATTTACTTTTTAAAAAGTACTCAATGGAAGTCAAACTACTCTACAAGATCTCTCCCTTTTGCACAAAATTCCAAGGATAAACAATTATAATTGCACTTTTGTCCTACATAGAAAGATTCTTCATCATCCATTCGACAAAAAATGTCCTTGGCATTGTTTAACCCCTAAATGAATTTGACTATGTTTTCACCAAAAAACACTCCTCAAACTATCATTTCTAGTACAAGTACCAAATTTTAGAAAAAATACATTTTTGGACAAATCTAACCATAGGATCCTATAGGAAATTTTCTCATAAATTTCCATTGTGTACATTGCAAGATATTAGCATTTGAATGGACAAAAATCCATTTTGGGGCCCTATGAAAAAATAGGCAGCTCCACTCTACAAGGTTACATTTGTATGAAAAAAATTCCAAAATGGTGGTGCTACTTTGGATTCATTTTTCAAGGCATGTTGGCTACATGCTTGAAATTTTTTAGATAATTTGGAATTGTGCTAAATATAGGAAAAAATAGTAAGTAGAAAGTTGTAGAGATTGAATGATTTGAATTACTAAATTATTAAGAATTTAATTATGGAATGGATAATGCCAATGCCAATGGTTGTAATGTTGTAATAAAAATCTACATCCTATGATTTTTTTTCTTCAAAAATGTGAAAATTGAGTTAAATAAAGGACTTCAAAGTTTATTTTAGAGTAGATAATCCACAACTATCTACATCCACTACAAACTGAAATTCCTCGTAACTTTCATCTCATGAATAAAAAGGGAAGGATTCAAAGCTTTCCACTTACATAAAAACCTAGAAAACCAATTTCAAGTTTTTATTTATTAAAAAAGTGTTTTCTTAAGAATTTCTTGGGGTTGCCTGGGCTGCCCCCCGAGCAATGAAAATGACATATCATATCACAACTTTTGAACCATGTAAGGGAGCCGACCCCTTTCTGACCACTTAAGCAGATACAAATACTCCAAGGGAGGTTTCAACAATGGGGAAATTTTTCCCATGAGCAGAAATAGAGTTCATAAGGTTTCCATAATTTTTCAGATTTTTTTTCCTCATAAAATAATTACTACGAATTTTTAAGCTGAAGATTTTGTTCTACCCATATTGGCCATACCGACCTTCCTCTTATCGACCAAGGGCAGGTTGCAAAATCCAAGAAGGATTGGGTCCAAATTTGAGAATCTTGTAGCCAATTGTAATGCACCACGAACTGCCCGAGAACTGTGCCAACATTAATTGTTGCTTATCACCTATTGATTGAAATTACTCCACCCTATGTTGCCAGATTGGGTCTGTGATTAGTAAGGGGTTGGCTCCCTTAATCAAATGTCATGAAAATTGATGGGCCTTAAAGCTACTCCTCGGGCACATGTTATATGAAAATTTCAAAGAAAAAGAAATAAAAACTCCATTTGTAATGCGCTGCCCCAAATTACTATGTTGCCAAAAAATGCTGTTCGGGCATTGAGGAGTTAAAAGAAACCTGCCTGCCACATTGGTAAACAATGTTATGTAACTTTTTTTCCTGTTGCTGCTACGAATCCATGTGGGATTCTGTCATCCAGCGGCCCCCGACGCTCCACGTGCACCGCATTGGCATGCATTCCTGCCTTCCTGCCTTCCTTCATGCAGCGTCTTCATTCAGCGTAGCCAGCGAGCCAATGTCAGACCTCGCCGATGTCGATTTGCAGGCAGTTCCCGAGGCAATGAACTTAAGCTTGCCCGAATAGAAGCCACAGAAGGTGAGTGAGCACTTTAGCCCTGCGGCCGACACTTGAAGGACTTGAGCTCTAGACAGTCAGTGATCGATGCGCGCGCGCAGCCGAACTGTACTGAACTGGAACTTTGATCGAGCTCCAGGTGGAAATGTAAGCTGACTGATTTGCTGACTGAAGTGATGAGTTGGGCTCCAGCGCAGTGATAAGCTTATCGATCGATCTCATGGACTCACGGACTTTATTTTTTGCGCTTTAGGTTAAGTTAGTGGCTTTTGGTCCAAAGTCCCAACCACGGCAGGTTCTTTTCTGGTTCAGGCGGGTTCCTCAGTCACTGCCTATCAGTCGATGGGTTCAGTCTGGCTGTAAGATTAGATTTCCACCACATACAATATATGTGGCGCTGCAGCATCGGGAAGGTACACGTGGTGACCTAAAAGTAACACCAGTTCAAGATCTGTGGGTAACTTAGCTATAGAATAAAATGATGCGCAGATCTTGTTAGGAAATGATTTAGGAAAGTTAACCAACAAAATTGGTTACTTTCATTGATTTTTCTGAGCTTGTATGAATATAATTCAAATTTGAAGAAACAAACTTCATAGATGAACCTGTTGTGGACTAGAATTCAAGTGGTCACGGAAATAACCAAAAGTTACACACTACAAGCTTGTATCACGTGTAGGAGATTGGCCAACGCAAAACCCACCCTCATAACTATAATAAAGTTCTTCCTGCAACCCTACATATTTGCTTTGCATCCAACTACACTTGGATTGTGATTATTTTTAGATGTCATTGTAAATGACTCATATTACTTTTAGGTGTGTCCACTTTCGTATTATTAGTTTTATGTTTGCTCGGAAACTCAACCTTTAGGCGTGCATGGGGGCATGGATAGAGTTCATCATGCACATATGCATATATATATATATATATATATATATATATATATATATATATATATATATCTGTGTGTGTGTGCATAATGAACTCTAGTTTTTGGAAGAAAAAAATTGAACCCATAAATGCATCATATGGTTGTAAAATATAAATTGAACACATTGCTCTATTCAACAAATATTTCAAATGCAAGGGCATTAGGATATAACAATGGTCTATGTTGCAACCTATACTCTCTCTAAAATGTCTAGGGGAGGTACCCTATTTTTGACCACTTAAACAAATAAATGTATCTCCAAGGAAATTTTTAACAATGAAAATTTTTTCCATGTGCAAAAATAGAGTTCATAAGATTTCCATAATTTTCAGATTTTTATTTCTCAAAATAAAATTACAATATTAATTTTTAGTTGAAGATTTTGTTCCCCCCTATATTGGTCATATATACCTTCATATTTTCGACTAAGGGTTAGTTGTAAAATCCAACAAGGGTTGGTTTCAATATTGAGAGTGTTGTAGCGAATTATAATGCGCTACAGGTGTGCGGGGAACTATGCCAACATTAATCATGTTAATCACCTCCTAATTGAAATTACTAAACCTCACGCTACCATAATGGGGGAGTGACCTGGAATGGATTGCCTCCTCTAATGCAATCCCATGTTTTCAATCCAAAAAAAATTCAAATATTGTGAGAATTAACATCATTTACATATTTGTCAAATTGTTGATATTTTAAATTCTATAAATTTCCATTTCCTTCGATTGTTGTGTATAACAATCTCAAATGATGTATACCAACATGCCAAGGCACAAAATTTTGGGGGGGGTTCTAAGAAAAAATTGACAAAAGAGGAAGTAATTCCAAATCACATTTACCGTCCAAAACGGAGTTTTAAACATGGTTAAGTTTGAAATTGATTTTCTTTCAAATTGCAACTAATTTTTTCTTTAAACATCCACCATAATGTGTAGTAAGGCAATCCCACCTATGACAAGCCAAATGGGAGCCAACCCATCACAATCAAAATTACATTAGAGGTATACATTCTAGAATTGGAATGTATACTACTAGAGTAATTTTGATTGTGATGGGTTGGCTCTCATTTAGCCTATCATGGGCTGAGTTACTTTATGTCACCTACTATAACTTTCTTATATCTACTTTTGGACTTGATCCATTGATGCTCATGGTGGCAAATGGATTTTTAATTTGTCAAGTGTAGAATATGAATGTTTTTAATGAATTCATAAAATTTCATTTTAAATTGAAATTCCAATTTTTTCAATGTCCAATGCCACATTGTATTGTCATAATGTAGTATAATTTTTACTACATTAAGATGCAACTAAGCTAAATTAGTTACAATAGTAGGGATTACAATTGGATAAAGGCAATTTAGATATAAGGTACCTTAACCAAGAGAGGACAAGACCTATCATCAAGGTATTTTGCTAAAACTAAATCAACAACTAGTTGCATTCTTCATTTCTGCAATAATGTTGAAAGTGATTCATCAGCTACTTTTGGGCCTTAATGTCCTTCCAACATTAACCCTTGAATGCCCATGGAAATCAACCATTTTAGAACGGTGTAACATCATTCACTTTAGAAAAACCAAAAATATTCATTGTGGGTCAAACTACTATAGAAGATCTTTCCTTTCCACCCTTAATTTCGTGGATGAATAGTTGCAACTCTATCCTCCAGAGGACAATTCCTTGTCATTCATCTCGTCAAAAGACAAGATCACTGTTTTCAAGAATGAATTACTTGTTTGCCCTATCATGCAACTCACAATTTTGACTTCCAACCAATCGCATGAACAAATTGGATGAATAACTCTTCATTCTGTTGAGTTATTCTCATCCGACCGTCACTCTCATCCGCTAGGGTTTGATACTCCCAAATTTCTGTCGTCTCTTCCTGGCTCATGGATCTTCGCTACTCTCCCGTGAAGGTCTGTCACAGCGTTTCGGTGTCTGCGGCGGACTGGGGGAGCTTCACTTGTGGGAATTTCTCTTATTGTTTCGATCCTTGCTTTCAGTGCCTGGTAATGATTCTTCAATCAATCAGCCGTTCAAATTGTAACTTGTGCAAACGTTATTTCCGCTAATATCCGTCTGCTGAGAAGTACGATCGAGTGCTGGAAAGGGTGCTTGATGGTCCCGTAATCGTTGGAAATGACAGATTACTCTAGTGTGTCTCTGATTTCAGCTGATTTCATAGCTCTCAATTGCTGAATTTTATTTGCTGTGTCTATACTTTGATGAGTGTCCTATTCAATGGGGGATTCGGTCGTTATACCTGGTCATTGAATCTGCATCCGTGAAACGTCACACCAAATTTCCCTCTGAATCCGTAAGAAAACTGGAATTTTCACCAGTTCTTAAGTGTTCCTGTCGCTAGAATGCTTCGATACTTGATTATCAATGTGCACTAGTATCTGATTGTAATTCTCCAAGTTAGAGTCTCAATAAGAGGTTCGATTAACTCTTCTTCTTGGAAATCCTAAACCTCGCTCGCTGGGTCGCCGGTATTTAACGCAGACATCTTAACATTTGCCTCTCAGCATCCTAAACCCTAAACCCTAAATCTGAACTCGAACTGAGCGGAGGGCTTTACAAACGTGAAGTTACGGTCTTTAGAGCTTGTGAGACGTCATTTTCCAAGTTTCATAACTGGCGTGACTGAATCGTGTTTTGGCAGGGTCCACTTGTTTCAATTCAGAATTTCTGAAGGGAGGGGTCAATGGCGACCAAGAAGGCGGTAGGGAGGGTCATACACTTCGCGAATCTGCCGTTGAAGTTGCTCTTGCCGAGCTCGCGGGAGAATATCACCGAAGTAGCGTTTAAAACCATACCGAGTGCTTCTAAGGTTTGCTACTCCATTCCTTTGTAGTGCAACATGGCAGGGTTGCTGGAAATCGAAGTAAAACTGCCCTATTCTGTTCTTAGATTTTATTTCATTAGTAATTGAATTATCTTTCAATCTTCATGTGTGTATTCCTGCTTAAAAATAGAGCCTTAATAAATAGAATAGAAGAAACGGAGTCTAAGTCAAAGCGCAGTTAGGAAATGGAACTAAATGGGGGTTTCTTTTCTTTGCAACATGGTTTCTGGTTGGAAGTTAATCTAGGATTTTCTCTCTGGACATAGGATGGATTTGTTCCGAGACTGAAACATTCAAATTACTTCTAGTTGATTCCTTGTTCGTGGCTGCATTGCTTAGTCATGGAAGTTGAATTTTCGTACAGATAGAGATCAAGAGAGTTCTGGAAAGCATATATGGATTGCAAGTGGCGAAGGTGAATACGCTCAACATGGAGGGAAAGAAGAAACGCGCCAAGGGGAATCTGGCCTTTTATCGGAGACCTGATTACAAGAAGGCGTATGTGACATTGAAGGAACCAGTCTCGTTGCCAGATAATCTCTTCCCCTTGAATATGATGGAGGAAAAGAAAACACCCAATGGGAAGGAGGCAAACAAACAATCCAAGCAATGAGCCGGGTTGGTTTGATCTTATTTGAGTCCCATTCCTGATCAACTAGTTAGAGACTGACATGCATTCTGGGACCTCTACATGATGATGTTTGAGGTTTATGTCTTTGGGGATTATAATACTGAACTTAGTGCAGGAATTATCTTATGCCCCTTATTAGTCCACCAATTCTTGATATTCTTCACGATGATGTCACCATCTAATCTAATATCCCGGTGTCATTTTCCTTACTGCGTCTTTGAATTTTGTCATTGATTGTACTGCGGGCCTTGGGCTTCAACTGCCGATAGTCTTACGTTCTTCTGTATAGTGAGTTAGATCATTCCGCATGTTTCTCCATCTTACATGGTCCAGTCCAATGGTGAAAAATACCACGAGATGTTGCCTGGAGTAAATTTTTAGGGTTATAATTTTCCATGAATAGTGTGAAGTTCAGGGAGTCTGCCACAGTGGGAGATGTTGGGAGCTTAGTTTGTTTGTGATGTCGCAGTTGTGCTTATGCAGAATGTCTATAATATTAACAGGTTATTCAGAAAACTGTATTTTGAAAGATATAGGACTCTCAATGTCCTGCAATTGGAGCTGATTGTGCGGAGTTGTTGGGCCGAGTGAGAAGCTTTCAAATCTGTGTGTGATACCGCTTTCGTGCAACTCAACCATATCTTCGACAATCCAATCCATCACCCATTTGGCTTGAAGAAGAGAAAATGGAGGTCCTTTGGCGTTCATCCATTCCATGCGGAGATGAATGAGGCGTTGAAGATCTCCACCGAACTTGTGCATGACAAAAACCAAACTTGTTCCTTTTGAGTAGTAGGCTCCTTCATCAATGCCTCATGCAAACGCAATAGTAGATTGTTTAAGCATTGAACAATTCCATGGGGCCATTGGCATTGAAGGTCCTCAGGTGTACGATCACCCTTCATCAACTTCATGACATATAATTCATCCGTCTTAAAAACCCAAGGACTGTTCCTTGAGAACGTGACTTGAGTTTTGAGCTTTGTAGATGTTTCCTTGAGCTCCTTACCCGAGTTTTCTCCCTAATACCTGATTTGTAACGTCACTGCAAAAGGGTCCCCACTGTGCGCATCGTTCTGGAGCTTCTTGAAGTATTGGCGGTGATCGGTGCCTGCCGGATCCTTACTACTCGAAGCTCCCTCATAGCTCAATTCGCTGCAGTGCAATGTACTTCGGAATGGGCTGTCCGAAATTCAAGCTCAGTCTCGAAGTCACTTGTGCTGGCCACCAACAAGCTCGCAATCCGTGCTGAGCAGAACTCCGAGTAAGGGCCTCTTCACACTATGGCCGTCCAAGTCGAGAGGCCGTGGGATTGAGTGGCCAAACTTTGGTGAGAGTCCAAGGAAATGAGAAATAAATAGGCCAAAAAAACTAGGAATTGGAGCCTTCGACCAGCTATAGTGTGAAGCCTCCAAAGGCCAAAGTCCAAAGTCCAAGCCCAAAGTCCAAACCTATTCCATTTTTTCGACTTCTAATCCATCCAATTTCTGAAATTCTCAACAAATTGTTTCCCATGTGACAATTTTTTCAAGCAAAAGGTTAAAAAACATGAGAAAGGAGTCAAAAATGGCCTTGGAAAAATAATTACAGCACATGCTCTCACCATTAAACAAGGAATATGAAGGATATAAATGGAATAAAAAGGTGGCATTAAACATTGGAGGGAAGTAGGTTCATAGAATGCATAGACTCCCCATTGTAATGGTGGAGACTAGGGTTCAAATCCCAATGGGGACACAAACAAATAAACAAATAAACAAATAAACAAATAAGGGCATCCAATCTAATGGCTGAGATTTTGTCAGATTCTGAAAAAAACTTGATGGACTCTCGATTAGAGTTTGGGTCGGCCAAAAATGGCGACCCAAACTCTAATCGAGAGTCCGTCGCCATGTAAGCATTTCAATGCCATGTAGGCTGCCATCAAGGCGACGGACTTTCGATTGTGCCGCCTTGTGTGAAGGGCCAAGAGGCCAAAGTCTTGGGTCTCTGAAATCTTATTGGCTAAGACCGACGGACTCTCGACCTTGTCCCGTAGTGTGAAGTGGCCCTAAGATGTTGTAGACACTGAAGTGGTGAAAGCGAATACCGGGGCGAATACTTCATCTCCACCGTAGTTATCCTCATCTCTGGCAGTGCCATTCTCCTCACATCTGGCGACAAGTTCGACCTTATCCGCTACTACTCCGTTATCTCCTCTTCCCGGACCCTCCGTCGTGCAATACATGTCCGCCGTGGCAAAGGCGTCGAGTCTATGTGCAATCAACCAACCAATCAGATTTAGAGCTTTTTTGATAGTCCCTGCCGGATTCAACCCTACCACTCTTCAACACCCTCAAGTAGTTTTAAAAGCTCCTCACCAACAACTAGTTGCAAAACTCACGGAGCGCAACTGGAATTAGATACTGAATGCATGAAACGTACTGTCGAGATCGGAAGTTTGAAAATGGTGAGAGAGAAAGTCGTCAAAACAACAACAATGCGCAGACGCTGATAGAGAAGAAGCACTACCACCCTAATTCGCAAACCTTACCTTCCACAAAGATGAGCACAAGGACTGCTACGAGAACTTTCACAAACCAGAGGCAGAAAGTCGGAGTTAAGTCCTGGGAGGTGATTCCACTGTCCACAGTTGCACTGTGGTGACCAGCAATGAAGTTTACAATTTTCCAACTTAGACTTTGTTCAATTAGTCCGACTCAACATTTACAACATGTCTTAGCAATCATGCAATGCGTCGACCCCAAACACTTGCAATTCCAGTTGGCCACTACTCCAAAACTGCGAGTGCAATTGGAATTGCAACTAGAATTGCAACTGACTGATAACTGCTTCATCCGTGACTCCGTTGGGTACAAAGCCCCTGAGTATGCCCAAGTGCGAGTCCTGTTTGATAGAAGATAGAGCTTCTCACGTAGAACAAATGGAAGGCAACGACGAATTCTCCCATTGTCACGAACAAGCGCCAGCCCTCTCCTACGAACATGTCCGATTTCTTTGACTCAATTCTTGTATTTTTCTCCCTCCACATTGCGAGAGATTATTGCTGGAACGCTTTTAAAAACTCCAAGTGCCCAATGAATGATTTTCAGGGATCCTTTACTAGAAAGAAAGACCAAGCTTAACTCAATTAGCGGTTGATTGAATCAATCAAATTGCCAGAGTGCCAATGATAGTCACGTAGATTGCCTTCATGTTTTAGACGAGCTAAAAAACTCTATGGTTTCTAGAGTAGGTAGCTTTTGATCTCTTTGCTTTGTGAATTTTTTATTTCTATTACCTGTATGTTACAGGCCAAGAATATACTCCCTCGGTCCTGAAATGATTGTCCACAATTTTGTTGATATTTTTTTGAACCAACTTCATTGACCATATTGTGAAAAACATAATTAAGAAAGGCTCCAATTTTTATACCACCAGTATCAATGAAGAACATTGCATATGTTCATTGTAACCTAAATAAAATTAGCCACAAGAAAGTATTTTTTTGACCTACTCAAAATAACCTTAAAAAACATGACATTCAAAATGGACAATCATTTTGGGACGGAGGGAGTACATGTGTTGAAGAAGAATAATGACCTATTCGGATATTATCGTATTAGTATAATAAGTTCGTTCCAAGGGAGATGGTCAAGTAGGATATCTATGCTATTGGGAACAATTCCTAAAATAGGTAATACAATTCAAAAATAGAAGACCATGACCCAAGTTGAAAAATTAGCAATCTCTCAAACTACAATGACATTGCACCATCCAATTTGATAAACAATTAACAATTGCAAATTTATTCAACACTGCTAATTCACCAACATACACACATCATAATTATTTCAAAATTAAAATTGTATCTATATTAATTGAATTGGTAATCATATCACCTTTTCAAGATTTACAAAATATACAATGTTCCATCATTCTCACATAATCTCATACACATATCTCCCACTTTCAACATTTGTCTTTCAACATTTCTCAACATCGAACTAACACTACCATTTCCCACTTCTACAATCTCAACTTCAATCACCATCACTCACACACATACAAATGAAACACACAGCCTACCTGGCTACGACACACACTGCTCTCTCTGCAAGTGGGTTACAAACATCCTCAACAGAGGAGGCTAAGTACCAATTTGGACACCCTTTGAAACCTTCCAACCAACCTAGAATACAACTCATAAGATCACATTCACGTGATCACTTCCAATTAGTACCTTGCAAGCACTCCAACATACTAACTTCCAATTTGGAATCAAACTCATCCCCTTTTCACACACAATTTTGCTACCAAAAAGCTAAAACACCAGCATTGACATTTAAAACAACGAATGGTTCAACTGAAACCAAAGAACAAAAACCTCTCCATTCTACAACATGTAAGGTCAATTTTGTTACATTGGCACAATTCCTGCGCCCAAATTACGACATTGAACTGCACAGAATTCCCGAAACTAGGGCTTCTATAGATTTCAGGACGCACGGTCTGAGAAAATGCCAAAGTTGCGGAATTATGCCAATTTAACGAAATTGACGTTATATCAGGCACTTCTTCTTCTCAATAATTTCTTCTTTCATGTTGTAGATTCAGAGGCAATGCATTGTATCGACTATAACCTGAGCAATTAATTGACTCTGCCGTGTTCTGTGTTTAGGTAACATCCGCATCTGTTGCAGAGTGAGACCTTTCCTCGCAGAAGATGGGAGACTGAGTACCCTTTATTACATCGGAGAAAATGGAGAGTTGATGTTAGTTAACCCTTTCAAGCTTGGTATGGCAGGTGCCAAAGACTCACAAAAGTCATTCACTTTTAACAAGTGTTTTGGTACTACTTCTTCACAGATTATGGTTTGTTTTATGAATGTGCAGGATGTACAAAGAGTATTTTGTGGGGATATAATGTCTTGTTTGAAACACTCATCACTCATTGTGCTCATGGCAGTCGTTGCTATTTTCTCAGTGTTACGGTGAAATAGAGCGGTCTTTTGTATCAGATTCTACCTTGAACACAGCAATTGAGCATTGAGTGTAGTTTCTGATGGAGCCTCAAATTTATTGTCTCTCAACTTTGACGATCCATGGTTGTTTTCTGCGGGATGACGCAGTAGAGCATTCTTTGAGCAGATTGCGAGCACGGCTTGAATCTAATATTGAAGTCAAGGTAATTAAGTAGGTCTACTTATATTTCCCTCGATATGTGCTTTGTGGCTTGAATTGCAGAGTTTAAGTGTTCGTTTAGAATTCCAGGCCATACACACAACCCTTATTATTTGCGCAAGCCCCCTTGTGTATCTTCAGAAATTAGCATGCTGTGAACGCATACGATTGTATAGCTTTCATATGTGAATTCGTGAATCAATAACAGGTATTGCTCAAAGATGTCTCTGCAGCCTTTTCCAAGCTAGGAAGCCTGCGGTGCACCGATAAGTTAGAATGTCAGCTACTTGACTAGCTTAGTATTTTATCCAGAAAGCTCGACAAAAGAAGCTCTAACTAAAGTAGCCAGACACGATTGGCAGCGCGTACAAGTTGGGCATTTTTGTGTTGAAACGTGATTTGCGTGGTAAGGTGGAAACACCTAGTACCGTCCATGTAGGTTACCCACTCCTGGACTTCCCTTGGCTTAGTCTCTCAAGGACGGCCCATGGCCAATGAGTTCTAGCCTCTCTATCCATCACTCTCTGTTGCCATTTTCCAACTAACTTAGATATGAATGAAAAAATTTATATTTTTCTTAGAGATGAAATCCGATTCTGCTACAATGTTGTAAAATTTTTTAATCTCTTTGGAAAAATTTGAAATTATTGTGAATTTCTTAAGAAAAAATAATGAAGAAAATTCATATCAAATACCTGGAGTATAAAATATACTCAACAAATCTGAATTTTTTTACTATGGATGTATAATATAGTGTATAAGATCATGGTATAAACCAAAGTTATCATGTCATTCTATAATTAGAAAATCAACCAACCATGGATATAAGCCCAAAGTTCATATTGCTATAAAATATTGAAAATTTTCAATTGGAGTAGAAAGTGCAATGGATAAGATTCATTTCCTCAGTTGGAATCAAATTTGAAAAAATTACTCTTTTATGGCTAAAATTCACATTGAGTGTAAATAGCAAAAAAAGGGCCTAAATACACTACCAAGATGATCCATGGATTAAGCATCTTCTTCTTTAACAAAGCCAATAAGATCATAATGAGGGACTCTTTGCAATAGTATTCATTGAAAATGTACTCGAGTACCCTCCAAATAAATAAATTGGATGAAGAAACATTTTTTGTATCGTCCAATTTCAACTAGAGTCATCCATCAAACACTTAGTGTCTGCAATAGTAGTACAAGGTTATAGTGCCCCCCCTAAAGTGTCATTAAACCACTCCTATACTTAAGAACGATTGGTGGGATACTAATTTCTCTAGATTTCTATTATAGAATCAAGGCAATTTTTCTAGGGTGTAGTTTAGGGTGCCTTAGGGAGTTTTGCTTTGAAAATTCATAGAAATTAGATGCCTTAACCAAAAATTCTATTTTTTTTCTTTTGAAAATTCATGATTTTCAATTGCTAAAACTGCAGAAATATTTTTTTCTAGAAAAAAGTGTCTCCAACTCTATGGAATTGCTTATTTGGATAGTTTTAGGTGTTTCCACCTCAGATGTTTTCAGGCGATTTGTCACAAGCTTTGGAAGTGGGAGTCCGAATGCTGCATTTTTGGGAAAGTTAACCCATAAATGCCCAAGGCACCCAAATGTGGTGTTTGGAAAACTTTGAAGTTAAGTAAAACCCAACCAAATTTCTATTATTAATAGTTTATATTTTTGGAGAATTTTTTTTGAAGTCCAGTCTTAGGATCAAAAAGTTGATCTTAAAAATAAAGGATTATGATTTTTCTATTGAAGATTTTGTGCAATCTTGACTTCCCGTAGTGTTGCGGGCTCTTGGAAATGAGCCTCAAATACACTAGATCTTAGAGGCAAAATCGCATTAGAAATTCCTTTTAAAAAATAGTAGAATAGATTTTGAAAAACTGTAAATTGATTGGGGTTGTGCATGCTAGGCCATATAACCTCATATTTTTTTAGTGACCAACTTTTTAGAGTTGACATGCAAAAATAGAATTGAAAATTTTTCATAGTTTTAACACCCTCATGATCAAACATTATAATCTTTCAATTTGTAAGTGATATTGTTATGTTTTCTTTTCCTATGTGATCTCTAACATGTCTAATTTGAATTTGTATGGTTACAATTCAAAAGAAATTGGTACAACTTATGAAAATGTTGACTTTTTGTTCAATTTAGAACAAATTTCAAGAAGCTCCAAACAGGCCTTGGACATTTTAGGGGTTAAGGTTGGAAGGTAGAGCAGGGTGAAGATTGTAAATAACATTGTGTTTTATAATGTTGGTTAACAAGATGCACATTTGTTTCTTGCTACAACATCATTCCACATACATGAACTATCTGTGGAAAAAGGGAGCACAGTCCTTTTAGCAAAGTAATTAGTTGGAGAGGTCTTACTAGCGCTTGTAAGTTCCCATCTGAAGTATGAGCATGTCTGAGTAACTAACCTTCTTTCCTGTGTCTTGGGTGCAGATAAAAAGAGTGTGCAAGGTGATGATGAAGTGGGGAAAATTGCTATGCTGACATTGGTATTCATCATTCTGTGCATTCCTTGAAACCTTGGTTGATTTCGTAAATTCTCGTTGTGTGGTTGATCTGGGAAGGCGCTCAATACTTACAAGAATTTTCTACATCATGATTCTTTGAGTTACTCAGTAAGTGTGTAAGTCATCCTTTTAACAAATTCCATCCTAATCAAAGAGTCAAGGAAGCAATTACATCAAGGACAAAGCCCCTGATTTCATTAGTACTATTGCAACTAGTATTGTTTCAATCGGGTCAAAATCCAATATATAGCTACAGTATTGCAAATAATATTGCAACAATACATTTTCAATATACTCATTGAAAATGTATTGTTGCAATATTATTTGCAATATTGCACCAATATACTTTCAATATTGGACCGTGACTCCATTGAAACAATATTGCAACAATACTTGATGCAGGGAGGTACTTTACTTCATTCTAATGAAAGAATCAAGGAACCAACTAACACTTGTCAACAATTGCATCCATTGAGGTGGATGAAACTCACAAAGATCAATACATAAGTGGGCATGTGGAAAAAATCATGGATGAGTGAAGAAATGTTAATGAAAGTCTACAAGTAATTAATGTTGGGACATTTAGGGCCGGCAAAATCCATACCTTTAAGTTAGGACTTTTGTTTTGTTATGTTATGTTGAGAACTCTTGGCCCATGCATTCCCTAGTCGTGTTCTTGGTACCATTGGAAAGCCCTCAACAAGGAGGGATACATGGGCTTTGTTTCCTGGCGTTTGGACCTATGATGTAAAAGATATTGAATTTCAAAAAAATTATGAATTAAAAAAATTAGAAAATTACTTTTACTTTTATTTTGGATGTAGCAATGGCACAAGACATACAAGTTTGGGTGAAAAGCAAGAGGAACTCCATGCTATCCATATGTAAATTAGGTCTTATTTTTATTTTGACTCTTCATGTTTTGTTGAATTGTTTTGCCCAATTTAGTATTGTTAAATTGGAAGGAAGAACTTTGGAGGTGAGAATGTAGCATAACTATAGTAGAACTCATTTTAATGCATGGTGCCAAGACTATGCACTAAGAGAGGTTTTATGCATTTCAAGAGGTATAATATGTCCACCTAACTAATGTCAACTCTAACTACACTACTTTTTGGAAAAATTTGTTTGAAAATTAGGCCTACCTATTGTTTGCATACTTGACAATTATGAACTAAGAGAGGATGCAATAACATGAGTTCTATTGTAGTAGAATTGATAGGTAGAGGTATTTGCTTGTGAATAAGTGATAAAAACTACCAAGGGTTTAGTACTTTGAAGAATGAAAAATTGTAGGGGAGTATTAGAGTTGATCTTCAAAATTGAAGGTGATTTCAAAATTGCATTGCCTAAATGGAGGAGTACTTTGGAGAAAGAAGAATCGGTTGTGAAAGCAAACCTCCATTCACAACATTCATGTAACTTGAGGTAGTTGACCCATTTCCAACCACTTAAGGAATTCGACATAGTTGTAGGATGGGTTTGGTGAGGGAAAAAATTTCTTCATGCAGTGAAATAGATTTTAGAAGGATTTGAAATTTTTTTACATTTTTTTATCAAAAATGAAATTGCTATGAATTTTTTTCGTGAAGATTCTATGAAACCTATTCTTGCTATATAGGTCATTCTATTTCTAATCATAGGCTTGTTACAAAGTTGATGAGAGTGATAATTGTGGCATTCTATGTACATAATGTGATCATTCTAGGCTTTCAATGTACACTTCTTGAACATTTATGTTGCTCCAGCCAGTATGTGTCAATTATGAGCAGAAATCTAAACCATGATTGATTGGAAAAATATCAACCTATACTGTGAAAATGTGGGGGTGGTCGAGAATGGGTAGGCTACCTTACACCCACTTGCCACTATGTGGCGCCATCTGAATTTGACAACAAACATACAATATTGGTACATTGATGGTGCATTGATGAAAGCAAAAAGTGTACCTCTGCAATGGAGGGCACTTTCCAAATCGGGTTAGTTATAGGACGTCCTACCTGACAAGAGCCATTCCCATCAGAAGTCTCATTAAGGTAGGAACACCTAAAACGGACACTTGTTTGAGATGACATGATTGTGAGGGTCTGTGTTCAAAAAAATTTTTGTCTGCGGGTTAGGAAATGGTTCAGGAAACCAACAAAATTAGTTTCGTATTTTTCCAAGCTTGTATGAATATTCTACGAATTTTTGAAGACAACTTCGTAGATGTACCTACTATGGACACTAGACTAACACCAAAGCAGGCACGGAAACACCCAAAAGGGACACACTCTAAATTTGAATTAAGTGCGGATGATTGGCTACTTCTTGAAAAAGTGACAACTTCTTGGAACCCCACATGTCCACTTTAGAACCCCACTTGTCTACTTTGGGTCCACAAGCCCTTGGATTTAGGTTCTTTTATAGGTGTCCATAAACGACTCCTGTCCGATTTAGGTGTTCCTACCTTAGCGTTGGTCTTTCAAACCAAAAGGTAACCATCCTTCTTCTTGCTGCAGAATTCAAATTTTCCAAATTACCAGTGATAAATGATAAGTTCAAATTAATTCATAGTATTCACCAAGCTGATGAAAATGAGACAATGACAATGAAGGGGTCAGTTCTCTCTGCCATTGTGGCCCCTGCTCAGCTTTTGAGCAAAGTAAGTTAACTTGGAAGTTTGAAACTCAAACTTCCTCACCGCATTCAGCAATCAGCATAGACTTAGCTTTTGTCACCGGAAAATCCTCCTCCTCCTCCTCCGGAACCAGCGTCAGCAAATGCTCAATCACAGTACTGTAGTGTAGTGTACTGTACAGTAAGCATGCTTCCCAGATGGGAATTCCTTCATCATTTTCCTCACCATCCACGCCTGATTCGAAACGCGCCATCGGAGACAACAACCTCATCAGTCGAACACCCCTGCTTCACAAAAAGCCTGAAAGCCCCATTAAATATACCTCACTATTTTGCATAATTCCAATAAAGAATTAAGAATCAGGCCCTCTTACCCCAATAAACGACTCCCCTTTGAAATTAAGACCCCCTTGCAATGGCGCCAAGTTTCGCAGAGACTGGGCCCTCAAATGGATCCCAAATTCAAGGTCTAAGATCACAGCCCCTCCAAGACTCGCCACGTGTCACTCCCCCATACGCCAAACCCACGGAACATCCACGTGCGCCGCACTCCACCGGAGCCCACTATCCTATTTTGGGACAGTCCTCCCAGTTCCAGTCCTCCTTCCCCGCGGCTCCTTTTCGTCGACTTGCAGCCTTATTAAGGATAGGCTGGCCTGGCTTTGCATTTACCTCCCGAAATCCCCCAAGCTAAACCTGAAACCATCTGTGCAGATTTCAGCAACACTTTGCTGCACTTGTTCCTTCATCAATCCAGACACTATGCGAGAGTCTTCGTCGTTGCAATTGGATGGAGCTCTCCACTGATGCGCCAGCTGCTGATCAGACGTTGCAGCAGCAGATGCATCAGGGCGGGTTCCAGAGCTTGGTAGATCCGGAAGTGATTGCGTTTCGGGGGTGGGGGGTGGGGGGATTGTTTGAGGAGCGACGAGGAAGCATGGCGTCGTTCGCGTTGGAGGATTTTGTGGGGAATGGCGTGTTGCTGGACCAGATCGATAGCTTGGCGGCGGATGGATGGGCGGATGTGCCCACGCTCAAAGTGATGTGCAAAGAGGACATGGATGTGCTGGGACTCGACCAGCGGCAACGGGTTTGTTGCTAGATCTCTCTCTCTTTGCAGCTGTTGCGGGATGCTGGCTTAGTTTGTGGAATGAGATCCACTAATCGATTCAAGCCCACAAGGGTGCTTACGTGACTGTCTATATGTGTTTTACTGAATTGCGCAATGTTTGCTTCTCCTTTACTTGGATGATTTTGGCAGGGTAGAATGTAGAATCGAAATCCCACCCACCCATCCCGGCAGTATACTCAGGCACCCGTAGTTGTTTCCGATTCGTAGATGCCTCTCATTAATAGAGACATCCTATAGCAGGGGTTCCTGATTCGATATCTGATTATGACTGTGTGGTGAAATGATTGGTGTTAGCATTGGCTTGTTTCCTTGTTGATTACCTACGTCACAATATGAGAATGGCCACTTAGAATCCTCTGAGTTTCAATGTCTTTGAATGTTGTGAGTGGGTACTAGTTGCAAGTTCGACCACATTCCCTATCAGCGTCCGTTCGTGAAGGTCGATCTGAAGCTTATCAAACGGTGTGAATGAACTGCAATCTAGTGAATTGCATCGGATATATTGTGGAAGTGAATTGGACTGCATTGTACCAAGAGGCGAAGTGTGCTTGTTTTTGGCTTGGTGACTTTTCAAATGGGGGAGTTTGGTGTTTTTTCGTGTTGATTGCTCATCAGCAACCAGTTGAGCATTGGAAGGGCTCTGCGTTGAATAGTGGGTTCCAGGGTTAGTTGAATGCATAGGCGAATGCTTTTAATGGTTACGTCGAAGTGGCAACTTGAGTGGCAATTTGGGAGTGGACATTGAAGTTTTCAGTGTCGAACTTGCTTCCCGTCCCTCCCCTATATACATCCACTGTATTGAGTAGGTTGCTGTGTCATCTCTTACGTGAAGAAGGTAACTCGTACTCTTGTCGATCAAGTGCTGTTCAACATGATGAGTACTGCGTGGGGCTCTAAGCTTCTAAGTATCTTGTTGAATGTTTGAGATCGATCAGAAACAAGTACAACCAGATTGTCTTTCTAAACCTGATTCTCAGGGTCCAAAACTCGCATGGAAGTTTTCAATGTCAAACTTGCTTCTCATCTCTCCCTTATATCTACTGTATTCAATAGGATAACTCGTACTTGTGTTGATCACTTTCAACATGATAAGTACTGAATCGGGGCGCTGAAAGTAGTTGAATGTTGTGATCGATCAGAATCAAAGTTCAACCACATTCTCTTTCAAAACCTGATTCGCAAGATCTGAAACCCGGTCACGAATGCGAGGCATTCTAACAAATCTTGTTGCACGTGGGTGTCTGCTTTTGCAGAACGCATTGGAGCTCCGCACCTACCTCCACGACCGAAGCCTCATGAATTACGCCAACACGCTGGAATCTTCCGGGCGCACTCTCACTGAGCTTCTGAGTACCAGCCCCACCCAGCTGACTTCGCAGTACCGGATGCGTCGCGGCCACGTCGCGCGCTTCTTGGACATGGGCAGGGTGTGCTCCATCAAGGTGCCCTCCGATCTCGTGCTACCCGCACGGCAGGTCACCGCCGCTCACCATGGAGGGGTAGACCTCCGAGACTGCAACGAATCCTCGCCACTGATCCAGACCCAACCCTACGAGGAGGCTTCGTATCCGAACATGAACACGCCCATCAGAAATTTCAACAACTTCTACGGCAACGATGGTAAGGTCGCACAAATCACTTTAATTCTTTCCAATATTATGGTATTGCACCAGACTTTCCTTCAGTGTTTAGCTATGGACTGAGTTCTCACAAACCATTCGAATTCTTATCGATGTCTGGGTGGTGTTGTATTTGCACCATTCTTTCCTTCAGTGCTTAGTTATGGAAAATGGACTGAGCTCTCGCAATTCATTCGAATTCTTTCCGATGTTGTGGCACTGCACCATTCTTCCATTCAGTACATAGCTTTGGCGAATGGACTGAGTTCTCACAAATCATTTGAATTCTTTCCAATGTGCATTGCGCCAGTCTTTCATTCGGTGCTTAGCTATGGCAAATGGACTGAGTACTCACAAGCCATTCGAATTCTTATCAATGTCCGGGTGTCTTGGCTTTGCGCCAGTCTTCCCTTTAGTACTTAGTTACGGCAAACGGACTGAGTTTTGACAACCATTCTGTTTCTTATCTTTTCTTCAGTGCTTAGCTATGGTTTGTGGACTTAGTAACATGCAAGGAGAGCCTTAATATGAGTCTACCAACATACCAATCCACGGGAGTAGCAATGGAAGTACTTCCATAATGACACTCCACTGTAACGTTAACCTTGAAATTAACCTCATTTGTTAAATCGTGCTCACTTGTGTTGACTCTAGGGTCTCAAAAGAACAGGATTATGAAATTTAACCATGCTCGTCACATCAATTCTCTTCCGAAATGAGCTCCATGCTGGTTATGTTGCTGTGGCAGATTTTAAGGCCCCAGTGTTGGTGAACGGGCTCTACGGTGGTCAGAGCCCGGCTGTCCCCAATCGAGGGATTTTCTCCGCTCCAGCCGCGGAGCCTCGGCTCTGTGGGTTCGTGAAATCCAAAGCTATGAATGAGGAAGTGACCCCTCTTTCAGTGCTTGAGAAGATCATGGTCTGGAAGCTGACGCCGGAACACCGCAAGGGAAACAATCTGTTTAATCCAGGAACTCCCAAGGCTCCATTGCCGGCGCCCACCAAAGTTTCGGACCTCTGGGCTGACAAACCCACCCTCCTTCTGTGTCTTCGCCGTCCCGGGTATGCATCTCCCATCCACAACTGGAATCTTCACAAAAGTGATTTTTCGTAAGTTGCTCAAGTTGCTAAATACTCTGCTCAATGGGCTACAAATTTGAATTTAAAACTGTGATATTCACATATTTCAGAGCAAGAAAATAATTTTGTTAGAAGTTTTGCCATATTGGATCAGAATCTGGTGGTGTGAGCATTTTTTACCATGCATGTAAACAAACTTTTTCTCTATAAATGAACAAAATAACCTCAGATGAAATTAGTGGACATATTGCTAAGTTGCACTCTTTAAATCAAGAATTTGGAAGAGTGTATCAGAGGGCTCTCGTCGAAAACAACCAATTTACAAGTTACATCTCCGCTTCTCAACGAAGAAAACTTGTCACAGTTTTGTGGACTGGTCGTCTTACTATTGGAGTCTTGAAGATAATGCTCAAGAGCTCAAGTGAATTAATGGAGAGAATGCTGAGTCTTTCTACTTAAGCAAGAACATTGAAACCTGTATTTTTTCATAGATAAGACTTTGGTTGAGGAGAATAATTGGTTATTATCTTATATCTAGTCAAATGAGACAGTGATATGGCTGCTTCTGACTCTGGACTTTGAATTTTTTTTATTAGTTTCAGCTTGAAATGAGTTTCCATTGTGGGTAACGTTGAATGTGTTTGCACGGACAGATGTGTGATGTGTCGCGCTGAAGCACATCAACTGTACACCAGGAAGCCCATCTTCGACGCTATGGGCATTCAGTTAGTTGTCTGCCTCAACGATCACATTGAGAGTGAGGTTTGTCTCCTCTACGCGTATCCTTACTTCAACGTGATACAATTTTTTAGGTTTGCAAAATTATTTTGGTCTCTCCCAAATTTTGTCATATATGGGCATTCTTGAAGTAATATTAAGAAGCATCACATTGGAATATCTTCATCTTTACTCATGGTGCAACATTGTTTGTAAAGTAATCATGATTAAGTGAATGGTATAGAGTTTTTCTGATGACGGTTCAAAGTTACATCTATATGATGCTGTAATGTTTCTTCAAGTATTGACTTTGAAAATTCACAAAATTATAAATGTTATAGAAAGTACAATAAATCTTTGAAAAATCTATCTTTTGTTTTGAGAATTTATGATTTTCATTTGCCTACAAGGAAAAAACTACCTCGAATTGTTATTTTGGACTCTATGGATGCGTAGAGAAGCTTAAATGAGCAATTTTAGATAGTTTACATGAAGACAAGTCACTTGCGACCTTATTGGTTGGTTGTGTAGTATGATACTAATGTATTTTAGGACTGATGATAATGCTTGTAGTTGAAGGCATTTTGGCCCCGATATTGGGGTGGCATGATGGTCATGGATGAGCAAAAAGGCTTCTTCAAAGCATTGGGCCAAGGCAAAGTGCGTCAAGAGAATTATTTGACTGGCTTCTTTCTCAACCCAATTTCCCTTGCCAACTTCAAGCGTGCTTCTTCCATGGGCATGGTGGGGAATGCTAATGGTCATGGCACCGTCAAAGGTGGCTTGTACATTATGCGTGCTGGAAATGGTGGTGTGGCATACCAATTCGTGGAACGCAATTTTGGAGATTGGGCTCCTTTGGAGGAAGTGTTGCAAGCTTGTGCTGACATCACACAGGTTCAAACAAAAATACCTTGCTTGGAATCAAGTCCATATAAAACACTAAACCCTACAATAACTACAAGCTTGCCTTTAGAGACAAAAGAACAACACAATTTGTTACATCAACCCTTAAGAACCCAAGTTAACAATTAGAAAGCCCACTTTGAAAGCTAAAATCAATTACTATTTTTCAAATTATTTTTCTATTGTTAGAATTTGTAAGGTACCTTTTCTTCTTCCTTTTTGAGCATTTTATTACCGTTCTTGAAGTTTCGGATCTAATTTAGAATTTAGAAGTAGCATATTTTGGGTTAAGAGTTGCTTAGTGATGGTGTTTCTTAGACGACTAGCCTAACTCTAGCCTTATTCTTTCTTTTGATGTGATGTAGAGACAAAGGATGCAAAGATAGTGATGTGATTCTAGAAGCCCCAACACCATGAAATAAGCTATTGTTTGTCCACAACATTTTTGTGTTTATTCAACTTTCTTTAGTGACAAAGGTCAAAAGATTGTCTGAATTATTGTAGAATTTGTACATTACATAGTTGCTTGGGTGTAGTATAGAGTGACCCTCTAAGCCCACTAAGTTGGATGTAAAACATTACCCTCATGTGCTTGGTTGATTATTGGCACATTAGAGTATTGTATACTCCGAGTAAATTTTTGCTCTATGTATGCAAACAAGAGATATCACTTTCTCTCATTGCAATATAACTACATTCTATATAAGTGTGTGAGTGTTTGAATTGTGGGAAACTATTGTGGACTATTTGTCTCAAGTGTGTTATATACTATCAAGATTCGTCCACATTGGACATTGTGTTCATCTACTACACAAGTCAATTTGTGACTCAATACTACATGTTTCTTTGATGTTATGAAAGAATCTCTTCATACTAGTGTAATGGTAAAATGTGAAAGGACATTATGTTTCACTTCAAGACAAATTTCTAAAATGCTTCTTCACTCTCCTTTGCAACTATTTGCAACTTTGAGACTTTGAAAGCTTTATTCTTCTTTATTCTATCTTAAATGTGTTCCCCAATGTTCCGTATTACACAAATGTAATTTTAATTTTGCACATGTGATTAATCTCAAACTAGACAATATGTAGGATCCCAAACATGCAACCAAACTTGTACAAAAATGGTTTAGAATGCAAAAGGTTTTGAGATTTTGTAGTGGCCATGCTCAAACAACATTTGAATCAATATAAATCTCCTTCTAAGGGAATCATAAAATTTTAGGAGTGAATTGAGGGCTCTTAGAATTTTGTGATAGAACTGTAGTATGCCTAAGCAAGTCCACTATATTTTAGACACTAAAAGCAAGTGGATAAATTATTACATGGTAATTTGGAATCATGTCCAAAATTGAGTTTGAAAATATGGTTTAAGTTGAGTGTATTTTCTTTGTATATGTTAATTTATAATCAATTTTTTCTCCAAAATATTATAGCCTATTTGAACTACTATCATTTGTAACTTACGATTTCATAATAAACTTTTCCTAATTTTTCTATAATGTTTTTTGAATTTGGAGTTTTGAATCTCAAACTTTGTTTTGAAGTTTTGAGTGTATTTCAATGGTAACAATTGTGTGCAAAGATAAGTGTTTCTATTTTAGCCCTTCAAAAGGCCCTACAATGACTATTGGATTCTCAGTCAATGCTCTTGGACTTTCATATATTTCATATACATAATACAACAAGTGAAGTAAATTTGATCTTGTGAATGTCATGCATTAAGAGTTTGATCCCTTTAAGGTTCCGAGTTGAACAAAGACTACTAAAAAATGACTTATTTCAAAACCATTACTAAAAAATTATCAATTTTACACACATTTGATAAACAATTTAGAATTAGTAGACTAAGGTCATTGAAAATTAAACATCAAAAATGACCAAACTATTTCATTTGTTTAAATATTCCTTAATATAAATCTTGAAAAATCTCTTAATAATTAACTACATGTTTTCAAATGTAATACTTCAATTTAGTTGATCTATATTAGATTTTATAGATATACACTAAGTGGTACCTGAGGTGGTAGCTAGTGAATTTTATGTGAAATTGGGTAGTGCATTTTGATTTTAGAGTAGAGAATAAGCCCTTTCACATTTCTTGAAAATACTAAAAAAATGGTAGCAAAAGTAAAAAAATAATGAGAAAGCTTTGAAGTTTGCAAACTAGAATTATTTAGGTGTGGTGTAAGCTATTTAGAGCCCACATTGACTTTGCTCATACTATAGTCGGACTACTAGCATATTGTAAGACCCATGATTTGAAGTACGTGTCTTTTGCCATTCTATCCGTGTACCCTAAAAGACAGCATTGATGGACGTATGCACGTGATTCATTCTCCATCGCTTTCAAGCAACATCTAACACAAGATCAAACTACTACTGTACTAGTGTACAATTCCCTGCCAAAAAGATTGTCGCCAACTCATTCATCGTTGCCACTGGAAGGACAACATTTTTTGGTAGGGTACCAAAGAGTACTATGATAATGATGTTTTGAAGAGACACTTCAAATTGATTACAAGATTAAAATTCTACTTTGATTGTATTCGATATGAAGATATTAAAAGATTTTACACTAGCTTTCACATCATGTTGCACTTTGTGAATTTATTAGATTTTCCACTACTCTAATTTAATATCCTAGTAGTCAAGGTCTTGAATGAAAAACAAGTGTTACGACAAGTGTATTTTATTTTGTATAAATTTAATATAATATAATAATAATTGAGTGCCTGTAAAGTTAAAAGAGTGCAACTTTAATGTATTAGTGTGACAAATATTATCAAGATAATTGAAGAAGTAGAAAAGAGGTCTTACAACACCATGCTCTTACACTAATTAAGATTTCCCAATTTGATAAACACATAGTCTTGTGTAATAAGAATATGAAATTTGAACTCAAGTATGATTTAAATGGCCAAATTGAGTTTGGAAATAACCTTTGGCAATTATATAGTATAGCCTTTAGTATGTCCCTGACGGGTATATTTCTGATCAGATTTCTAACCCCACAAGACCAGAGTATCTGAAATGTTACTACACTGTAGATTTCAGCCACCCTCAAGGTGGACTCGAAGACTGTCAGTATGGATGACAAGAGCACGAATTTTTAGGGTTTAGCGTCAAGGTTACGACGACTCTGCCTCGGTTGTCGCTGCTACTTCTAATTGCCTTCGCCATAGCTCGAGCGGGAGATCCCTACTCTGTTGTTGACTTCTCAAAGTCTTTAATAGCTTTGATAATCGTTAAGCAGATTCTGAACTAAAATATCACTATGAACGAGGCGGAAGGTTCTTTACCCTCGTCGGTACAATTCACTCTGCGATCCGCAATGCAGTTTCGTCTCGTCACTGGCTCTCCCGTTTTCTTGAGCCGCGATTGATTGCTGCAGTAGCTCGAGATCGCGGATGCTTTAGGTACATGGCAATTGTTTTCTACAATTTCTTCTTCTTTGACTTAAGAGTTCAGTCCAGTTTTGGGGTTGGATTTTGGATTCTTTAAATCTATGGGCGTAGAGATTGAGGTCTGGCTTCGCGTTTCTTTCTAGTTGTCATACAAATTTTAACTTCAGGTTTTGAATGTGCGCAACTTCTGCTACATTTTATTTTGCGTGCGTGTGTATGTGTGTGCGTGCGTGCGCGCGTGAGTGAGTGAGGATATCGATTTTTATTGAACCTCATATTCATTCATCTGCGGATTTTAGTGAAATTTGCACAGTTTAAGTCGCCCTTCTGAAACCTCAAGTCCGTACGATCCTAGTTTTTAGTGCTCTGAGCAATTTTGGCGTTCTAGTACACGCTATTCAACGAATGTGACAATATTGTCGTCTTAACTAATCGGGTTGTCTTTATTTTGAGGGCGAGCAGGAAGGTGAATGGATGGCCCTGCCGACAAGATAGATTGGCGATGCGCTAGTCATAGATAAGGCCAAATTCAAAGGAGAAGGGAGTGGCTGGCTGGCAGCTTAGTAGGTGGAGGGTTTGGGAGCAGACCAGGAGTGTGGTGATTTCCAGGGATTTCTATGGTCTCTACCTTGAGCTTTATCGCTATAGCTGGTCAATGAGGGTTATAAGATACTTACACAGGTGTGGAAGTTTGTCTTTGGGAAGTTTTGAATCTAAACCGGCAGGAGTTTCACGCCAACATGCGGGGTTCCCCGTCTCCCTTACAAGGACCGCATGGTTGGGAACCAGACCCTCGTCGGTTTCATTTGCACCATCAAGGCAACGAATCTCACTTTCAGAAATCTGAGGGTACATCAAGAATGAGAGGTGCAAGCAATGTTCCAGAGTCCCCTCCTACTCCTGAATATTTTCAACGGAATCCAAGCTATCCACCAGGCTTTGATAACGGTCACCGAAATCAGCTGGGCTATGAGAACAGCCATAGCGAGATGCATTTTCAGGAATCCCTGGAGATCACCTCAGACAGGCCGTTTCTGCCTCGGAGAAGAGCTTCTCCCGATGGTTGTAATGTTTCAGTAGATCAGATTCCGAGAGTGAATAACCAGGCTACTAAGGGCGAATTGTGTGGCTCTTCACGAAGCCTCCCGAAGAGCGTTAGAGGAAGGGACTTCGAAGCACCTCATGGAGATCTGACTGGGATATTACCCACGAAAATGAGAAAGAAAACAAAATATAGCGCTCCATCATCGAAAAATGCCCAACCAGTTCATGCAGGTCTGCCCAAACCCTCCAATGTTTGTTGTCAGCTATCTATCAAACTAGACAAACCTCAAATGGTGGAGCACAGGAACGTGCAGTTCAGATCGTCATTAATAGATCTTTGAGTACTGTTTACAGAATCGACAGAATTTTTAGTCTTGGTTTAATGTTGGCCCTGGAGCCACACCCTATATCATCATTTTTATTTCTTTTTCGGGGTCATCTAGAGTTTTCCGTCCATAAGGGTTCGATGAGTGACAGCAAAGTTCTCCAATTTTTGTATAGGACATGATGAGTATTCGTTATTTTAAACCTAGGGTCCGCGTCCACCAAGTTAGCTATCTGGGGTATTAAGGTCCATTAGATAGTGGGGAGTTCCCTGGCCTATTGTTTGCCTGCAGTAGTATGGTAAGTAATGGGCAGTTAGGCTTTCCAGGTAGCTGACTGCTGCTAATTGGTTGGTATGGACGAATTTAGCATTTCAAACCATTGTTATAGGTGTCGTTAAATTATTTTTTCCCAAATCGGGGGGTTAACTTGTGGAAACGAATGTAAAGCCATTGTAAGTTCGTTACCGGGAGTTAGCGCCAATTTGCCAACTGACACAGCTTGGGTAGTAAGGACATTTAGTAACTAACTCTAGTTAGCTAAAATTGCTGCTTGGATTGAGCGGGCGAGGCCTTAGTTGTTCAATGCTTATTGTTGGCAGCAGTTTTTTGCATTCATTGTTAGCATGCTACTATTGCGTATATTGCATTTTCAACTGAGCAATATTTGGAGTAGCAAATTTCAGAAGCAAATTCTAGACCTCTTAGAGTCCATCTCACCAACTTCACATTTATAATTTGTATGCAGATACCACTGTATCATTATCATCATTTGAGGAAGAAATGCCACCAAGCATACTAGGCAAACCTCCTGTTCCTCAGTCTGGTGGGGCTACAGTACAGAAATCTTCCTCTAATAGTTCTGAGCGGGCTACAAAAGTTTGTCAAAAATTGTGGGAAGACCTCAATTCGGCAATGCAGAAGCGAGAAAGGTACATGAATTCCTAGATTTGGTGTCTCTCTGACGATCACCCGTGATCCGAAGAGCTTTGGTTGGTTTCAGATGATTTTTTTGGTCTCAAAGCATCATGAACCTGTGTAATTTGCAGAGCCTTGAGGCATAAAGAGCAGAGCTTTACGCAAAGCGCTATCAAAAAAGAAGCTCTCGAGGAAGAAAAGAAAAAAGTTATTTCTATGAAGAATGAAATTATGGAAGAACGAAGGAAGCTGGAGGAGGAGGTAAATTTCGGTGCAGAAGCTGATCATAGATTTGAAGAGTTCTGCAGAAAATGTTGACATTCAGTGAAATTTTCTGATTTCAGTCGAAACCTCCATATATTATAGATATTTTAGATGAACTGTAGTTGTAGATGTTCGGCTGAGGGCTCAATGAAATGTCGTATTCAGTAGACTCGGTCATTACGTACCAAATGCAATCACCTTAAACAAATTTTTATTTTAGCCATCGCAAAGCACGGTTGAAGAGATTGTTTTGCAGATGCCTCCACAGTAGTGAGCTAATCATGCGCTATTTTCTTTTAAAGATCTGCTGAACTTATTGTTATTTGTTTGCCTCTTTGGGGTCGTTTAGAGGTCTTGCTTACGGTATTTTTTTGGAAGTGAGCAGGCTCAAAGAATAAGAGAGGAGAAGGATGCCATGGAACGAACAAGCACTGAGATCGCTCTGCAGGTTTCTGTCATGATAATCTATTCACCATAAGAGCAATGGAGTTGTTTTTTTCCTTCCCATGTCTTCTTACTTACCTCCCATGCCTGTCCTTGAATGTGACTGTCATTCCTTGTGTCCACTCCATTCTTGCATGGCCAGCATATATGTGTAGATGCTTTATCTTACCTTATGAAAATGTTTCCCGGGAGCTCTGATTGCACGGCGGTGTGGTTTGCAGATGGTTGAACTTAAGCAAGTACAGAAGCAGCTTGAAAAAGAGAAGGTGCTTTACTGAATTTTGGCTCTGTAGGCTGAGGATCTAATTGTTATTGACGAGGAGTAGAGAATTTAGTGGTATCGATGATAAAAATTCGCCAAACTATGAGCCTCTAATGACTCAATATGTGCATAAAAGCGTTCTATGGTATCTTTCTGAAATTTTAGGAGATTGTTTTCTTCTTACGTGGTCGTTTTGTTATTGCTGCATTTAGATCACTTACTTTTCTCTTCCACTTTATTCTACAGGCAACTCTTCTTGCACTGAAAGCAGATCTGTCTGCCAAGGAGAGAAATTTGCAAGAGCAGGATTGTGTTGAAGCCGCTGTAACCACACCACTTGGTACAGTCAAGGCAGAAATAGAGGAGCCAGGAACTTTTCCGTGTAGAAGTTGCGGAAAAAGTCTTACCCGTGAATCGGATGCAAGACCAAAAAATATTCAAAACCAAGAACCAAAAATGGCCAGGAATGTTCACTCCGTTTCACAACTCTTGCCTGTGGCCAATAATAGAAACTTCGAACCTGTGAAAGTTGAGTTTGTGACTTCAGGAAGTGATGCTGCTCACCGAGATGAAAGCAGACTTGATGGCAATTCCAGTAAGTGCATATATCCTGCCAATGCAGAGTTTGAAAGTTCTTTTCGCTTGTGATCGTTCAAGTGTGGTTGCGATCGCTATTATGTTGATAGTATTGAAGAGCACTAGTGAGGGATGGTTTAAGCTGTAAAATTCTCAGTTCTCAGTTTGTTTTTCAGGTGAGGATAACATGGATGACCTGCCATTGGCCCATAGACTGAAACCACAACGGGTGGAGAAAAGAAGAGAAAAAAGAAGAGTGGAGGAAAAAACAATGCAACAGGAGGATTCAAACATGGAATCATCAAGAAGACGCAAGTCACTGCCTCACGACACTAATATGAAGAGAAATAACGTGTACGTGTGTTTGACTAAGCTATATTTTCTTTATAGTGTTTTTTGGTACTGATACTTACATCACAGTATTTTCTGGTGGTTTGAAGGATCTAGTTTGTAGACTTTTAAAAGAAGTCGGAGGGTCTTTGTTGAGTTGATATGAGTTCTGTTCCACTATGTTGCGTTGTATGTTGAGATTATTGCAGGGTAATTAATACTAACTGGATGCGTAGTGGGCGACTCATTTGTTAGTAATGTGCAGGGTACTATTTGCGTCACTTTAGCATATTAACATATGTAGGAGTGTGATTGGGGGGGGATGTATAGAGTTGAGGAGAGATCTTTGGGTACAAGAGCTAGGTCTGTTGAGGTCAAATTTTTATCTTTGTGTATGAATTTCTTCAGCAATTTTTAGGTGGGAGTTTGTAAACCACTACAAGTGACAGTAGACAACCCCATTTCATTCAATGCTGAGTGACCATAGGCATTAGCCAAGTCATGCTTGCATCACTTGCTAATAAGTCCCACCAAGTGTATGAATAAATGAGTTGGTAGTTGGTAGCGGGGGTCGGTATATGAGACCGGATCAGGTCCCCAACGGTTTACTATCCTCAGTCTTTCCGAGGACAGATTCCGAGGGAGATTAAAGAGTATTGTCTCCTTAAGTGAATAAGAAACTTTAATCACTTTGAGACACAACCCTTATTTTACGTTTCTGGACATGCAGGGCGATTGAAGTTGCGCTTCAGGAAGATGCACCCGGTCTTCTGGAGGTAATTTTTTTTTTCTGTTTCCTTGTTTCTCAAGATTTTCTTGCATTGTTAGGCGTTAGGATTCAGGTTTCAAGAGCATACGTACTGTCAGTTTTGATCTCGTAGAGAAATTAAGATGAAACTCCCTATGACTTCATATAACAAATAGCACCACCGCCAGCGTTTTAATAAACCCTTTGGTGTCTGTGCTTGGTCACCCTAGGCCTATAATTGCCTTAGCATAATAATAGTTGTTTAGTACTAGTTGGTCAACAGCGCGAGTGTCGCATATTCTCTTTCTTTCGGGCGTAAATTGCCCTTGTTGTCTTCTGGTATTCCTATTACTTGCGTGGACTCCTCTGTTCAAATCACACTTCGTAAGCTGAAGTCGCTACTAGTTTCATCATTGGAGCCTTACAATGGGTACTATACGTTGAAGCATACAATCTGACGGAAGCACTTCATTTCGCAGCAATTGGAAGAGAAAGGACTGCTTGAAGATATGAGTGTTTATCAGGATATGGGCTCAAATGATTCGAGGGCTAGTGAGAGCCCTGCAAACGAGTTTGGACAACTTGAGGGTGTTGTTGGCAAGGTATGGTGTAAGCTTCAAGTGCTTGATGCACTGTGGAATGTTGCAGTTCAATGTACCCATCTAGTATCTAAGCTGTCTGCTTTTTGTATGTGTAGCTTTGGGGAGCAGGTGCAGGACTTGCGAAGGATCTTATACCTATTAAAGGACAAGGACAAGGGTCAGGCAACATGCCGCGTTACTGCCTTTCCTGTTTATTGTCGTTGATTGAGCAGGCACTTTTCTGACCTATTTCTACGTTCTCTCTTCGTTGGCAGGCATGGTCTTGTATTTAGCTAAGTATTTAGTGTTCAGTATGGGATGCTTTGATTATCTACGACGGCGTACTTTGTGAAGGAATTTCAATCTCTAATAATGTTTGCAATCATTGCTGGATGAAGTTTTGCAGGATAAACTTGAAGAGTGGGTTTTAGAGGATTACAATTTCTGATGTTTGTCTGTTGAAATGGCAGACGAAATTACTGCGTAAGCGAAATTGGCCAGTGGAATGGGGCTGGTGTAGACGCCTGCGTGCATTTCTTTTTGTTTTTGAAAAACATAATAGGTAATTTCTCAGTGAACCCTTCAATTCAGACCGAGTTGCAGCAATTTTATTTCAATACTATCGACTATATTTTGTATTTATTGACATCGTATGTGAACTATTATACTGCATGGCAACTCGCATCACTGTCGGATCTTCCTTTCAGTCTTGTTGTGGATTATATAGTTTCGTTATCCTCTGTTTTTATGGGTTTTGTATTGCCATTTGTAGGGTTGTACTTGAGCGCCCTGAGTATGGATATGCCACATACTTTTTTGAGTTAGTTCAGCGATTACCGGTAAAATGGCAAGTGCAGCGATTGATCACTGTCATGAGCGTCGCATCAACTGGTCGTGCAGCTCTTCTGGAAAATCGTCAGCTAGTGGTAAACCAACCCCTACAACATTGGATAATATTTCCGTCTTTGCTTATCCTATCTCTTGGGCAATCTGAGCAAGTACAGTCATTTGAAGCATTATTACTAGTTTCACAACGCTCCATGGAAATACACCTGCTGTGGACTGGATGTGTGCATGCGTGCTAAAAAGTGGACCAGGGCTATATTATGTCATGTCTTTATCCCTAGCTGCCCAAACTGAAAATTACAAAGTCGACTTGGGAATCAAGTAGTCGATTATGGTAACTTCCAAATCATGGTTTTATGATCCAAAAAAATGTAGGGCTTGATGTCTTCTTTCTTTTTACACGTTTAATTGAGCTTCCTAAGTGATATATTTCAACTAAAGATAAGGAAGCGATCACTTTGGGCCATTTGGGCACTTCGGGATCATGATACCTTACTCCCTTTAATTAGAAGAGTAAATTCGTTTTATGAACACGAGGAGCTCCTGTGCTAAGAAAGGGTTTCTTGGAAACAGGTGGGTACCGATCTCACGGACGATGATGCAACTATTTTGGAGGACTATGGATGGAACCGCAGCAGTGGATTGGGTTCGCTTCTCAATTTCTGCGATCGTGTGGTACATGACTACAATAAGGGGCAAGATCCAGCTGAGCTTGGAAACGATTGGAAGCAAAAAATAGGGAAGCTTCTCGTGGATGGATATGATCAAGGCAGCATCTTGACAACTTCCATACCAAAGAAGTTGGAAAGGTTACTTGGAAACAATTGGAGTGATATGGATTCCCGCTCAGGGTTGAATGCGAAGGCTGAGCCACTATGACACTCAAAACCATGTACTATGAGTGTATCTATGTCACATATGTAGGTTCTCACAACCAGATCAGGTTCAATCCACTACCTGAAGCATGGAATTTTGTACAGACCGCTGGGAATCCTGACATTGCATGGGCACGGAGTAGTGAGGACCCATTCCAGCAGGAAATATCTTTGGAGAAGTGCTTGTCAATTTGTAGGTTTCCTGCAGGTTTAAGACGGCAGAAGTATTGCTGTCTCGTGGGTAGAATGCTTATTGATGAATAGCTCTTTTCGGGTACTTAGCACATCTTAACACTCTTTCCCCTTATGAGATGTGCACGCATGGAAACCCAAACCCTTGAGATCCCAGACAGTTTTTTGGAAATCCGCAGATTTCAGGACCTGTTTACAAAACATTACTCAAAACATTGTAAATAGTAGACAAGCACTTGGTGGTTTGGTATGTTGAATTTGGAGCACATCCAATGGGAAAGTTTGTGCAATATTGAGTGACCTCATCATATTTATGACTATAGTATGTGACATATTGCACTTATTGTGAGTTGTCTTTCATTGGTGAAGCCACTCAATGGAGTAGCTGACCTTCGACATTCGCATGTTAGGTACATATGGCCATTGTTCTCAATGAAGAACTTATCAAAATACAAAGTATAATTTGAACTATTATGATTGGTAACCTTATTGAATTCTTGGTGACTACAATATATCATTTTGTCATGAGAAAATATTAGCCTTGTCATATTGTAGGATGAACCTTGCTAATACTCAAGTATTTGTCTCAAGTCTTAGCTCTAATATTTTGGTCTCTCTTTTTAGCTCCATTCAACATGAATCGTTTCTTCCATTTTTTGACAATTTGGATGGACACGTCATGTGGGTAATGTAGTTCTTAGTTTCTCATTGACCCCGATGTTGCAGAGCTAGGTGGTGTGGAGCACTATGGAATACATTAGCCTTGGTTGCAAGTTTAGGCCTTGGTTTTGATCTTAACGGGGATTTTGGCACCTTGGTTAGGGACCTTAGTGCCCGTGTTTTTTACATGGGTGATTGAAGACTCATCTTTTTCAAATTGAGTTTCCCACATATTGGAGTGAGGCTTTTGCTTCAAAGTCCCATCCAAGCATGTACATATTCTTTAGGAATGATGGAAATTTGATTATTTTACATTGGTAAGGTTTCTATCTACTTTAGGCGTTTTTCCTCACTATTCATTAATTTTCCGCACTATACATACCTTAAGTTAGGCTGTTTGTTTTGTTTTGTTTATTATATCGAGATCTCATGGATGGTGCATCCCTTGGTTGCATTCTTGGTACCATCAAAAAGCCCTCATCAAGGAGGTGTGCATGGGCTTTGTTTTGTAGTGTTTGGGCCTATGATTTGAAAGTTATTCAATTTCAAAGTTTTTATAAATTAAAAAATTAGAAAAATACTTTTACTTTTCTTTTGGTTGTGACAACAACACAAGGCACACTAGTTCATTAATAAAGGAATGGTTGTAAAACCACTTGTTACATTTGGTATTGTACTCATGTATTATGAGTGTTCATTTTCTTTGATCTTCTATTGATGTCACCAATGTTCAATGTCTGTGGTGGTAGGATGTTTTTTGTACTTTTAATTATCATTATTTGTAGGGTTCTACTATGATTGTGACATACATCACAAGTCATGAGGCGTTTTCCCTACAACCACGGTATCTACCATTGGTAAAAAACTATTGAGTCTTGGTGTGGTTAGATTGCTAGCCAATTACAAGGTTCATTGTTAACTTATAACATCTTATCTCTCATGTTGGCACAATGTGATCTTGACACGATATGTTTGTATACAACTTTTTTTTACCTTTACCTTTTTATTCTTAGTTCTATTTAGAATCATACACTAAAAAAGAAGTCCTTGTTATACTTAAAAGTATTCTAAGTATGAGTTCATATCTTATCAAAATCTTGAACTTCCACTTTGAATTGTCTAACTCCAAGTCCCAACACACTTGTCTTCCTCTAAGAGTTGTCTAACTCCAACTCATTATCTAGTACACAATTCCACCATCTACAATTATCTATCTCTGAGCATTTGGAAGCTATCTAATTCCATTGGATTGTCTAGTGCACTTGTCATGAGTTGGGAGTTGTTTAACTCTAGTGCAGTTGTCATCCAAGTGGACTTGCCTTACTCCAATGCACAAATCCATGATCCAAAGATATCCATCTCTACTTGCACATTACAATAGTGCACATTTCATCATGAATTAGATCATCCATCAAAGCTCATGACATGACAAAATCAACATAGAGTTATTTAAACCCTTGAAGCTTGAAAAAGTGCAAATTTTGAAGCAATATTTTTAGTATTTTCTATTTTTTACCCAAGGAACTTTAGGAGTTAAGCACAGTTAGTAACACTTCATGTCTCTCTGAATGGACCAGTACATTACCAGGGAACATCTTGGTTCTCCTTAGTAGCAGAATCTCATCCTGTACAAGTATTGTTAGATCTAGCTTGTCTGTGTCTCATGAAATACCATTAGTCCATTCCATTGGTACCTACTATTTTGCACAAACTTTTGATTGGAATTTGCAGGCGTTTCAAACCCAATTCAAATCTACTGAAGGGGAAACTGAATCCAAACAGACAAAATTGAAGATATCGCATTGAAGGTATCACATTGGCATTGCATATTATTTTTGACAAATGCAGACGAATTTGAATGCGTTTGACAGCATATATGTGTACACAGCTTCTAAACTGACACGAATTCTAAACCAGCAAGCATAAACAGAAAAATTTACACAATCATTCACATTTGGGCAAAGGGGTGCATCCATGCGGTGATCTGTATTTGCTGCATCTGCAAAATAGACAAACAGCCCTGTCTGTGGAAACATTTGCTGCTTCAGTAGCCCTCCTTGACATATCTTAGTCTCCGGAATGGAGATCTTATTTTCATTACAAAATCAGAGTTACTGCTGTGCGGTATGCAACGAAGATATGCAAAAACTTGTTTGTCATACAACGGTTGGGCGCAGGAGCCAAACTCCCTGGCCTGGAGATCAAATTTTATGTATGAATCTCGTATGCAATCATTCAAATTGGGAGGTTCTGGACCACTACAAGTGACAATAGGTAATCCCATTTCCATTCAAAGATGAGCAGCCTTATACATTTATCCAGCCCATGCTTACACCAATTGCTAATAATGTACTGTACAAACAGATGAGTTATTGCTGGTAACAAGGGTCAGTGTAGGAGACAGGATCAGGTCTCCGATGGTTTTAGAATCCTCTAAGTTGTTAGGTATTGCTGGAAGAAAGAAAGAAAAGATATTTGAAACCAAGGAGAACCATGTCCGGCATGTTAGGGTTTTGCACATTTGAATCATTCCATTGTTCAGTCACAGGTTGGTTAGTTGGTTGGTTGGTTGTGCTCAATCCGCCAATTCTATCTAAAGTACACGTCCATGAAAACTGATTACACATCCAATGAGGTAAGCGAATGGTACAAGATCATCTCCTTCCTATTGTTCTATGATTTCAGTCCTAAACTATGCTTGTCAAAAGTTTTAGGGTTTCGTGCAATTTGGGGATTCCTAAAAGCCTGCGACTAGAGGATAATGGCATATACAGTCGCAGGCTTTCAGGAAATTATCCTCTGGCAGTTGGATTCCTAAAAGCATGCGATAGAGGATAGTCTTCAAGCATTTTTCTTAAATTGAGCTCATTGGGGAGATCACTTTTGGGTACTACAAAATCCAAATTCTCTTTAGATCAAATTTTTTTCTCACCGATATTTCTTAAGCAACCGTTCAAATTGGGAGGTTGAAGACCACTGTTGAAGGGACAGGAGACAGCCCTAATTTCCATTCAAGGATCGGTGGGCAACCCTATTTCCGCTTCGTTCAAAGTTGAGTGGAAGACCAACATTTAGACCAAGTCATGCTTACCCCAAACTTGCTAAGTGAACCAAATGTAGATGAAGAGATGAGTTGCTGTTGGTAACAAGGGTAGTTTAGTTTCCAATAAAAAGATGAGGATTAGGGTTGGGGTTTAGGGTTTAGTGGCTCTGTACATATGTGAGAATCAGTCCTCTATCGGTTACGATGCCGAAGAACGAGTCTCGCAAGTACCACACACCGTCTCACCGTCGCCTCAATCATTTTCAGGTACTACTTCAGCGTCACTCTCGTTGAATGGATCCCATCTTCTTGTCCAGTATTTCCGCGTGAAGGATCATGTGATCGAGGAAATCTCTGCAGGTACGTGAGAGTGATCATCTCCCTTGTCTCACCACCTCTGTGATTCGGTAGATGCCAGATTGTTTTCACCAGAGAAATCCAGAAAGTCCATTGACCCAATTCCACATGGTATGGAATTTCACAGCTTGAACCCGAAATTCCACATACAAGCAGTGAAAATTCTATTGATGCACTGTGGACTTCTCTGGTGATTTCTAATGAGGAATGGTGCCGTTGAATCCTTCCCTGCTGCTCTGTAACGTTGTTGCTGCTGTCCGATTTCACAGATACCAGAAGAAGACACTTGCTGCTGGCTCTCTGGCTCTTGGCTTGGACTTTGTCGTGAAAGCTAGACTGTACGAACAGACTTTGACTGTCTAATCCATCCAGGCCCCTTGCTCTCGGAATTGTCGGTCTTGGAGAGCCTTTCAACACTGCGGATCATGCCTCAAATAGTGGGTCTCACAATTCTCGCAAATCCATGGGCGCTCTGAAACTTTCGTTCTCGTGCCTGACTTGTGACGTCGCAAAGCTCTGAAAACCTGGGACTGGTAGACATTTACTAGATTCAGACGTCCCATCTGAAAAAGTGCTTATGTCACGAATTTCTGCCAGTTGAACCAACCAACCAACATTTGGATGTTTTTTATGTCAATAAGGATTTTGATATGTTTCTGCAGGAGAATTGAGAATCTGCTAGAACTGCATTTCTTCAAGCAACTCAGCTGTACCTCATTCTCTTGGAGTGGTATGATTCCTGTGAAACTATTCAACGGAAACGTTGATGTATTCTTGAATTGAACACTTCTTTAAACTTGTGATTGAAAAATTCCCCAACCCTGTGTACTCTTTCCCTGATCAATGGAAATTGTCCATGTGTTTCAAGAGAAAAAAAATTCCCCAACCCCTATCCATGATACTGTTCATTAGATTCATTCCTAACTTTTTAATAAATCAAGATCTGTAGTTCCACTTTGAATGAATTTCGAAAATCCCTAAAATTCATTCCAGAATACATTCCAGAGTAAGATTTAACAAAGAGTAAAGTATTTTGCTATCCTAGACAAAAGCATAGTCTAGGTTGTTGAAGTGGCTGCTGGGATGACCTGCACATGTCTCGTGAATTGTTAACGGACAAAAATGTTACACAGCTTGTGCACCCTCGACTGTTAAATTGTGATGCACTTAAGCTTAAGCTAAAATTTAATGTTGGCTGTCATTTTGATCGAGGAACTAAGAATGATGCAGTTTTTTCCCCAGAGGATATATAAGTCGCCTCTACCGACCTAATAATTAGCGCTCCAGCCACAAGAAAGGTGAGTACTAAAAAAACAATTGATCTCCTGGTTTATTGCAACATGGTTGCAATAATGTTGATGGCGGTAAGTGGGTTGATTTGTCAAGTATTCTCTTGACCGAGTTCATGGAATCCACGTTTGATTACAGTTTATCTAGTCCAGGATCAGGAGATTTCATTTAAATTCAGAAAATAATCTAAAACAACTACAGTACTGTACCTAAGTGACCACACAAGAAGAGACACGGTGTGCCTATGGTTTGTTGTTTTGTTTTGTTTTGTTTTTTTGACACAAATGACGTGCCTATGGTTTGCATCGACGGAGGTAGCAAACTGCAAATTAAAAACCATTAACTTAATTCGTTTGCTTGCGCACGTTTGGGGCTTTGATTGGAACACGACAACATGCACTTTCTTCTTATCAGCAGTCAAGCCTAAGTAGCCTGATTTATGTCACCTTTCCCCAAACAGATCTTGCTGTTCGTCATGCTGCACTGCAAAGTGCAAACTAATATTGTTATTATTGCATGTTGTTGACGTTGCATTGCCACCCAATTCGACTTCACTTTATTCAGGGCACTCAGGTTGCCACACCCACTGAACATATTCTTCTTCAACACATGAACTTATTCTTCAACGTCAAAGTTGTGGACCCTTCTCTTCCCATGAATTGCGGCTCCTTTTTGATTTAGGAAGTCTTGAATTCAAGCTTGTCCATGAATCTTGGGTCTTGGTACATGAACAGTGGTTTTATTTCATGTATAGTACAATGACCCTATAGAAGGACCTAGTTGTCATGATTTGATTTGAGATTGCTTGACATTGTTTGTCATCTACATTTGAGCCTTTGAAATAGCAACTACAAAGTGCCACAAGTCAATTTCAATTGGTTTCAAAAGCAACCAATGAGCATTGAAGAGTTCTTTGAGGCAACCAATGCAAGTTTGAGGATTTTGTACTTCAAAGGTGTCCTAATTGAATCCTTGGTAACCTTCCTAGGAAACAAAATGTGAATATGAACATTTATGCAAAATAAATTATGGTCTAAGAAGATTCTAGTTATAAAACCTTTATTCTTGTAAGTTATTTTTTTCTTCCCATCCCTTCATTAACTAACTTAGAATGTGGCAAAAAATCATGAAGCGCCAAGTAACTACTCTGGTCACATTATTGAAGAATAGACAAAATCATCCAAACATTTTTCCAACAAACGTAGATGCATTGCATTTGTTTCATTTAGTGTTTCTAGGAAGCTCTTAAAATCATCTATAATCCACCCAATGGACTTTAAGATTCTTGGGGGCTGAAGGAAGTTGGTGACATGTGTAAATACCTAGTAGGCTTTCAACATTGAAAGTTTGCAAAATATTACCCAAGTGTCAAAAAATAACAAAACGACTTAGATTAGACTTTTCTTGGGGTCATCAATAACATCATTAATCCCTAAAGGATCAAATGTTGAAATTTTGAAAAAAAGGATGAACACCCATCCGAAGCAAGCAAAAATGTGTTCTTTTCATCTATCAATTTTTTGGAAGATTCTTGTGTTGGTTCTTTAACATTTGTAGGGTATAGATTTTGAAGATTTTACTTTGCAAGTATTTTGTAATTCAAAGTTCACTTATACGTCTGGCCTCGGAAAGTTATTTTTTCAATTCAAAAAATAATCCTTCAAAATTTTCTTGAATAAAAGTAAAATGCAAATCTACAAAAATCATTGTAGTTAGAACTTAACATTTTGAATTGAAGGAGAAAAATTCTCATAAATCTAAAGTATTTAATTTGCATTCAATTTTAGAAGGAATTTTCAATTTTTGGCTTCAAACATTGTTGAAAAATATTGGTTTCTAAACTAGGTGATCCAAGTCATCCAACTATATGAATATGATCAATGAAGCAAATTTCTTCAAATATTGTTTTTGGGTTGTCATTAAATTCTTATTCCAAACTACATTTTATGATACATATTTACAATTTTAGAAATCTAGACTATCTCTTGGTGTTTTAACTTTTAAACCCTAAAGTTCCTTGACTATGTGTTCACCAAAAATGCTCCACAACTTCCACTTCTAGTACAAGCGAAAATTTTAGAAAAATAAGATTTGGGGACATATGTAACCATAAGATCTTGTTGTATGCTGGTTTGAGAAGAATGATGTGGAAAAAATTTCAGAAATTTCCACCACATGGATTGCAAGATATTAGCATTTGAAGTGACAAAAATCCTTTTTTGGCCCCACAAAAAACCGGGCAGCTATACTTCACAAGGTCACATTTATATGTAAAAATGTCCAAAATGGTGGTGCTTATTTGGATTCATTCTTCAAGCCAAGTTGCTTATATGCTTAAAAAATTTTAGATCATTTGGAATCATACAACATATAGGAAAAGAATAGTAAATAGAAAGAAGTAGATAATGAATCAAAAGACTAAAGTAGTAAGAATTTTCTTACAAAATTGAAAAATTCCAATCCCAATGCTAGTAATGTTGTAAGAAATAATCCACATCCTATGATTTTATTTTTTCAAAAAATATGGAAAATTGAGTTAAATAAAGGACTTCAAAGGTTTATTTTAGAGTAGAGATTCCATAACAGCCCGCAAACTAAAATTCTTCATAACTTTCATCTCATTGATCAAAATGGAATAATTCAAAGCTTTCCCCATACATATAAATCTAGAGAAACAATTTCAATTTTTTTGACAAAAGTAATTTTTTATGATCTACCCAAGCTACCCTAGTTGAGAAACAAACAACATTTCGCACCATAACTTTTCACTTGTATGCTCGAATGAAATGAAATTTAGTATTCATGGAAGATATTCCTCGTTCACACCTTTTTTTTAAAAATCAGCCTAAATAAATCAAATCTCGGCTCACATGTACTTGCCCAAAAAAGTTATATTACCAAAAATACAAAGCCCATCCTTTAGGGGTTAATTAGGGGTTAAAGGAAATTTGGAAGTTGACTAGGAGATTATAAGACATGAAAAAATGGAGTTTTAGTGTGTTTGATTGTTTGTCCATGGCTCCCAATTTCTTGAATCTCCAAATCTCCTCATTTTCACATGTTACATTCAATAATTATACATGTGATCGTATTGGATTTTATTGGGTCTTAAGCTTGAGAGATAAAAAAGTTTGAGTGTGTTTCTATATAACTCAAATATACCTCTTCATTTCAAAACTAGACATTCAATATTGTAACTATTTTGTACTAAGGTAAGACAACCCATTACGGACCTTTACCCATTGCAGACTCCTAAGAATGACCCCATTATGGTTTTCTTTTAGTTATTGAGATTTGGGCCACATTCAATGTCTTAGCTAACTCGAATGAAGTAATTAGTGACCGCAATAGGAACTTTCAGTTTTTTAATGTTAGTTCATTGTAGGAAGCACCTTTATCAGGACTTATGTGTTAGAAAATATTGTGACCACAATAGGTGAGTAAGATGAGTGTTATGGATCAATTTTTGTTGGTTTTGGGGTAGTCTACAAACTCTTTTAGGTTGTGATGGACTGAACACTTCAAAAATTCATAACAAATTCACACTTTGTCGAAAAAATATAGTTTCAAATGCTCTCACCATTTCTATCACTTGAATTTTCTTTGGAAAAAAAAGTAGAAAATTTCAGAAATGACAAGGGGGAAAACCCCCCATTTGGTCCATAATGGGATGTTTTACCTTACTAACTCGTCACTTTGTCAAAAAAGAATGAACTCCGAAGGGGTCAAGCAAAGGACTTTGAAGGTGACTTCTCTTTAAACTTGCCCTGCAAGCTATGTGGTATCATAGACGTGCAAGTGAAAATGTAATGAGGATCATGTGCACATAAACAAACATATATGAATCAAAATACAAGTGGCTACAAAAAAATTGGAGACATAGTGAACTAAATATGATTTTTCCAAGGTGCAAGTTCTACCTAAATTCAAAATCCATTTGATGTACAACAAGAAAAGATATTATAACATCAAATGTCACACAAGCAAGAGTTAAAACTAGAAAAAAAAATCCAAAATCCTTCACATTATGAAGCCGTCACCACCTCCACAACACTTTAAAGAGATCCATTCACTACTTAAAGTGCCTCCTACTCTATCTTATTGTTGCCCTTCTACTCCTCACCATTATAGATATTCTGCATGTTCAATTTCCATTCCAAAGCCGAGAGGATCGGCATTTAAATGGTGTTGGATTTCAGTGTCATTATTTTACCCTCCATACCAACAAAATATGTTTCAAAAGCCATGATTCTGAATTGTAAAAGAAAATTTAAAAACAGGGTCTATTGGCAGGTCAACACTACAGACCAACCCATCAGTCTTCCCTCAAAGCAAAGAAAAGAAAAGCTTCTTTAGTTCTTTTTGCGAGACTTTTGGAGATTCAAAATTGAGAACCTCGTTTGGGAAAGTGACAAACTCCCAAATGATGAACTCACGGCGGGTGTGCATGAGAATATATCTCAACCAAAGTTTTCAAAGCGAGATCATGTATCATGTTGCGCAATCGGAGCCACACAAATGAGCACATGGGAGAGGGAGAGAGAGAGGGCTCCGAGAGATGACGACAAAGCAGCCCATGGGGCTCCGTTTCGGTGAGCAAAAAAAAATACTTGCACTGGAGATACATAATAGGTCCGTTGGGTGACGCAATTATCCTTCTTTTTCCCCCATTTGATGACAGGCACTTTTCTTTAGGTCTCCGTTCAGAGACCCGGCTTTTGTCTTTGCGTGGACCATGATTGAACTGGAGATGGAACAATCAAGGACCATTCTGATGGAAAAAGTTAGCATTGCCATTCACAACCTCTCCATTTTGTTTCCCGAGAAAAAAATGGAAAGAAAAGAAAAGAACCCAAAAAATACTCTATCACATGCTGCTTGAGAATGTTCTTCAATCAACTCTTTTCACTCAAAGTTATGTGAAGGTGGTCGATTTAAGAGCAGACTACTATATGATTTATTTGGGGGTTCTTGTAGAAATGCAGAATGCAACTATTCATCCTACCAACGGATAATTTGTTCATTGATAATTAAACCCTAAAGGAACAAATGATCGTTGAATGTAAGTAGGTGATCTCAAACAAGTGTGTGTAAAGTGCGTGTAATGCTCTTCAAATGTTGACCCAAGATGTGAACATGTACCTCTAAAGTGGGAATATTATTATTTTCTTATTAGATGTCTTGATCAAAAGTTATATTACGTTGAATTTTTTGGATAGCTCAGGCAACTTTGAGTAGCTTGTGCAAAATTCCTTTTGAAATTTTGTAAGTATGTAACTCATATGATACAAGATGAAAATGTCAAAAATCAATAAATAACCAAGTATAGAGTAAAATCTCACTTTGGGAGTTAAAGTGTACTAGTTATGTTGGGCAAGATAAGAAAAAAAATCTTTGAACTTCAAGTGTTTTAATCTTTCAACTTTTGAGGTCAAAGTTTTTGAAATTTTTTCCATACATCCCATAGAAGTCTTATACAAATTTGCAATGTTGAATTTTGAAGTAAATAAATAAAAATTTCATTTTTTTCTCACCACCCTTAAAAGTGGCAATTTTTCATAATTTGTATCCAAAATATGCCTAGGTCCTTTAAGGGTTAACATTAGAACATCGGGTTGGTCATCATGGAAATCATCTTTTTGTTGTTACCATGTGAATTGTTTGCTTAAAAAACCCAATCATAGCCCTTGTTGGAGATCAAAATACTATGCAAAATCTCAACCCCTTTTCACACAAAATTTGAAGAATAAACATCTACACTTTTGTCCTACATAGAAGAATTTTTCTATCATCTATCACACATTAGTGTCTAAGAGACATTACAAGGTTAAGTTGATGGGTCCATTGTTGTAGGGTGAATTTTTAAATTTAAATTTTTAGTTTTTCACAAATTGTAATGGAATTCTAATCTACTAAGAAAACCAAAGTAAGTCTTTTAGTTGCAAGACATTTATGCACAAAAATTGGCAAAGATAAAACTTGACTCCATACAACAATGCTATCAATATATACATTTCTTAATCTATTAATGTATATCATAATCTCAATGTAAGTGTAACATATTTAGTTGTTAAGTAATTATTTAAATTTAAATTATTTATTTTGACATATAAATATATGTCCCTATTTTCTTTAAGAAAATCATATAAATTTCTGACTTTATTTTCAAGATTTTAAAGATATAACAACTTCAAAAGTAATCCAATTTGTGTTGAATCTGCATGAGGATTAATGTAGAGGTTTAAAAATTGAAAATTAGTTGGATTCAAGGCTTAAAACTTTCCAGAACCATGTTTCTTGTTGTGGTTGCATCACAAATGTTTTTTTGTCAGGTGAAAACATGCAAAAACATTGGTATAATTACTTATTTCTAGAAAGTAGACTTCTATTGAAAGAGTCTCCAAAAGTGCAATGGAACTATTTCTCTCTCTCTCTCCATGACTAATTTATGTGATGATTTTACTAGTCTAGGGAGCTTCCACTTTGAAAATTCATAGTAATTACATGTCTTATTCAAAAATTCTAATTTTTTTTTTGTAAATTCGTAATTTTCAATTGGTAATACTCCAAAAAAAAAGGCACCTCCAAGTATGCTGAATTGCTTGTTTTGACAAGAGTACATTACTTTTCTTACTTTACAAGGAAATTGTAAGAAGAGCATTCAACCATAGATATTTTCTAGATCTTACCAAGGGAAAGTTAGTGTGGAAGTCTGCCCGAAGGATTGTGTGGACTGCAGTTGTGAAGACTCCTGTTGCAGACAATGCAATGTGAACCTATGGTGCAGCCCAACTTGACAGGGCCACCGAAGAAAGGCAGACCAATTATGGACCCACACCAATTCGGATCCCTCGCCGTGGACCCTAATGTAGTATAAATTTGCACTCATCGTGGACTTGGGATCCGCAAAGGCTTGGACTTGGTGGTTGAAAGTTACCACTTTATGAATTCAACAAACATCACCATGTGGCTTCAAAGACATGGCAAATGGTTCATTCAGTATTTTACAATATGAAGCACAACTTTTGGATTGAATTGATCTTGTATAGGGAATCAATTAAGAGAGACACATTAGCATCCAAAAGGACAAGAATACAATCTCCACCCTAGAGGGTTCACAATGGGAAGATATGTGATTTTGCTTTGACCACCTATGATGTGCGTGTTTTTCAAAAACAAGTTGACTACTTGGATCCTGAAGAAATGTCTGTCTATGGGTCCTTCATGTAACTTAGTTTTGTTCTTGGTTTTTGTGCATTATTTCTCTAGGGCTTGGCCCGTGGCTCTTCGTCGTTTGTTCTTTGTTCACTTCTAGAATAAACTCCATTTTTGAAAAATAAAATAAAAACAAGTTGAACAAAATACACATAGAATATTTTTGATTTGTTGTTCTTTTGCTAAAAAAAATGGGTGAATCCAATGATTGAAACTATATGTGGTAAGTGGAGGGTCTACAATGGACTACTGAAAAAATACTAAAAACAATGAATTTGGTAAAAATATGCATCAAGAATAAGAATTTGTAGCATTTTTAAATGAATTAGTGGAGGTGACACTAAATATAGTTTTTAGTGTAATATCATTCAAAAAAATGTTGGAAAGAAATCCAATATAATAATATCTTAGCTTCCAAGAATTAAAAGGGTGTGACTTTGCCATGACTTTAGGGGCAATTTACAACATGCAAGACCAAGGGACTCCAAGCACTCCAATATAATCTGCTTTGTTAGATATGACCATAGAAAGCGAGAGTCAAGGACAAAAAAACAATAATGACACTTACCTTGGTCTTGGTGTAAACCCAAGAGAGACCATAGCCAAGCCATATCTATATATTACTAGTACTAGACCCAACACTGTCAATTTCAAGGTCAATGAAATAGACAAAATCTATAGTTGTGAGGTTTTAGCCTATCATGATCTCCTAAAAATCCGTTAGGTCTACCTCAAAGACATGGTCAAGGAAAAAAAGCTCATAGAAACCGACAAAACAAAATCTACTTTGGCGATGTAGGATTCCAAGTGGACCTCTCATCCATGAAAAATGGCACAAGCCTTGGCCATAGTGTAAACCCAACTTGGACCACACCTATCTCTCCACCAATCACTGCTTTGATTAGGATTCAAGAGGGCCTTCGGTCCGTCCGTGGTGTACTTAAACCAGCCCTTTTTGTGCAGTTGAAGAAATCTAAAAAGTGTGTTAAAATGAGCTCCATACCAATAATCTCCAGAGCACACTCCTTGACACTTGACAACATGACATGGAGATGAGTTTCGCGGAACAATATCTTGAGATTCGTACCATGAACTATTGCTCTGAAACTGTTGTTCTAGCGTGGTTTGCTGGGTAAGTTAACACATGGACTTGTGCTTCCCTCACTGGGGCTTTCTTGCCTTGTGCCTTGTACTTTATTTTTTAACCCAAAGACAGTGGGGTTTCTCGTACTGTAACATGTAAAATTAACCCCTAAACGACGGACTGGTCCCCGCAGGAGAAAGGTGGGCTGAGTACTGTTCATTGTGCACTGACCGTGGGAGAGAAACACGTTCATGAACAGTACTGAAGAAAGGGGAACTCTCGTTGCCCTCATGAAAATTGTAGGAGGGCAGCCTACGACCTAACACCGTGCACGGGTATTTCCATGTTCTGTCCTCCATGTCTATGCTCCCTAAAATTATGAATGCATCCGAATGACAGTATTTTTGGCCCTCCAAGATGCAGCACGTCTCCACAATTGTGTTAAAAAAACACAGTTGAAAAACTGCATTCCTACTTCCTACAGATTACTTTCTTGTTATTCATCGGACGAAAAACGTCCGCATCAGCGTTGATGAGTTAAGCAATTACTAAAATTAAGCCTTATTTTATTTTTTAACTCAAAGACAGTGGCCTAGGGAGTTCCACTTTGAAAACATCCATAACTGTAAAATTAAGCAATTCAGCTAAGTTAGAGGCACCTTTTTCTAGGAACAACAACAACATTTATGTAGTATTAGCAATTGAAAATCATGAATTTACAAAAAAAAATTATCATTTTTGGATAAGACATGTAATCACTATGAATTTTCAAAGTGGAACTCCCTAGGCCATTGAAAACGTTTCATAGCTTGGCCATAATACCGAAAGTTTTGAAAATCAATAGTCAATCGATCGCAATTAAATATGGAGAATGATTTAATTGCACTTTTGGGGATACTTTCAATATAAGTCGACTTGTCAAGAATGGATACATGGATGGATTTGGGTGGTTTCACCTTATGCAACCATAACCTCAATGGAGCCTAATACATTTTGGTCTTAAAAAAGATATACCTTATAACTCTTGACTCACATCATAGAAGTGAGGTTGGAAAATTTCATGAAATTGTGTTGTCCATTAGATGTTGTTTTATTAGATGCCCTTCCCTAAAATTGTCACAGAAAAGCATCACAAACTTATCTTGTGACAAGCTGCCCAAAATGCCCAGCAATCACTTTCAATCTCATCAAATTTTAGGGTTTAATACCTAAGTTGTTAGGCCTTCAATTTATCTTTACTAAATCTATCTTGCTAAAAGCCAAAATGAATGGGTCTACTTCTAGATAATAAATTTTTTGAAATTATTTATATACAAATTATTATTATTATTATTATTATTATTATTATTATTATTATTATTATTATTATTATTATTATTATTATTATTATTTTATACTAAAACTACAAAGCAACTTTTGAAAAAGTATGAATCTTTGGTTACATATTTTGGAGCATGTCAACATGGTAGTTCTATGGGATACACTATAATTTATATAGATGGTAAGACATATGTTAAGTCATTTTGGGAAGTTAACTCATACACCATGGAATTCTTAGAAGGGGGGGAAGGGTACAACCTATAGAATGTACCCTATAAAGTATATCCAAACTCTACATCTACAAGGACAAAGAACTATACCTTCATCCACAAGGAAGATCGTCCATGAAGTATCAAGCCATCGATTAGTTCTTAGTGAATAAGAAAGAGTCACATGTCTTAGTTCAAATCTTTTTGAAAGAAAAAATTCTCCTATTCCAAAATAAAGTTTATAATTCTATTTTGAACACAATTCCTAAGTTTTTGACAATGAGCATTAAAGTTCTCATCTTCAAACTATCTCATACCCTTTATGACAAACAATAAATTTCATTATAAAAACAACCTCTCCACCTTACATCCTTACTAAATATTACTAAAGTAATTCCTTCACTTTGCCATAAATATTTTTTCTTGATTGTAGATGATCTCTAGATTTTATTTTGGACTTTCAAGTAACCTATCACGAGATATTTTCTTTGTTTACAACTTGGCCATTTTCTCCTTGCTGAATTCCACAATTTCTTCTGTTCATTTTATTTTATTTCTCAACTTTCTGAAAAAAAATTAAAAATCATCTGTGTAGCAAATCAGGTGAAAGAAGACACATCACAAACCCAAAATTTTCCATTTTTTGTATCTGAAGTTAACAACTAAATTGGTTCATGTTCACAAAAGTCAATGAAGTTGGCCATAACCAAACCAAGTGGTGTCCGCCTCGGTTACCACTATTTGACTTTTCTTACAGACAAAAGATCTTATCTTGCGGAATATACAAATAAATAAAATAAAATAAAAATATAGAAACAAGAGAAAACACAACACAACAACAATACATATGGTATCGGAATGTTGTTCGAAATATGTATATTTTTGTTTACTAAGAATTTGTCTTGTTATGTGATGCTATCCTCCAATCAAACGCACTGATTGACCACACCCACCAACCTTTTGCGATATTGTTGTTCATACGGCACCAATACCGTCACTCCGGACAGATGATGCAGGGAGTCAATGAAATTGCAGTGTTGCCGAGGATATTTTCGGTCAAGCCATGACCAGCAGGCAGGACCAAGCAACTGATGAAGAAGGTACTGTACTGTAAGCTTAGTTATCAATATGAGCCAAATTCCTGGGAATTGAGAGCATATGCCACCGTATTCGCAACATCATTTGCTACTCCAGTTGGAGACTGACAATGTCAATAAAGTGGCCGACTTTGGTGTCCACCACTGGCTCCTTTTCTCGGCGGTAACACTGAATAGTGAAATTAGGTTGCCCCACACTATATAAATACTTAGTATTATATTACAAGAATGTACTACTTTTGAATTAGGTGTTGTTGTAATTGGAACTTGTGAACCTTCATTTGTACAAATGGAAATATATGTGAAATTTTTGTTGACTTTGATGGCTTGTAAAGTACCTTTTGGGAGGTAAGTCAATCTAATTGTTAACCCCTAAAGGACCAAGGTGCCTTTTTTGGCAACATAGAAATTTTGGGCAGGTACGTGTGACTGTAAATTTTCATGTTTTTGGCCCAAAATTTAATAGAAGGCGTGGACGAGGAATATCTTCCATATGCACTAAATTTCAGGACATTTGGAAATATGAATCAAAAGTTATGGCCTAATATGTTGTTTGTTTCTCAACTCGGGCAGTCCGGCAGATCTGAAAAAATCACTTTTTTCAAAATAAAAATTTGAAATTGTTTTTTTAGATTGATATATACATAGAAAGCTTTGAATCATTCCATTTTGATCAATGAGTCAGAAGTTATGAGATGTTTTAGTTTACGGGCACTTATGGATTTTCTACTCTAAAATAAACTTTGAAGTCCTTTATTTAACTCAATTTTTAATATTTTTGGAAAAAATAAAATCATAGGGTATAGATTGTTTATTACAACATTTCCACCATTGGGATTGAAATTTTCCAATTCCAATAATAAACTATTAACAATTTAGTATTTTGAATCATTCTCTACATCTTTGTACTTACAATTTTTTTCCTATATGTTGCACAATTCCAAGTGATCTGAAAATTTTCAAGAATATAGACAACTTGACTTCAAGAATGAATCTAAAGAAGCACCACCATTTTGGACATTTTTTCATACAAATAGGATTTTGTGAAGTGCAGCTGCCCGATTTTTCGCAGGGCCAAAAAATGGATTTTTGTCACTTCAAATGTTAATATCTTGCAATCTACAAGGTGGAAATTTCTGAAATTTTTTCCACATCTTCTCAATGTAGATTACTACAAGATCCTACAGTTCCATGTGTCCAAAAATGATATTTTTCAAAAATTTGGTACTTGTATCAGAAATGGCAGTTTTTGAGGTTTTTGGGTGATAAGGTAGTCAAGGAACTTTAGGGGTTAAGGCAACCTAATTTCACTATTTAGTGTAGGAGACTTGGAGGATCCACGCACTCCACCTATGATTTTGAAGCTCACTGTCCAGTGCCATCAAAATGTTTGGAATATTTTCCAAAAAACATGGGTTGAGAAAATAAATAAATAAAAATTGTATGTGTGTAATATGTATATATGTGTGGAAGGAATTGTCGCACTCACATCGAGGAAGAATAGTCACTTGTTGTGTTTTTGGTTTTCATCATGAATGTTGGATGAAATGATTGGATGATATTTCCCTAGGATGAAAATGTAATGGATTTTGTGACAAGGGTTGTGACTTCAAGTACTTGATATAATAGATGTGTATATGTGTGCATGATATATGGCACTACATTAGTATATGGCCAAAGCTAGTATCTTTGTGGACATCAAGAACTATGTCTAAATGATGCTAGCATATGAACCTTGAGCCTAGGTATAATTAGATATCATGCAACCATTGAAGGTGCTTATAACATAAATACCTATAATATAAGTATCTTTAATATAAGCATCCTATAATTATGGAAGGTTTTATAATATAGACACCTATAATATATGTATTTAGGTTCCTAAGCTCATGAGTTCTTGATTCTAGGCTCACATATTAGCACCCCTAGGAGTTATACTCTTGCACTATAATTTGGTGTTCCGAGACCAACAAGATTTTCCAATTGAAAAATTGTAGGATTGTCATTAGGACATTGTAAATACAAATGGATGAAAAATTGTCCAAAGGAAAACATTTTTGGTCATATTTGCACCTAATGTAATATATACCTCCTCTGTCCCAATTTAATCTTTTAGTTCCCCAATTTAATAAGTTTCTTTTACCAAAATGATCTTCTAAATCTTCTAAAATGATCATTTTTGCTCTTGAAGATTTAGTGAAAAGATAATAACTTTCTTAAAGCATTTAGAAATGGGTTGAAAGAAGGTTATTTTCAGCCTTAATCTCAAACATTTTGTCCAATTGGAAGATCATCTTGGGGCGAAGGGAGTACATTTATTAGAATATACCTTCATTGCATTGAAATCTTAACAATTTCAAAATAGATTTTGCTCTAGCACAAAAATATGATATAAAAATATTAACATTTCTTACACCTAATGAAGTAATTTAAATAGTTCAACACTTACTACTATTGTAGGTGGTAAATTCTACTCTTAACCCTTAGATGCCTAGGGCGTTTTCTTAGCTTCTTGGAATTTGCTCAATTTTTTTTAAAATAATAATTTTGATATGTTTCAACTAACCTTTAAAATTGTAACCATATGAATTCAAACAAGTTGTGTTATGGATCAAGAGGGTGTTAAAACTATAAAAGTGATTAGAAGTCTTTCAAGTCTTCTTTTTACTTATCAAATCTAAAATTGTGGTAATGAAAAAAAAATCAATTTACAGAACCACAGATAATCAATTTATAACTTTTCAAAATGTGCTCTATAATTTTTTTAAATAAATTGTCAATGTGATACCCCCCTTCTCAAGATCCAATGTATTTGAAGTTCACCTCCAAAAATTTCTAACACTAAAAATTTAAGATTTGCAATGGATACCTTAGAGCAAGATCTTTAATAGAAAAGTCGTAAACAATTTTTTCAAAACAATAGTGTTCAACATATATTCGTTACTTTTCAAATAAGATGTATCTTTTCATATTGAATAGGTGCTTCCACCTTGCTTGGCTTTATCTTATCCACCCCTTGGTTGACATATCATGACTAATCAAGCTTAGCTACATGCCAAACTTCACCAACGTAATTAACAATCCTCTACTTTTATAATCATGGGGCTATTTTCCAAGGGATCTGGAAGGGATGCTCTTTGATTGGATGATGGGTGATTGATGAGTATACATGACAAATATAATCAATGTTTTCTATGATTGTGATAATATGTTATAAATGGAACCTACACAATAATGTCAAAGTTGGGGCTCATATGTGGATATCCCATTCCATGTCCTCTTTTCATACATCGATCAATTCACTTAGCAACAAATTTAGATTATTGTTGAATTGCAATCATGACATGAATAGTCTTCATTAAAGAAGTTATTCGTTATTCTTCGAATTTAATGTGCCTTTTCGTATTGCATGAATGCTTGCACCCTATTTGGCTTTATCTTGTCTTCCCCCTTAGTTGACATGTTACAACCAACATCGCAGTTAATAAAGTATAAATACACAATTTTTCCCATGCCAAACTTCATCAATAGTTGGGGCTATTCTCAAGAGATCTAGAGGGGATGCCCTTTGGTCGAATGATGGATGAACACACGTGACAAACATAACCAATGTTTTTTTATGATTGTGATAACGCGTTGTGAACTAGCAAACCTACACGAAACTAATGGGTTGGATTTTACATGTGAAAATCCCCTTTGATGTCATATTCTCACATTGATTAGATTATTGTTGAAATGTATTGGCACAATTTCAAGAAAACTTTGTTCTTGTCTTAATAACTCCTTCTAAAAGGGAAACTCATTCAACATACTTAGGTGGATTTATTTTTAATTACAATTTACTTTTAAAAACTTTCTTACTAACATTTGTTCTTCGCTTATAGCATTTTTGTATTTGATCGAGTTGATTGAAGACTCATAGTTATGTTCAAGAATTGCATTGGAGTTTGGAAAATAAATTTAAAAACTAAAAATAACCACTAAAAATATTGTAATTCATAAAACAATCCCTCAAAACCAAATTGACCATTTTTTTGGTTGTTGGTCAACTTCATGCAATTTTTCTCAAATATTTTTTTTCCAATACAAACTAAAACAAGTTCTTACACTCTCTCTTTCTCTCTATTCAAACTAAGAACTCTATGGTTACCAAAAAATCTATAAGGAAAATAGCGCAAAGTGTTTAGTATTTGCCCAATGTTGTAAAGTTTCACTATTTGAAGAAAGTGTTGATGTTCTCATTGTTCAATGCAATGTTTTTTTCACAAATCAATTAAAATAACAATTTTGACCAATCACTAAATAATTAAATTTCCAAAATCGAATTTTCATTTCTAGCAAAATATTTATATTAAGACTTGAAAATTCATTCAAAAACAAATTTATGAGTAGTTTTGAAAGTTGACAATATAGATACGATCTATTGTTGATGCTTAATATTTGTTTCTTTTGATATTCATTTCAAAAAAGTGATAGAACTTGTATTTTATAACACATTTATGTTTTCTACAAAATCTTGGGCCTTTGGGAGGTAAGGACCGCAATTCATAGTACAAGGTGTTTACTTTATAGTATATGTAAGGTGCTCAAATATGGTATTATGCATAATTCAGCATATTTCGATCTAGAAATAATGGTATTCAATTCTAAATACTATATGGACTGAATTCATGTATAGACCCATCTTCACAACAATCTTTTATCCACCAAAGTAATTTAGTTTTCTCTTTCATCTAATATCACCTTCCATATTATTTGATTTTCCTAAACCCGAAATATGCAAAAAAATCAGCCAAATTTTTTTCTTATATTTTCAACCAATCTTCCAACATATTGGTTAGAATGCAAAAGTTATGGGGCATAAGTTTTTTTCTAAAAATGTTAAAAGACAAAACTTCACCTAAAGAAAGAGTTGGAGAACTCTACTTTTTGAAGCAACAATAGTAGCATGTGCGCATAGGAATGTGAGCCTATGAGTCTTAAGTCTTTAGGATGTTAGTACGTTCTCTACAACCACTAAAGGTGCTTGTAACATACATACCTACAATATAAGTACCCTATAACCATGGAAGGTGCATATAACATAGGCACCTACGACATATGTATCTATAACATAGATACTCCATAACCATAGAAGGTGCCTATAATATAGGTACCTAGACTCCTAGGCTCACATACAAGCAATCTTCCTTTTTGAAGTCAGTTAGGCACATTGAACTTGCAAATTGGGGTAGGTCACTTTAAAATTTTGGGAGGATGAATTTGACCAAGTTCACTAAAGAATCCCATGGTTGGATTTGTTAAAGAATAAATCTAGATGAAGGTTTAGCTTTATATGGGATTCAAGTATCTTAAAGCAATTTTGGGCCTCAAAACACTATAATCCTCTAAATTTATGGATTGCGTACAATGCAAATTGTATTACAAATTTTCATTTAGGTGTTCTTAATCAAACCAATTGACATCTAAGCATCTTTTTCATGAATCCTTGCAATTCAATTAAACTTCGTTGGTGTTTTTGATTTGCAACAATTCTAATAGAAGGTTATTGTGTCTAATCATGATTGTTTGCAAAATTGTACCATCTCGATTCTTGCCTATGATGTGCAACCTCTATACATGTGAAACATGGGTCAATTTGGGTATACCTATTTTCAATACTTTTGAAATTTCATAATTTATTCAAAGAGAATCCAAAAAATATATTCTAAAAGAATCTAAAATCTCCTTTTGACTACCAACAAGACTCACCCAAGTTTTCATGGTTCAATAAAAAGAACCATGATCAAATTTTTATTTACATAATTTTAGATGTGATTATCTTGTTTGATTTGCTTCAAGACTTCTAATATAACAACCACTTATTTGCAACTCCAATCTTCCTTGCTTCTATGATGCCCTTCGCATTCTAGAATTAAGTGATTGATCTATAGAAAATGCACTTGTAATATAGAGTTGTATGTTGCATTCTTTAATGTATTTGTAGTGAACATGTCAATGTGGGAATACTTTTAAAGCCTTATGTGATTCAAAGTTCATCATCTAATCCTATTGAGATTCCAAAAACAAAATCAAATTGATTTAGATGTGACTTCCATTAATATTTGTAGAAAAAAAAAATTAAAAATTATTTAGAGATGAATAAGCCCTTAAAGAAGGTTAGATAAGTCTTGAAGGAGTGCATGACCCTTACATTACAACTATTCTTGTATCTTGGAGTATGATGTGACAATTTTTGAGCCGAATTTTGGTTACAATAAATAAATATACATTTTATAAAATTTGAGCATGAGACATCCTAACATTGAACTTTGTAAAGTGTGAATTTTGAATGTTTTTTGAGATTTTCTTGAGATTGAAGAAAATATGCACATGTAGATGTTTCTTACATATCTCCCCAATCAAATTTTGAATATTCATCATCAATTTTTTTCAATAATTTATTATATAATAGGATAAAAATTGACTTGAAATTCACCAAAAATGGAATTTTGTTTTCTTGAAATTGAAATTCGGTACACTTGGTTGAAATTTTATAAGAATGAAATGAAAATTATGCATTCCAAATAATACTAATTATATTACACATTATAAAAAATTCTTTGATTGGCACAAATAGGTCTATTTTACCTTATTACAGACCACTATACAATATTTGAGACTCCCATTTCATAGTTTCTCATGTAGCGTTGACTCTACAATTAGGAGCTAGATCGGAAGGCATGATGCTAAAACCGTCCTATGAAGTGGGCCTTGCAAGGTGAGTTACGTGTTTTGCATGATAATTGAAAAAACAACCCGCCTCCTACCTTGTGTGGTGTTAATTCTATTTTCTTTCTCTTTCTCCTAGCTAATTTGAAGCATTTGATTGCAAATATGAACTTAGAATTTGCATATTTTATCGTGTATAAAAAATATTAAAAAATTTATCTATTTCCTAGGGATAAATTCACCCTACATGGCCCACTTTGTAGGATGAAGTTTAGTATTTGTCGATTGGAAGTTTTTTGTATTAAGGTGTGTTGAGAGTTTTGAGTAACTAACGTAAAAACACCCCAAACCGTCCATGTTCTCAATTGTGTAGATTCGAGTTCCCTTGAAATGTCCCTAGGCTTTCATTAAAGTGTCCCTATCCAGTGTCATTAAGTTTTCCCCTTACTTATTGTTGATTAGTTGATTGCTGAAATCATTAAGTTTAGATTTCAAGTTCACCTATGTGATAGTTTCAATGGTCTAGGAAACTACCAATTTGAAAATTGATAGAAAATACATGCCATATTTGAAAATTCTAATTTTTTTCTTCTAAATTCATGATTTTCAATTACTAATACTACAAAAATATTTTTTCTAGCAAAAGGTGCCTCCAACTAAGTTTATGTTGAATTGCTTATATTGATGGTTAAGGGTGCTTCTGCTGTATGAAAAAATTATGTATACCTACTTTCTTTTGGATACTGTGCAGAAAGCAGATATTATCATTGATATCACGTCCATGGCATGTCGCACTCCCAAATTTATCACCTCCATTTCTTAACCTTCTGGGAAGCTAATTTGTAGGAGCATTTTGGCCAGTCTAATGAATCGCATGCCATGAGTAATTATAACCTAATGACAAAATAATGCACTTAGAGTGGCTTACACAGAACAATATCTTTGTATAATTTTGGCACAGATAAAATTGGGTCCTTCTTTTCAGATAAAATCATCCCCATGTCATGCATTTTGCATTCCCAAGCATTAAGTTACTCTTGCTGAATAAGCTTATGCAGGTCCTAAAATAAGTTGTACCAAGAGGCCCATAACATTGATAACTTTTATAATAATTCAGCAATGAGTCATGGTGTCTTTGGGATATATTAATAAGGTTTGCATGTAACCCTAATTGCGTGACCTAACAATAGTAAGGAGACTTTTGAAAATTGATAAAGGAATAATTGAGACATCTTCAACATATCTATATCATTTATTCATGTATAACATTTTAACTTTGAGATTTTTCTGGTGTCTTTTGAAACGTGATGAATTTGTTCCTATGACTAAAAATGGAATTGAAAAATTGTTAAAAACTACATATTTAATGTAAAACTTAATTTTTATCCATTGAAGGATCAATATGGGATGGATGTATAAGATGATAGAAAAAACTAAAATGCTAATAAACCTAAAAAAGTCTTAGAACATGCAAATTTGAATGGTGGGAATGTTGTAGCAAATCAACTAAATCCTATGTACTTTTCTATTTCCATTTTTTTTTTTCAAAATTGAGTTTAAAAATAAACTTCATAAAATATTTTATTAGGAGATTGATTAATTGCTCTCAAAATAAAATTCTTCATAATTTTGACCACAAGATTCAAAAATTGAATGAACTATATCTTTCCTTGTAGGTATGTGTCTATTCTTCAAGAAACTTACTTTAATCAATCTAAAAATAAACAAAATTTTATATGCTTGAAAGTTTAGAAAATTTAAAAACTCATATAAGTCTCTAACCAAAGACTTGTTTGTTTTGCAAATTGGCTCATCACGAGATAGACAAATGCCCCACTTTCTATAAAAGATTTTAAAAAAAGAATACCCAAATTGCATTTGTAAGGCCTTGTTTGAAATCACAAAAAATCATTTTGGTTCATGAAATTATTTAGGAATTAAATGATTTAAATAATACATACATAAGCATCCAAAAAATCTTTTGGTCTAGAAAAACCTACAAAGGTTTAAAATAGTTTCAAAAATATCATGTTGGGTGATGTTATTGAACACATGGAGTGACTAACTAAGGTAGAAACACCCAAATGTAACTTGAGTCGTTCATGGACACCAAAAAAAAAACCTAAATTCCAAGGCTTGTGAATCCCACGTAGACAAGTGGGGTTCCAAGAAGTTGTCATTCTTCCAAAAAGTAGCCAATCACCCGCACTTGATCCAAATTTAGAGTGTGTCACTTTTGGGTGTTTCCTTGCCCACTTTGGTGTTAGTCTAATATCCACAGTAGGTACATCTACGAAGTTGTTTTAAAAAAAAATTGTATAATATTCATATAAGTTTAGAAAAATATGAAACCAATTTTGTTGGTCCCCTCAATCATTTCCTAACACATACATACACCATTTTTTTCCTGTACGCACCAAAAGATCTAGAATAAGTGTCACATTTAGGTGCCTCTACCTTTACCTAAGCTTGACTTACAGCACTCTACAAGTAAGCTCCAAAAGGTCCTTCAAAAAGCACTCGTCAAAAGCACAAGAAATGTGAACTTGAGTCCCACTTTTGCAGGACTGATGGACCCATGTAAAATTCAGAAAGTCCATTTGTTCAACACTAAGGGCGGGCTTCCATGTGGAGTTAGGGCCAGTGAAGTTCACCGATCAGCGGTGGATAGGGAGTTCCAGAAGCCTGCCCTGACCCTCCTACCACCAAAATGACGGGGCTCCTCAGGCAGTCCGTCAGGCAGTCTGGATCACTACAGTAACTTAAATTGGATCAAACTTCAACTGTACAGTTACAGTAGCTCTTTTCAACAGCTCCTTTTTTTTTTCAGTTCAAATACTACTGCCCTATCAGATCTGGGAGCCTCACCCAAGTTCAAATTGGAACTACAGTAACTTAACTTAACTTTGATGACCGGTGGGCACTTCAGTTTGTAAATTCAAAGAGACGGAATCCCACGTGCGTGTGTCCCAATGAACTGGGAGATCTGGCGGTTAATAGAAAATCAGTTGAATGAAATTGGTAAATTATCGTCTTAATTTCAGTATTTTAGGTGGTATAACTGAATGAAAAAACTAGGTGTAAAGGAAATGAACTGCTAATAAAAAATAAATGATGGTGTACATTTGTTCTCCATTAAAAAAAATTGATTTAAAACCCTAAATGTCCTAGGTCATTTTTGAGTTTCTAAGAATTTGCTCTGAATTGAGCAAAATCCATCATTTTGATAAGTTGTATCAATTTTTTTAATATTTTGTAACCAAACAAATTCAAACTAGACATGTTAGAAATCTCTTGGGAAAATAAAACACAACAATATCACTTATAGATTGAAAAATTATAATGTTTGATCATGAGGGTGTTAAAACTACAAAAGCCATGATTTGAAGTCTTTCACATGTCAAATCTAAAAAGTTGGTCACCAAAAAAAAATGAAGTTCAAGGACCTAATATGCATAACCCCAATCAATTTATAGCTTCTCAAGATCTACTCCAAAATTGTTTTAAATGAAATTCAAATGTAGTTTTTTCTCCAAAATCTAGAGTATTTGAGGCTCATTCCAAGAGCCCCAAACACTATCGAAAGTCAAGATTGCTATGGACCCCCTTGCACAAAATCTTTAATAGAAAAATCATAATCATTCATTTTCAAAGTCAGATTTTTGAAGAAAAAAATAGACTTCAAAAATAATTTTTCAAAAATATAAACTACTAATAATAACAACTTGATTAGGTTTTATCTAACTTCAAAGTATTGTTGACACCCAAATTTGGTGCATCGAGCATTTAGGGATTATTGCCCCCAACAAGCTCTTGCTAGTTTTTAGCTAAAGAGTCTGAGGGTATAGTTGGTTATACCTGGTTCTCTAATTCAAAATATGGATTTATTTTATAAGTGTAGTATTGTAGTTGCCATGGATTTAGGCCACCAACATCTTGGTTCCTCATATCTTTATATTGTCGTGATGCACCCTATAATCAAATCCTTTCCAAAAGTACGGTTCTTTTGAACTAAAGTAGGAGGTCCATGAAGTGGCCATTTAAGAACTCATAATCAATCAATTTAGGGTGTGGTTGGACCTCTTCAAATATTTTTCAAGTAAATTTTATTTATAAGGCAAATGAAATTGGCATCTAATTCTAAGTTGTTTCTTTGGGGGGAGAACTTTGTGGAATTTGTAATGAATTTTTGAAGTTGAAATACAATGGTCCCTATATTCACATTTTTAATTATATCTTTGGACAAATATAGTATTTACCTCATTTTCATCAAATAGGTTGCTATCTTCTTAAAATTCACAAATAGTGTTGGATAAATGAGAAGGTTTTGGGACAAAAAATTTGACTATTTAAAGCAATTAGTTTGTCATTAAGAATATGGATTCTATATTGTTTAGGGTCAAAATTGTAGCTTCAAATGGTTTATGAAAAAGGTAAGAGTTAATGATGACAACATCCGCACTTTCTCCAAAAGATAAATTTTCAACGTAGACTAGTCAAATATTGAACACTTTGTACTATTTATCTCATGAAAAAAACTTTTGACTAATAGGATAGTGATCTTATTTTCAAATGTAAACAAAAAAGAGAAAAGCAACCTTCTCTGTAATTTCTACAGTATAGTTTCCACAGTATCTATACTTTCCATAGAAAAAAGTAAAAATTTTAAAACAAAATAAAATTTCTGCCCCAAAGTGCTACCCCCCAATCAGGCAGCACCTACGAAATGGTCCATGCGGCATACCTAGTCGAACTCCAGTAGAACTCCAGAAGCACACAGACTCTGTTCACACCTGTCTCACTAATTCAAAAGAAGGTTTTTCTTCTTGGAACTCCGTCATAAGTTATTTTAAGTTTGATTCCATATTTCCATTCCATTAGCTTTTTGTCCAGTAGTAAGTTACTTTTGAAAACTAACTAAATATGGTAGTGGACCGACTAAATTAAGTTACCAGGAATATGAAGTAAGTACTGTACAGTCTCAAGCTCAGGGAAAACAATGCAGCATATCAATAAAAGGTAGGGTGCTTTAAAAGCGACCCTTTTATAACAGAGGTACATGTTTTGCTTTTTTCAATGTACCAATAGTGTACATTTCAGGAACGGGTCACTTTTTTGTGACAGATGCGATTTCAACTTCAAAACTTCAGAACTTTTGTGGTTGGCGTTTTCGTATTTTGCCCTTGCAATGAAATTCCATTTTATTTTTATTTTATAATGTGGCTTTTCTTGGATCTCTTGCCGGGTGGTTTAGTGGGGTTTAAAAAAAGAAAAAAAAAGGTTGCTTTGAAAATGTAAAGTTCTCCGCTGAGGTCTGGTGCCTCTGGTTCAATGGAAATTGTCCATGTGTTTCAAAAAAAAAATATATATTTTGCCCTTGCAATGAAATTCCATTCCATTTTAGTTTTAGAATGTGGCTTTTCTTGGATAACTTGTTGGGTGGTTTAGTGGGGTTTAAAAAAAGAAAAAAAAGGTTGCTTTGAAAATGTAAAGTTCTCCGCCGAGGTCTGGTGCCTCTGGTTCAATGGAAATTGTCCATGTGTTTCAAAAAAAAAAAAAAAAAAAATTCCATTTTATTTGTTAAAAATAAAAACAAAAATTCTAAATTGAATCCCACAAGGGTCCAAAAAATATGAAACAACTTGGGTTATTTGCCAATTCCATTTTCCTACCTGCCAAAACTTACTGAAAACTGTTTCGAGGGAGTTTATTAATTAGCTTCCTCCCCGAATTCAATCAACTCTTACAAGGTCGCTTCAAGAGAAGACTACCTTGAAAGTGACCACTAACATAGAGATACATGATTTTGCTTTCTTCAATATACATTTCATGAGGTGGTCGCTTTTCAGTTAGGGCCCATTGCCTTTCAACTTCAAAAATTTGTAACTAATTCCACAAAGGTCCAAAACATACGAAACAACTTGGGTTTGATGCCAATTCCATTTTTCTTCCAACGGAAATTCACTGAAAATTGTTTCAAGGGAGTTTATTGGCTTCCTCCCCAAATGCAATCAGCTCTTAAAAATAAGTGCGTCACCTTACCTTATTCTTGTAGGTGGGCTGCCCGACTTTGATTGCCTTCCCCTTCCATCCATGGGAATCTCGAACAGCGTAAATAAGGTATAAGCTGAGCACTTATTTCATTTCTGGGATGATGAGAGCGAGTTGGTCCATCAGTCCCAGAATCATTCCAACAAGAATCTAATCGTTGATGTAAAATGGTCAATCTGTTGCCCTTGACTCCTGCAGCTCGTTGGCATCAAGTCAGTCTCGTTTCACAAGTATGGTAATCAATCCGGAAGTGGAAAACGGAGGATGCGGAGTGATATACCTGTTCCAGGAGAAGTGACAAACAATAGGTACAAAATTTATGATTGCAAAGGGGGATTCTCGGGCAGCTCTTTCACCAAAGGCATAATAATAAGTGTGGCATAAGGAGTCTTGGGACACATGCCTTTACACTCTTGGACCGAGATTGGAGGAGAGGAGAGGTGCAGTTTTCTCCTGGATGGACTGCTTGAGAAGTCCATCATGCCCTATTACTTAATAAAAGCTTATGTGACACGCTAAGTTAAGAAAAGTTAAGTTAATAAGAAAATTTGGGTTTGTGTTTTTACTGCACATGAGGTGGATGTGGGCACTTGTCCAACCAACCACATTGGAAGCTGCGATGGAGCCAACTGAAGTTGTTTCTTGGCATGAGATTTGGAAGCACACTCTTTGGGCTTGTTTCCTTGACTTTGCCTGGGATCTGTTTCTAATGTTTGATATGGTAAGTGGCCCTCCGTTCCATTAAAAATATTCCAAATCTGATATAGTGCCTGTGTACCACTAAGGAGGCTCCATTTATAGATTTTGAACATAGTGTGTGGAGCGTGGAGTAAGTGATGTGGAATTCTTTGGGGATTGATGGAATGGGGACCAATTTGAATTTCACATTGGTTGTTCAACAATCTAAACCCCCCAAAATGGAGAAGTTTAGTTGGATACACTCACTATCTTTGATTTGGTGAAGATTTTTAGTGGGATGTGAGGGAGTAGAAATTTTAGATATATCAAATCAAATGAGGAAAAGAATTTTAAAAGATTCTTGAAAGAAATTGGTCAAAGCATGATGATCATGCTAATTTGAAATTCTCAAGATATAACAAACCTTTTTTGATTGGTATATTATATATCACACATGTTGTTCTATGTATTAAAAGTGATATTTTCCTTTTTACATGTAATGTTTTACATATTGCAAGCAATGTTCAAAATTATTGTGGTCTTTGTAAATTTTGCATTCACAATATTCATCCTTCTAAAACAATTGATGTTTTTTATGCACCGTGCACAAAGTATAGGTGAACGACAGGATTGACACTTCTTTGCCAAATATCAATCTTTAATTTTCTCTAAAAAAATTAGGTTTGATATATGCTAAAATAAAATTATTCTTCAAGATTCATGTCCCCCATCAAAAGACCATTTTCCAATTCTATTTGCCTTTTGATTTCATCATAAATTGGATTAATTGCTTATCATTGAAGCATGAACATGTTTAATTTGCGGTAAGAATATTTTTGGTCAATTTAGAGAACCTAACTCCCAACCTAACTATGAATTATGCTTATGAGGTTCATAATTTGTATGCTAAAAAAACATGCTCATAGTAGTTCTTGAAGTTTTGAATGTTAAAGATAATTTCAAAGTACTTTAGTACAGACTAGTATGATGGCCTTTGTCATAGCTACAACCATGTTGCATAATTTGTATTTAAATTTCCCTATCTTTAAAGAAAATCTACAAATTTTGATGAACAAATACTAATTTTTTTAGTATTTCATCTTTCTGTTGGTCAAAAGCTAACCAATTAACAATACTTTCTCACTAAATTTCTAATGGAATTAAACACAACTCCATTTAATCCATAATATGGCTTATATAAAATTTGCTTTCTAAAGACCTCATGACTTTTGTCTGAAATTGAAGGTTCTTATTTAAACATGTTGGAATTACATAAAAATACAGATTGTGATATTGTCACAACTATAATAATTAAATTGTTATTAAATTTCAATTAAATCAATTTTTGTAATATTTTAGAATAAGATATTTTAAATAGTCTATTTTTCAATAAAAGAGAGTACATTTATATATATATATATATATATATATTCCCCTAATGATAACCTACTAAATGATCCATTAAAGTCTTGTATCAGACTAAGACATAATTTTTTTATTAAATGAGATTTGGGCTACATTAATTTGAGTTAGTGACCACAATCAATGTCTTGAATCACGGTGATGGAGTGATAAATAAATACCCTTTTTTCTTTTGGAGTGGTCTAGAGATTCTTTTAGGCCAATTGGGTAGTAATTTACACTTCAAAATTCACCACAAATTCATACTTTTTCAAGAATTTTTTTTTCAATTTCTGTCCCCCATTTTCACGTTTTGTCTATGCATAGAAAAAAACATTGAAATTTTTTCAGCAAGACCAACAAGGCAATCGAGTCATTCTGCCCTGTCGTAGGCTGGTTTACATCAGGTGTTGGAATGCTGACTATTATTGGACTTCTTATTCAAATTATTTTTTACCTACTGTAGAATTCAAATTGTACATTACCAATTATAAAAAAAGAATCGAAGTGACGGAATTTCCAACTTGGCAAAGGATTAAACGGATAACTCAAACAACCATTAAAAAACTGTCTGCATTTGCTGCTACAGTAGTAACTTACGCCGTGTCTCCCCCTAAAAGTCTTAAAGCCGAGCAGACCAGCACCGACCCTGCGGAGAAAAATTAGCTGCGAGGTGACGTGGAACTTCCCCACAGCATCCCCTTCCGTCTCTAATTTAGACCATTTCCGTAAATAGTAAATCCCTCCCTAGACTAATTTCGATAATATATAACTTAGACCCGTTCCGCCAAGTGGAAGTGCCCGCAGCCATCCACGCTGGACCCAGACTCCGACGAATCTCATCCAACGGGGAACCCAAGAAACGACGGAGTTATCCGTCCAGGCGTGCTTTGGATGGATGAAATCGGGGATGAGGTGAGTGGAGTTAGGGTTGGGAGGCAGGCAGCTCGTTCGCTTCGCCTTCGTGCCTGCAGTGATGATGGCGTGGCTGCTATGTGGCCTTGGCTATGGCGGAAGTTCCCCATTTGCAGAGGCCTAGCCACCATGGCCGTTGTCTTTGATTGTCAACAACAACAGCGAAGTCAGGCCCCGCTGGTGGCCGCGTCCCGCTGGTCGTCGTCGTAACGTAGGTAGGTGGCGAGCTCAGTCTTCCTTCTGGTCACATGGTTCCGTGTAGGTGAGGGCAGCCGGTAATTCGTTTCTGATTTTCTCGTGTTAGTTGTGGACACGATCTTTGAAACCGCATGGCGAATCTGCGGAGGCAGGGTTGGTTGTTGGAGTAGTTTTCCTGTGTACCGTCGGGGACTAGGGGTGGCGTTCTGTTCTAGGTGTTTCAGCGGAGTCTTTGGTGGCGATTACCTGCACGTCGTGGGAATGTTCTTTTCGAATTCTCTCTGTGAGTGCATGCGGCTGATCTTTGGGGAGGAACGGATTGTCGCTTTTTGGATGTTCGGTGGATTGTGCTAGGGTTCAATTGTCGTGGATAGTGGAATTGAAATTGTGGTGGACCGGAGTGATCGCGCGTTATGTAGAGGAGGCAGGCGGTTACTCTTCTAATTGGCTGTACCTGATAGCTTTCTGATTGTGGTATAGAGATTAGAGGCGTGTAGCGGTTTGAAGTGGGATAGACTGAGTTGGCGATTGATTGTGTGAGAGGATTTTCGATCAATTAAGGTCACGTCTGTGCCTTGTCTTCTTCTTTCTCTCTCTCTTTTTCCGAAGGTGAGAAGAAGTGGCAGTTGTGTCGGTTTCTGAAACGGAGAATACCGGTTTCAAGGAGTTGCGTCTTATTTCAGACAGTTTTACTCCTATGGAGAGTTTTTATCGTTAATTGGTGCACAGGACGGGTTTGATACTTGTGACATAGGAAATCAGGAGGCTGCGTCTGGAATCAATCTCAGACACGACTTCTTGAATTGAATTGGAAATAGCAGATTTGTGGTGAGATGCCGTTTGATGTCGTTTATTGTTTATTGAGTGAACGAGATCATCGCCATTAGAAGACGCCTTGCAGTACTTTTGGAAGAGCAATCACGTGACGTGAATATGGAAGAGACGTCAGTTTTTTAACAGGCCATTTTCAATAATCGGGCAATTTTGAAAGTATTTGAACTCTGATCGTCTGAACGAGCTTGAATTCCACGTTTTGAAAGTGAGTGGGTCCCACGTCTTGTTTAGCTTCTTCTCTTGTGTCTGCACCACCTTCCAGGAAAAGAATATCGGACTTTGAATTCCTAATCCTCTTCATGTGTTGTTGTAGTTTACGAGTCTTCAGTGTTCCAAGATGCCGCGTGTCTTACTCTTCTTGAATTTGTGTTTCCTGTTTGCTCCTCTTCTCCTCCTTCCGCTTCTCCTACAGTCTTTAGTCGAAGTTTCTTGAACACATGGGGGATGGCTTTTTGACCTTTCAATTCTTTTGCTGGTGACTTCGTAGGGTCATTTCTGTACAGCATGAAGCACGAGAGAAGAATTTTGAGGGAACAGCGGCACGAACTTCTCCAGCGGATTTAGCGTCCCCTCTTGCTTATGTTAGTTGGTCAAGGCTGGCGTCTGTCGAGTCGTTCGCTTGTGTGCGCTTCTAGATGGCAGCCGGTTCTATATCCGTTCTGCTACTCGGTGATGAAATATTTTGACAACAACGACTAGGGCTTACCGCTTAAGGGCTGTTATCCATAGTTGCAGCGCCATCGAAGCCTTGAAGTGTTTTCGCCGTTCGAGGTCGATGGGAGCGTGAACTGGGAGCTTGTGACATGGTACTGCGTGTACGCGAGTTTCTTGAGGTTACCAAATGGAATTAGAGCATAGTTCACCGGCATAATAAAGAACAGGTGGGGGAGTTTTGGCCACTCTTGTTTTATTCTTGGGCATCGTCCACATGGGGCCGTTTGGGAGAACGGCAGTTGGTTCGATTGTTAATAAGGATGGTGGAAAGAAGAAAGACACCGTTGGAAAGGATGGGATTAGGAATAAGAAAGGAGCCGAAGAAAATAAGGTGTATAAGAGGGCAGAGGATGATGCTCATGCGAAAGGTGTCAAGAAGGATACTGCTGAGAGACGGAGTTCGACGAGGCTGTTTAGCTGGAGTAAGGATGACTCTTCTAGCAGGGGAAGCGGTGAAAAGGTTGAGAAGGGTAGGCGAATATCAGCCCCAGGGAAGGTCCAGACTACCACAGCAGATTCAATGGTGGAGTCTTCCTCATTCCTGAGCAGTGAATTTGGCTTCGCGTTGGGTTTGAATCGCATCAAGACGCGATCAGGACCTTTGTACAGCACCAGCACACGATCTGGACCGGTCTTTGCAGGTACTCTTCAGAGCAGATTCAACATTGGAAACGAAAAAAGAGAGGAAGTGTCTGTACAGAGTAGCTCGAACTCTTCTCGTTCGCCAGGTGTTCGGAAAGCTGCGAAAGCTGCAAAAGTTCATGCAAGAGACTCTGTCTCGCCCAAGGACTCGCTCACAGAAGATGGTAGCAAATGTAGAGGACGAAGATGCATGCATGCAGAGTCCAAAGAAATTCCTTTGAGCGGCAACACGGAAGGGAGTTGTGGGTCTCCATTTGTTGCAGTTTCAAATTTGGGTTTGGGCAGTGATAAAATTGCAGAGAGAAGTTTGTCGGAAGCAAGCCAATTATCTGAAGATGCCATATCGCCTAGTGGAAGTATAAGGAAAGAAGCTTCAATTGGTCAGGTCTCGCAGCCAGAGTCAGCTAGTAGTTGGGTAGATATCGATAGCAATTTTGACACTGGCTCAATTGGAGGGAATTCGATGGGGGGAAGCCCTGTAGGGTTTCAGCCTGCGCGAAGCGTCCCTGCGGGTAGCGTGTCTCTACTTCAAGGTTAGCTTGCATGCCTTTTTTCCCTTTCGGTGTAGCGATGGTAGTAAAGTGCGAATTACACTTAACGTGCTTCTGAACGGTACACTCTCATGGCAATGAAGTATGTTTCTGCTATTGATCTAGGTGTGATTTGCTAATGTTTTGATCCTAGATTCGTTGAATTTTGAGGTTTGTTGGGCCTAACTGAGGTATCTTGAATGACAATTTCTTGCTGTTGTCAATATAGATTCCTTTGTTGACAAATCAAGATCTCATTGGCGCCCTGAAGTTGATGGTGTGGGGAGTAGAAGCTCTGATGTAACCATGCAAGAGAGTGAGGTACGTCATGTGCATTCCGTTTTTTGGAATAACTTTATTCATGATATTTATGTTTTAATCTTGTGTTGGTATATTGAGTTACTTTGTCTCCAAGTATTAGCCATTAAGGAACTCGGTGTAGGCATCATTTCATTTGTGCAACATATTTTAGAAGACTAAAATTCAGGAGAAGTTTATAAAGTAGGACTGTAGTAGGAAGATGAGGATAGGAATGAGAAAGTCAGTGTTAAGGCGGGAGAGTTAGCTTGCCCATACGGTAGTGGAATTTATTTTACTTTAAAGGCAACAAATATCTAATTGTCAATTCTTTGTTATTGGAGCAAAGCAGAGTTCGATTTGTCAGTCCGAGCTTCCGAAGGAAATTGAGTCACCCAGATTCCAAGCTCTTCTGCGTATGACTGGCGGTCCACGAAAAGGAAAGGGAACCGACATCAAGAGCTTCTCGCATGAACTTGACCCTCGGGGTGTGAGGTCTTATGAGTTTCTTCGGCCTAACAGCCTTCATGATTTGGAGGTGTGTGCTTTTTTACTTTGGTGTTTTATGTGCATTGGGAGATGCAATAGCAATTTCCGTTGGAAATAATATTCGTTTTTGTGCAGATAGAAATAACGTTGCCATTTCTCTTGAGTTGCAGGAAGTTGTGGCAGCTCTTGGGGCACGGTTTCATACAGCTAAGGAAGAAGTTGACGCGGAGTTGGCAGTTTTTGCCGGTGATCTTGTGGAAGTACTTGAAACTAGTGTTGACATGGAACCTTATCAGCAGGAGAGAATTGAAGATTTGCTAGTCTTGGCTCGAGAATGCGCTTTCATGGATCCTCAAGAGTTTCGGAGGCAATGTGAAGCTATTGTCCAGGAGCTGGATGATAAGCGGCAAGAACTTCCAATGGGGGTTCTCAAAAGGCTGCACACTCGGATGCTATTCATACTCACTCGTTGTACACGTCTCCTACAATTTGAAAAAGAGAATGGTTTAGACGAGTACGAACTTCATAGGCTCCAGGAGGAGGCAAAAGTTGGCTCTTCCATGGAAAGTTGGTCATCCTTGGCACGATGGAAAGAGAAGGGAAAAGCTCTACTAAACGTCGTTAAACTCAAAAAGCCCAGCCCGCCGTCGAAATCTCCCGTTCAGGATGGAACTTTTCAAATTCAAGCGAATATAGCCAGTGATGAAGCTACGACCTCAGGAACTTCTAGTTTCTCTGACGTAACGGAACAGGAAGAAAATTTGGTGAAGGAGCCTACCGTGCCAACTCCAGGTGGTTCTGTAAGTCCAGTTCATTCTCTTGTAGCCGAACGGCTAGCAAGCTGGAAAAATTTCTCAGTTGCTCCACTTATCGAGCTTGAATCTCATGAGGTATCAATCGACGTGACCGAGTCTAGTGTAAATAAAATCCGAGGAAACTCGCAGGCAGACGTGGATGAAGAACTTGAAACAAGCAGATTATCGAAAGAGACGAAGCGCATACCTGCTTCGAAGAGGCAGCAGCGAGTTTCCTGGGGTCATTGGAGGGATCAACCGGAGGTTTTAGACGACAACCTGGATGTTATTTGCAGGATATGTGAAGACGAGGTTGCAACGTCACGTTTGGAGGACCATTCTAGAGTCTGTGCCCTGGCTGACAGGTTGCGTTCTTATATTCTTCGTTGCTTCATTGCTTCTATTAGATGACAGTCTGAACAATTACTTTGTTAGGCATGCACAAGTTTGGATTCGAAGATTGAAGACTTCTAGAATATTGCAACAAAGTTTGAGCTTGGACTGTTCAAAGTCGTGCTGAATTTCTCTCTTTGCTTACAGATGTGATCAACAAGGGCTTGTTGTTGATGAGCGTCTCCGAAGAGTAGCAGAAACGCTAGAAAGAATGGTGGAATCTTTCACACCCAGAAGCTATAGCATGGCAGCTGTTGCTAGTCCAGAGACTGCTAAAACGTCCAGCCCAAATACTGGAGGTGGTAATTCGGACGGAGAAAGATGCAGCTCTTACTCAGCATTTGCTGATAAAGTTGGGGGTGAGCTACTAAGACGTGGATCTGAAGAAATGTTGCAAGACCTGCACGAGATTGATGCTGCCAGCATAGTGGATGAAACCAGAAGTTTCAACGCAATCACGTGTAAGACACGATTTGGCCCGAAACTCGAGCAATCATTCCTCCCAGCGTCATCTTCAGGAAGTGCGCTAGCTGCAACCTCATCGGCTGGAAGTCTGACTCCCCGGTCTCCACTTACCACACCAAGGATTAGCCAGATTGACGTATTACTTTCAGATCGAAATAGCTTCAACGAAGTTGACGATCCCATGCAGGTCTGCAATCTATTTACCTTCTATTTTTTGTTTTCAAATTATGGAATGTTTGTCATTTTGTGTCCTGTTTACGAATACTCCTCTGATGACATTTATTCACTTCGTTGGATTGACTGCATTTTTGCAGATAAATGAACTTGCAGACATAGCTAGATGTATAGCTGGCGCGCAGGTGATTGAAGACGGGGCCGAGTATTTGATGTCGTGCTTGCAAGATTTGCAAGATGTCCTCCGTTGTAACAAGGTGGAAGCACTCACTGTCGCTACTTTCGGAAAGCGGATAGAGAAACTCTGCATGTAAGTTGTTGGCTTTCTTGATTGCCTAGTTGTAACCTACTTATGTTAAAAAGAAGTTTTCAGTTGTGATAGTGGTTCTTTTTGAAGAACTTCACTCTCTAGCAATGAATGGATTTTTCGTATTCTTCCTCGTCCATGAAGAGAAATTGAAGAGACTCCAGATAACTAAGCTAAGCGTCCGTTAGTAGATAAGGAATGATGGGACCAATAAGTTTTAGGTTGGTGAGATGTTGAGTCTCTCAATATTCCAGCTTTGAGTGGCGGCGAGGCCACAATCACTGTATGATATGGAACTTCTGGAAGTTCTTATCGTTATTCATTGCGTGATCTGATTTCTTCCCTAACTATTTACTGTCATCGCGTGTCGTACAGTCTGAGATATGTTTTTTTCACATGTCCTTTTTCTTCTGTTGAGTCCATCAAATTTGATCATTCCAGACCTCTATTTTATTTCTCTGTATTATCTGAAGAGTAAATCTTGACCTTTTGACTCGTGACAAACTTTCTGTAGGGAGAAATACCACCACTTCGTTGGGATTCTGGACCCTAACGGCATGGAGGCGGCAAGTAGTGGAGCAGAGGAGGAGATTCTGGAAGATGATATGCTTCATAGTCTAAAGTCTACTCCTGTGCACCCATTGTATAAGGATCGTACAACGATAGACGATTTTGAGATCATAAAACCTATTAGCCGAGGTGCATTTGGACGGGTGTGTTTATCAAGAAAACGCACAACTGGGGATCTTTTTGCTATCAAGGTACCGATCTTAGATTCTTGGAAGGGTTCACGACATGGGAAAGTGCCAGTTCACTATATATTTATCATCAGGCATATGAACAGAAAAATTAGTCAACTTTTTTGCGTGGACATCTCATTTGCAATTTCGGTTGAATTTGTGGTTCGCAGTTGTCTCTTTTGGCTAGATGCAATTCCTGTAAAATTATTTCTAACATCGCACCTCCAACTTGTTGTTAGATTCTTTGCTACCCAATATACGAACAGAGGTTGCCTGTAGCCAAACAATTTAGATCGCTTCTAACAAACTTTACCTTGTTTCGAGCAGGTTCTGAGGAAGGCCGATATGATCCGTAAAAATGCTGTTGAAAGTGTACAAGCCGAACGCAACATCCTGATTTCTGCTCGCAATCCCTTTGTGGTAATGCTCTATTCCCATTTCCATCTCCAAAGATCTGCATTTGTATTGGGTTTCTTCTCAGCACAATTTGCATAGAAGCTAACGGTTGGTACTGTTAATTTCCAGGTTCGATTCTTTTACTCTTTCACATGTCGGGATAACCTTTATTTGGTGATGGAATATCTGAATGGCGGTGATATGTACTCTATGTTGCGAAATCTTGGGTGCCTGGAGGAAAGCATGGCTCGTGTGTACGTAGCTGAACTGGTAAGGCTTTCGCTCCTTGATTGCTATCTTCTATCATTGCAAATATCGTGTTGAGCTTGCTCATACTATTAATTCAATGCTCAATATGTCTACAACTCACTTTTGAACTTCGTCACTTACATAACGATCCTGACGATCACTAAGTTCTGAAATTATATTTTGTAGATCTGCTTTACCCAGTGAAGTCTCGATTTTGCTTTCATCTTACCATCTTGAACAAATTTGTCAAGATGAAAGAAGAGGCCATAGTGGTTCTGCTTACCTATCGAAGGGTGATAGTAGTTCTGACATTCATGCTGTCAACCTGACCGAAATAACTTCTTGCTGGTGGCAATTTTTGACTCCTTGTCGTGGATCTACCATTTCAGGTGCTAGCATTGGAATATCTGCATTCCTTAGGAGTTGTACACCGAGACCTTAAGCCAGATAACATTTTGATCGCCCACGATGGCCACATCAAGGTACGCTACTAAGATACGACTGTTAAAATCAGCTGTATTCGGTTACTTCTCATCCCTGCAACGTAGTCAAGTTATTGAAATATCAATCCTATCTAAGCACACTTACTTGCCAAGTCACTGCGTCTCTGTTCTAAGTTTTGGTTGCTATCTCTGTCTCTAGAGTAGGATAAGACGTAGCGTCAGGAATACTCTTTCTTCATTATGTAATTTTCGTAGATTCTATGATTCTCTTGGTACATGTTTTCACAATGCAATTGCTGCAAGTATTGTGCAGCTTACAGATTTCGGTCTTTCAAGAGTAGGCCTTATCAACAGCACGGACGATCTGTCAGGCCCTGCCGCAACTGCGACTATGCTTATGGAGGAGTCGGAGAAAAATCAGTGCCTTTCTCCTAAGCTCGTCCATCAGAGGATGATACGTCAGCAGCGTTCGGCTGTGGGAACCCCTGACTACCTTGCACCAGAAATTCTACTTGGGACTTCCCATGGTAAGTCATTTCTGCTTTGTGCTGAAGCCTACTGTTCGCAGTTTTCTTAAAGAAATGTGACGTTCAACGTCTTATCCTGCAAAGTTGTTCCCATTTAAAGCCGTATCCTGCAAGTTCAGCTACAGTGGCACTCGAGTGATCTGGTTGATATTGCTCATCATGTTTTAGGAATGGGATATCTTATGAGAAATATGAGAGAGTTTGTTCGTGCAGTGTAGAACATGCGTAATTCCACCTTAATTACAAGCATTTTTTTAATGATGATCTGCTGTATTGGGTCCTTGGTTTACGGCCTCAGTCTATGCTCAGTGATAATTCTATGAAACTTTGATTTTAAAAATAATTTTGGCTTCAAGGATCAACACTATTATTAATCATCAAGTAGTCCTGATAACTGCTCAAAGTACTTACATTGCAACCCCCAACTTGCAGGTCCTGCCGCCGATTGGTGGTCCACGGGGGTTATCCTATTTGAATTTCTAACTGGCATTCCTCCATTCAATGCGGAATATCCTCAGGTATTTCGTTTACATGTTTTTTGGACGTACTGATGCAAGCTGTAATATATTGGCGGAAATGTCTCAGTATGAATACTTTCCTCCCTCATACAAGAGTAGTTCAATGAGGGACAAGCATGTAGTTAGCCGCTTCAGTCTATTCTTTTGGAGGATTTTGTATTTGTGGACTGATTGATTGTGATTCCTTTCTCATGCAGATTATCTTTGACAATATTTTGAATAGACATATACCCTGGCCTGCAGTCCCCGCGTATATGTCATATGAAGCCCAAGATTTGATCGATAGGTGAGTAAATATCTGCATAAGTTCGGTGTTACTCTAGTCAACAGTTTACAAGTAAGATGCAAGTTGTTGAATGATTGAGATAGTCTCGTGTTATAATACTCAAAAAACAGTTTTTTATTTTATTTGTTCCGTTTTCAGGCTCTTGACTGAGGACCCTAATGAACGACTTGGCGCCAAGGGTGCTGCAGAGGTACCTTTGCTTCCCATCCTAAATTTGTTAATATAGAGAATCCTCTCTATCTTCTTCATATTTGATTCTCTGAAGGTACTTTGGTAGTAGTGTGCTTGTTACCCGGATTTCACTCTGAAGGTTGTTAAAGCTGAGTCGCCTCATCTGTATTTCTAGAGCTTTGGGTATTATTAGGACGATCATCAGTTGTAATTTTGCAACCGATAATTGTGTGTATCTTGATCTCTTATGTATTTCCAACTATCTCACAGGTAAAAGCTCACCCATTCTTCAAAGACATCAACTGGGACACACTTGCCAGACAAAAGGTAGGAATATTTTCTATTTCTCTGAGTTGTTTTGTAATATCTGGTTGCTACAGTGGCTCTCTTTCAATGCTTTACTTTATTCAAACTTGTTGCATTCCGGACATTTTGAGATTGCCGCACAAGTTAATATCTTGGAGGTGCTTTTCAGGCTGCTTTTATTCCAAGCCCGGACAATGCTCATGACACCAGCTACTTTGCATCTCGTTTTCCTTGGAATTCGAACGAGGGCCGTCACGAAACTGACTCTCATTTTGTGGATGAAAGTGACGCTGAGAGCACTAGCAGTGGCAGCACGAGTGATTCTGATGCAAGACCTGAAGAAGCGGTAATGCTCAACTCTTTTCCTCAGTGCGGTCAGGAAGGATTGAAATACATTAAGTTGGAATCCAAACCAAGCGGCCTGGTTTAGTTCGTCTCAAATCATATTCTGCTCAGTTATACGTTTTTATCGAAGTAAGAAGCACTTAATTTAGTTTGAATAATACAATCAAAATGTCTTGATTTATGAATAAATGAATCACAAGATTACGTGTCTAGGTTAAGCGCAAGCCAGTGAAAGAGCCAGATAACGCTGCATTCTCCCGAAACCATAAATCAGAGGTAAGTACGTCGACTAATTACTACAGAATAATACAATCCATTGCACCGAATCCCTGCTGAAGAATCCAATGAAGCTGCTTATGATACTTTTGGGGTGATCCAAGTTCAAATTTCACAGCGTCTTTACTGGGTATCTACATGGTTAGTATAGATTTTTTTTTTATAGTTTTGTTCGTAATCAGTGTATTAACATTGATCTGGTTTCTTGTGGTTCTACAGAGGGACGAGTTTGGAGCCCTGGCTGAGTTTGAAAACTCATCTTCTTGTAAATACTCCTTCAGCAACTTCTCGTTCAAGGTAACAGAAGTAGCATTTTAAATTGCTGTAGAGCTTTTGTGACTCGAGACCTTGCCAGATGTTTTATTCAGTTCTTTGTTATGAAGATTCTAGCATCGTGTTTGTTTTACATGCTTAACGATTTCATCTCATTTCACTCGGTCCCATTTGCATCGTCCAAGTGTTTGTTAGGTTGTACTTCATTTAATTTTTGCATTCTCTCCTTGTTTTTTAGTGCCTAATATGAGGTTTATTCTAAGAAACTAAGTTTCTGTCACTCATGTCTGGAATTGATTTGGGTGGTGGAACAGAATTTATCTCAACTTGCTTCTATCAACTATGATCTTCTCCAACAATCTGAACGAAGGGACTCACCGAAATGTCCCAGATAATGTAAAAGAAAATAAATTGTCGCATCTTACAATCTTCGGGGTTCCCCTTTGTGCGCTAGGGGCTTCACAGAAGGTCTACCATATGGTTCCTGAGAGCCAGGACAGTCAGAGGCAGGTTTCTCTGTATATTTACGGCTCCGGTTCCTCCCATGTACCATGTCTTGTACCATATTTGTACGATGTAGTTTCAACTTGAATTTGCCGCTGCAAGTTCGCCAATTTTGCTCTGTAGTGACACCCCGTCAAATTCTGCAACAAGGTGCTTCATGGAACAGTTTTGGTTCAGCGAGAGGAAGAGATTTAATGTACGTCTCGACAAGGATGATGATGCTGTCGCTATGTTTGAGTCGATTGACATGATACATAACCCAGACAATTAATATTTGTAAATATGAACTACTGGAGGCAGTAGTTCCGTTATCTCGTCTGAAATGAGTGTATGATGGTTGTGCTCAAAGCTGCTGGCCGATTGTGGTCGGTCAGTTTTTGATCAAGTTTCATTAACGAGGATGATGGGATGTTCACAATCGGTGTCAGTGAAGGTCTCACATTTTCCTACTTTGTGTTACTTTGTGTGAGACCAGAGGGCAACAATAGTGCCCCTCCAAGGGTCTACGAAGGGAAGGTATGCGGTTTGGTTCTGACCACCTCTAGTGTATCTTTTTTTCTTTAGAAACAAGTTCACTATTTTCAGTAAATTTTTGTAGAATATTCCTTGATTTACTGGGGGGTTTTGGTAGATTTTTGGTTGTGAATCCAGTAAGTGTAACTATGCAAAATAATCAAATGGTTCACAATGGATTTAAGTAGGCTGCCCTAAAAGCAACCTCAGACACAAAGGTACATTTTGCATTTTTTAGTGTACCAATAGTTAACATTTCGAAAGGTGGTCACTTTCAGTGACCATTGCATTTCACCTTCAAAACTTTGCATCTAATTCCGTAAAGATTCCACGAATATGAAACAACTTGGGTAAGTTATCAATTTTATGATTCCTTCTACAAAAATTTATTAAAAGAAGTATGAAGGAGTTTAGCTTCCCCCAAATGCAATCAAGCTCTGAAAAGGTTGCTTAATGCCTTACTAGCTTAGATACAACTTTGGGCTTGACTAACTTTATTGACATCATATATAACTCCAAATGCAGAACATATATTAATGTAATCGAATTTGTGAGGTACCTATAGAAAATATCCTATTGTTGTGACATGTAGTCCTAAGAGTGGGTTCCTACATCCTCTTTGGTGGGTTCATTTATTCATCCAAATTGTTCTTTGCTAAATAACAACCAATATTTGAACATCATGGATCCACAAACTGACATTGCAAACAAATAGCGTGTAGCATTCCATCAATCCTTGTAGTTGAGTGCATAGTCATTAATTGTAGCAATGCAAATAAACCGTGTGTGTTGAATGCAGTCACTGATTGAAACAATGCCTCAAATTGGCCCCTGTTTCAAGGATGAGCCCCAATTCAGAGAAATTGACTCAATCTCATTTTAATTTTGTCAGGAGTGGGGCTGTTTTTCAGGAATCATATATGCTCAGGAACGTTCAACTCAGGTAATTCAAAATGTATGAAAGAATGCTCTCATGTATCATCTTCACACGCACATCTATATTCTGATGTACACATTTCCATGCATGTATTCATCTGTAATTTTATATTTTCTTGTGAATCCCAATGTTCTTGACTTTAAAGGGGGTTTGATTTTTAATTTCGTTGGGTGGACCCTCTTTTTCCGGAACTGAGCGGCAGCCATTTTGAATGCATGCCGCATGCTACTAATCTTAGGAATCCTCTAATAAGTAAAGAAATTGCCAGCTTTTTCACCCTTTAAGGCACACTTTAACCAATCATCACTAAGTTTCTCAACTCAAAATGAGAATACGGAAGTAGCCTGGAACAGTCTCGCAGTTGAAGGTTTCGCAGAGTATATAAACCTCAGGAGGGCAGATTGATGGAAAACAAAATTGATTATATAAACTAAAAAGTAACACTGGTTGGATACGAATAATGGGATCCTCTTCAGACAGTTTCCTGATCTCCAAGTTCCAGAAGACCAGCCCTTGTCTGTTGAATTTGCCTCACTATGGAAATCATGCCACAACTTCCTACGAATTGCAAAAAGGAGCACCAGCGTTCTGAAGGCATCAGGAACTACATCTCCGATCAATGAACAAGGCTAAGGACAGTAATCTTAAAACTGAACTCTAGTATACGAAGCTTAATCTTTGACCTTGACCTTTCGCTGCACTGTCATGAATTCTGTGGCCAAATTGAGCAACAGATGATGCCTGTCAATTATACTGTATCAAGGCCCCCAAGAACTTGGTCATTTCAGAGCGCGCGTTCAAAACAGGGCTTGTTTGCTCATTAATATCAAACTTCAACTTCTGCTGCAAGAAGGTTTGCACAGCTTGGCGAATGGCAATGCCGTCTTGCTTGCTACCCTTGAGACCGAGAAGAATGTTGTCAGCATAGCGCAGGTACTTCAGTGTCTTTGGTCCCTCATCTCCAGAGGGACTCAGTGCACGGGCCCCAAACATGGGAATAAGCTCATCCTCCATGTAGCAATCCAATTCATGGAGAAGAATGTTGTTACACAATGGGGAAATGATGGAGCCCATAACCAGCTCCGTGTTGTACTGTGTGCGGTCCGTGAGGTTGTAAACATCAACATAGCCAGCATTCAGAAGCTTCCGAATCAAATCCTCCATGGATCTTGAGTGAAGAACGGGAGCCATCAGCTCCAGGAGAATCTCGTGATGAGCCTTGGTGAAGAGCTTGTGCAGGTCGATCGGAATCAGCCACGTCATTCCCAGCCAGGTGGAACGCAGCACTCTCAAACAGCTGTGGCAAGAACGTCCAATGCGAAACCCGTGGCTTGAGTCGCGAAATGTGGGCTCAAAAGCAGGCTCTAAAACCATTACCACAGCTGTTTGCACCACTTTGTCGATTGTCGAGGCGATGGACAGGGGCCGACCCCCTTCTGGTGTGGGAAGAATGATGCGTTGCGCTGGCTTGGGAGCATATCTATGCCTCCGTAGCTCCTCAGACAGCCTCTGGAAACCACGTTCTGTCAACTCAGTTTGAGCTCTCCCGTCGATCCCCGGTGATACTGTTCGATGCAACTTCCCATATGCGGCCCTGAGGTGATTCACATCGTACACACTCGAGTAGGCTATCTCGGCATCCATGTGGGGCTCTGTCCCTTGGAGTGCATGATAATGCCGAGAAGGGGCCACTTCCGGGACACAACACGAACTCCTGCTCGTCGAAAATTCCAGTAGCAACAACTTCTGCACGACGAAAAAAAACAAGGATGAGAGGCCTCATTAAGCTTAGCTTGCAACAAATACATTAGAGTCTTCTGTACCTCGTCACCTTATACAACAGGTCGCCAACAGGTCATCTATACTCTAACAAATCCTCGATACTTTGGGTATATTCCGGACAGAAAGCGCATGAGGAGAGACATGGTGCTGGGGCGTGTCCAGTTCCTAAACCCTAAACCCTGAACCCTAATTCAATTCCCGGGCAAACATGCTGCGGCTTCCGACTATCGCAATCAATCTCTCCGAGGTTTGAATCTCTTTACCTGACAACATTCCTCCCCAAACAACAGAACAGAACGGCAAGGTTATTCTCTGGAAAAACGTCTAATGCACTACTACTGCTCACCTGATTCAGAGTTTGAGTAATTTGAGCAGGAGATTTCGACCGAAAGGCACGCCGAGCATGGTGCCAATGCTGCCAAATCTCCCAGGGCTTTTGCCGCACCATGATGACGAAAATTCTCCTACTTCACGACATGTCTGTGAAAGAATCCATCGAAGTGAAAAAGACGGCCATCGCCACGGATCGCACCCGCTGCAACCCCCCGCATTGAAAAATCACAGATGGCGAGGAAGACGAAAATTGTGCCTCCCAAGCTCCGCATTCTAGCTGTGCTCACGCTCACGGCTCATTCTGGCTTTGCTAAAACCCTAAAACCCTAATCCTTGCCATCCCTGGAATTTCTTCCGCAATGGGTGTGGTCTTGGATACTGCAACCATAGAGTCAACTCGGTTATCCAAGAATAGAGTAAGGTTACCGTTCCTGCAATGGTCCGAATAAGGGTTTTGTGAATGGTTCCTCTCACCCTCTTTGACGGTCACAATTTACATAAATTATGTCATTTTTCTCAAAAGGTGTCATGCGTCATCTTGTAATTTGTTTAACCCCTAAACGTCCTGATTCATCTCCAGAATTGATGATTTGAGAAAAATCATTATAAAGTGCTATTTGGAAGCATATTTTGGAATTGAAATGCAAATGAAAGTTGTAGATTTTGATTGGTAGATTCCATCTATGTGGTTAGATTCACCAATGTTATCACCAATCTTTTGTTTATAAATTTTGAAAGAGAAATTCTCAAATTCCTTCAAAATTCAATTGCAAGTAAAATATTATCATTTTTTTTGTAAAATTTGTTGGCATGGATTTGAAATGATGATTTTCTTCACATGCTGATTTTTTTTTAAATTTTGGGTTCTTCCTATCTATGACCTCATATTGGCTAATCCAATTTTGAACTAAAGTCAATGCAGTTTGACCACTTGACATACTTGCACATTTGTAACTTTAGAAAAATATGAACTCTAGTAACACCAAATCCAATCCTTAGATAGGATAAAAATTTGATAACATATCTTCACAACTTAAAATAACTTTCATCCAAGTAGTTAGGAGGATGAAACTAGAGTTTCAATCTATTCATTGTCCAAAAAATGGACGTCAACGCGTTTAGGGGTTAACCCTCAAGCACTATATTCAGCCCAAGGGGTTGGATTTTTAGAGAATTTTCATGAAAACTCCTCATGTACTCAATTACATGTGAATTTCCTTGGTATCATTTTCTATGTCTTCACAAGATGCATGTGTCAATCTAAGCCTTGGATTTTGAATCACAATTTGAACTTTTATTTTTTGCATTGAAAAGTTTGATAAAAAAAATTGAATAGTGACATTGAGGTTGCCCATGGGTGTGAGGAGGCTAGAAGCTCATAATTGATTAGTCATTTGAATAAGGTACATGATGCCCATTTAAGAAAAAATCTGAAATCTAAGTTTGGGTAGCCCTCCCAAGACTTCAATTTCCTTTTAAGGTTGGTTTAGATGATGTCGACATCAATTTTGACACTTCCTTCACTTAAGATAAGGTAGAAGCACCTAAAATCATCATTTTTCTAACCCTTTTTAGATGGGTGCATCATTTGAAGATTGTTTTAGTTAGACAATTAACCTCCTTGAAAAGATACCAACCCAAGTCATATTGTAATATTGTGATAGAATATATACTACGAATCTTCAAGTTGAAAGCATAGGTCACCAACTCAAACTACATACTAAACTCCCCTCAAAAAGCAAGATGTACTTGAAGCTTGAAATGCTTCAATATTTATTAGTTGCATTAAAAACTTTTCCAACTCCCATTGGTTGCTTTTGAGAGCATGTCGTGGTTTGGGATGAATAAAGGTGTCTATTGAAGGTCCAAATATAAGTAGTGCAAAGAGGTGATAACGCCCTTTAAGTGAGTTTATCTTAATTTATTGAACTGCAAAAGCCATTATTGGATCTTGTTGATATTCAAAAGAAGATTCTAAATACTTTAAAATACATTTTTTTGGACACTATATGAATAAATTATGAAATTTCAACATAATGAAATATGCTAATTATGAAATATGCTGGAAATAGATGTACTCCAAATTGACCCTAGGTTGTCAATTTGTCATGAATAGAGGTTGTACATTTTAGACAAGAATTTATAAGGACTCATTTTAGAAACATGATGTTGAATTAGGTGTAGGGTACCTTACATCCAATAGTCTCTTTGTGTACCTTCTGTAATAGACAAATTCTCATTAGTGCAAGAGTTTGAAAAGTCTTTGAAAGAAATATTGATGGACTTTATACTATTTAATACCATATATAATTAGCATAGATATAGTGTATTTATTTCATTTTATATATCATGAAAAAATTTTAGATTAAGGCACCTCACAAATTCACATAGTTCTAGACTTAGTATGAACTAGTGTTGTTATTTAATACAATTTTGCAATAGCACCAACACCCTTATAACAATCACTTTTAATTCAAAATTTTCTTATATTTCCTTTATCCTATTCTCTAATATTACAAAGGTTTACAATACAACAATGACAACATAGAGGGAATTTTATGGGTATATTGGTGAATTTTTTTCTTATTTTCCATTATATTATCACATATTTCTATGTAATAGAGCCTATAGGGATAGCTAAGCCAAATTGATAGGTAACCATACTCACTTCACCTCAACATTTCTCTTCTTTAGGTCAATTTTTTACCATTGGTAAGAATATTTGTTTTCCTATGTAATGAAGTCGATGAACTTAGACAATAAATTCTTATAGAGGACAATGAGCAAATCTAATAAATCCCAATGCATACATATGACCAATGCATATGTAGGCCTTAATACAAATATGACTTCATCAAATTACCCTTAGGAGTAATTGAATGTCATTTTTTAAGGATTGAAACTTTTGGGTTGGGATTTTAGAAGCTAAAGGCTTTCCACAATGCCTTAATAATTTCACATATTCATATCATGAAATTCTCACACCTCTACAATATCACCAAAATTGATCTTCAAAAGTTACTGCAATTTGGGCATTTCAATATATTATCAACAATATTAATTGCTACTTATTAAAGGGATTGCATCATACCTATTTGGATTCAAGTGGATGGCTTTGACTGAAAGTCTATTTATTTTAGTTGTTAAAAAATAACTAAATACACTAAACAATAAGGCACTATCATGCCCCTATTTGTTTTAAATAATGGAATCCACATTCTGAAAAGCACTAATAGGGGGCTACGCCAACACTATCAAATTGAATATCTGCAATGAATTGTTTCTAAGTACATTCACTAATAGGAATTCAAAAGTAAAATTTAGCATAACAAGTGTATATATTTAGAAATCTCACTTAATTATGAAAATTTGAAAATTTCCTCTGATCTTTTTAATGAAAAGTTTTAGAATAATCCAATTTATATTTGAAAAGTCAATAATTTTGCACTTGTAAAATGAAAATTTAATTTTAAAAAAATCCTTTGTAAAATTTTATTAATTCTTAATTCCTTTTATTATTATTGTTATTCAACTTATTCTAAATTTTTGTAAAAATGAATTATTCACTTCTAGTATAATCAATACAAAGATTTAAATGTAATGGATCCATTGGATCAAATAAATTTATATTATTTGGCAAGATTTTCTTGTGAAATTCAAAATTTGTTGAATTTGAATTATTAGTTGGAATCAATGAACTTATATTCAAATCTTTGATTCTACTATTGAAAACATTAGAACTATGATTTTGATTAAATTTTGTTTGAGGTGTATTTTTATAATCATGAATAGATATTTTGCTTGATTGTTGTTGAAATGGATTCAAATCACTAGAAGCACAAATTGTATCACTTTCAAATTCATAGGCATTTATAGTGTTGCAATTACAATGGTTGCCATTAATAATAGTGCAATTACATTCTATATTTACACTATCACAATTACATTGTGAATTTGCATGATTACAAATACATTGCTTATGTATACTATTGCAATTATGACATATAGTGTCACAAATATAATTTTTTGTGATATTTTTATTTTTTAAAATATTATAATTTGTTTTTGATAATATCCTTTTCACATCTTTATGAAATTGTTTGTTAATTTTATCAATTTGTAATTTTGATTGATGTGTATTAGGTAAATTTTCAAGTTTTCTAAAATCACTATTACGTAGAATAATTTTATTTCATGGAATATTATAATTTTTTGGTCGTAATAACTTCTTTATATCTTTATAAAATTGTTTGTTATTCATTTCATTTTGATTTCTTGTATCAATAGTATCATTTGCATAATCCAAACTTGTATATGTGTTATTTGAAGATTCATTTGTTTTGTTGTTGTCATTATCTATTACAAAGTTATTACCACACTTTGTATTGATTATGATATTTCTAGTTTTAGTTTTCAAATCCTTATTGTTTTGGAATTTATCTACTACCACTACATTCAATTTTTTAAATCTACTATTATCAATGCCGCTTTGAAACTTTCCATCAACATTAATTTCAAAACTTAAATTTTCAATCCTTGGATTAGAATATATATGAATTTTACTTTGTTGATTTTTTCTATTTGCATATTTTACAATTTCACTTGTCTTATTTTCATCTTTAAGGCTTAAAAGACTACATTTGTCACCAACTTTTTTAAGGTTGGTTTCCTTTTCATTATACATTTGCAATTGTAAAATTGTTGAATCATTTGACTTGCAATCAAAACCTTTGCATTTATCTAATTTGTGATCATTGTCAACAAAGTATGAATCACTATCAGAACTATTAAGTGACTTATATAAACCATCATGTGTTTGCAAAACATTTATAGGTTTACAAGGTTCTTGGAGTTTTTTGTTGGTGACTTCTATAACATCTTCATTTGCATGATAAACCAATTTATTTCCATTAGATTTGGTGTTAGATAGAGAATTTAATTTTGTACAAGGTTGTATGGATTGTTGCTCCTCATCAATACATGTTGCTAGTGATGTTTGGATACCTCGTGATATATGAGTTTTTTGACAAATCATGCTCATTTTTTTTTTCAAAAATATTTGCATGAGTAATTTTATTTGATTCTATAGGCTCAATATTTTTAATTGAAGGATTTTGAAATATTTCGCCTTTCAAAATCTTACCATAACAATCAAAATGAAAAATCATGGTTTTAGTTTCTTTATTAAGAACCATGATATAATATTGTACACATCTTTTGAAAGATTTTTTACAAGGTGCAATACCTAAAGAATTGAATAACTTATAATTCTTTATTAATGCAAATATGAATTTCTATTATTCTTTAAGCTTAGTTTGTTTCAATATGGAGATTTTCATCTTCACCATAAGAAATTTATAAGCACAAAATGCATTGAAAATACCTTTTTAAAACTCTTTAATTGATTATACATATACTTATGATGAGATTATAAAATGAAAAATATGAATTTAACTATTAATTTAAATAAAATAAAAAAAGGAAAAGTTTAAAATTTTTGATGCATACTTAAAGTATGATTGATTTTTTAATAATAATAATAATAATAATTTAATTCCAATGATTGAAATTGAGTCAAAATTATTTTATACAAATAAAATTGTGTAAAATTTTAATTATAATTTTTTGAAATTTGAAGTTATATATCCTAAAAATGATGGTTGAGTGATGAATACATTGAGATCATTTATAACATGTTGCACCTTAAGAAATAATAAAATGTTTCAAGCACTACAAATTACAAAACGTAGTAAAGTTAGTGAATGTAATAGCCATATTTGCTTTGTAAGTGCAGGTTTGATTTGAATGGTATGTTGCTCAAAATTTTAAAATGATGCTTACTTCGTTCTTCAAATTTAGTTATATTTTCAAATTTTATGGATTGGAGTTCAACAATTTAGAATCACTAAAATGTCTAAATTTTTTTTTCTTGTTTGTTGAATTGAACTAGACATACAAAAGTTGATTATATCTTTTAGACTTCTTAATACATGGATGCATGATAAAATTTTGATTTCACTATGTAGTTTTGTCCAATAATCTTACAAAATTTTGGATCCTGACAATTTTAGCTGAGATTAGGAGAACTTTGCAAGGCATAATCCACTAAAAAATGAGTGAAATTTTGAATTATAAATTGCATTGGAATCACATTCAATTCTACTTCATCATTATTACAAATGTACACATATGTGATTGAAAATCATACAAAGAGTTTGATGCTTTGTATATTCTATCTACCATTTAGTATTGGCATATTTACTAAAATTACAACTTGTATTTTATGATACATATTAGAAATGGGCCTTCACATTTACTTAAGAGATACTTGATCCCTTACCTTTTGTAATTTCTTGCTTATTCTTAACCTATTCCAACAAATCTTTGACTGTCTTCCAGAGGTTTTCTATGATCGACTTGGTAGATAGTATTGGAAAAATTTGATATTGTTGTATGATTTTGCACTTGTCATGAAGTTGAAGTGCAATTCATTGTGATTCCAAGGCAATTTGTCGTTTCAAAATCCATTGTAAAAGCTCATTTTAAACATGCCCAATCAAATGCAAGCTATAATTTGGATAGAGGGTGGCAACACTAGATGATAGTGATAGTGTATAGGAAAGATCCAAATTTTAGTATAATTCTGAATTATACATGTAAATGTTTATTATGATGCTCAAGTACTCTTCACTACAATTCAAATGCAATTTGTGTTTTGGGAATCTATCCATTTTCAAGCATGCTGGAGCTTCCTCGGGAGAGCTTTTTGCAATTTATGCCTTTAATATGGACTTCCTATTGAAATATTACTATGAAGAAAATTTGTAAGATTATTGAACCCTATCCAATCTTCCAAATAATGGAAAATCTTGTTATAAACGTACGCTTAGAAAACTTAAGAGTTCATTATCTATATAAAAAAAAAAAAGGCCTATTAGAAATATATTTCTTCTAAATTTCTATTTTAAATTCTAACAAAAAAAATTAATTCTATGTTATATTATGTTCTAGTAACCTACAAATAAAGTTCCATTCAAGCTTCAATATGCATTTCCACCCATGGAAAGAAATATTTTGATAGATCTTTAGTGCATAACTACCTTCATATAGTTGTCACAAACGAACATTTGAGAAACAACAATTATTCTTCTATTTTTTACAAATCTAAATGTCAAAGTATATATTTATTTATTGAGACTTACAATTTTTTTAATTCTCCTATTTAGATAATTATTCTATATTTGATATTTCAAGGTTGAATATAATCTAACTAAAGGTTTAAAAATTGATCATTTATCTTTGTATTTACTAATTTTTTTAAACCTTAAAGTACTCTAGAATATTGCAAGTGTATTAAGCCACACTTGAATATTGTGTTACTCTCTCAGTCTCTCTTAAAATAAGTAATAAGTAAATAATAATAATAATAATTTTTGAAATTTCACATGTTTGAATATATTCAAGAAAATTACAACTCAAAGTTACATAAAAACTCTTGTTCTCATGAAAGCATCAATATCCAGGACATGCAATTCTATAAAGAATTTAATGTATTTGTGAAAACAAAATTGTCAATCAATGAAATTTTAGGAACTTTGACCACATCAATGTAGGATATTTGCATTTAAAGTGATGAAAACAAATTTTTATGCACCTTGTTGGACTAGATTTTTGGCTTTGAATCTTCTTAACTAAAAATTTTTGCACTACAAATTTTGAATTTCTAATTTTTTATGTTGAAGAATTGAGTTTTGAATCTAGAAAAAAAATTCAAAAATTACATAATTCATCTTCACTCATTAAAAAGTTATTAAGTAGAAGTAGGTTCAAGATTGAAGGGAAAACTAAACCGTTAATAACTCTAAGATGGAATTCAAACACGCCAATTTCAATGGTGAGATTGTTCTATCAAGAGATCTTAACCTTGAAATTTTTTTTTTAATTTTTTTGAAAATCGAGTTCATAAATGATTTCTTTAAGTTATTTTTTCAAGAAGATGCTTTGGTTGCCCAAAAAACAAGATTGTTTATAACTTTCTCATAACAAATCCAAATGGAATGAATCAAAACTTTCTATGTAGATAGAAATATAATCTATAAGAAACAAATTTTCAATTTCCTTAAATTTAAAGTTCTTGCGATGTTTTTTGTCTACCCAATGAACTAAAATTTGGACTTATTGAGCCATACTTTTGATTCTAGTTACTAATTGAAATAAAAATTATATTTGCCCAAAGCTCATGTGTTTTCTATCATCACAAAAAGTTTCAAAAAATTATGATGAATATTGAGACCATAAGCCTCAGGGAATGATGGAACTTTATGGGTCAAAGTCAAATGTCCCATTGATATTTTACAGGTGAATATTTTTTTTAATTAAAAGAAAATTCCATTTGAATCTTCAACAATAAATATCTTAATGATTAATAAGTTTTCATCAATAGAGGAATATCTACAAGTTTATTTTGGACTATTTGGTGCCTTGGTAATGGTCTACAATTATTTTGAGGATTAGGTTGAGTTGAGTTTAGTACATGTCGAAGCTTTAGAATTATTTTGAGGATTGGCTTAACCCTAGAAGGACGTAAAAGCCCTATGCGGCCATATATTATATTATGTATTTGATGGTATTTGATCATGAAAACATTGACCAAATACTTTTTAGTACAAATGAATTTAATAATCATGATAATATGTAAATAAAAATGTGTCATAAGTCATCTATTAAACCTCAATTGAAGAGTTATAAAACTAAATATTGGTCGTATAGAGGGACCCTAAGGGCCTTTCAAGGGTTAAGTCGTGGAATAAAATACGTGTCAAAGAAATATATTGTAAATTAAAACTTTGTTGTAGACAGGTTAGATTTGGAATTGTAGAAGAATGCCTCAAGAATGTTCAAGAAGATTTAGCTTAATAAGGCTCTTGTTTATCCAAATTCATTGTTTAATGGCAACAATAGTTTATTGTATTTTAAATTTAAAACTTTCATTGGCAAGTCTCTAGTGGTGACTTCAAAATGATCATTTTGTACAAAAAATCTTGTGTTATGTATAGAAAAAATTCTTGTTGAACTAGGGATCATGACATAAAGGATTGGGAGCAATTAGGACCAATAGTTCCAATTGTCATTCAAATGCAAGCAGAAGAAAAATTAATTTAGAGATTATTAAATTCAATTTTTTTCCCAAATGTCATCTAGTGAATAGAGAGAAGGATTTAGTAGAGCTAATTATAAAGTCATCTTTTTTTTCCACCTTATGTTTTCACTTTCTTGTCCAAAATTATGTGGATATGGAAATTTATTGAATGTTTATACCTTGCGAATATGTAATTGCACATGCATGAACTCAATTCCTCAATCAAATAAAGGATTGGAATCATGAATTAACCCCTAAAGGACTAAGGCCATTCAATTCTATTTAAAAGCACTTGAAACTGCCATTTCTGCTTCATATAGTTAAGAAAATAATAATTTTCTTAGAATCTAACCATAGTATCTTGTACTTTACTTGTCTGAGATCATGTGGTAAACATTTCAAGAAGTTCAACAATATAGACCTAAAGATATTAGCATTCAAAGTTAGAATTTTTTTTTAACACTAACTTCCAATTTCAAATGACTTTGACCACCATTTTTGGAAAAAATTTACACTATAGAATTTGAGTTAAAAATTCTTTATGCTGAAAAATGGAGTTGGAAATCTAAGAATTTAAAAAAATATTTTTTCATTCTTTAAAAAATTGTTAAGTAGAAGTAGGTTTGAGATGGGTAAATCGTTAATAGCTCTAAAATGGGATTGAAATGCAATAATCTCAACGGTGAGATTGTTCTAGCAAGCAAATTTAACCTTTCTCAACAATTATTTTTGAAATATTGTGAAAATTGCATTTAGAAATGAATCTTACAAGTTTTTTTTCAAAAAAAAATGTTCAAATTGCTCAAAAAACAACATTAGAAAAATTTCAGCCCTCAAAGGGGCTGCTTCCCTTTGAGAAGTTCCCCTCGAAGGAACTCACAACCCCTTTGACAAATAGTGGGCATTATTCATCATCAATGATGAATAGTAAAGCAATAAAAGAATATTAAAAATTTTTAAAAATCTAATTTTTCATTAAAATACATTTAAAATATTCAAATGATATTCAAATAATAATAGCATTATGAGGTGGTTGCACTATTGTTACATTAGATCTTACAATTTTATAAATTTTGAATTTATTTTAAGATTAATGTTTTAATTATTTTTTTATATTTTTTAAATTCTTAAAATTGCATTGTCCATGCTAACTAGGATTTGCAATTCATTGACAAAAAATAAAAACATTTTTTTTTAGGAATTTTATTTTCCAATTAGATTTCCCTACTGTTCTCTACTGTCTAAGACTCAAAGCCCCTTACAGGTCTCATATTTTTCCTAATGCATAACTTTCACATCACTAATCCAAATAGAATGAATCAAACCTTCACATATAGACAAAAATAAATAAAAATATGATCTATAAGAAAGAAATTTTAATTTCATTTCAATTTTTTGTAGATTTATTTTTTTGCCTAGTGATATGAAAATTATGTTTAAGACAACATAACTTTTGCTCTTAAGTACTGATTGACATAAAAATTATATTCCCACAAAACTAATAAGTATTTCTATCTTATGAGAAAGTTTCAAAAAGTTTCATTAAAAATTTAGGTCATAGGAACCTACCCCAAATCCATTTTGTCCTATGAGGGTACAATGGTCCTTCAAGGGTCAGGAGTTGTAGAGTTTTGAATATGAAAATAAATTCTTGCCCAGTTTTACCTTGTTTTTTTTACTCTCACCTCCAAACCTAGAAGGTTGATGGGGACGTTTCGTGTCCTTTAATTTGGATGGTCAATTAAGCTTTGTGCATATTGAAGAATGGATGATTTTCATCCAATTTTGGGTGCAATTTTATTGATACTATATCCACATCATTGGGTTCGGTTCAAGACATTTTAGTTGTTTTTTCATTTTATATGGGTTGGTCTATCAACAAAATGGTACACTACCCAAATTTAAATTTTTTTGTGTATGATTTGCATTTGATACCTTCAAAAATTCATGAAAATTTGAAATTTTCACAAAAAAATTTGAAAATTTAATGACAACTATTAGACATGTGATTTGATCTTTGAAAAATAGAGAAAAAATGGAGCCAATAGAGTCTCAAAGTGAGGGACTTTCAAGTTTGACTACATGGTTATAGGGTTTGTCTTTGGGGGGTTAAGAAATACCCTACATGAAAGTCGAGTTCAACATAAATTAAGTCATTCAAAAAAATTTGTGACATGTACTATTGTGAATAGTGTGAGGTAGTGTGTTTTTTAGGCGATTTGTCATCAAATTGCACCAAAATGATGAACCTTGCACCACGCCCTTAGAACATAAATAGGAAAATTTTGGATGAAATCACCAAAAAACTTCAAATTAAAAAAAAATCTTAGATGAAATCGCCAGATTGAGAATGAAAATAGAATCATGGATATGTGATATGTGCTAATGTGATATTTTCTATCCAATATGTGGATGAATGTTAAAATTTGAAGCACCACTATAACATCTAAAATCGCCACTATGGCACTTTCCCCAAAATGAAAAAAACACACCTGGTGTGAGGTGACGTGGACCCTTGAGAATCTGACGTGGAAATACGATTTCGGCACCTGAGGGCCAAATGGCCCAAATCAGACCTTCATGTACGGTAAGTGACATTGAATAAGAAATTGGCGTCCTTAACTACAGTACTGTAGTTTTTGATTGCCGGGCACAAACAATCATGCAGCTCCGAAGTCCCAATAACTGCATTGAGACGACCAGTCTGCAAAGAATCCTCCATGCACAGACTCCGGAAGTATCCTACATTCAACAGCTGGAACAAATCGACACGTAGCAATTCCAATATCCGCCCCGCCTGACAATCAGGGAATCAATCCCCCCTCCGCCACATCAGATTCCTCCACTTTGTCGCGCTGGCAGCCTGAGAGCGAACTTCCCTCTTTCCCTCCAGCCGTGCAGAAGACGTGTTGCCCTCGGACTGGTCTGCAGCCACTAAATTACGATACCCAAGGTACCCCACGGCAATGTACCCAACTGCTGACTCCTCTACACAATTCCCCACAAGTACATATGAAGTCCGGCTCGTCTCTTGTTCCAACATTTACAAAATCATACTCATCACGCTGATCTGATCGTTTTTAATTTCGAGTTTGAGAGTCACTCTTCATTCGATAGAGGTTGCAGTCGTTAAGCTCATCGTTCTCTTACTATTTTTGAGACTTCAGTAACTTAGATCTTATTCAGTCAAGATGCAGAAGGAGAGTGTGACGGACAAGGTGAAGAATCTGTTGGGAGGTGGACATGGACATGGACACACGCATGACACAGGAGGTACAAATCGATACTCACTACTTCTCAGTTCTAGTTTTTGATCGTCGATCACATTTGGTGTAGAACGAAATTAAGTGTTGCAGTGATGGAAGTATCCTTTTTTGATGAACGCATGTTACGAAGTTTTGTGCATACGGAAGAGCTAGCAATCGCCGAGAATTTGAGTAGTTTCTAGAAGTGATCGAGAGTTTAATGCTAGTACCCTTCCAGAGTTTGGAATGCTAGCTATATATGTTGCTCGATCAATACCCCTGTTTTTACAAATTTTTCTGTTCTTTTCACCAGTTGTTGTTCAGAAGTACTCTCTGTAATTAATGACACTCACTCGGAGTCAAATGGGTTGCTTGCATTCGAATTGAGAGTTTTGGTATGTGGATGTGGGATACTCATTTGTGTGTACAATAGGAGAGATGCTCAGGATATATTGGGAATGCACAATTATAGAACTGAGTCCATATTTTTGGGATTTGGATCGGGGATTGTTTTGTTTGGCATCACTCTAATGCAAGTTACGTTCCTGCAGTGACAGGTACCCCCGCTGGTACTCAGCCCGGAGGTGTTATGCAACAGACAGATAATGCAGTTACCGGGCAGGGCACCAATGGAGTCCACGCTGGTACCCAAACTGGTACTCATCCAAGTTTTGTGCAAAAGATAGAGAATGCAATTTCCGGGCACGGCACCCACGCCGGTACCCAAACTGGTACCCAAACTGGTGCCCAACCAGGTTTTGTGCAAAAGATAGAGAATGCAATTACCGGGCACGGCACCCGTGGAACCCCCGCTGGTACCCACACTGCTACCCCCGCTGGTACCCAACCAGGTTTTGTGCAAAAGATAGAGAATGTATTTACCGGGCACGGCACCCGTGGAACCCATACCGCCGGTCCCGGAACGGGTGTAGGTGCCGGTACAGGCCTTGGAACGACGCACACCGCCTGAAACACCGGTGTGGTGGGTCAAGTGGAGAATGCGGTTGCCGGGAACGGCACCCATGCCCATGGTACACACGGTGCCGGTACTCACGCGTCCGGTCCAGCTGGGTTGTTGGCCAAGGTGACCGGCCATACTTAGTTCAATAGACCAGGGGGGTAGATTAGATATGGAGACATTGCTATTACAGCGCAATGGTCTTGATTGTGAATAAGGATATACCTTGTGATTGAATTTGGGTTCTAAAATTTGTAGACGCATTTGTAGATTTTCAGATGGTGTAGATATCGATATTAATTAATTGCTCTGTACTCACACATCATTACACCTCTGGCTGTTTTATCAACAAGCAATGGAATCATATTTTGATTTTTTTCGTAACTGTGTCTAATGGACGCTGCTCTGTTTTATTCCTTATCCCAAAGGAATAGAAGACTATTGCAATGACTGAATGTTTGAACACTTTCCTGCACTACCTTGCTAGCTGGTGAAAGAAGCTGAAATAAAAATTGAATCATCTTATTGATATTGTCTAGAATTACAAAGTTTCAGAACAGAAGACAGGTTGCAGCAGTATCACTATTGTTGCTATCAGAGAGAAATTTTGTATCCTTTGCGAGAGTATTTTTTGTGCGTACCAAGGTTGTATTACTATCGCTTTGCTGGCCAAGTATCAACACTGCAACTTCATTAGATGGTGTATCGGTATGTAAACATACTGATCAACTTGGTTTGAAATTGTAACATGCTTTACTCATGCGAGTGCCGATTCTCGTGCAATATTGCTTCAAAACCAGCTAGTTGAACTTGAAAAGCAAGGGTCGTGTCCAAGTTTGTTCAGTACTGGTGTTCCACTAGTTTATACCGTCCGGTGATTGAGTGAAATTGTGGTATATTTATGTGTAGCTTATATGTGTAGCTAAGACGAAGTAACATAATAGTAGTTCCACGCACATGCAAATGCACACGGTCGGAAACTCTGCAGAACTTGAAATGCCTCGGTTCTAGCTCCAGAACCGAAGATGGCCAGGTATGAGAGGGCCGGGGTGAACCGACCCCTCGCTCGTCCTCCCGAAGAGTCCCCGGTATTTTCCGCAGGGGTGCATGTTAAAAAAAAGATCCCGTATAATGTAATTATTCAAGGGATGACTCATCGTTCTTACATTGAGTACTAGCACAGACCAGGTACAATGGAACATTGAACTTTGGAGAATATGGATTGGATAGCCAATCAAAGTCTTATAGAACCAGATGAAAACATTGGAGATGATAGGATGAAATATTTGGGATGAGAATGTGACCGTATTTGTGACATGCATTGGATCGTGATAGATCTTGTGACAATGTGTATTTAATATAATAGATGTGAAAGTTGACCAAGTCTGTAATTCATTGTGAAATTAGTAGTGTCATGTCCATGCTAAAGATAATGCCTCTCCTCTAGTGTGTTATTTGTTTCTTTGTGCTCAACTGAAGTCCTTGCAAGGGTATTATATCATTGTTTAAGGTAAACCAACCCATGACAATCCAACTCTCTAATGCAGAACATCTACAAAATGATTCATTACAATTTTCTATCAATCCATGGGAGATTTTTTCTAATTAATGAAGTTAGGACTTAGGACTTCATTAGGTAGGTTAACCCCTCACCACTAAAGGCCCAAATAGATACAAAAACAACATTCTTTTTGAAGTGTTACAAATATTAATTTTAATAAATTATAGAGATCTCAATTGTACGATCTTGTAGTGCACTTGATATAGATGGCTTGCAACAAATTTGGTGTCATTTGACCGCATAGATTGAAAGATTATAATGTTTTAGTGTTGAAAAAGGATGCTGAAATTTTCCCCAAAACACATTTCAAGGCAAAATTTGGTTTCTAAATCTACTCAAATGAAGAAACTTTAAACCAATAAGTGATTCAAAATCAGCAACAAACACATTGATGAAAAAAAATATCATTTAATTGACATGTTGTGTCTGCAAAATGGCTTTGAAATGTCAAAAAACAGCAAGAAAAGTTGAAAAAAACACATCAAAAATTGAACCTCCTCTTCCTGAAATGCTTCTCAGTCACTCATAACTTCTTAGATGGATATGAAATTTTATGCACACAAACTAGACAAGTATGCACAACTTTTTCAAAAGAAATTATTGGAAACAAACATTGTATGAAGAAGAAACAAGTTGCCAAAGTTCACTCTAATTCAAAAATATCGGGATTTTGAACTTCGAATTGCTCTTAAACATTCAAAACAACTTGGATTGGCATGAAAATTATACCACAATAACTAGACTTCAAGGGGAACACAACCCAACAAATTTTATTGAAAACAAACATTGAATGAAGGAGATACAAGCCCCCAAAGTTACAGTCATCAAATGCAGTTGGGTGAATTGGAATTGAACTTGTGAACTTCGATTGGCTTCCAAAAATTCAGTAGATCTTAGATTGATCTGAAAATTTACCACACAAACTAGAAGAGAGAGTGCAACTTTTCCAACAAGTTTTATTGGATTCGGACATCTGATGCAAAAGTTATAGGACTTTGAATTTGACATGAGGACACTTTTTGTCCCCTTCGGCAGTGAGGGGTTAATGGCCAAAATCAATGCTTTGATTGATGGTGATGAAGTTATTAGAGATTGATTTAGGAACTTTCACCTTAGTTTCCAATGTAAAGTCATTATAAGAATTAATTTTTTGATTCCATCATGTCATGTCCATGTTAGAAAATGTTACAACCATACTAGGAAATATTGTGACTGCTTCAAGAGTGATGTGACAACCATTATGGGCACTCTTTTTAATGGTTTTCGGGTAGTCTACAAATTGTTTTGAACCATTTGGTCTACATACTTTGAAAGTTCTAAACAAATTTATACTCTGTCAAAAAAATGAAATTTTATATGCTTTCTCCATTTCTCATGTTTGTCTTTCTATGGAAAAAAATTTTAATTTTCAAAAGTGTTGACATGGCAGACCAGTCAATCTACCTGTGATAGGCTGGTTTACCTTTAGTTATATTCTCACGGCGAGGTTTTCCGCTCATTACGAGATTGTGAAAATCCATTGTTAGTGAATTATTCTGTCTTGGACCAGAAAAGGAGTCGCTTCGTTTCGTTCTCCGGAAAGAGTTTGTTCTCCTGATACTTTATTAATGCTTTTTTCATTGAATCGTTGAATTACATATTCTTTCAGGGGTGCGTAGCGGGATACGATGTTTCTGATCTCCACTCTGTAGACTTTGAAATTCGATAAAATTTTTGAAAAACATACACAAAAATTTGATCAATTATATGGATATATTTTTCAAATTTTTATCGAATTCTCTGTTCTTGTGATTGAACTTGAGGCTCTCAGATACGTCAAGGTCATAAAATGCAGCATGCATCCCCAAATTGTGGAATTAGTTGTGGGTGGTGTGGTGATGTCGTTTGTGAATATATAATTTGTAGTGACGGCTTTTTAATTTCGTCATAGCAACTTCGTGGTATGGTGTGAGTTTTGCTTGAATTGATCGATTAGGTCAATGGTTTGTTCAATTCCTGAATCGTAACGTAATGAGCTTGTTCTGTAAGAACTCCCATGTTAGTGTTCATCTAACAACCTATACGAAAATAGGATATGATTTTGTTATCAATGAGTTGATGTGGACTTTGTTAAGAGTGAATTTTGTTTTTAGGCATTTTGTGCATTTCGTTTTGCTGTGTACTGAAGGCTTTAGTGTGATTTTCAGAGCTGTAATGAATTAACTATAGGCTGCGGAAGGGATGTGGTGATGTAATTTATGACCAAGTTTTCGGCAATTGCATTTTGATTTCCTAGCAACTTTGTGGTGCTATTTGATCTCTCCTTTGCGAAGATCAATCGCTAGTTCGAAAGATGTGTTCAAATCCTGAATCGTATTATTTTAGAAGTTTCCTAGGTTGTTCTATTTGTGAACCCCTCTTACTGTTCATCTCGCAAGCTCTGAAAAAATTATCTGTGGTTGGATTCAATCAGTGTATGTGAGAATGGTGCACAATGACGTACATCCTAATTCTGTTTGTGTTAATTTCGGAGTTAATGTCTTTGCGACTCTCTAGTTGCAAGAACTGTGATGGTTAAATTAAATTGAGTTGCAACATTGTCATGGCACCGCTTTCTTGCGCAATGCTGCAGAGTGACTCTCGTCATCACTTTGCTATTTCATATCTTGACTCTCTTTCAATACAGTAAGCGCTTCACTTCGCTTCTTCCACGCTAGTACAGGGTAGAAAAACCCACTGTTGATCTGCGAATTTCAATTGAAACCTGCAATTTGATATCTTGAATAGACTAGGGAAATGCATCTGACTCTGCACTCTTTTGTCTCTTCAAGAAACCTTAAGTTGAGATCGATCTCTGTTCTTAATTCTAGCTTCTTCTGTTCTTCGTTATGTGGAAACGAAATACTGTCTTACTGTGGCTTCAGATCATCAACTATTGAACTTTTTTGAAAGTTTTCAATCTTTTGTTTGTGTACTTACAGCTTTAGGGCAGAGTCTCTTAAAAAAAAGAATTGAAAAATATTTAGCGTAAGACAATTTGAATCGCAATCAAGAATCGAGCGAGTGGGAATATTTTTTTTTTCATTAACTAGAATCCATTTGCTCCGGTGTGTCGTATTTGAAGGGCAATTGTGCACAGGATGTGTCTTTTTGTAAAATACTTGGCACTAATTTGAGCTTGTTGCATGATTGTTGTCCTTGATTTTCCATTGACGGGAAATGAACCTGATTCTGTACTTTTCTCTGTCCAAGAGATTGCAAATTGAGATCCACTGCCATGGATTCTTCCATTTGCTCTGTTAGCATGGTACTTAAAGGTCAATTGTGCATAGGATATTTCTTTCTGTGAAACACTTAGCAGTAAGTTGCCCTTTTTGAATGGTAGTCATCTTTGGTTGAAGAGTAGATAATACCCCTTATTCTGCACGTTTCTCTATCCCTCACCTGTGATAGACGCTGCAAATGTTGGATGCTTATGGGCTCAAATTATTAAAGAGCGCATACATATTATGCAACTTGGGTAGATGATTTGTGTACCTCAAGAAGCCCTAATTTAGTAGAGTAGGAGACTTGTGACCTAATAAGGAAACAGGAACTTGTACAGCAGGATTATCCGGATGATTTGCAGTACACCGAAATGGTTATTTAGTATGGTCGATTTTATTTATCATGAGAACATACTATTATACATCACGGTAAAAAATTTGACCACTCTAGTTATTCATCAACTTTATTTGGCATTGATGTTAATTGTTGACTGTGGATCTTACTATTCATCATGGAAAAGAGCAGAAGAAGTGCTTATTTGTTCTAGACATATCTTTACAGATAGATGTTGTAGCAAAAGGTAGTGATGATGGGATTCAGTGTTGGAAAGGAGGAACGAGTGCAGACCCTCACCCAGCTTCTTACATTCTGTTTACTAAACTTTCTATGATGAGCAGGAAGTGTCGCTTGTTCTTACCTAAATTTGCAAATTAAAGCATAATTGTTTTGTATTAATTATGACTTTGATCAATGAGTGTATGGTTTTTTGGCTTTGCCTAGCATGCTTGTCAGGATCACAGCTTTGATTTCTTTAGACTTCACAACATGCATTTGCTCATCTTTACCGGCATGTTGACCGGGTTTTGTGAAATTTGTCGAAATCATGAATGTTTCATGTGAGAGACGTTTCTGTTTCAGGAGCTGGAATGAATTGAGAGCAGGTCAACTGTCATTGTATTGTATTGGGGCCAGTGTGGATGTTTGGGATCCTGTGTTTAGGCATCCTGGACAATTTGAAGGAATTGTTATGGTGGCACTTCATGTCACTTTTATTCATGTGGAGATATTTTTACTCATACTTTGCTTTTGTTATTTCAGTAACTATATGATTTTATGAATATCTTGAAGTATATTTTTAATAATGAGGAGGTTATCTACTGGAGTATAATTAGGTGCTTTCTTGTCACAAAATAATCAGGATCTGAAGCCTGATACATAGATATATTAGGGACTCATCTGTTGCAGTTACCAGCATATATGATGCTACCAGTAAGTTGTTTCCGAACTCTAGATTGGTTTGATTTTCTTTCTTTTTCTTATCTAAATTTGAGATGCTCTACCCCGAACTTGCACACTATTTCGCCTTTTAACCCATAAAGGAATCCTAAAGGATCAAGTGTCCATTCAATGTACGCAAGAAATCTCAGGTAGGTTCTTACAAAGTTAGTTTTGGTCGGATGTTCATGAAATTTGGACATTAGGAGAAACTATGTACCCCCTTTTTGAAAATCTAATTTTTTTTCCTAATTGGGTGCTCGGATCAAAATTTATGTTGCCCTCAACTTTGCAGGCAGCTCTGGTAGTTTTGAGCAGCATGTGCAAAACTCTTCCTATGATTTTGAAATTTGGTGTGTGTGTAGCTTACATAATACAAGATGCAAATGTAAAAAAAGTAAATTTGTTTAGTGTAAGAATCTCATTCTAGGAGTTAAAGTTTGAAGGCCCTATTGGGCAAGGTTGAAAAAAAACACTTTTTCACCTAACTTCAAACGTTATAATCTTTCAATCCATGTGGTAAAAGTTTCTAAATTTTTTTCCACATGTTCCCAAATAAGTCTAGTACAAATTTGTACAGTTGAATTTTGAAAAAAAAACTTTTTTTTCATTTTTTCCTTGCTGCCCTACAAAGTGGCAGTTTTTGACAGTTTCTGCCCAAAATGTGACTGGGTCCTTTAGGGATTAAATCATCGATGTAGTTGCTAATTTTTACTGATGCTCTTAGGGCAGACAGGCAGTCTTTTTTTAATATTGTTTGCTGAGTAGATGAGGCTCACACTGAGCCCAGAAAGGATGCTGTCACAGTGCTTGTTGAAAGTTGAAGTTGAGAGGTAACAACCCAATTCATGCGGATGCAGTGCCTTGCCTTCCTACTTTTTTCTGCTTTGCCTCACTAATTTTTTGGCCCTCTAACATTTTCTGCTCAGAAACTGAAACTTGCCTTCCTTGTAAACATGGATTTGGAATGAGGAATTTCCAGACAAGACTCAATTGAAGGAGAAGCAATAATCAAGGAATTTGGTGTGCTCATCTTCAAGAGCAGTGCAAAAGCAGAATTTAACATCAAGGTCAGTGCATTTCCCCTTTGTATTACCTTGAAATTGAGTGATAACCCATGAAACGTCAATTAAATTGTTAAATTGGTGATTTTCCAATACTATGGCCTGGTTCAGGACATGTGGTCTGAACCCAAAATCTATACTTGTTCTATTTTCTGGTACTGAATTAGATCTTTGTGAAGATATATGTAACAATTTGGGTCTGTGTGAAAATCGCCAATTTCGTTACATTGACGTTATGAGCAATTTTCTCAGTTATTTGAGCATCTGTAAGCTGTCCAAGGATTTTCCTTCTACAATTTTCTTGCCTTCTAGATATCAAACTTAGGAGAATGGGCCTGCCATGTAATAAAAACGAGTTATCAATTCTTCCTCTTTGCAAAGAAATTTGACGACTATATTTATCATTGATAGAATTAGGGTACATTCGCACTTGGCGCTAAGACAGGCATAAGTGGGCGTTGCTGGAGTGGGTGGACAACAGGCTTTCACACCATCGCGTATTAGGAACTACCGATCCAACGTGGCTACGCATGTGGCAGACCATAATAGCGGTGTTGACTACCACGGCTATCAACTGTATATTTAAAGGCGAGTGGTTTGTGGCGGAATTGAATTAGGAACTACTTCTTGCGGAAACGTAGATTTGGAACGGATAGGAGCGGTTTAACTTAAAGGGGCTCCGGGACCACGATTAACATAAAACAGCAGTTCAGCTTTAAAATGTTGACAATGATTAGCAATTGCAAACAGCCGTGCCATGCAATGGGTGCTGCTCGCGGATGGCTGCGGCAGAAGTGAATGGCGCCGACTGCAATCAGTGCATCCTCTCTTTAAAATTGATGCATCACCACAGAAATCGCACTCGCCGACGAGCGGAGACGACGTTGCAGGATTTCCGTATCTCGATCGTTGCAAGTGCCGGATTAGGTACGTCGTATTTTGCACTGAATTCGCAGAGCTCACGTCATGGAGAAACGTCAACTAGAATGACCTCACGAAACACCAAGAATAGCCTCGTCGCTTTCTAGACAGAGCATGTCAGAGTACAGAAAAGAAATTATCCAAGAGGCGCGCTACGATGTTGTGCTGAGGACAAGTCGATCGACCGACAAACATTTCCCAAGCAGAAAATGTACTACGACGAGTTCAATGAGTTCAGTGAGAGCCGATACCGGGACCTACCACCACACTAACAACAATCTCAGGTGTGAAACCGCTGTAATACATTGTCACTTTCATCATTGGCGGACCTCTGTGACCTTCAAAGAACAAGGCATATGTGAACAGGACCGTCAATAGCACGCTCTTCGCAACCAGCGTCTTACCCGCACCTGAGGCCACCTACTGAGCACGCACAATAAATGTGTTGTCTCCGTTCGTTGACTGCTTTACCTTACTATCAACGATGCTTTCAAACGCCAAGTGCGAATGTACCCTAAGTTGTCTTGATGTGCACCAACTTTTTTCATTGGATTGATGTCAACATACTCAAAATGATGCCTTGCATTTCTTGAGCTTGTGAAGTTAAAACTCCTCTAGTACTCACCCTGTCAAAGCGCTGCAAGGCACAGAATGGTAATCCTTCCCGCCATCCATGTGAACAAGGACTTCAATTTGGCATGGATTCTGCAAATCACACAAAGCATGTTGACATCAATCTGAAGACTACACCATGATGCGGAGATTCTTATCATATATGACTATGTTGACCCCAATTTGAAGTAACTTGTAGTGGGCAGCACAAGACTGCTGCTATGATTTTAGTCTACTTTGTTGTGTACAGATGTCATATATCTGTATATCTATATCTAACAAAGGTGTAGAGGAGCACAAAGAATTGCATTGTAATGTATGCCTCAGTCTTTTGAAAATATAAAGAAATACACTTTGATATATGAGTTTGCTATGCTTTCACTTTGAAGAAATATGCCATTTTTCAAGCCATGATGGTGTCATACCTTCAACCTTAGAAAAAGTTAAGGGTGATTGCAAGAAACACTTTTCCTATTTTGTGTCACACGGTATGTGCTGATTTGTTTTTTGGCTATAAATTTTGTGTTTTGGCTCTAAATGATTCAAGATTTATAGGAAAGATACTCATGACTATCATACACCTTCCCAAATTTTTTCATAATTTTCAAAAATAATTTACTATCCATAAATAGACCCCAATTGTATGTCACACTTGCCAATTTGGAGTTTTTTAGTACTATTTAGACACACCCCAAACAAATTTTGAGCTGAAATTTGGATGAAATGGTCTTCTAGTAGACTTGTAGCTATTTAGGGAAGGAATTTTAAAAATAGTTAATTTTTTGTGGTGTAGAAGTCTACAAAGTGAGATTCTTTTTGCTTGCATTTTGAAACATATAAAATATTATTTTGGGTGTTTTTTTTGGTGAATGACCATCTCCATAGGGTTGTTGCAAATGGGCAATTTTTATTTTGTGTATTTACTTATTTTTACTATTTTTCTCTAATTAAAACATCAAGGTATGTATTTTCTTGAGACTTAGCACTTTTCTAGTTCTCCTATTTAGAAAAAATTTCTATGAGCAATTCCTTCCATGGGTACCTTCATCATAAAGGTATATACATGAGTCATAGTTTTTTTTTATTTTTTAAAAGTTCATTTTCTAATTTTAAAGTACTCCCCCCAAAATCAAGAAAACACAACAAAATCAATAGGTGTTTCTTGCAATCACCTGTAACCGTCATTTTCATTTAAAGTTTGACAAATTCTAGAGTAGAAAACTATCTAATGTTTTCATGTCATGGAGAGACTGTTTTCAAGATTCAAGGTAAATGGACTTCTAGACATGAAAGTGCCACATTTTCTTCCCCAGAATAAAATAAATTTTTTCATTTTTTCTTGTTGTGAAATAAACATGAAAAACTCGAATTTTCTAGGTTTCTCCTCATGAAAATATCCACAAGTCAAAAGTTGCATCCCACACATACAAACATACTGTTGGTACATTAGGTTGTCAGGTTGGCCATTCGGAATATATTTCAACCGGCACCGGGCCCGTTAGCTCTGGATTATTTTCCAAGTCTCAGGTGTCATGGGTAGACCTACGTAAGGGAAAGTTGATGTTAATTAGTTATAAATTTAATCATGACCATGTGCCTGGTAGGAGATGAGGATTCAATTTGGAGACTTACAAGGTTTGCAGCTTGGTCAAGTTTCTGCCCTGCGAAGGCAGTTTACCAATTATCCCGTCGAAGCTACACTGGTTACAATCGTACGTAGCAGTGCAGCTGGAATTGCTCCTATGCAACCTGGGAGGAGGATGGGCCTATGAGGAATAGAAACATATGCGGGATTCCAGTGCAAAGATTCAAGAATACCAAATGTAATTCTAGACAGATCGCATGATTGTGCATCGTGCTTCCTTCTACAGTATTGTATCAGTACACTCTATATAGACTTACGATACTATACATGGTGTGCTCGAATTGAAACGGCAGTTGTACACTATATCATCGATCTTAATTAGCTTTGAAATCAGAGAAGGTAGTACGGTGTAACTCACTCAAAGGATATCACAGATACTTCATAATAATCGGCCGTTGCATTCGATACTTGCAATTGAAACTCTAGAGTGCGGACAACTCCAGTCAATGCTCCTTCAATTGATACAGGGTCAGAGGTCCAGAACTAGGTGTTGGGACGATTGTCACACGGATGGCGGTTGGTAGACCAGTTAGAGCGGGTGACTAACTGAGGGTTCAACTTAATCCATTTTTTTATTACGTCTTCCAAAGCATCCTCTGCGACAGTCAGTGTTCCAAAAAACAGACTTGAGCCTCAGTCTGAAGAACTAGTTGATCAAAACGTCAATTTCGCTAAATTGGCAGTCCCGCTGGCGGTATTCCAATATTTTGGCAACTTCCAGAACGCATGTTCTAAAACGGAAATCCTTATCTGCCCTTGATTTTAGACCTTTATCTAGACCATTACGTACTTACATGTTACAATGTTTGGCCCTGGAAAAAGAACTATTTAACGAATTTGAATTCAATAACTTTGAAAACCCTGAAGCATTAATTAGATAGTAGTTCCTTTGTTCAGCGGCTAGATCATGCAATTGCAAGAAAAGTAACATGTGCAAGCCTCTGAACTTCAGTACGTACTTCGGATGCTACGGAAGCACAAAAACTTCATCTATTATTCAATGCTAATGTAATGAGGATAGGTATTTGAGTTCAGAAGCAATCATCTGATTCAGTGGCACATTTACTACTGCATCCACCTTTAGTACCTTCGAACTGAGGGAAGCTGGTGAAGTTTTGAATTGGTGGAAGTGGTGTGGTGTCGATAGTGATGCATTGAACATCGTCGATTACGAACATTGCCGACGTAACAACGAGAAGAGCGACGACGAGGAGATGTCGACAGCTCTGTAGCCCATCATACTCCAAGCGAACTCCTCCGCCAATTTCAGTGGTCGCCATGATCATGGCCGCCTCGGTAGATCAATCAGCTTGCAATTGCTTATTAATTGCAACTCACTCAATCGATCCCCCCGTGCAATCTTGGAAACTTGGCAAGAATACGTGCGGCAGATTTTCACCAATTAATTTACAGTTGCGATGAACATATGATCGTTCGATACACTTCCAATCGATCCTAGCGGCCTCACGTCACTCGAGCCAAGTGAACTGAAAAAATTTCCAGGCACCCGTGAACAATGCAAGAGATCTGGTGAATATATATAGCTGCGCTACCAGTCACCCGACTTTCACTAGAGTAAGGCCGTGAATTAATTCGTTTCAATTACGCGTCTTCTGGCAAAATGAAAGTACGTGTCGGTGAAGAAGTTAACTAAGCCAGCCCGACACTCGGAGTTTACATCGAACTTCACACTAATAATAGAATTCTAATGCAATATTTAATTCAAGTCATCATAAGAGGTTCACAGTTTTCGATTGGCCTTGCTGACTGATTGTCGGAGAAATGGAATTGAGTACTACTTGTTGAGAGATTCGACGAGTCCGGAAGTACTAGAGCCTGAATGACTTTATGGCCAGTTACGCACGTGCAACCGACTGTTGGCATGTTTTCGACCTAGATGTCACCTAGTTGAAAATGTTGGCCCCTTCCTTCATGGAAGGAAGAAAAAGAATATTACACTTACGTCCAGGGACCCCGGAGATCGACACATTGCGAGGGGTCGGAAGCTTCCAAATGAGGCATTGCTCCGATCCTCCGTTGCCCCTGAGTTTTTTTCTAGTATGTAGCAGACACGCCATGGATCAGTGTTGACATCTGACATGTAATTTGCTGAAATTTGGCGCTGTCAGTGTCAAATCCTTAAGATAGGGTGAGCTGTTACCGACCGAATTTCAAAGACGGGGATGTGGTTGCTAGCCACTGAGATTTGAGTTTCTGGTCACTCATTTGCAAAATACGGTATACTTGAGAATAAAACGTTCATTTCAATAAATTGGCGATATTCCATTACTTTGGCGCAACTAGGGGTGAAACCAAAATCTATAATTGTCTTTAGTTAGTCTTTGTGAAGATACACAGAAAGAATGGGAGGGTGTTACCCATAGGGATATTATTTTTCAACATGTAATTATACCCCCCTTGACTTTTGAATACAAAAAGTGAAGGGGGGTATAGTGACTGATATGTTGAAAAATAATACCTTAGGGTAACACCCTCCCGTTCTTCCTGTGATATAAGTCGTAATTTCCAATTCGTAGAATATCACCAATTTAACACAAAATGACATTTTGAGTGAAATTTATTAATTTAAGATTGGTGATTGAATGTTGTAGACAAAAGTTACAAGAGCTCAAGCTCAATTGATAGATACTTCCAAGTTTAGGCTGTAATCTCAACGTCTTAATGTAGACATTCTAGAATAAATAAGTACTAGGTGATTGCAAGAAACACTTGTCCTATTTTGCGTCACACATTGCATATTGATATGATTTTTGGCCTTAACTTTTGTGTTTTGACTTGAAATGACTTAAGATTTATAGGGAAGGTACTCATGACTATTATAGACCTTACCTAATTTTTTGTAATTTTCAAAAATAACATACTATCTGAAAATAGAGCTCAATTCAATATCACACTTGCTAGTTTGGAGGTTTTTAGTACTATTTGGAACCCAAATAAACGAATTTTAAGCTGAAATTTTGATGAGATGGTCTTCTAGTAGACTTATAGCTAATCGCCGAAGGAATTTTAAAAATAATTAATTTTATGTGGTGTGGAAGTCTACAAAGTGAGCTTCTTTTTGCTTGCATTTTGAAACATATAAAATATTCTTTTGGTGGTTCTTTTGGTGAATGGCCATCTCCATAGAATTGTTACAAATGGCCAGTTTTTCTTTTGTGTAATTTTTAATTTTTATTTTTTTTTCCTAATTAAAACATCAAAATATGTATTTTCTTAAGATTTGGCACTTTTCTAGTTCTCCTACTTAGAGAATTTTTCTATGCAATTCCTTCCATGGATACCTTCATTTTACAAGTATATAAATTATTCATATTTTTAAAAAATTAAAAAACTATTTTTCTAATTTTAAAGTATTCCTGAAAAAATCATGAGTACTATTGAAAACGCAACAAAATCGACAAGTGTTTCTTGCAATCACCCTACTGAATATCTATATTTATTAAGGCTTGCTTTTGGATATATACTAGAGATTAGATGATCCTATCTTCTATAGGTTCAAAGAAACACCCTGGCAAGTTAGTAGGAGTTCACATACAAAATCACCTTATTGATGACCTCTAGCCTTAGTTTGGTTTGTGTTGTTGTATCTTTTCTTTTAAGCATTGGTCTTGCCTCCTTGTTAAAAACAAACAAACAAAGTAAACAAATTTATACATAAAGTTAGTAGTTATAGTTGATAAAGTTTATACCTCAATTCACTGAACCTTTGATCAAGTGGCTTAAATAGTTGTCAACAATCAACAAAGAGCCATTCATGGTTAGTTGGTCTTGTCTCAATCTCCTTTGAGTCAATGGTAAGATACTACTTTGCCTTCAAGACCAAATGATCATTCAAGGGTGATTTGGAAGTAAGTGATGATGAAATTAAAAAATGCACAAAAGTTTATGAAATTTTGACAAGGATGGAGACACTTAGAATACTTTTTTGTAGGAATAAGAAAAACTAATTGTGTGCTTGGCATTTAAATTTAAAATTATATTGCCTAGGAAAATTTGGATAAATTGTACTAATATTCAAAAGATGATATTGGAAAAATGCATGTTAGGTACATTAATTTTTGAACTTTGGACTTCGCTTTGGAAATTCATAGTTTTCTCATAAGGTATCCAAAAAATGAAGATAGTTCATCCAAATGGAAGAAATCTTGACAATAGAGTATAAAGGAATGAAAGATTGAAAATTTTCATTTTACATATTAACTTTACACAATTTATTCCAACTAAAAATTTGTTTTAAATTTTTTTTCTTAAATTTGTAGTGATTTTTTCTCAAAACCTAACGTAGTAGAGACTTATCTTCTAAAGCTTTAAAGACTAAAAAACTCAAGTTTTACAATGAAACCCTAAGCACAAAAAGTGAAATAGTAGTGAATGCTTGTAAAGTTGTATAGTTCATTTTTGCAATTTACAGGATATTTGTGCAGTGAGTTCAAATTTTTGAGTTTTTAGGATAAGTTGGACTCTTTTATGAAGGAAAGCACATATATGTTTGGGTCTTTGGGATGCAATTGGAAGTATAATGTAGAATCACAACAATTTTTTCAATAGTCATTATCAAATTTTTATTAGACATTATACCCATTGTAGATCCTTTGGTCACTATATTAGATTGATTGGTTTCACAATTTTTTTGTTGCAATAGAACAACAAATTCCAGATTTTTTTAGGTATTTCAACCAATTCATTTTTTAGTAAAAGCACACACATTATAGGTGGTCGAAGCAAAAACATATAGCTTCCTATTGCTATCCCTTAGGAGAAACTATTCATGTCGTTTCATTCTATTGAGGTTCTTTGGATTCCTTACATAATTGGAATAAGAAACCAAAAGTGTCCTTTCCATTGGTGGAATAATGACAAAATCTTTGTCCATGGCCCCATGTGTCTAAAGTGCACAGGGTGATGTTCCTAGAAGTTATAAAATGGTGATTATTCAATCCAATTTCACCTCTTCCTACTTCAATTCAACTCTTCATCCAGTTTTTGGTGCATTAGAATGCCAAGAAGGCACAATTGGCCTCAATAGTTGGGGTCCAAATTGGGAGGGGGACAATTTGGGTGTACTCTCCATACAAACTTGGGATTTGGATTAGCATGTACTTTTTCTTCTTCTTTGCTTAGTAGAAACCAACCACCTCTAAAGAAAATGTCTTGTTTTGATTTTGACTTGGTAAAGACACCTTGACAATTTATGTCTATTTGTATTGTAGTAGATATAGCTATTCTATGTGCCAAAGCCATAATCAACAAACCTTTTTTCTCCCTTAAGTTGACAAGGGCATTGTCAATTGAAAAGAGAATGATTACACCTGAATCTGGTTCCTTACGGAAAGTTAACAGATTGGTAGAAGACAAAAAAAGCTTCTACCTAGGGGAGTACAACCCACCTCAATCAACAAACTTGAAGACAAATACCCTTGTCTAATTTATTGGCTTTGTCCTTGTGAACATCCACTCTCTCATTTCTAAATATGAGTATTCAAATACTATCTACAACCTCGTTCACACTGCACACAAGTACCTAATGCACCGTCCTTGTTTTTATTTATTTTCAAAAGTCCAAGGGTTTCAATGCTAGAGCCAACTTAGGTTGTCACCTACAGAATATGGAATAATTAGCACCTACATTAGCAATTGTATCTGCATTTGTATGTGAATGTATTTTTTTGTCTATATTTGTACAATAATAAGTCTCCACATATATATACATATACATACATGTGCATTTATTTGTATCTACATTTGTACCAATATACTAGACTTGCCTAAGTAGACCACTTTTTAGACTTTAGTAGGTCCAATTAGTCAATAAATTAACCTATAGCAAAGCCTCATGGTTACTATGTTAGACTTGTTTCTCTTTCTCTTTCAGCCTCCTTAGCTTGTATTTTTGTTTGTCCAAATGTTTGATTTTTCACATATGATATGATAGATTTACAAAATCATGAATTTTCTTTGCAAAAAAATACAATCATAGTTTTTATTAACCAATTGCATTATAAAATCTAATCATAATTTAAATTTACAAAACTCTCAAAATAATAGATTGTATACAATTGGATGCCTATGTACATACGCTATCATAGTAAAAAAAATTGACAAACAATCATAGTAGAGGACATTTTGGGGCTCCAAGAGCCCGTTTCAAGGTTGTTCGCTGTATTGTTCCCTGTGCTCTCAGAAATTGGGAACCAACCCATAATGGGCTGAATTTTCGAATTTTGGGGGAAAAAAGTTAAAAAATATTTTTCCCAAAATTTTGAAATTTTTTTAATAAACTTAAAATTGAATTAAAAAAATATTTTGAAAATAATTAATTTTTTTAAATATATTATTTTCTGACGTGTGCCACGTCATACTGCTGTTGTGGCGAGTTCCCACAGCCTGGGAACTCAAGACAATTCATGGACTCTTAGAGCCCTCAAATTTCATCTAATGTGATAAAACATGGTCATGAAAAAGACATTAGTTGAACTTCAAAGGATTTTTGAAAGATGAAGGAAAGACATGTGATTGGATTTCATTACAGAAGATGATCACAATATATGTAGTAGACACATATAATTATACATCTATCAAACGCCAAATACGGTAATGTTGTTATTTAAAAAATATGTCCATGACGTTACTAAAGATCTGCATTTTTTTGGGTTGTTCATATCCTAATCTTGACCCTACATCACTTCTAAATGGATGTTCTCTAAAAAACAACTGAGCAAGTGTATAATGTGGATGTTCACCCTCACTTCCGAAAATTTCCGTCACGATTAGATTTCTCCCTGATTTCAAAGTTTGAAACATCCTTTGTACAAACATTATGATCTTCAAGAGGCACCGTTCAATGATCTTGAAATTTTCTCATGGATGCGCCTCCGAGATATGTCCAGATCTATAGAATTGATTAAATGACAAATATTTCAAATACAAATAGCAGTACATGTATTTCAAAACCTGAAGTCAAGACTGTGCTTACTTCTTACGACAGTACCCAGGCCGCTCAAGGGTTAACTAAAGCAATCGTTTTGGATGCTGAGTAAAGTGAATGAAATCTGGTGTGAGTCGAAAGTCTGGTTTAAAGTCGTTCATCCTCATCGCAGTGATCTATGCGGCAATCCAACGGGCATCAACAGAACAATGAAAGCAAATCCTGTGTTGCTCGTGCATGAATGACTGATTGAGGCACCCCGCCAAGAGGGGAAAAACCGATACTTGCAATTTACATACGAAGCTTTTGAACGTTCATTACAGAACTGAGTGTTGTCATAAAGTTCTCGAGAGACTATGAAAAAGTATCGGTTCTCAATGTACAGACAGTGATGCATCAACATACAGTACAGCATAATAGCTTGAGAAGGATTAGCATGACCCTCTTCTACCCAGCAATACAGGCATTTCCTGAACTAACTTACTTGGGGGTCACAATCCCCATAGGCTCAGATATCCCAGAACTACCACGTATGCTCCAGTCGGTGCTGGGTACCAAAAAAATTGCGAATGCTTATGATTTCACCTCCGAGTAATGCGTTGTTCATACTTGGAGAAAAGCTGAGCAAAAAGTTCATCTCGCTTCTCCGCACGCGCTTCCTCCCTCTCTCTGCCCTCCTCTTCCCGCTCCCACCACGCATGTTCCATGGCGATCCGATTATGCTCCAGGTCCTCCATCTTCTTCTGCCACTCCTGCTCCTTGACCCGCCGCTCGAGCTCCCGCCTGTCATCTCAAAGTTGCACCGCCGACATCTCTCAGTTCAGAGTAAGGCAATCCCACAGTAAATGACATGATATTAAACCTTATGAAGTGTGTGCAGATAACAAGTGAATTTATCCTCAACAAATGAAAACACCACAACTGAACAAGACTCGATGAGATGGTATTCAGAGCTCCTGCCTGTCCAAAACCTCACGCCAAATGCCCTCTGCTTTCAGCTGCTGCTGGAAGAAATCCTCCAAGACCTCCTGCATACTGTTCGCCCGGTACTTATCGGCGGTCACCCGCTGCCGCTCTTTGTCGGACTTCCTCTTCTTCCGGCGCTGCAGGCGCTCATCTTCGTTATCCTCTTTCGGCTCGTCTTCTTCATCCGAGTCTACGTCCGACAGCTTGAGCTCGCCTCGCTTCACCTTCTTCTTGGGCTGCAATCCGGGTTCGGATTCCAAGTACAACCGATCCATGTTCTTCGCTCGCTCGATGAAGATCGTGTGGAGTTCGTCGAAGAAAGGACATTGCCTCCCGTTGTCAGGTTCCGAGGTCTCCTTACCCTGGACATCGACACCTCACTTAACTGCTTAACCCCGAACAGAACAAGGATTCCTGGTTTAAGAAATGACCAGTTCGATTGACCATGATGTGGGACACATAATATAGAAAGGGCGAAACTTTATATCACCAGATCAGTGAAGAGCATTGCAAGAGTTGGTCAAGATAATTGGTTAAAAAGAAGTCCCATATGACGCAGTGGAAAGTGCTAAAACATCATGAAGTTCAGTTTGAGACTCTTGTTCCATTAGGATTTTGCAGGAGAGGTGCCTCATACCATGGCCGAAACCGAGTCATAACCCCCGCGAATTTTTATCAAAACAGTTTCATCATCTCCACATAATTGAAAATTGGTGTAAATAAAATTGCATGCGAGCAGGTTGTTCGAAAAAAAAAATTGGACTAAAGAAAGTCCCATATGGCCTACGAAAAAATGCCAAAAGAAATTGGGGCATAATTTGGGCTTCTGGGTGCCTTACGAGTTAATAAGAGAGCTGCCTGACTTTGCGAAATACGATGACAACAACTAAATTGTAAAACCCACGGTTCAGTGAATTTCAAACAAAAAAGCATAATCGTCGCTACACTTTTGAAAATTGATGTAAATAGGAAACTCAATAGGAGCAAAACAGTGGGATGCACAAACCTTGTATCGATTGACGAGGTTCTTCCATTTACACTTGCACTGGTCGGCACTGCGCCGATAAGAGCGCTCCTTCATCTTCCCCGAAATGAGCTCCCACAACGTCTTGTTCCGCTTCGTTTGCGTGAAATCTTTCTCTAGCTCCGCACGGATGGCAATAAATTCCTTCGTCTCATGGTACCCCCACTGCGGAATCCGGTCGTCCTTCTTGTTATTCCCCGCGACCCGGCCGCGTCCATCCGGCGTTGTAGCCGCCATCTCGGAGCCCATATCCGAGGAGCCTTGCATGGACGAGAAGCTCGTCATAATTGTCAAGTGATCCCCCATCAGTCCCGTCTGGGGCGGTCGCATAGCGTACGCCATAGCTAATAATCCCAATGCCCAATCCCTCGTTGCCAAATATATTATTCTACCCCTCCATTCAATGCAGTTAGATAGTTTCAATGCCTTACAATCTGCACTTGTGAAAATTCTATGAGTGTTCCTCCATTGAAACCACCCTCCGCGCAATATTACATCTGCTTCATAATAAAGCACTACAATGACAGGCCACCCAAGAATAAAACCCTAATTCAGGGAGAAGCTCCCGCTGGCTCGCATTGCCATAAATTTGCAAATGAATACCATTGTGCGCCAACACCGCTAGGGTGGGCTTCTCCATCACGATTCGGAATCGCGGCCCTTGCATATGACTACGGCGGCTGAAGCTGTCCATGGACTTGGAAGGTCGAATCCTAAATGAAGTGAGCTATGGCGCATTCACGAAAAGAATTCTGCGACAAAACCTAAAACCGACAGAGGGACTGAAGTCTGGAAGCTAGAAACAATCGTATTTAGGGGAGGCAACTCATTTCTGACCACTTAACCCTTGAAGGACGGACTGGTAACCGTGGAAATACTCCCTTTTGGAACCGTGAGACATCATCTACTTTATAAAATCCAAAAAATACTCATTGGAAGTCATACTATTGTAGAAGATCTACGCTTTTCTCACAAAATTCCGAGGATGAATAGTTGCAGTTCTCTCCTACATAGAGAGATTCTTTGTCATCCATCGGACACAAAAAGTTTGTGTTGACGTTTAAGGGTTAAGCAAATACATGTATATGCTATGGAGTTTTTAACAGTGGGAAATTTTCCCATATGCAGAAATAGAGTTCATAAGATTTCCATCATTTTCAGATTTTTATTTCTCAAAATGAAATTACTATGAATTTTTAGATGAAGATTTTGTTCCACCCCGTATTGGTCATACATATCTTCCTATTTTCGATCAAGGGCTTGTTGCAAAATCCAACAAGGGTTGGTTTCAATATTGAGAGCGTTGTAGCCAATCATAATGCGCCACAATTGCGGTGGGAATTGTGCCACCATTAATTGTGTTAATCACCATTACTACACCTGACACTACCATAATGGGGGAGTGATTAGGAATGGGTTGCCTACCCTAACTCAATGCAAGGAGTTTGACTTGTAGAACTTGCATATTTGCCCTTTAGGCCATTGCTTTTATTAAACTATTTCATAATGAAAATATGAAAAACTACTAATTTGTATATTATATTAGAAAAACTCTTTGGCGTCTTCATGGCCACTTCACATTACCCATCCCATGTCCCACTTGAATTCTCAAAATCTGATTGGTGAAGAGCTAAAAATTGGGATTTGGGACTTCATACTATATCTCAAGTCCAAAGGTTCAATTCTCCAAGTAAGAAGTCCCATATTATTCCAAACGCCTACATGGCAACACTTTATGAAAAATTTTGCTCCATGGAAGTGAGACTTGGAAGGCAAAATTGGATTTAGCAAAAATAAAAACCCAACTTGGGTTCCAAGTCCCAACAATTTTTTAAAGTAAAATGAGAAGAAAAACATCCTAATGGGCTGAAATTTTGTCCAAATCAGTCCAATGTAGATTTGATGTAAAAAGTGCCACCAAAATAGTTTTTACCTTTCAATCCATTTTTGGCATATTTTTGGCTAGATAGTATTGAATATGAGACAAAATGAGACTTAGGATTGGGACTTTGGTCTTCACAATTAGAAGTCTCAAGCACAATTGATATTTTGAATTCGCCTCTTATGAAATTGGGAGTTAGGACTGGGAAGTAGAGTGAAGCACCCTTAGTTCAATCCTTGCATATTCACCTTTCAAACCAACAATTTCATACATACTTCAATCTAAGTGATCCAATCACACTTCCAATATGACACAATAATCAAATAATCTTATTTGGAAATCAAGACAAGATTTTATCACTTGTATAATCAAGCCAAAAAATTCATCTAAATTTAATTTCAAGGAGTCTTCAATCCTTCATAGTAAACCATGTGACCCATAGCCAAATGAAAGAAAAAAAATACTCCAACTTTTGTTGAGTTGATAAGGTGAATTCATCAAATTTGTTAATTATGAGAAGTCCCTCAAACCACTGTTCCAAGATTACATTCTAATGGATTCCTGTTCTTGATTACACATAATAAAATCTTCTCATACATTCTAAACAAGAGGATTTTAGATTGATTGAGTACTATTTAACAAGTACATTCAAAGTGGGGTTGGGAATGACTTGTACTCTAAAGGGCACATGAAAATTTGGTTGGGCATTTAGAGGTGATTGAAGAATTTCACACTCTACAATTGAACATGAGAAAGTTTTATTGTCAAAGTTTTATCCTAAGTATAGATGTTAATTGTTGAATCCTCAATCCAATGTTCATGTTTTGTCCATATTTTGCCCATATATTGCCTATAATTTAATAGATAAATCATATTCAAGGAGTCAAATATAGTACTCCCTACAACACTCTAAGGCTTAACTATGCATTCAAAAGTTGCAACACAACCTATTTTTTGTAAAAGCTTGCCCCCCAATCATTGTCAAAAAATCTAGGCCATCTAATCAATTTGTAAAAAAATTAAACCATCCCCTAACACCATTGATGTAGGTGGGCAAATTTTAATGTGGGATGTTTGATCAGGTCAATCTTAGACGTTGAAGTCAAATATGGAATAGAGAGAGAGAAAGAATACACATATGGAATATGGCTACAACATACTAAAACAAAATACAGATACAAGAATAAATATGGAAATACAAATACAAAACACAGATATGGCAAACGTGTTAGAAATATCCCATATTTTTTTTCAACAACAATAATGTCACACAAATACAAATGTGGAATGGGAGGGGGGTCAATTACAAGTAACAATCTCAATGAATGAGAGAATGAAATGTGTACCCATTTTAATTGTTTTTAGAAAAGATTAACAAACAAATGGAGAAATGCCATGTGAACCTCCTTAGAAAATCATTTGTGGTTTTCCTTGAAATCAACATTCTCCTCACTATCCACTCAAAAGATCAATATATGTCCAAATGATCAAAGTCACCTGAAAGATAGGGGACCAACTTAAGATTGCTGATTATGCACTTCCAACTTTCATAAACAAAATAACCACCAACATCACCACAGCCAAGGTGGATTGACCCCCTCACTCATCCCCCCAAGTCATTCCAGGGGTGCATGTACCAAAAAGACCCCCTATTTTGTGCTTCATTAATTTATCTTCTCTACCTCTTCTACCACTTCTAACTAATTTGGGGCCTCTAATTGTAAATATGAATTCAAAATTTGCAAATTTTATCATGTGTGAAAAATAGAAAATTTCAGGGTTTTCCCTTGGGGACAAGCAAGAGGGTCAATCCACCCTGGCCCATAACCATCAAGGAGGGCACAACGACACATCCTTCATGGACGTCCTTCAGATCATGACAACAATGGCTTATGTGAGTAGGTCACATGAGAAACCCACCCAGCACTGTAGACATGAGAACAGACAGTGTCTTTCAAGTTTCTATTAAAATAACATCATTGTTCTTTTAAAATAAACTTATTATGATAGAGAAATGAAATACAGAACATTAAATGCATCTTGCAGTAATTGAAACAACAGTGTGCCATGCATTAGAGACCTAGCTCCCCCATTCCCATTTCTTCACATGGAGTAATGGAAAACCAAAGCATCACAATGCTCTGATTTAGGACTTATTATCAGAACTCCAAAAGGGCACAAATTCTGAATATTTACTCCCAGACTTTAAGATAAGTCCAAAACTAATCCAGCCAAAAGACATGCATATGCAATTATTGCCGTCCTTGCACTTGGCCCAACATCACATAAATAAGGGCTGGACAAGGGTGCAATTAATCGTGTCTCAATAAACAACTAAAAACAGAGCTGTCATTTCAGCAGCATGTAAGGAGACCAAATTCATGAGTGGTCTTCAAACAAGTTGACATTTGAGCAGGCCAGTATAGTTTTGAAGCACCTGCAGGAACAAAAAAGGGGTGACTTCACTATACTGACAGTGCAATCAATGACATGGTGCAATGAAGGTTTTCCAGACTCATTCATTTGAAAAAGGATGTTAACCTACTAACTACATGTTAAAATAAAGAAAAAAAGATCCCAATTGTAAAGACAAGCAAATAATGTCCTGCTTACATCATGTATTGATTCAAGCCTTTGAAGCTTCTCAATACAAACATTGATATTGCAGGAACGAAAGGCATCTGCATCACCTGCATTAGCCAGCCAACTATGTCTCTGCCGTCATACTCATGTAATTACCTCCTCGCACTCGACAGAAATCAATATCCTGAAATTTTCTAATCCTACAAATTTCTTACTTTCTTTAAAACAATGACCCTGAGACAAGGGAACACTATCATGGGGTAGTGGACACTGGACAGTGCAAATTCATCTCATGCCACCTGGGCTCGCAACATTGTTCAAACATTGTAGTCACAATTGTCATCTCAGCAGATGACATTGTTGAACTACATAAGTTATCTGGATACAACATCATGTGATATTAAAAATAAATAAATAATAAAATAAAAGCTAATTTTACCATGCAGCAGGAGTCTCTTATTGGGAAGATGACTGACCAGATGTACGTGAGCTAGGGAAGCACACTGTCATTGTTATTGCCTATCACTAGTGGTCGAAGCAGATGACGCGGATGATGATACAATAGACTTCAATTTGGGAATAAGCATCTCCAACTCTTCCTGTTTTGCGGTGATTTCGTCAGGAGAGTCGCTTTCCTGTGTCAAGATAACAAAAATTACGTAAGAGAGGCATTCAACTGGTAGGGACAGCCTACAATAACCAGTCATTTAGAAACAGAGTAAACTACCAAGTACAAGTGAAGGATAAACCTTTGAGTTGGCAGCTGCTTGTAAGGACAGCAGTTGAACGGTGCACTTATGATAGTCCATTAAGACTTCAAAGACGTCATCAGCAATCGATCCCTGTGCTCAGAAGCCATCGGGAACACACATAAGTTACAGTACTAGGTATGCAATTACTTCAAACCGTCTTCTAAGGGCCGCATAAGGCCGTTGTGCCTGGTTCTCCAGAACCACAAACCACACTACGCGCAGATCGATTGACACATACATAACCTCTCCACATAAAGCGAAAATATAGAGCAACTGAGAAGTCAATCTTGAATGATTTTTAGCAAAGGACATGATGCACGAAATTTTTCGCACTTAAAGGTGCAGCATACCAACCTTTAATCGCAAAATAGCTGCTGACACTGCCCTGCCCGGTGCCTGGAGAGCCCGACTATGGACCTGTACCAGTTCAAGAAAAGTAAACACAGTGTGAACCAATAAATATGCATGACGAGCAGCATTGCAACCAGTTATGAAAGACAGCAATAGACCTGAGATGAAAGAGTGACTAAAAACGAGCACGTAGAGGAAATATTCACCTGAACAAAGAGGAGGCTCACGACTTTTGGCAACAGTGCTACAGAATCAGTCTCATTCTCAACTTGTAATGCCAAATCCTGTCCCGCCACCAAGCACACATTGTCTTTCAGCTAATTAGGATCATAAAACCACAGCAACCAAAACTTGTTCGAACAATAAAATCGTCACCAGTCCCCAACTTTGCACTCACGCATACAGTCTCTCCAAAATCAGTTGTAACTAAGAAACAGGACAGTTAGCACTCGGGATAAACGATGAAATTAGAAATGAAATCGTGACCTCTCCGGCAAGACCAGTAGTGACGCGTCAAAGCAAATGACGGCTGTATATTTTTCCCAGAAGTGCTACCAGGTAATGCCAAACAAGTTTATGCCAAAGAAGACGCAAAGCTAACCCAATTACCGTTGGAAATTACCTTGCGATAGGAGAATAATAAAGCCCGCTCAGATTTTTTATCAAGTTTCTTCAGACGCAAGCCGCTGAAATAAAGAAAATATCAGTAGGTACGTTACTTTCATACTTTGTAAGGATGTTGCTCGTCTGTGTCACTTTGGATATGCAAACATAAAATAATATAATAAAATATAATCAACCAGGCTCAATTTTCAATCCTTCACGTATCTCAGGGTGCTTATTCTGATCATTCCACATCTAATAAACAGATGTTTGCCGAGAACAACAGGCCAGTACCTCTGAGTAACAACTGCTTCAAACGCCCTTTCAAAAGCATCCACATTCTGCATAAATGCGTCCCCATTCGCCATCAATAAAATGCACCAACATGCAATCCAATTTTGAATGATTATAAACATGGAAGTGCCACATAATCCTGACATCAATGATTTAATTTTTTGTGGCTTACTTCCTATTTACAGACCATATACAGACCCACAATAAAAATAATTATATCAATTATGAATACCTTTCCTTCCAAACTTTCAACCAACTCCGAAGCCTTTACGGAAAGTGCGCGGCTTGCTAACGACTTAGCCTGCATCATCGTTAACCAACAAATCAAAGAACTGTCAAAAATCTGTACCAACAAAACCAGGACCAATATTGAGCGACCTTTACACGGACTACTTGTTTCTACCTATGCAATAGACTTATCATACAGAAGGAAAAAAATTCCGAACTCATGCTCGCAACTCGGACGGCTTATCACATGTTCTTTAGTTTTACAAGTTCAAAATGTCGAGGTGATCTGACAGAATTTAACGAGTAAGATTATCTCAGAATCTTGATGGTGAAAAATGTACACAATCAAGTCCAGGAGCATAGGTTTACAAGAACTTTGTAACCATTCGACCACGTAACCGACCCAATTATCTGATCATTTCAGCATTACCAAGGACATCCTTTGCAAGGAACTCAATGGTTCTGTTCCTTTGATGTCTGCTCTGGCCACTTCATCATCAACCATATCTTCCTCTCCCTGAATCCATGCATGCAAAACACAATCATCAGATACCAGAAAATCCTTCTCAAGTCAGCTGAAACTAATTGTACTATTAGAACATATAGAACACAATAGAAATAAGCAATAATCAACATACCAGGGTAATAAGAAAAAAATCAACTAATTCAGCTCCAGTGGTTCGCAATAGATGCCGATGCAATACGACCTGAGTAAGACGAGTACAATGTTAAGAAATTTCATAAACCTGAGAATAGAATTCTAATATTTCTAAACATAACAGAACTGACACACTAACCTGTCGCATTAACAATGGGACGCACAAAAAAATGCAACGAATCTGAGAATGGAGCATAGATAGATAGATTTATTGGATCTGTCCGGTTTCTGAATCTAGTTTCCAAATTCTATCTACAACCGCATTCACACTGCAAAACGCGGTTAAGGTTTGATCGGAGGGGTTCCGATTGGTAGGATGGTGGGTCCGATTTTAATTGTAAAAATTGTATAAAAAAACCATTTCTTTTTTCTTTTTTTTCTTTCTTTTTTCATGCGTATCATTGATTCAATGTTTTCTTTGTTTAATTCCCCACTATCCACTATCAATAAACTAATATTGTTGTTTACCTAGGACAGAGCCTCACGGTGACACCATTCTTGATTGAATGTGAACAAGACCGCGCCTTGGAACCTCCATTACACCATGACCCTCAAATACATCTCTCAAATGTGCTCTGTACCCTAAGAAGATTTAATGGAAGTGCTCACCCCAGTTTTTTCGTTGTCTTCAAAAAGTTCCAGGGCCTTTGAATAAAGCTGGAAATTGGGATAGATCTACAAAGGTGTACCAGTCATAATCAGCTGCTGAATGCACACAGTAACCAATAACGACAACAGAACGATGAAACTAAAAGCACGCTCGTTAGCATGTTATATGCAGTGCAAAGAAATACGGAGTAGTATAATTACCCCATCTATCTTATGCTGCAAGGTATCCATGCGGCGACGGCGGTCTTCTGCCTGGGCTGAAGCAAGAGCACGTTTTGCTTGTATTGCAGCAGCTACCACTCTAGGCCTGAGCAACTCTGCCAAGGCTCTTACAAGATCACCATCTTCTTCCTCCTCTGCAGAACACAATCGTGTGTGATGCAATTCTACCGTCAACATTTCTCAGATCAGAATATCAGGTAACGACGTAATATTTCACCTTATGAAGTATGTGATACCAGACAACTGCCTTGCCCAAGTGATCTATCCTTAAAAAAAAGTAATCCAACTGAAAAAAACTAAGTGAGATGATTAGAGTCAAAAGGTCATTACCGACTCCTGCAGCTTCCAGGTCAGGGAACCACTCGAGAATTTTAGAAGCCAGAAACTCCGAAGTAAAAGTGTCGTCCTCATCGTGCACAGTGTTGGCTACTATTCCTACTGCACCACCCTTGTATCCCTTGGGCACACTAGCAATTGTTTCTCCAGGTTGTTTCTCTCCCTTGGATTTACTACCCCGTCTCTTCCCCTTCCCCTCTTTTGCGATAACCGTCTCAACCTCTGCCGCTGGTCGGCTTGTTCCACTGCTTGGATTGCCTTTCTTTCGTCTTCCTCCTTTGACCTGGGCCGAAACACCAGCTTCTATGCCAGCTTCTGAACCAGAATTCAAATTCCCTGAAACTTCTTCCTCAGAAACAGATTGAACAGCGACTTTCTTGGGCTTCTTGTTTGCCTCATTTCTCTTCGCCAGTTCACGGGCCAAATTCTCAGATTTTTCAAAAAGGTCCTGTCCAAAGAGGAACACTGTCATTTCCTAACAGCTCTGATAAAAATCTAAACATCTGAACACATGATAGCAGTACTTGACAAAAGAATAATGTAATTCAAGATGACAAGCCAAAAGTTCACTCAAAAGTGGAAGAATCGCGCGTTATGTGCACTGTAGGATTTCAGAATTTAAGCGTAGAGTAGAGTAGCAGCTCCAGTAGAGAAATATAGCATGCATAATGTCCTCAAGGGATGTAAACACAATATGGAAAGTCAAACGATGAGGAAGGCATTCCATACCTTGACAAATGCAGTACTTATCAAGCAGGTCTCGGCCAGTATAATAGCTGCATCGTCCTACAACCAGACATACGTTGAGCGTAGCACTTCTTGTAACAATCGTTCCATTGAGGACACACTCACAAGACGATTTCTTTAAGTAAAAATGGACCGTCGGTGCTCGTAGTCAGCAGCTCCATGCGCATGTTTGCAAGTAACCCTTCTATTTTTCCTAGTATTTGAAACAAACTAGGAGATAACCAAAAGATAACTCCAATGAGCTCTCTTGTTCATCACTCCCCAAGAAATGCGCATATTGCTAGCCACTAAACCTGTTGAAAGCTGATAGATGTTCTTAGATCTTACCTTGAGGGCCCTTTGCACACTTGGACAGAGCGTCATCAGTTTTGCTGCATCTGTAGCCTCAATGGATGGGGGCACGAGCGGCAAAGCATCAAACCTGCAGACAAGAATCCTATGCTTTAGTTCCAAATTCTAAAATACACAACAAAAAAAAACACGTTGAATTAACAGTGTCACAAGAACATAAATTCATTGAACCAACCTATTCCACAAGCATGGAGTTGACTTCACGTTCAGGATTCCAAGTCCTCCATTACTCTGTTAAAAAGTACTTCAACGTAAATCTTTCCTGCTATAATGACTTCCTGGAATAAATCGAGCTAAGTATATCATATCTACTTTTCAGACAAAATATAAAGAGACTGATTTACCATGTATTTCCAGCAATTGCTTCCTCGGCCGCTGCATCCAACTGACTGATTATAGACGGGTGAACGAAGACAGAGTCTAAAGCAATACCATCCTTGTACATTTCCTGCATGTCAACAAACAGGATTGGGAACTGTTTAGAATAAGATATTACAAAGTATCCAGAACAAAGGGTTCCCAAGAGGCGTATTTGAGTAAGATAAGGAAGTTGAGAGTTTGAAAGCAAGAAATCTCAATTATATAACGTGAGTAGACGAGGATAATTGCAATTAAAATCTAATGAAAATCCAAAATAATAAGGTGAAGACCTGTAGATATTGCTTCGGTTGAGGCACATTCAGCTTCCGCAGTGTATCATAGGTGATGTGGCCATTCTGCTTGCAACATCCAGTTCATCAGTAGCTCGTCTAGACATCATTCTGCAAACAGAAGACTTACTAGCCAGAAACCCTCTAGTATAGCTTTAGGCATCGAGTATCACTACCGGAGAGAATTTACCTGCGAATAAAATGCCTCCACACTTCCTCGTTGTGCTCCAGCAAATACCTGAGTGAAAAAAGCAGCCTTACTTGTTAATATCTGATCAGCATCTTCTGGCTACTATAATCTAATGTCAATAGCTAAGAGTCAGATGTTTGTAAATTCAGGTAGCAAAATCTATACCCGTTCTACCAGATGCTTAAACGTTACTAAAAAGCGTAAGTTTATTGAACATTGGTAATTTAGAAGATTAATTTTCACATACTGACAGAAAAAGATGCGTATGACCAGAAAAAAACAAAACCAATTTACAGAGACATAGGATGTAACCATGATCAAACAGTTAGAAGTCTGTACTTTCTAGCATCATAAGAAGAAACGCTGACACGTCATGATTGTGCATATACCGATATCTCAAACACAGAAAGCAAGACCATCTGGATTCTGGAATGGTAAAAGAAACTTCAAATTGAAAAACCTAGTTGGACAGACTTAAACAAGGAGCAATACCGCAGGTGTGTAGACAGCGTTTCCACCACGAAGTGATCCTTTCACTTCCCCATCTGCTATCAGCTGATGAAGGACTGACTGGAAAAGGCCTCCATCTCCAGTCACTTTAGTTGTTGGTCCTTCGTCTCCCTCTCGCATCTGCTGTTGAAGAAAGCTCCAGAGACTAGTCACTGGAGTGGGAACCATTAAAGCTCGCACTGCCCCTCGGACAGTTGCCCGAATTCGAGCAACAAACGCTGGAGTGTACAGTTGACCCCCTTCCAGCTTTCCATGAATCTGTCAAATTCAATGATAAATGTCACTTATCGTATGATCCGTTCAACCAAACTTTAGCGTGATATTTGGTATAACTGAAACCCAAGCACAAGACACCACTCACCGATGTCCCTAAACGGGCAGACAAGACATTGGTTATCAACTCCGCTCCAACGGAAAATCGACGAGCGAGCTCTCCAACAGAAATCTGGCCAGCGACTTCCAACGACTCATTGATCTCTTCTGCAATAGAATCCCAATAACCGGAAGAGAGGATTTCCCCTTGCAGCAATGATAACGATGCATCGCTTTGAACAATCTGTTGAGCTTGTCTTTCACAATGTATAAGTTCCACACCAAGAGTACCAGACAGGTCCACTAGCGAAACCCTCCCCAGCCGCTGAATTTCCAGTTCAATCTCACGTCTTAACTCGTCCTGCATTGATCCGATCACATCGCTGAGATAACAATAAACACACTGATCCCAAAGCCGGCATCGCTCAATTTGGATTGAAAAAATTCAGCACGGAATAACTACTAGGGGCTCGTGTGTAATCGGGAACCTCCGCTGTAACCCCAAATCCAGCTTCTTTGATCAGAGACCTACCCTGCATAATTCTGCAACCTTGTAATTGTAATCGGGATTAGGGTTCCAGAATTATGCAGGGTAAAGACTTTGATAAAGAAGAAAGTATGTCCGCATTGGCGAATGATTACTTCATGAATGTCCAATTGTCTTGCTCTACCATACACGACATTAAAAAAACGTCATTGCCGCACCTGAGTAATGTACTCTTTCCCAGAAACTGTGTGAAGCAGATCGTTGTCCAGAAGCTCAAGCTCCCGCAACTTGGACACAAGCTCCACCACATTCCGCTCCGAGAGTCGAACCTTGGATTTTGCATTCTGAGCTTGCTCAAACAGTTTCTGGAGCTCTTCGATGTCCAAATCCATTACAGCTGCGTCCTGGTTACAGGAAAGAAGCAAAAAACAAAAATCCCTGTTTCTCCTTTTAAAAAAAATTAGAAACTCGAAGCAGGTCTTTTAAGCCCGCAAACTAAACCGCCATGGCTGCAAACAACTACAAACTCGTGGTCTTGCTGTAAACCCTAAATCCTGAACACCACATACAACAAAGCCGCGACAGAGTCCCGAACCACTAAGTTTGTCGACTGCAAGTTTCTCTCTCCCTCGATGCTCCAAATCGATCGACAATTTGAGAATGTGGTGCAACAAATTCTTAATACATGTGAAAGCCAGCATCTGAATGAAACCCAACTGAGGAGAAAATTTAGTCAAGGAATTTGCTTCCCATCCGCCCTTGGTCTTCGTGTGTCAACCAGTTCATAGCGAGCTCTAACGTACTTGCAATTCCAAGAGAGAAGTGCGGCAACTTCAAACAGTTTGTAAAGGTTGGTGTAAGGTAAACCAGCCTATGACACGCAAAAGACCCATCACACAGGCTCCATCATGCGAATGACCCATTAACCTTTTTAAAGCCTGAGTCCTTTCTTGAATTTTTGCGTATTTTTGCTTATATCTTTATAAATGTATATTATTTACCTCAATTTCATCATTTAGAAAGTGTGGTTTTCAAAAGTTCAAGCATTGGTTGGGATGGACAAGAAGTTATATGGTTAGAAACACCCTTAGAAACTCTTTGTTTGTAGTCAAGATTTTGGATATTAGAATGCTAAAGGGTTGAAATTTTGCATCAATCCATGAAGGACTTCAAAAAATGAGATTTGGGCTACATTAGATTGAGTTAGTGGCCACAATCAATGTCTTAGATGATGGTGATGGAGTGATTCTTGATTGCTATAGGAATTTCCACCTTTTGAGTACAAGAACAACACCAACCATTTTGGCTACATTTAGCTCGCTTATTGAAGTAGCACGGGCTTCCCCAATTGCACCCATCATCCCCACCATCCACTAAACATCAAAAAAGTCATAGGCATTTACTAATCCATCAAATTTTTAAAAAAGTGTATTGAGGTAGGCTTGAGGTGTACCTCAAGTTTATTTTTTAAACACTTTTTACTCTTTGCTTTGATCTAAATTCCAAAAAAAGGCACTTTTACTTTTAATTTAATTTGACTTTAATTATAAAATAGGCATAAATGTGCATTATAAATTCACAAAACAATTTTATGATATCAATATAATTTATTGTTGTCCCTTCTTTTGTCTTTTGGTCTTGTCTTTCTCAATATGAAGTTACTCTAATAATTAAATCAATACTCATGAGAGAATTGATAAACCAAACGTTTATGATGAAATGAATCATATATAGTTCTTAAATAAGTTATAAGGAAAGTTTTGATAGGCCAAAAGTCTATGACTTCTAGTTAGTTAAAATACCAAAATAGTAGTCTAATTAGTTTGTACATATCTTTTAAGTATGTAAACAAACAATACTATGACTGTAAGTGTGATTTGGTAGATGAAAAAAGATAACATTGTCTCATTGACATGATTTCACTTCTATAGTTGAGTGGCAAGTTACACATTATTCTTAATTTAATAGTCTTGAGTGTTTGTTATAATAAAAGATTCAAGTATAAATAGTTCTAAGGTTGAGTCAAAAGTGTGAGATATATGGAGGATAGAAATGTTTTAGAACTTGACTATGGAGGGAAAATGGCTAAGGGTTGTGTGTTTAGAAATCATATGAGAAAAGTCATTTATAAAGTTGTTTAATTAGTGATACCATACACTTATACTTTACAAATTAAAAATAAAAAAAATGTTTTTGACCTAAAACCTCAAGAACATCAAAATTGTAGAACACATAAAAATTATTATCGTACCCATTATTTGTCATAAAATATGCAAATCTTGTCTAAAAGAATTTTCAAATGTTCAAATTCCATATAAAGAGATGTGTTGTACTTAATAATTTTGAAGTGGGTAAATTTTGTAGAAGAGAAATGAACTTTTGTATTTGTGGTGTGATGCCCATTAAAAACTTAGAAGAGTTCCATAGCATTGTTGAAAAATGTTTGCAATATATTATAAGTGAAAAAAATTGTAAACCATATAATATTGAATATAAAATAAAAGACAATGATGTTGCAAACATGATACTACAACACTTTGGAATTAGAGGAAGAATTAATAATCTTATAAATTTCACCACATTATCAAAAAATTAAATGTAAAGTTGTCGATATCATTGTACAACACACACACACCCCAAAAAAAAAGACATGAGGAAAATGAAAATAAATGAGAAGGTCCTTTTGGGATTCATTCTAATGATATAGATACTTGAGAATAACAAAAGTACCACAAATGAACTCTTATTAGTTCTAGATGGAAAATTGATCTTAAACAATAAATAAATTCATCATAATAATTTAAATAACAAATATATTTCTTTACTCTATATACCATGGTTATTAGAAAAACAAATCCATAGAAGTACATTGGTTTTAGTAAATACTTATTATAGAAATTATAGAGGAAAAAGTAGAAAAGATGAAAACAAGGACATTATTTATCAATTGGCCATAGATGTGGCTCTCTTGGTGGCCCTCATGGACATGGTAATGTGATTCAATATCATGTGATAAAAGAATCACAATCCAAACAGTATCCATGGAGGGCTTGTAGAATAAAGATTTTGGTTTTTAGGTTACTTTTTAGTTTATATTGGAAAAGTATGTAGAAGATAGTCTAAAAAGTAGAAAGAATAGTTTAAAAGTAGGCTCAAAATACTAAAAAGCATAAAGTAGATAAAAGTAATCCAAAAAGTAGTTTTCAAACTTTCTATAGTGTAAATGGGGTAGTTTGGATGGATGAAGTACCAAATGGATGAAAACCTTGTAGATGGATGGAAGATTCCAAAAGGTGCCAAAATGATGAATGGGCTATGGATTGGATGGATGGGACATGATTTGGATTAAAAATTTTAAATTTTAAAAAGAAATTTTAAAAAATTTTTAAAAACACGATTACGAATGAAAAATTGCGGAAATCGATGGAAGAGGCATGAAAATGAATGAAAAGTCAGAAAAAACCCGATTGGGAGAGGCGTGGGACCTTCTTCTCGACTCTTAAAAGACAAAATATTTTATTTTCTTAGTTACAGTGCATTCCGGAAGAAGCACTCGTCATTGTAATTTTTGTAATTTTTAATTGAAGCTCTTTCTATGCAAATCTGTGTTTGTATGATTGCGAAGCATTTTGTATCATGACTCTTGAGAATGTGATTGTGAAATTTTGATGTTTGGAGACTAAAATTTTTGAATTCTTTTGAGGCGATTTAAAGTTCTAATCTTTTGTAATCGGAGTCTATTTGTGAATTTTGGTGGCGCTGGATTGGAAGCGATTGGAATCGACGCTAATTGTTGGGATTCAACATCTGGAGTGTAGCTGCAATTGGTGATTGAAGCCGTGAGGATCAGAGGTTTGGTTGTCAAAGGCGCCTTCAGCAACAGCGTTGGATTGTTGGAAGAGAAAGTGAAAAAGTGTGTCGGGTGCGGTGATCAAGAGAATCGAGAAAGGAGGAGTGATTGCCGCAAAGAGCTTGCACTTTGGCAGCGGGTGATTTCGAAATTGCAAATTTGTGTTTTTTCATCGAAATTCACGAACTTGAGTTGTGATTGGGAGAAGCGGCGAGGGAAAGCAAGAGAGAGTGCGGCCGTCTAGAGCGATCGGGGAGGAGAGTGACCAAGACAAAGTCTGAACAGAAAGAAGACGACGGAGACCACGGGAAGAACGATGCTTCCTTTCCTTGATCAGGTGCTGGATCTTGACCGTCAAAAGATTGAGTTCCAGTGAAGTGTGCCATCACAAGTGGAAGCGTCGAAGAAAAGATTTGACTCCAGAGCAGAAGAAAATGAAAACAAAATAAAACGACCAGATCGATTGTGTTAGGAGCAGATTGTGATCAGATTGGATGGAGAAGGAGACGCTATTTCAGCCCTGCTTGGAGCAGTCAGGATCGGGCTGATCGTGCGAAGACCGAATATTGGTCCAACGTTCTTTTCTTGATCAAATATTTGGAAATCAGACCAGTTGTATCATTTGGAGGAAAAGGAGCTCGCAGTGAATTGGTAGTTGCAGTGTGAAGAAGATTCGAATTTTGGGATTTGAATCCCAGAACTATTGCCCTACGATAATAGGGTTAGGACCACAGTCCATGGTTATAGGCTTGCAGCTCAAGATCCTATGGTTGTGTGTGGCTACAGGTTCCCCTAACCTATAAAAGAAACTTTATAACATTAAAATTGAAATTTTGGATTCAAAATTTGGATGATTTGATCGAAAAGAAAAAAAAGAAAAATTCAAATTTTTCAAACGGCCCTTGGGCTGTGCCCCTAGTTTGGGTCTAGGTCCTAGGATTGTGAGCAACCATAAGTCCCACAACTTCTAAAATAAATTTTTGAATTTGGATTTTGAATTTTAGAATTGGACGAAATTTGTGGAATTAGTTTCCTTTATGTGTGATAAATAATTGTGTATGTTTTAGGAACGTCTTACCTCGTGGTTTTGGACTTGTTGCCCAATCTTAGAAAAAAAAAGGAGAAAGCTCAAAGACCAAGAATCTGGTACTTTGTCCTAAACATTTCATACTTTGCGTACTGGACGTGTTGCCTACTAAGACTGCCACGTGTAGTCATTTTGCACATAGATTTGAAAAGCTCATAAAGAGCAATTACTGGCCTTGTTGCTGCAACACATAAAAAGGAATTAATTAACGAATTATTTGTATACTTTAAAAGTATTATCTTCTATATATATGATTAGGTCATAGGCTGCATTCATGTATAAGACGTGATGCCCAACCTGACGTGTTGCCCACCCTAGAATTCCTATATAGGACTGGGACTTTTAGAACATTGTGTCTGCATTAGTGGTAATTGACTGCCCACCAAATTGAGAGAACTTGGGAATAAGAGAAAAGAAAGAAAGAAAGAAAAAGAGTAGAAATATAAAAATAAAGATTCCAGGTATGCTTCACTAAGTAAGTTTACACATAACCTAAATCTACTTTAAAAGTGACATTAGATGCACCAACGATAGACTACGTTGGCTTATCCATGGATGAACCCCTATACTACTAGTACTTGACAAAAAATAAAAGTTAGTGAAAAAGTACCTCACAAGGCCCAAGGTGATTAAATTGCAAGTAATATATGGAAACATAAATTTGGTGATTCTATTAATAAGTTTTTTCAGATCAATTTGTGGGATTAAAATGTATTGCTATTCTCTATTGGCAACATTCGCAATTGACAATTGGCAATTGCTTTGTTTGATTTTTCAATTGCGAATCTCTTTCGAAGTTTTCATCAGGTTGAAGAGATAAAAATTGTTTTTTTCTACAATGGAAGAGTATATTGGAATGTGCTTTGAAATCTTTCAGTTTCCAAACTACTAAGCTAGCAATATCTAAAGCTTGAGGAGCAACTTCTATATCTTCAACCACGTTCTAGAGTTTGTTTTGTGTAAAAAATATTTCAATTTTGATTTGTCATGTGGCGTAATTAGTAGCAGTAAGTGATGGAATAAAGTATTTTGGAGTAACATAATTGTTAGTCGAAGAAGTCATGCTACAAGATTACTAGTCAAAACTCCTAGTAAAGATATGAAGGTGCGACATAGGATTCTTCTTCAAAAAATTAAGGGTTAATTTCATTGTGATGTGCTAATGCATTAAGATAACTTATAGGAGCAATGGAGAGTCCATATGTCATGTTGATGACTTTTGGTTTCTACTCGTTCAAATAATATTTTCCTTCAACAAATTCATCTAAAGGTGTTGAATCAATTGGCTTGATAGAAAGTTGGAAAAATCTGTTAATAATTTGCAAGTGATTTTTGACTTTAGGTCTCTCTTTTTCTAAGATAATTAGATCTTAAATATCCTAACTAGAGCATACAACTCTAGGGGTTGTAGGAAAACACATGACTCTTAATCGATTCTCATTGCTCTGATACCATATGAGACTAGGAAGGAAAAGAGAAAGACGAAATAAAGAGTCACATCAATAATGATAATAGGCACATGTTTATAGAAGATGAAGGGTATAACTAGAACCTAAATAGGTGTACCTGTCTATTACACATAAGTAGGGTACAAATATCCAATCCACGATGCTAAGTTGACTAAGACTAAATTAGTCTAATCTAACAAAATGCAATTGCAACTCCTCACATTGCAACAAAGCCCTTGCACTCCTTAGTACATAGAAATAGTAAAAATTTTAAAAACTAGTTACATTTTTTGTAACTTCAAAGGTTGTCTACAACAAAATGTGGTACTATGGAGATTTTCAAGTTTAAAAAATCTCAATCTCAAGAAATGAGGTACTTCAATATTTTTTAAAATTATTTATTAAATATTATTGAGAAGTACATATAAGATGGTTTTGCATTAAAAAGTCATTGAAATTTTTATTTCACATTTTCAAATTGAAATATATACTCTATTTTATAGATTTCCAACTTTTTAAAATTTGTATTGAAGTTTGTAAAAAATTATTGTTTTAGTATTTTTAGTAAATAAACATCTTTAATGAGATTTTACAAAAGACTATTTTTTATTGTTTTATATGTAGAATTATTTTTCTATTTAATTACTATTAGAAAGCCAAAAAAATTTATTTCACTTTTTTAATTGGTGTTTCAATTATTTTATTGTTATTTCAATTATTCAATTGTTATTTCTATTATTCAATTGTTATTTCTATTATTCAATTGTTATTTCTATTATTCAATTGTTATTTCAATTATTCAATTATTGTTTCAATTATTCAATTATTATTTAGATTATTCAATTATAATCTCAATTATTCAATTGTAATTTCCATTTTAAAATTCAAATATATATTATATTCTTTACATATTTAATTTCTTTTGAAATATATTGGAAGATACCATTATGGTTGTATTAAGAAATAAACATCTTTCATCCTCTAGTACGTTAAATTATCATGGATATTTTATTTCTGAAATTGTTATTTCAATTATTCAATTGTTATTTCTATTTTTAAATTCAAATACATGTTATATTCTATACATTTTTAATTTCTTTTGAAATATTTTAGAAGATACCATTATGGTTCTATTAGAAAATAAACAGCTTCTACCCTCTATTCACATTAAATTACTATGGGTCCCATTTTATTAACATGAAAACAAACAACTTCAAAAATTTTGTATAAAATTAGAGATAAATTATATATATAATGCATGACTAAATCAACTCACATATTAGACCAAATTAGAAAAAATCAAACAAGGCAATTGCCAATTGTCAATTGTGAATGTTGGCAATAGACAATAGCAATACATTTTAATCCCACAAATTGATTTGAAAAAACTTATTAATAGAATCACCAAATTTATGTTTCCATATATTACCTGCAATTGAATCACCTTGGGCCTCCATGGATACTCTTTGAATTGTGATTCTTTTATCATATGATATTGAATCACTTACCATGTCCATGAGGGCCACCATGAGAGCCATATCTATGGCCAATTGATAAATAATGTCTTTGTTTTCATCTTTTCTACTTTTTCCTCTATAATTTCTATAATAAGTATTTACTAAAACCAATGTACTTCTATAGATTTGTTTTCTAATAACCATGGTATATAGAGTAAAGAAATATATTTGTTATTTAAATTATTATGATGAATTTATTTATTGTTTAAGATCAGTTTTCCATCTAGAACTAATAAGAGTTCATTTGTGGTACTTTTGTTATTCTCAAGTATCTATATCGTTAGAATGAATCCCAAAAGGATCTTCTCATTTATTTTCATTTTTCTAATACTTTTGTTTTTTGTGTACAATGATATCAACAACTTTACATTTAAATTTTTGATAATGTGGTAAAACTAATCTCTATGGACCAATGCACATATCTTCACTTGAAGGTGCACTCTATTTCTTTTTATTTATTGTTGATTTCTTACAAAATACCCATATATACTCTCTCCAAAAGTAATCTTCAATTCTATCAATTTTTACACAATTTAAAGATTTGGTTGAGAATCAAACAAGTCAAAAGATCTTGTTCCTTCATTGAGTTCATTTTGACAATGGCAGTGAATTTAGCTCTACAAACTTCAAGAAGTTTTTGTCAAGATTTTGGTATTTAAAGTCAATTCTCAAACCCCTATAATCCAACTCAAAATGGGGTTTCTAAGCGTAAGAACCAAATACTTGTCAAATCTATTCACAACATGCTCAAAGTAGCAAATCTCCCCATTTCATTATGCACAAAAACTATTGCAACATTATGCTATTTGTAGAAGTTATCTTTTACCAAAGCTTTAAATCATACAACACCCCATCACTTGTGGACTGACATCCACCTTGATTTGTCTCATTTCAATCTTCGATTGCTTGGCATATACTCATATCCATAATCACCAGCAAAAGAAACTCAACCTCAAAAGTTTAAAATGTATTTTTATTGGCTATGGAGAACCCAATGGTATTAAAGTCTATTGCCTTTATGATCTTAAATCTTGTAAAATTATTTTAAGCCAGGACATTATTTTCTTAAAAGATTCATTGATTTAGTCTAGCTTTTTAGTTTCAAGCTTGAGTTTATTACCAATCTCCAAGGACTTTTACACAATCTAAGGACCACCTCTTCATATTGTTCCAAAGCATGTGCTTAGTCAATCTGATTTTGAGCATTTTTCTTCTCTTCTTATGCCAAAGGCAAATCTTGGATCTTTCTCATGCCTAAACAAACATTCACATACCCAAGCACCTAAAATCATGCATGATTCTATTTTTGGCTTGTCCCCACATTAACAAAGTCATTTACGATTGGCTCAACCATCTAATCTATTACCAACGCAACGAACCTCAAATCATAAAACACAGGGCACCTAACAATTAACCAAATTTCATGATGCCAACTTATTCTCTTATACATTTCTCATTTAGACGGGGATCCCAACTCAATTATCAAAGCCACTCAAAGTCCCAACGCTGTTCAATAGAAACAGGCTATGGATGTTCAATATCAACCCTAATTAATAATAAGATTTGGATCCTTGTTGATTTCCCTCCCAATAAGTCTTTAATTAGTACTAAATGGATTTTCTGCCAGTAGTTCAACTCTAATGGTTTATTGTCATGTCACCAAGCTTGCTTAGTAGCCTACAGTTTTTCACAAGAAGAAGGTATTGATTATTTTGATATTTTCTCACTTGTCATTAAAATGACCTCTTTATGTATATATTTTGCTTTTGCTACAAATTACAATTACCACATCCATCAAATGGATGTGGTAACAACATTTTCAAATGGAATACTCCATAAGGAAATTTCCATTTTCTAATCTAATAGTTATGTACTACCTCGAAAAGAACAATAAGTGTGTTGACTCTTAAAATCTATTTATGGCCTCAAGTAGGTTCCGTGTGTGGTGTGAACTCTTTGATGAATTTTTATTAAGTCATGGTTTTTTCAAATGCACCTCTGACACAAATGTTTATGTTAAATGTGCTCAAATCTCCCTCTTCATCTAAGGTCTCTATATCGACAACCTCATTCTAATATCAAACAACCCGGAGTCTCTATTTGCTACAAAGGCTTTGTTCATACAACGTTTCTCAATGACAGACAATCGAATGATTGAATACATCCTTGGCATTCAAGTTAGATGTGATTGAGCTTATAAAACCTTAACCTTAACACAAGATAAGTACATTAATGATCTTTTTATTAAATTCAACATAACAATTGCTAATCGAGTTGCTACTCCCTTAGAAGCTAGAATGCAATATTCAAAGCATCAAAGCAATGATCTTTCTTCCAATTAACACCAACTTATGCCAACGACACCCTACAAACAAGCTTTTAGGAGCCTCCAATATCTTGTCACTTGCATCCATTGGGATTTGACTTTCTCCATAAACCATTTAGTATAAATTCTATAAAATGCAGCCTCAACCCATTGGCTTAGAGTCAATAGAATCCTTTCTTACCTTTGTGGAACTTCTAGGCAAGGTCTTACCTATTCTGATATTACTTTATCTTCTACTGATTCTTTTCACCAACTATGCAAATCGAGTAACCAAAATTGGACAGACAATCTTGACACTCGTTACTCCACCTCTAGTTATTCACTTCAACATCCCAACACTCTTTACTATGATAATCAGTCCCATATTGCAATATCTTAGAATCCCAAGTTTCATGACTACTCCAAACATATTGACATATGATATCATTCCCTACATAAGAAAATCACTAGAAAAATCCTTGAATTAAAGTTTACTTGCACTTCTAAGATGCAGGTTGGTATATTTACGAAAGCCTTTGGGTGAATGCATGATATGCATATCAAAAAGGAATGTCTCCATACATTTTTTGCATACCTCCTTTCTATTTGGCTTTGAAATCTTTATTAAATAAGACTTCCTATCTATATAGCATTTCAAACTAGTTCGGTAAACCCAAGGGGCACCTTAGGAAAGGTTTACTAAAGAATATAAACCATTTTAACTTGTTTGGACGAATCCTTTTAGACAAAAACCAGAGCTGTCTCCATTTTGGATTTATTAGAAAAGAAATCATCCAAACATGTGTTTCAATTTATTTTTCTACAAAAAATTTAGTGTAAGTGCATGTAAATGTGGGGATTGTGAATTCACTTATTGAAACTTGAAAATGAAATTCAATCGATTTTCCTACATTGATCAAATTTTCTTAATTTTACTAGAGGTTGGCGCTTGCTACGCTACGCATTCACTGTACTATTTTATTAAAAAGATATTAGAAAGATAGAAAGAATTTTCACAAAATAAAATGCAAAGTAATAAATTTCAATAATTTAGTTGGTAAAAATTATTAAAATCTTTTTACAATTTTTTTTACAAACATGCATATATTGAAATGTACAATATACATTAAAAAATATACATACATTGGAATGTAAAAGAATTCAAATCCAAACAGCAAAAATGCTTGAAATATAATTTAATTATAAATATTGATAGAATAGGTTGTCTCAATTGAGACAATGAAATAATAATGGACACCAAAAGAATACAGTTGGATGGAAGGGGACGTCGCCGAAGCGTGCATGAACCCTAAACATGCAAAGTTTGAAACAAACTCTTAACTTTTCCATCCACCTGATCAAGGTGTTGATATTTGTAAGAATCTACACGACAAATGTCATGCAAAAACCTCATGGTAAATCACATTTTTTACCGTTCGCACGGTACTTGAACGGTCATTGGCAACCTTAATGTTTGCAGGATGTCTACCACGAGACAAAGCCACATATAACTGACCGTGGCTAAATACTTCATTCCGAAGATAAATGCCAACTCGGTCATATGATTGGCCCTGCGATTTGTTGATTGTCATAGCAAAAGCACCAGCGATAGGAAATTGTCTCCGACATAATGTGAATGGCAAACGGCTATCATTGCAATGATGTGTGATTCTTAGAATCAACACTTCTTGGCCACGATGACGCCCTTCTACAATTTCGCACAATAATACAGATGGAGACACTTGCAACAATCGCAAGCGACTACCATTGCATAAACCTTTTGCCGGATTTAAGTTCCTTAACAACATTACATATTGACCACATTTAAGATTTAATTGGTGAGGTGGCAAACCGCTCAAATGTAAGGAATTTAAAAACTCTACTAGATAATGATGCGCATGCTCATCATTCTCATGTACAAAATCAGCACTAAAACATTGATGTACATCACCAGGCATGCGATCAGTGATTTTACGGTTGATTTCTTGAGCATCATCATTTCGGACAACCAAACTTATACGCTCAGAGAAATCAACCGGGTCATCAAAAATTGTATCAATGAGCCCATCTAGAGAATTTCCATATGCAACCATTTCAAGCGGTATCTCTACCTCTGAACCAGTTTTACCTTTACCAATATCTAACAAAAATTGTTGAAAGCCTGGTTGACTTTGCAATCGCATATTAGTGGTCAAATGAAAATGTTGCATTAATGGAAACAAATATGAACGCCGCAAGCAAGCTTCAACAGTTTGTTTGCAGCCCCCACCTACAACGACAGGCAAAGTTTGGCGAAAATCATCACCATATAAAACTACAAGGCCACCATTTGGAGTATCAATACCACGAATATCTCGCAATGATCGATCAATTGCTTCAATCATAAATCTATGTCCAACACAAGCTTCATCAAGTACAATCAATTGTACTTCACGTAAACTTTGAGCTAACGATGATTGAGCACTAATACAACATGTCAATTTATCATGCAATTGTAATGGAATGGCAAGAGAAGAATGTGCTGTTCGTCCTTCATGCAAAAAACAAGTAGTAATCCCACTTGTTGCCATTGCTATACACTTGACACCACGACCACGAAGATAACCTAATATGGTATTGTATACAAAAGTCTTGCCAGTACCTCTAGGACCATCCAAGAAAAATAACTTACTTGAAGAATGGGGTTCCAAAATAGCAATAGTAACTGCATTAAAAACTATATATTGCTCTTCGTTTAGTCTATCCACATCCTCTTCAATAAAGTTATTGTTTGAATTATCTAAATTATTATTGTCATTGGCATCACCACCAATATCAACAATGTTTGAATAACCAAATTCATTCAAATCTTGAATGTCATAAAAATTTACAATGCGTTTATTTGAGGATGATAAATGTTCATCTATAGATAAAATTGCTTTGCTATAACGGTTTTGATCATTGTGCCAATCATCAGACATAGCATCAAGATGTCTTCTCAGCAAGCCAAGAGGATCCAATGGTTGTCCAAATACAAGAAGTGTTACAAACAACCGTCGAATTTATCTAGGCAATGCAATGACAGTTGCCTCTAAGAGACAATTGTTCCATTCATCGTCGTCTTGCAAAAGCCCTCTTGCAATGCAAACAGCTTTGTATGTTGGATGTACCGTATCTTGAAAATAAAATAGGTCATCAAATGAAGTTGGTGCCTCAACATGAGTCAACAACAAACGCAAGTAAAATAATTCAATACCTACGGGAACCATGTTCACCCTACCAAAAACTTTTACTTTGCGTTGTCTTCTTTCCCACATGTTTTTTTTCACATCCCACTTATAGTGGAGTGGAAGATCCATGTATCGAAGAAGCATATGATTGCCTTGATTACCAGAAGCAATCAAAGCACGAATGCGCCGATTGAGTTCAAAAAACTTTGTAAGTTTAGTCTCAGTGTTTTGATCAATCACCCATTGCAAAGATGTTCCTTCCTGAAAAATAACAAATTGTTGATCGGGAAGATGAATAGATAAACGGCAAATACTATGACTCTTGTTGTTGGTTTCAAAACCAAAGAGCCTCCAACATGCTTCTTGGGCGGCCACATAACGCCCCTCCAAGAATTCTTTAATCTCATCCACGACCTCATCTGTTTCTATAATGCCACGATCTGGACCTTTGAAAATATATTTATGGAGGTATTTAACAGTTTTTACTGAACTACAAACCTCCACATTAATATGACAATTAAAACGTCCTACTAAATATGGGTTGTATGGCACAACCCATCGATTGTCCAAATGGACAATTTGACCACAGGTGTGTTTCTCTACATACCGACCGTGATTTCGGCGACGATACAATATATGACCGTCGCCATCCATCTCAGTGGTATCTCGAGTTTGCATTGGATAATGTTTAGAGCATTTTTCATCTTCCATACATAGACAATTGACATTATCCAAACCGCAAGGACCGTGCATCATGTGTTTAGCAACCGCGACATAAAGTTGTAGTTGCCTATCCAAATCTGGAATTTCAGCACATATAACTTTGTCTACAAGGTCACAATTGTTAACCTTATTTTTTAACCACAAAAGAATATGAGCATGGGGGAGACCACGTTTTTGAAACTCAATAGTGTAACAAAAAGCAATTGTCTCCCCCAACACATTTTTTTTTGTGATTTCATCCATCATTGCTCTTAATTTAAGCTCAAAAACACGTACAACAATATCTGGACGATCGGGAGGACTTTGACCTGGCTCAAGCTCATCAATGATCTCAGACCAAGTCGGATTACACGTCATTGTTATAAACAAATCTGGTTTTCCTAAAACTCTAACCAAAACCATACTGTCATGGAAGAGTTTTTGCATGTATCTAGGGGATCCAATGAATGTTGCAGGGAAAACAATGCGACGTTCTATGCGTGCTCTATTGTCTTCCTGCAAAGCATCTACAATCCCTTGATAGCATTCTGCTCGAAGTTCTGCTTGATATTGCCTAATGAAAAGCAAATTTTCGTGTTCTACACGTAAATATTGATCTACTACGTATTGTTGAAATAACCTACCAGCCCTATGTAGTACATTAGACTCGGGCCGCTTTTGAAGCATATATTGGACAAATGACTTTAAAGTCACTCCAGTATTTGCTTTAAAGGTAGGTGACCATTCACATCGACCATCTGGAAATAACAAAGGATAGGATAAAGCATCATAAGCTGGATGAATTTCCTTTATCCGTTGTAAATTTCCACCACGTTGGTGAAGAATAATATCTCAACCAGATGCCATGTGTTGTTCATCCAAAACAATAGCAGCAATCTCTAGAACGATAGGTCGATTGTAACGACGATGATGTTCACCATTAGGAGTCTCACCGGAGATACGAAGTCCCACATTTTGTCCCCCCATAAGAACATGACGTGAAGACTTAAAACCACGAACTAATGCATTTATCGAATCTAAAACTTCTTGGATGTTGTTAACGGTGTCACGATGAAGATCATCAAAGATCTCCATGCGACGATCCGTTTGCAAATCATCATCCAAAAAATAAATTTGTGCAAATCTTGCGCCATGATCTATTTCGGGCTCTAAATTTCCAATATGATGGCATAAGTCTCCGTTTACACGAAAAGTATATACCCCTTGACCCTCGACTTGGTTAGACTGAAATTTACTACACATACTTGTAAATGTAAAAGCTTGATTATATTTTCTAATGGATTTTAGAAATCCGCGAGAGTTAGGTGTATTCCCCATGAAAAGTTCATGGAGCATTGGATGGACAATAGGATGGCTGACATGTTCACTGGCAACTTTGCCATTGTAACAATAAATTGTTGCCTTTTCCTTCCTAAAACGAAATGCTAAACATTTTGGACATTGGATGCACATGGATCCAATGCCATCAATAATGACATCTATATAGTCATCAATCGTAGACAAAGCCTGAGCCATAGTCTAAAAGAGATGACAATAATAAATTTAAGCTAGGAAAAACCCTAAACCCTAAACTCTACAACAATGAAACTTTGTAGTGCAAAATTACAAAAAAAGAGTTTAGGATAGGATAATAAAAACCCTAAACCCTAAACTCTACAACAATGAAACTATATAGTGCAAAATAAATAAAAAAGAGTTTAGGATAGGATAATAAAAATTCTAAACCCTAAACTCTACAACAATGAAACTATATAGTGCAAAATAAATAAAAAAATATGTTGGAAATTGCACCTATATAACTTGCACTCTAAAAATTTGCACCCCTTGAATATGCTCCACTTCGTTCCAATGCTTTGTCTCCTAAAATCCACTGCACATCAAAATATTCATCAAAATATATTCAACAATAAAATTTTGGATTTTGGAGACTATTGCAAAAGTTAGGTCAAATTGCTCACATTAAATTATACTATCTAAATTAGATAAAATTGTTCAAGTTTGCCTCGATTTGTTCAAATGAAGCTCAAACAAATACTCAAGTTGTTTAAATTAGGCTTCAATTAAGTCAAACTATTAAAATTAGGTTAGATTGCATTGACAAAATTTCACCCAAATTGCTCAAATGAAGCTCAAAAGTACAATGACCTCTTTAATATCACATATTCAGACTATGTGATATTACAGAAATAGAGTAGGGTTTCGAAATGCCCGTTGAGGTGAAGTGATATTAGAGAGGATTGACAGAGTGATATTAAAGAGGTGTGATTTTGATTGCTTTTTTTGGCTTCAAATTCCCATCTAAATAGATCAAACTAATAGATTGAGACTCAAATTACATTAAAATTATTCAAATGAAGCTCAAATTGCTCAAACAAAGCTCAATATTTAAACAATCAATCTATACTTAAAGTCAAATTTACTCAAAGTAAATGTAAAGAAATTTGGGTACCTTGGAGATATTGTTGAACTCAATTGAATACTTGAACACCACCACTTGATAAAGTTCTTGCCTCACAAACAATGGTGACTAAAATTGAAGACTTGAAATGACAAATTTGCAAATTTCAAACACTTTGTGAATACATGAATTGTTGTGGAATCTCAAATTGCTGCAACCCAACAAATTTTTCAAATCTTATGGTAATAGCAATAGCACATTGAAAGCATGAAAGTTCAAATTGCACAAAATCACGAAATTGTGGAAGAGCAATGAAGTTTGAAGCCAAAAAAAGCAATCAAAATCACACCTCTTTAATATCACTCTGTCAATCCTCTCTAATATCACCTCACCTCAACGACTACTTTCTACTCTATTTCTGTAATATCACATAGTCTGAATATGTGATATTAAAGAGGTCACTGTGATTTTAGTAGTATGATGAAGTAAGAAAAATCATAGTTAATTATTTAAATTTTTAATTATTTTTTACTAAAATGATGTAATTGACATTCTACATATAACCTTGAAAGGAAAATTTGAAATTTATGTATCATCATATTGTATGTAGTAGTGGGGTTTAAGATGTCTAAAAAGGATTCTTTGTGTTCCGGAAATGGTCTCAATATGTGAAAACGGTTCTAAGGAGTTGCGAAAGTAGAGAAAGAAAGAGAAGTAAAAGAACATAATGTTGATTTATAGGAAAGATGCATGTGGAATAGATTAGTGGGGCTTCATCTATGGGTTATTGGCAAGAGGAATTTTAAAAAGAGGGGAAGCATTCAAAATAAATTCATGATTGTAATTTTAGTTAGAGGCTTAGAGGGAAGAGGTAATGATGACTTGAACAATGGCTCCATACATCAATGAAGCAATGACATGGCTACATGGCTTTAGGATTGTAGTAGGGAGTATCTTGGCTAACATGATTGTGGCAAAGAGTGACATGTGGCAGCAAGTAGAGCTTTGGATTTGGATTAATTTTTCAAGGTGAAAAGGGTTCAATATTTTCATTCTCAAATAATTATATTTTTATATGATTAACCCCTAAATGCATGAGGTACCAAAATCAAGGCACCAAAATCTAGTGTCGACAATACTTTGAAGTTAAATAAACCATTACCAATTTTATATTTTTGCTATTTGCTATTTTAAAATTTTCATTTTGAAGTTTAGTTTTAGCATCAAAAATATTATTTTCAAAATGAATGATTATGATTTTTCTATTCAAAATTTTGTACAAGGATATCCATTGCAAATCTTGATTTTTTAGTATTGAAGGCTCTTGAAAATGAGCCACAAATATATTAAATCTTGGAGAAAAAATCATATTAGAAGTTATTTAAAAAAAAAATTGTAGAGTGGATTTTGAGAAGTATTGATTTGTATTATGCTTGTTATGCCCTTTACCTCATATTTTTTTGGTGACAAACTTTTTAGATTTGACATGTAAAAAGAAGATTGGAAGAGTTGAAATCACTTTCATAGTTTGGACACCTTGATAATCAAATAATCTTCAATCCATAAATGATATTGTTGTGTTTTATTTTCAGATGTGTTCTCTAACATATCTAGATTGAATTTTCAGAGTTATAATTCCATTTTTTTATAAGACTTATTAAAATGTTGTCTTTATATTTAACTTGGAGAAAATTTTGAGAAGCTCAAGGCACTTAGGGGTTAAAAGGGAACATAGACTAGTTTGTACACTTGAGTGAAAAATATAAACTATTTTATGTAATTAAAAGTACATCTTTTATTTACATAAATCAAAAAAATCACAAAGAACAAACTATGAAATTTAAAATAGGAATTTTGTTAATAAGATAGAGTGAAATGAGAAAGAATAAGATGGAATAAAATATAGAAAAATATGAAAATATAACCAAATAAAAAATGGCTAATTAATAAGAAGAAGAAATAAAAGAAATTAGTACAGAAAAAATACAATATATAGTAAAAATTAAGAAACAAATCTATTCCATGAATTCTACAAATCTATTCCCTTCTATAACTCTTTGTTTTACTTTAAATAAATAATGGCTTCTATTATTTGCTTTCTTACATTACAATACTAACTTATTGTCATAATTTGTTTTTTTTAATTTAAATTAAATAATTTATCATTATAATTATTTCTTTCACATTAAAATAATAATTTGTAGTCATAATTTACTCTTTGAATTTAAAGTAAATCATTTATTTTTATAATAGGTTCTTTTGCTTTAAAATAAAAGTATAAGAGTTATTTCACTTTTAAAAATTAGGGTTCTATTGGACTATAAATTGTCATCAAATAACTTCTTATTATGTTATCATCTCACTTGCATTATATATTCACCACAATTTTTTCAATTCTTTTGTCATGGCATCTTCAAAATCAATTGATAGAAAAGAGAAAGAGAGAAAGGAAGAATTAGATGAGATTTGGAGAAATAAGGGACCGTTTTAGGCATGTTTCCTATGTTGATCCTGAAGTAGTGAAGGCGCAATTAATTGTTGTTAGTTGTTATAAACACTAAAAAGAAATTTTTTTTGGTCCTAAAATTGAAAAAAAAAATATAACGTGGTTGACACCCAACCACATTAGTAGTATTGCAGTGGCGCAATTTAGTAAGTTCCCCACTATTGGGAATTGCAAGGAACTCACAATCTTCTATTTGGCCCAAATCTCATTCAATGAGGTTACCAAGAGTGAAATTTGAAAAAAGAATTCTAGTTTCATGGAATTTAATGAAGGAGGATAACCTTATTCAATTAGACTTCGATGGAGAAAGTGCCAAGGGATGTACATATACTACACATATTGCATGATATAAAAAAAAAATGTACAACATTCCTTGCCAATTTTCATTGAAGCATAATATTTTTGTAACTACATTTTATAGAAAATACAATAGTCTATTTGAGCATGGGTACTATACACATTGTTGCCATAGGGTTTGTGCAAATTGCTTACCTAAGTTTATTGAAGAAGGCGAAAAATGTAAGAAGTGTCCTAATGTAGGCAATACAATATATTCCTAAAAATTTGTAGAGATCTTGGGATTGTGAAATTACTAGTATATTGCAATTTCATGAAGTCTTGGAGGGATGTAGAAAATTCACTAAATTTAAAAGTGAATTAGTAATCCAGTGTGTTATTTCAAAATCTAGTCTTCTATAGAGCAATACATTACAAGGATTAAACTTACCTAGAAATATAGAACTTCACATAAGTTATTCTAATATCTCAAATAGTAGTGTTTTGAAGGGTAATGAACCATATTGCAAACATGAAAAGTTTAACAATGACAAGATAAAGTAGCAAAACATATATAAAGAGGAGAAACTAGTGAGGACTACTTTGACAATGTTAGCTATTTTTGATGGATCAAAAATTCTTCCATCAACTTGCCATTGGAACTATCCAACATTGTAGCTCTCTATATTCCAAATGCATATGAAACAAGTTCATATTAGTTGACATTAAGACTAGTTAATTTCTATTATGAAACAACTTATAACACCTTGTAGCCAACCTAAATATAAACAGACATCCTTGCATAGAAATTACAAAAACAAAAGCCATGGTTATTCGACTAATGCTAGAAGGGGAGTAGAAGGAAATATTGTCTTGTATCACAACTCAAAGATATCACCCGCAATAGAGAAGGCATTCAAAGATTTGGGTGATTAGTGCTCATTTGGAAAAGTCTGATGCCACTTTTTGTAACAAAAATCAATAATTATTTTGGTGAACAAGGTACTACTATTCACTATTTGTGTATTGGCTATAAAGAGAATCCAACCAATGTTATTCAAATGCACATCAACAAAAACTCTTATATCAAGCCCCACATTGATATCAATGATTTGGAGTCATCAATTATAACATGGTTATTAATTCGTATGTTACTTGCACGAGCCTTTTTCAAGTCTTGAGTGCTCATTTTTACTGACCTTTATGGAAGTTCTTTGTTGTTACTTTCTTAGGGGGCCTTAGGCTCTCTATTGTGTTGTTGTAGTAACCCTAAAGTACCCCCCCTACTGTACTTTGGCAATTCCGCTTTAAGGGGATTTTAGAGTAAAGTTTGAGTCTTGCACTAAGACGCCCTCATACTAACATGAGTTACCCCATGTGTCTCAAGTGAATTTAGTTCCATAGGTTGACTAACCTTTTTCAACCTTTATACATATTTTTGTTGGGTGTTTTTGGGATGGCAAAACTTTAAACCCTCTAGATTTAGTAATCTTAGATTGTATGTTAAAACTCATTGAATAATGAAGCTTTGAACGTTGTATGGTCAAAGAAAGTCTTAGATTTAATATTCAAAATGATCTCATGGCGAAGCTTCAAACCTCAATAGCACTCAATTTGTAAACGTGTAAAAAATATGAACAAACATTTGTTTTGTTTTATTGTGTGAATAGAGTCCAAATAAGACTTGGTTTTAGGAATACATGGTGATAGGAGCTTAGATGTTACTTGATTTGAAGTAATGGCATGGAATTCCAAGAGTGTGCAATTGTTGAACTCTTAACAGTTTAACTGAGTTGGATTTAGAAGGATGCTTAAAGCTAATAGGTGATAAAAGGTTTGGAGGCTCATTCTTCTCTCTCTCATCTTTTTTCTTTTTTTGGTTCTTTTTGGTAAGTGTGGGAGTTTTCAATTTTACTTTGATTTTGTTGAGCAATCGTTTAGAATAAAGCTTTAAGCATATATTTGTAATTGTGTGTAAAATCAATTAAAATCCTATGATTGGGCATTTACTTTGTGTGTGTAATTGCTCGTGAGAAGAAGAATTGAATACTTGTGCTTAAAGCAGTGATTGTATATAATCTAATTGAATGAGATAGTGATTGTAATTCTAATTGTTGTATAAGCTTGGAGTTATGTGTCATATTGTGAGGCTTGAGGTGATTGTTTGAGTGGAAGTATTGTGCTTAAAGCTATTAACTCTGGTATATGTTGTTTGAATGGTTGAATGAGTTTTGTATCTACTTAAGCATATACATATTTGAATGTGTTTAAAGTAGACTTATGTGAGTTGTGCACTTTAAGTGATTCATATTGAATCTACTAAGAGTTAGCTTAAAGCTAGTGTATTGGAGTTGATTTTTTGCTCAAATCTGGGTATTTAGAATGTGAAGAGGCATGTATTATCTAAATACTAGAGTGTGTGTGAATGTAATTGTTGATGGAAATCCTAGTGATTGGGTGTTGAATGAAATTGTGTGTTTATCTAGTGATTGAATAATTGAATTTTAGATTCTAGCTTGAAGCTATGTTAAGAATTTATGAGACTGAATTTAAATTGATATGGACCAAAAAATGAGAGTTAGTAAAGGTTGTAGCCTTGTGTTTGTGAACACTTAAAGTGATTAAATAGCTTGACAATGAATTAAGAAGATATACACAGTTAAATTGTTTTGATAGAATGGCTTTAAGCAATACTAGTGAAGGAATGCCATAAGCCTTATTGAAACACTAATAAGTGGAAAGAACTGTTTATACTAACAAGTGTTTTATTGAGTGATAAGTAACTCTTTAAGCAAATATTGTGAGCCTACACTTTAAATGAATGCAATAGAAAATGAAGACTTGTATACTTTAAGCTACATGTTATGTTTTCCCTTGCTTAAGTGTGCTTCTTGCTTGAATTCCATACTAGAATAAGATGGGACTGCATGATTGTATTGCTACATACATTTGTGTTGGATGGAAATTAAAATTAGAAAACTAAGACAATCCCCTCCCTCGAAACAAATGGGTTATTCTAACTTTTTTTTTATTACAATTGAAATTGTAAATTACATCTATTTTTAAATGTGACATTAGCCACAACACATTAGACTACTTGACTATTCCTTAGATTTAAAACCCTTATATTGTAGTCCTTGTTTTTTATGGATAAGGCAAAATCTAGACTATACAACTCCAAAGTTTAGTTTCCAAAATGTGGAGGAAACTATCCAAAGTTTAGTATCCAATGGAACATTAAAACTAGGACCACCATAAAGCTCTAGAAGTGCTTAGCAAGAGGATAGGAATGAAAGGGCCAAGGAAGCCATTTGGACATCTTGGGAAGTGGAGCTTGCATTTATAGCAACTTACGGTGAAAGTCCTTTAATTATAATAGAGAGAGACTTAGTCACAAGTAGATTATTTTTGCCTTAGAACTAGGTCTTTTTTTGGCCCCATAATGCCAGATTGCACTTTTCTGTGATGTATGGCGAAATCACTATTCAAATTTTGGTGAAATTTTGATGGTCAGTTTACTATTGAGATGACATAGGGAATGGAATAGGTGCTAGGTTGGCCACAAACAAGTGACTAGACTAGGGTTTTATTGCCAAGTCTTGTGCCTTTGCACTCCCACTCCTTGCCTTCAATTTGCCACTCTTTGCATTCATTGCATGTCCCCTGCACTCCTTGCTCCTCTTCCATTGCAATGAAGAGTTGATGTAGCATTAAGTCCCACTCCTTGTTCATCATAACATCTTTTGATTGCAAACAATAGTTTGCCATCTACTTATATTGTACACTAGAGTGTTTTACTAAGTTTGTGGATGTTATAGGTTTCATGCCGCATTCGAGAGGCTAAAGTGCATAATTTCAATCTTCAATGGATAGTGTTAATTTTTCCATTTCTTGTGAGTAATGTGTTGGAGTGGTGGCACTACAAATTCATACACATAGTAGAGGTAGAATGCACCTTAAAATGTTTGGAAATTCTTGTTCTTTTCATGAGCATTTGTTGCTATTTTATGTAAAAACCCTAAAGTTTATAGGTTTTCTTTTCTTGTGTGTTACAAATTGGATTTTGGTTCTAGAATATTCACAATATCTTTGTTCTAGTACCTATTGTGTGCCATGGATTCTATTAATGAGGACATTGGAGAGGATGCTATTGCCAAAGCGATGCGGGCTACTTCAATTGCGCTCTCAATAAAGAACAAAGCCAAAAAGATTGCAAAAGAAGTGCTAGAGTTGGCTTGGAAGGAGATGAAGTGCAAGAACAAGATGCTTGTCTGAGGCTATGAGCTCCCAATTCATCACTTGGGACTCATAGTTTTACTTTTTTCCGCTTTGCATAGTTTAATAAGTAATTAGGTGTAAAAAGCCCCCCAAAGAGCCTAAGGCTAAAATAGGTTGTGATATGCCAAATTAGGTATTTGGCCTCTTTAAAGGTTTTAGGTCTAGTTACCCCTTAAATGCCCACTTGTACATAGGTTAGAACCACAAACGATAGAAGTTAGTAGATTTGAATGTAGTTGCCTAACTATGCCCCAACCTGTTAAGTAGTAGCCCCAACTGTGAATCACCGCGAGGGGTGAGGAGGGGGATGTGGGCGTCCCCTTCAAATTCAAATAAAAACCAACAAAACATTAGGGAAAATAGGAGGTAACGTGAAGTGCCAAACCCCGTCACCAGAAGTACAAAAATGCGGTGTCCATTTGTGAGCGCCAAATTACCCACCCTTGGTAATTCGCGAACACAACCAGGTTCCGGGTTTCGACGAAGTGACTCCTATTCTCGGGTGTCTAAGTGTGGTCCACTGTGCCTTCCTAGCAATGGATCTTTTTACTAAGTGCCTAAGTGACCCCCAATTGCAAGATTCGCTTAAACTACCTCCATTGTCTTGGACTGACCAAATAGAGGGCTTGTTGGATGATTTGGGTGGGACCCAATCCAAGGAAGAATTATCCTAAGAATACTCTAGTTCATCTCATGCCATTTCTAAAAATATAAGACTTGACCTTGTCCGACCTTCCTAGCCAAAGTTATTGTTGGATGAAGTTTGACTGTTATTTAGTTCTTCGAACTTCATCCATCGATTACACCTAGTTCCCCAATCCAGAAAGATCCTAAATTTTGGGGGATGGTTCACAAAGATTGCCCCTACCCAGATCTGGAATTCAACCCTGATCGAGGATTTCTACTGAATTTTCATCTAAGCCTTACCCAAACTTCATCTACCAATTTCTCTTAGCCTACAATTCGGAATTGACTTTTTCTTTCGGCCCTGGACCCTAGGTGGGAGCCTCCTTCTAGTGTGTTTATTTCCCTGTCTAAACCATAGTTTAGCTATTCTTCATCCAACTTGATCCTAAACTTCATTTGGCCATAACTTGTTCAATTTTTGTCTAATTTGGGTGTGCTTTAGGATTTCGTAAAGCCACGATCTTCTACTCTAAGCTTATGTCCTTGGAAATAACCTGACCTACGGTCCTGAGGGTCTGCCTTAGGGGTAGGCCTCGGCCCAGGCTACTAAACTCTAGTTAAGCCCTAGGAAAAGTTTGGAGGGGTTTTCGCTCATACCTCGGAGCTTGAGTCGTTGATCGTGCCACCCAAAAGTTCCACCTCCTTTGCCATGAACTCTCGCGCCGTGAGATAATAAACCACCATTTTAATCATAGAATAAATGGATACAAGGATTTAATTGTCAAGCTTCCTCTCCTATTTCTTTCCACCTCCCTTCTTTTCTTTCCCCACACACTCCGAGGCGGCCCACCTACCAAGCCAACTTTAAGTACGTGTCATACCTTCCTCCAAGTTGGGCTACTTCTTACGTCCTACTTCTCACATCCCACTTCTTATGCCCTACTTCTCACGCCATACTTCCTACATCCTATACTTAATCTTGGGGTGATTACCTACTTCTAATCTAAAGGCCTAAGTAAGTCTTGGAGATTTCCCTTCCTATCTTATCTACTTCTACTCTTCACCTTCAAATGATCCTTCCTTTTGTTGTTTCTCCTAATTCTTCCAGCCTTAGGCCATCCTCATTCCCTCCTTCTTTGTTCATCTTTTCTCTATCGTGATGAGGTTTTGTGGGAGACGGAGAGTTGGATTCCCCTCCCTAAGGCTATGTTAAAGTGATAGGAACCTCGAGTGCCATTCCTTCTCTCCCTCCTTGGCTAATTTTGGAACCCACCCCCTCTACTGATTTTTGGAACCCAATTCCTCTGCTGATTTTGGAACCCAACCCCTCTATTGATTTTGGAACCCCAACTCTTACCCTAAATCAACCTCCCTTGTCTGATTTTTTAGCTCCAGCCCTTAACTCCGGCCAATTCTCTCCATTGGCTACTAGTGGTACCTAGCTTGTTGGCTTGTGTTTTCTAGTTGCAGGGTGTTGGAATATGCTTGGCTTGTCTAATTTCTAGTGTCATTTTCTAAGGCTTTAGATGGACAAGGCCGAGGCCAATATGTGGGGACCTTGGTTTTGCGGGGACCAGGACCTCTAATTTTCTCTCTCCTAGCTATCCTACTTACTCTTCTTGACCTCTAAGTTCTAGTTTTTGGGGCCTAAACCTTGGTTTGTTCCCAAGATATTTCGGGAACTAAACTTTGTAGGGAAAGGGACTACGGGGCCTCACGGTTCTCTTGTGGAGTGGTTTTAACGCATCGCTAAGGCTTTTTATTCCCAAGGGGGTTCAAAGCTTTGCCGTCGTCCCCCCTTTTTAACACACCGCTAAGACCCTTTACCCCAAAGGGGTTCAAAGCTTTGCCGTCATTTCCCTTTTTATCGCACCATTAAGACTTTTCACCCCTAAGGGGTTCAAAGCTTCGTCGTATAGGTGGGACCCACTACCCTCACACCCTCACACCTCTCAACAAGGAATAACACATCACTAGTTAGAGGCAAGGACAAAAGACAAAGAAATGGCCTTGAACACTCAAACGCTAGCGGCACATGTTAGTAACATCAACGACTTCCACTAAAGGCCCCCAAAGTGGAATCGTCATTCATATGGGGGTTGCTCTAGGGCTAGTACAATGAAAAGACAAAGAGGGTGGCCGAAAGGGACCCACCAAAATAAACGCACACAAGCTTTAGTAACAAGGTAAAGTAGACAACCTTCCAAGCTCAAGTTTGAAAAGGTTAGTACCACACTCAATCAAAAGGAAAGGCTTGGGACCCACAAAAGACCATGCAAGCTCCAAAAACAACAACAATGGCCAAAAGTGCCTAAAAAACACCGTTGCAAGGGTTGTAGCTAAAAATGCCACAATTCCAACATCAATTGGACCCAACGAACCCAATTATACAAAAAGGGGGTTGTGAGAGAGGAGAAGGGGTGCCTTTTTATATTCTTTCCCGGGCTCTCACCTCTCCTTATTCATCAAAGTTAACCTTATCTTCTTAGATTTTCATCCAAAACTCAAGGTTTTCATCCTATATTGGCCCACTAAGCTAACTTTTGGAGATTAACTCCGAATTACAAACGGATTGCGCCATTGGCTTCTGAAGTCCACTCTTAAAAACGTAGGATCCCCCTCCCCTTTTTCTATCTTCAAAATCACAACGAAACCTAATGCCAACTTAACACAAAAAACTAGGGAAAATCCCAACTTTTGGAGGTGGACTTTTCTAGCCAAAGTAACCATCCTAGGCTTCTAAGTAAGTACGGGGGAGTGAGAAAAGTCCTATCTTGCACTCCATTCCACTTTCGTATGCTCCCGCTCCGCCAGTCAAACCCGTTGTGGACTTTAATTTATGTTAATTATCGGGGAGTGTTGTAGGTTCGGGTACTTCTAACTATCAGAATGTCGTGAAACTTGTCAGAGCATCTTATTAACATAAATGAAGCTATGATAATTTTTAGTGGGAATTTAACACACCCTGGGGAATTCCTAGGAATTTCCCATCGCAGATTTGGATAGTTGACCGTCCGGAAAGACATCTTCCAACTATTAGAAAATTCCGAAACTTTTCGTGGAACCTTCCATAGGATCCCACGACACATGTATAGGCTCATATTATTACTCTACTCATCGGCCCAGGGGGGAAAATTTCCACTCCCTCGTTTAATTATCGGTGGCCGGGGAATCTTCCACATCGGGGGGAATCTTGGTGAACCGACTTCGCCGTTGGTTCCTAGGCATGGGATTAACCCTACTCCACCCTCCTTGGACCTTAGATTCCTCCATGGTCCCGCCTTGGTATTTTCGACATCTCCAAGCCAACAATTTGGGATTTTGCTATTTCGTCAATGGAATGGAGAAACTAGAACCTATCCTTGGGAACTGATTCCTATGCCTCATCAAGGTTCCCTCGACCAAATCTAGCCTAGAGATGTCCGTCCCATATGGGGTTTTGAGCCTGATACGCCCATCACTCATAATTGCCACGATTAGTTGGGTTCTAACCTATTTACAACTCGTGGTTGGATCATCCTAGCCACAACATACTCAAACTAGACCAAATACTATATTGGAATGTGACATTCCTATTTTGGTTCTACACTCTTTTTAGGGTTTTCTTGTATAATAAAGTGCAATTAAAATGACAAAATACGAAAAAAAAAAAAAAAAAAAAAGAGTGAGCCCCTAGTGACGAATTAGGGGCTCACAATCTTCAAGCTAGTAATAGTAGATTTAGGCCACTTTTAGTTGAGTAGGAAGTTATAGAAGTCTAAGGATCAAGGCATTAGATCCATGTTAGAATAGTTTGAGGTTTATGGTGAACTATAGGAAGTATGAGGCTTAGAAAAGATCCATTGCTTGGAAAGCACAATAGATCGATGTTAGGCACCCATTAGGATAGAAGTTCACCCCCTCCAAATACAAGAACCTAATTTTGTCCATATGTTTGTCTAGGGTTGGCAAATATCCGCTTACAAAGGCACGAAGAGTGAAAGTAAGGAAGAAGACCATGACATCATATTTTCAATCCGCATGAGGTGCGGATGTAGGGCAACCCCTATTGTTGGTCTTCGATAGCTCTATGCCAGAGGTGCCAAGTGTGAAGCCCAATTTCGTAGACAAATACCCAAACAATGAGGATAGAGTGCACTTAATTCACTTGATTGGTAGTTTGAAAAGCAACTTTGTGTTTGTGGATGCAAGAATCACTCCAAGTTCCTCCTGGCTCAGGATCAAGAGACATTAAAGTGTTGAGTGCGTAATTGCTGCTCATTACAATTTTGGAAGATTCAACTATGATTGACAATGTAAACTTAGCGGAGGTCCCAAACAATTCGAAGGAATTGAATGACAATTCTGATTTCCAATCACCCCCGCAAAAGAGAGGTTTTACTATGCGGAGCAAGGCTTAGAGTCAATGTTTTGAAGCTTAGCAACGTTATGATTGTCACCAAAAATTTTAGAGGTTGTGGGCAACAAAGCTACAATGGATAGAGGGGATCATGGCAAGTAATGGCATTTTGCATACGGTGAAGTACGTACAAAGTATGCTCTGCTTTTGATCGGAAGTCATGTATAATAGCTCCAAAATTTGACACCCTCTTCAAGCATGATGGCAAGTGGATTGAGAAGAAAGACATGCTACAATTTTGAGTGAAGGCGGGGGAGAAGTACATTGCCATAAATTGCAAACACCTTAAAAACTTGCAATTGTATGCAACGAAGACCCCTACAACTGTCGTGGAGCAGATGAATCATTGTACAACGCTAGAAGCAAGAAAAAAGATGGTTCAATTTGCAACTCTTTTCCAACTCTTGTCTAATGGTTGTCCCATGGTAGAATTTTAGTCTCATGTAGCTTTGTATAAATTGTTGAGTATACCTGATATGCCATCTACACAATGGAGCGATAGTTCAAAATGGATTATGGTAAGGTACATATATAAACAAGTTTTAGAGGAGATGCGTAGACTGATAGAAGTTACTTGATACGTGGCGGTGACTATCGATGAGGTCATTATAGTTGACAATAGTAGTTTTATTTTCATACATGCTTATCACTAGAAGAAAACATCCTCCATTTCTATGCAATCAACCCAACGGAAAATGCAGTTTTCTATCCCAAAACGCAGAAACTGTATTGGTTGCAACGCAGTTTTTGCATTTTGGGGCAGAAAATTGCATTTTCCGTTGGATTGATTGCATTGAAATGGAGGTTGTTTTCTTCTAGTGTATGTTGTGCAAGATTGGATACGAATTCTATTTCTTGTTTCATTGCAGTGAGTAGAATGTAGTACAACTGCAGAGAACTTGACTGAATTCATCATGAGGGCAATGAGTAGCGCAGAGGGGGATTAGATATGGAGTCAATAGAGAAGAAGCTCTCAAGTTTTGGTGCCAATGGTGCTATAAGGGACAAGATTAGGAGTAATTGAGTAGATTAAGGAGAAATATGCACTGTTTGTCATTGATGTGCATTGTGTGGCACATCCCTGCAATTTGGCATTTAAAGCCTTGTCAAGTCTCTACATCTTTGGAGAAATTGACAAATTGTTGTTGGTTACATATGCCTACTATTGCAATAGTCCGAAGAGATTCTCTAAATTCAAGCAATTGACAAATCTGACGGAGACTAAAGGCCTCAAGATGCTCCACAATGTTCAAACTCCTTTGGTTAGTCTAATCAAGCCATTGCAACAACTATTATTTGAGTATCAAAGCCTATTCTATAAAATGACAACGGATTTACATGAGAATGCAAAGGCAAAGGTGAGATTTCTTGTATGGGGTCTAGTTAGTCATTTCAGGTTTGTTGGTTGAAGTTTGACAATAAGAAATTCCATAAACATAGGAATGTCTATTGCCTACCCTTACGATAGCCAAGTATAAGCCCCCCTCTTTTTGAAGCTCCATAGAGAGAAAAGGAGAAATGTACACTATGTAGATAAGTACAAGTTATGGGCTATAGGTAAGGCCAAAGTGATCATTGGTTGTAAGTTTATTTTAGATTATTTGTCTTAGTAGAAGTAAAAATAACATTGCCACATTATCTCGTAGGCTTGCTTGGTGGTGTTGTTGTTGGATCATTTCACCATGCCCAATGTGTGTGCTTTGTTGCCATTACTAGAGGCTATTGATACATTGGTGAACTTTGTTCAAAAGCACGATATTTATATAAACAACTTTGTGGTTGTAGTGAAAGTTTGTCAAGGCTTATTATACAGAATGTATGAAGACAAGGCGATGTCGTTTAATGCAGATGAGTTCTAGAGTTTCAAGAACTTATTAGATAGCAACCACGAGCAAACCCATATTAAATGGAGAAATGAATTGAATGATAACTTTGCTATTCTTTCTTTTATTTGCAATTGTGAGTAGATTTATGCGGAGCATAAGGAGCACTGGTGGACTAGGAGGTGTGGTCCACTTTGCTTGCAAGAGTTAAAATTGAATGTACAAGTAAGTCTATTTAGTAGTTTGGCCTGTATTTAGGTATTTTTGACATGATCTATGTATGGTACATCTTGTGCATGATTTCTTGTAATTTGTACATGTAAGTCTATGTGTAGGTGCAACGAAAATGCTAGTAGAAGAGCTTGATGCCCATTTTAATACCCACCATGTGATGAATACCTTTGGAATTTTGTATTCATAGTATTGAAGTCAATTGAGTGCAGAGGAGATGTTTAACAGACACCTTTTCACTTTAATGGACACATATGGTCACGAAAGATTTGGGGGGAGGGAGACAATAAATTGTTGATTCCGCCTACAATTAACTGTAATGCACTAATGTCACAGTGTGGTCTTTTCAAGACTTGCATGAAGTCGAACTCACGCATGCTGTCACGACCCTCATCATAAGGCGTGCCCGTGTCCCCTTGGTGAGCAAGGGGGACATTGAGGGTGACTCCCCAAGCCTTGCAAGAGGTGAGGGGGACTAGGAGTCCCGAGCGATTAGAGCGTGGTAGCGCTCTGATCTAGACAAATTTGGGGGCATGTAACACATGCTTGGAAAGGTCTCGAGGAGACGCTTCTAGCCGTCCAAAGAACGCGTAATTTGGACTTGTGAGTCAAAAGTTATGGGCGTTCAAAGGTGAGTGTGTCCCGGTGGCGCTAGGACACTTAAGGGCTAGGAGGGAGGGGTTCATGAGGAATCCCTCCATCAAATATGTCATGTAGCATATCCTTGGAAAGCTACGAATACAAGGATGCTAGATTGACAAGCATTACGAGGTTCTAAGGTAGGAGCCTCAAGTTATGGCCAAGAGAAGTGCTGTGGTGAAGGCGTGATGCCTCTCCCGATGGACCCGAATCTTTGGAGGGCGATAACTTTGTGAGTACTTGTCTAAATGGGGCAAGTGAGTAATCCATCGGCATCTACTCGTTGAGTAGATGTCAAAAATGGGTTCGCATGTGAGATTTGGATCCCGGACCGCAAAGTTATGCCGGGTGGAAGTTCGGGAGTACCAAACAAGGGCGAATCGGGAGAAATGGGGTGGTCTTCCAAAACCAAAGTGGTTTGGGGAGTTCCCCTTGACATACAAGGGGGGGTCTGCTGAATCCCACAAAGAGTACTATAAGAGGGGTTGATCTCACTCCTCACTCCCTCTTGAAGCCTTGGTAAGTCCCGGTGACTTAAGGTTGGTGGTGTGGGGTCACCACCACTCCAAGGCACCATGGGACACTTGTGGGTGTCCCGTAGCACCGGTTGGGTGGAGTCCCACTCCTTGCTAGGCTATGTGGAGGTGTCTCGATTAGTGACAAAGTGGAAAGTAGCAAATACACAATGAGCCTAGTATGGAGTTGGGGTGACACTCAAGGGCGGTTAGGACCATGGTCAGTAGTGTCACCATGGGTCCTTGCACAATAAGATGGAAGTCCCGTCTCATGTTACCAAGTAACATGCCCCGGTGTCATGATGTGTGTGTGTATGTGCTAGTAGTCCTGGTGACTAGGACTTAGCACAAAGAGTTGGAATGGGAGAATAACATTGGATGTATGTGGCATGTGCAGTGTTAGGAGAGCATAACCCTTGGTGCCATTAAAATGTTAAGTGCTTGAAAAGCATTGGAAGATGGACTTAAGGTGGTAAGTGTCACTAAGGGGCGCGACACATGCCAATGCTTTTGTCCTACAATGTGAACCTATTGACCAAAATCTCACGAGTCTTGGACATCAACAACAACCTCACCCATAATTTCAGAGAATTTTTTAAGCTAGCTAAAATGGCCGTCGTGCATGTTTCGAGCTTGGTTTTGGGATCCGTCAAACATGAATGTTTGTTTTCTAGTGTTGGTTTCTTAAAGTCTAAGTTTTGCAACAATCTTGAAGAACACATCGAGGTGGTGGTGGGAATGTTTTTTCAATGTTATTATACTTTGAAAAATTTCCCTTACCAAAAGGTCTTTGACGAGTGGTTTGTTTCTAGCAAACATAGAAGATATTTGGCAAGCATATAATTCTTTATAAGGATAAGTAGTTGTAGTTTTCTAGAGGTACCTTGATGTCAACAATATATATCTTGCAGAAGAATTGGAGTCCCCAATTGTTGTCTCATTCGATAGAAATGGAAAAGCCTTTATGTTTGGCTTAAGTGATGCTTAGATTTGCTCTATTGATTTTGATTTTAAGCTTTGCCATATGTGTCATGATTCAATGGTGTGGTGAGATTTGCTAGATTGATGTATTGTTGCCTTGTTGGAGTAGTTGACTTACGAAGCAATCCTGAGTGTTAGTCAATACCGTAAGGATAATTACAGGGTTAGCTTGGGCATTAGGACCAAGCTGAGTATAAGCTCACTAGTAGAAAATTCAGTTTTTCTGTTGTTTTGGTTGCGTTGATCCGATCACTATTTGACAGAAATCTGTTGATTTCAACAGATTTCTGTCAAATAGTGACCGGATCAACGCAACCAAAACAACAGAAAAACTAAATTTTCTACTAGTGGCTCCCCCCCCCCCCGAATTAAAATCGACTCTACTTGTCGCCAAGTAAATAGTAGAGTAGATGTTGAGTTTGCCAACAAAATAATGAACGAGCATGAGACTGTTCGTCAAGTATGATGCTATGGATATTTGAAGATCGCCATAGTAAAACCACATTACGGTCGAAGAAATTGCCACGTGATTGCATACTTGAAATGAAGTATCACCTTTTCACCACCTTTTGAAAATTGAAAAAAAACCAAAAAAAACATGCTTAGAACCAAGGTCTAGACCCTGACTCCAAACCATTTGCCTAATATCTTAGGCTTCTCAATTGCCCAATACCCCTTAGGCTCCTCTAACTACCCAATATCCTTGGGCCCTCAACTATTGATACCCCAGGCTCCCGACTTTTCGATACCTTCTAGCCCCCAACTGCCCAATACCCTACGGACCCTAGCTACCAATATCCCAAGGACCCAACTACTCAATATCCTCTAGCCCTTGATATCTTCGGATTCCAACCAATTTGGGAGAAACAAAAGTTGGGTCAATTTAGAGGGGTAAACATTGGGCCAGCTCAAGAAAAGCAAAAGTTGGACATTAGCTAAGATGCTTGGAATAGGGTTGACCCTACAAAATGACACTATACCAAGGGCTAAAAAAATCATAACTATACATGTTGGTAGATTTTCCATATCTATTATTGGGTGAATCTTTTGAACTTAAAATTTGGCGCATATGTTATCAACATAGAGATGATTTTTGTCAAGAAAAAATTTGTGGTAAAAAACCAATTTTACCACTCTTGGAAGGGTGTCAAAGTTGGGAGTAGTAAAATTGGCTCTTACAATGACATCTGTTGGTAAATTACAAATATCTTTTTTTGTGAAATCTTTTGACCTTGAAATTTAGCACACATATTATCAACATAGAGTTGATTTCATGACAAAAATCTCATGTCAAAAGAAAAGAATTCCAACCTTTGGAAGGGTGTCAAAGTTGGTAGTAGTGAAATGTTTCTTCTTCATCCATACCACATTGCTAGGATTTTTTTTGTGGATGGTTCCTCTGAAAAGGGAAGGTCTCCTTTAAATGTGCTTCCTCCAAGAATTAATTTAGGAAATGGTCATGTTGAATTTTACATCACCATGAGGATGAGAGGATGGGAAATGAAATGTTAGGGAGAAGGGCTTTTCCAAAGTCTCCATTTCTTAAATTACTTTTTATGAGGGTAAAATTTTTTCTTCTTCATCCATATGACAATGCTAGGATTTTTTTGTGGATGGTTCCCTATGAGCAATTTAAACTCCACCCCTTGAGTCAAATCTAACCACACAAGTTCTGATGGCAATTTGTTAATAAATCTTAAAGGTGATCAAATAAGCCCCTTCCAAGCAATGGACACTTAATTTATGCTATCCTAATAGTCATAGTTATACATATTGGTAGATTTAGAATATCTTTTTTTGTGTAAATCTTCTGGCCTTGAAATTTGGCACAAATGTTATTGACATAGAGAAGATCTTGTAATAAAAATTTCATTGAAAAAAATCAATTTTTCAACCATCAAGAGGGTGTCAAAGTTGGCAACAGTGAAATTCCTTTTACTATGAATGCAAAAACACCATTTTGATTGGTACCCTATTGTACAATGGAAATATATTTTTTGAAATTCACCTTTCATACTTTGGTGTTTTTTAAACTCAGCAAATTTTAGCGGCCATTTCGGCATGGTAGCATAATATTTTTTTTTAACTTTGAACTGAAAGACGTTAAAAAAATCAAGAAAACTTTCATATGCAAAACCTCATTTGAGATTTTGAGACTCCAATCAAAAATTATTGGCCAAAATTCAGAGAGAAGTTATAAGAGATATTGTCTTTGATATTTTCAAAGATCTATGAATTTTGTCTATAACCATTGATTAGAAACTCAAAATCAGATTACAAGTTTTTGGAGACAAAAATTAGCTTGATTTTTGAACTTTGGAAAAATCAAATTTAAAAAAAAATCATTCTACTATGCCAAAATGGCCTTCAAAGTTTTTAGTTTAAAAATGCTAATTGTAAATTTATAAGGAAGATTTTTTTTATTATTAGATAAAATTTTAACGGCAGTGTATTGGATGGAACCTTATGCTCTCAGATACAAGGTCTTAGGTTTAAATCTAAAAGGTGGCCATGGGTAGATAACATGGTTGCCCAAAGTTTTCAAGCAATGAAAAAATAAAATAAAAATTGTGCTATTTGGAAATTTCAAGCAACAAAAAAAATTGGCTTTTTTTTATATATTTGTATTGATTACAATCCAAATCAATGTTACCAAATCAACAAAAGAAATATTTTTTTGTTGATTTGGACACTCAATTTTCTAGTAGTGTCACAAGCCTCAATGATTGCAAATTGTTTCTAAAAGTCCTATTATTCAATTGTTGTAAATGATAACCTTCAAACTCCATCTTCATTGCAACGTAAAAATACTTTAATGACTCTATGGTTGTATTTTCACTTGTCCAATACTATTCATTGGTTGCATTTTGTACACAACCCATAATACAATATGCAAAACACCACATGGATTTTGGGATGAGGGGATAAATCGTCTAAACCACAAGCATTCACTTTCTACACAAAGTAACTATCAACAACAAACAACACCTACAATTCTTCCTATGAAATAAATGAGGTTCATAGATATGGGTACTTGAAAACCAGTCCTCATCATCATTGTATACATATTTAGTCTATCTCTAGCAAGATTTGGAGCTCTACTAGGTCATGAGTCTCTATCACATGATGCAAGCATGTCTATGCCATTTCCATGATGTCTTTGCATCTCTAAGATCCACTTCAATTTGAAATCATCTTCCTATTCATCATCCATCATAGTCTCTCTAATAGCCAACAACCTAGCTCTCAAAGAATGCATTATCTCAAACCTAGTATATCAAATGAAAAACAAAACAATTCAAAGGGTGCTCAAAAAAAATACAACAATAGAAGATTGTTACATCCCTTGTTCAACTCTCTATTTCATTTCATTACAATTTTCAAGTTCCAATAGTAGGGGACTATTTGTAGATCACCATGATACTCAAAGAATAATTTGTTGAAGCTTGGCATGTCATTTTTTGTCTACAATTTTTTCTACCATGTATAGGATGGTGATGATGATTAAGGGTTGTTGTAGGTCCAAGCTTAGGAGTGATTGGAGGAGTCCACACCACCTTAGTTGGTAGGCCAAATATAGCTAGAATGGCTAGCAATGCTTTTAGAAATATTTTGACTATTGTAGGTGAGTAAGATTACTATTAAATAAATATTCTTTTATTGGTTTGGGGGTAATCTAGAGACTCTTTAGGGCCAATTGGGCAACACCCTTCAAAAATTAAAAACAATATAATTACAATTGCTCTCTCTATTCCTCACATTTGTCTAAATGTGAAAAATAAATTTAAAATTTTCAACAATACCAAGAAGCAAACCAAACATACATAGGTTTATTTTAATTTAATCTCTAAGCAAAATAGGAAACCAACAAAGTTCTCAAAACCTCAAAATGTGTAAAAATCAATATTCAACAAGAGAAATGATTGTATTAGTTATTGACATCGTTTAAAGATGGTTGAGCCTTGGATTCATGTAAATCGTTCAATTTTTGAAAAAAAAAGAAATAGAGCTATTAATTGTATTCTATAGCCCATTATATAGGCATGTACGTGTATTTTGAATCAAATATAGTATAATTCACTTGAACATGTGAAATTAGGTAGGGGTACATTCAAATACCAAGACATGAAAATACATACAAGTAAAGGTTAAAATACTTCCAAAGGATAATTTGCGTAGCATGTATCCATTGTGCATTTTGTTGTTTGCTAACCACATCCATCCCTAAATCCAGTCATCCTCGTATGTAACAAAGAGTAAATGTCATTCTCCAAGGAATGAACTACTAATAAAAGGGAGTGTATTATGCATTTGAAAAATGCCACAAGGTCACTATTTCCACACATGATCAACACATGCTTGTATGCACATTCCATTCTCCTTATTTATGTACTAAAAGTAGAATGATTTGAATCCAATCATGTCTATATAATTTATGACATTTTCCTGGATGTTTATTTAATAACAAAAAGAAAGCATGACCAACCCACAACTAACATATCTATACAATTCCAAAACTTGCAAGTGATTTGGAACTTCCTCCATGGTTTGAGCCTTGACAAAGTCATAATGCATGTAGAATTGCACCATTTATGCCTATTTGCATATACAAAATTTATTAGAATTTGCATTTCAATATCCCCAAATTACAAATTTTATAGAACTCTCTCAATAATATTTTATAAGTTCACCAAAAAAATCAAGCCAATTGGAACTTTGTTGCACCTTCAAATACATTTTTGTATCCTAAAATGCAAAGTCTACACCAAGAAGACAATTGTATTCAACACCCATTAGGAGTTAAGACCTTGGTCATTTTGAGTCAACATGCATGATCTAACTTGCAACACAACCTCGACATTAACCCATTAACACTTGATTTTTTTTTGGAATTTCTTCACATTTTTGGCTTGCACCTTTGTAAATTTCTTTTTTAATTATTTTCTATCAATTTCATCAAAGTGATCATAAGAAAGGTAATCTTTAAAAGATTCAACAATTGTTTTAAATGAATGAGAAGGTATCTGGACAAGACATTAGTTTGAAGCATTCCTTTCATCTTCCAAAATGTGAATGTCCAGTACTTAGGGATTAACCCCTAAAATACCATTTAGCCCTTCAAAGGACAACTTAGATTTTGGATAGGTACCTATGGTCTCCATTTTTGTTATGATTTTTTAAAACTTTTTTTGAAGATAGAGAAATTCATTATCTTCATGGAAATATAACATTAGATGAGATTTGGGAAAATAAGGGGTTGTTTCAAGCCTACTTCCCATGCAATTCCCACAACATTGAGGGCACGATTGACTATTGTCAACCATCATAAATACTTTTAAAAAAAATTGGTCTTGCAATTGAAAAAAAAGTCGGAAAAAAAAGTTCTAAAAGAAAATTTTTGACATGGCCATCGCCCAACTACATCAGCACTATTGTAGTGGCGTAGTTCAACAAGTTCTCCACTGTCAAGAACTATCGAGAACTTGCAATCTTCTAGTTGGCCCAAATCTCATCCAATGATTTTTTTCAATAGATACCTGGGAACAAAAGTTATGCTCAAAATTGGTGAGACCAGGCAACTAAAACATTTCAAAATTTTAAATTTTTTTCTCATAGATTATATTTTTGTCTACATGGAAAGCTTTGATTCATTTCATTCGGATAAGTGATGTGAAAGTTATGGACAATCTTGTTTATTAAGCAAATCTAAGCATTTTCTTAAAAAAAATAACTTGTAGGATTCATTTCTAATTGCAATTTTTTCAATTTTTCAAAAACAAGTTCCACATGGTTTAGTTTGCTTGATAGAAAAATCTCACCACTAGGATTATTGCATTTTAATTCCATCTTAGAGAAATAAATAATTTAGATTTTCCTTCTATTTGGTACCTACTTCTACTTAATAATTTTTTAAAGAATGAAAATTAAGGAATTTTTTCCTGAATTTTATTTCCTAGGTCCTCAACCCAATTCCCTACCAAAAAGATTTAAACCTCAAAACTCTTTAGTTCCAAAAATTTAGGTTAAGAATGTTCAAAGTCAAATACTCTAGTCCTACAACTTGTAAATTTTTTTTTTTCACTTTGAATGCAAATATCTTGCAATTTGTGTGGTCAAAATTTCTAAAATTTATTCTACACATTTTCATATTATTTAGGTGTAAGATCTTACAATAAGATGTGCAAAAAAAGAATTCAAATTTTTTCACTCATTGCAATAGAAATGGCAATTTTTGAGTGTTTTTTGACTAAAAAAGGCCTTGGTCCTCTAGCAATTAACCTAATCTCAATATTTATTGCAAAGGTGGGGACATTCTAAATTTTTCTCTTTGGAAAAATTCAAGAGCTTCTTATTTATCATATTTCTTATACTATATCATTTGCTAATTACTTTACTAAGTATGGTAAATACAAAATCAATTTAATATGGTAAATTCAAACATGAAATTGATTCAATGTCATATTTGAAATCTAGGACCCCAAAATTAACTAGTAGAAGACAACAAATATTTGACGGGATTGCCAAATCAAAAGAGCCCCTAAGACAAAATTGTCGTAATCAATCCATTAAACTTATGTTGAATAGGGCCCCATTTTCTTGTAGTGAATACAAAACCAAAAATTTACAAAAATATAACAAGGGTGAAAAGTTAAAGGCTAAACTTGTTCTAAGAACATGTATTGATATTGCATTTTAATGTTGAGGTGGCATGGGACACTAATTTGCCTCATAAAATCTATTATAAATAATTACATTACTATGAATTTTTTTTAAATTTTAACCCCTAATAGACTAGCATGCATTTTTTTGGCTACATAGCAATTTGGGGCACGTATGAGTGACTCGGGATTTCCACATTTTTGGCCCAAATTTTAACAGAAGGTGGGGACAAGGAATATCTTTCATATGCACTAAATTTCATGACATTTGGAAATATGAGTCAAAAGTTACGGCCTAATATGTTACTTTTTTTTTGTAAATGGGCAATTTGGGCAGATTAGAAAAAATCACTTTTTTCATACACAAAAATTTGAAATTGGTTTTCTAGAGTTATATACACATGGAAAGCTATGAATCATTCCATTTTGATCAATGAGTCAAACGTTGTGAGGATTTTTTGTTTGCAAGCACTTATGGATTTTCTACTCTAAAATAAACTTTTTAGTCCTTCATCTTACTCAATTTTTTCAATATTTTTGGAAAAAAATAAAATCACAGGATATAGATTGTTTATGACAACATTGCAACCATTGGGATTTGCATTTTTCAATTCCATAATTAAATTCTTAACAATCTAGTATTTTGAATCATTCTCTACTACTATCTACTTCCAATTATTTTCCTATATGTTGTGCAATTCCAAATGATCTGAAAATTTTCATGCATGTGGTCAACTTGTACAAAAAAAAGAATTTAAAGAAGCACCACCATTTTGGACATTTTTTCATAGAAAAGTGAGCTTTTGAAGTGCAACTGCCTTAACTTTTGTAGGGCCAAAAAAATGATTTTTCTAAATTTGAATGCTTTTATCTTGCAATCCACATGGTAAGAATCTCTGAAATTTTACTACATGTTCTCAAATCAGCATGCTACAAGATCTTATGGTTACATGTGTCAAAAAATTTGGTACTTGTACTGAAAATGGTAGTTTTAAAGCATTTTGGGTGAAAACATAGTCATAGAAATTTAGGGATTAGTACACCAATTTTTCCAAATGACACTTATTACGAACCCTCATGAGTTGGACAAATGAGTCCATCTTAATATACCAATATGTAATGGATAAAGGTTTTCTAATTTTTAACTTTCACCACAATATCCTTTGCAAGAATAAAAGTACTTAGTATAATATCTTAGTTTTATTTTGTCATTTATTTATATGTCCTATAAACTAGAGAATTTAAAAAATATATATTTCTCATTCAATTTCTTTTTTATTAGGTTTTAACACATTTTATCAAAATATAATAGAAAATTCTCAAAAAACTTAAAATAATCTCTTGAGATGTAAACAAGGGACACTTTTGTTAATTTGTACAAGAGGAAAAAAAATTGTGCTTATACTTTATTGTATTGGTTATGCAACCACTTTTTTTGTCTTTTAGTCTACTTCTCATCTCCACCCTAATAATTGTATATTCAATTTCATTTTTGCAAGGAAAAAATCAAGTGATTGAAATCAAAGTGATCATATTCATAGAAGAGCAATATATCAATTGCTTCCCTTGCTACCATGTAGCTCAGTTATGATTTTTTGGATAACAAAGTCCACTTGCTATATTGAGTAGATAAAACAATCTCTTAATGAAAATGAATGAAAAATATATGAATGGATGATATTTGCTCAATTTCTTGAAATTTTTTCGAAAAGGTGAAATTTTATTCACCATGGAGTAGTGTTTTGAAGAAAATAAATGGAAATGTTATAACTTAGGCTTATGTTAAATAATTCCTTATTTGAACCATATATTGAAACCAACCAAAAGGTAGGAGATATATCTAAGCTGTAGTGGGTGGGTATGTGCACAAAACAACATTTGAAATGTGAAATATCCAATCCATTATTTATTTTATTTTGCTTCTACTTCATTATTTATTATTATTATTATTAATTCCTACCTTTTATTTTATTTCTTACGAGTTTATTTATTGAAATAATTCTCATTCAATGCATAAGATAACTTTTAATTATAAGTTGATTTCAATTTTCAATATGGTAGAGTTCTAAACATTGCAAATGTTTTTCACATTTATGTATGTGTGAAGAACCATTATTATGAAAATATGTTTATAGTATAACCTTTCATCAATAGAGTACTTCATAACCTACATAAAGGTGAATTATTCATTATAAGGATAATTTTATTCTACACAAAGAAAACTTCCAAATACATGAGTGTTTTAATGCATGTATAGAGGAGCCTTTTATTAGTAGAATATTTTTTTATCTTATACATTGAAAAACTTTCAGCTTTTGAATAATTTTTAACCCCTAGAATCGCAAAGTCTTTTCTTCATAAGAAATCCATCAAAATTGTTTTTGTTTAGATTCATAAAAGCAATAATTTAAAAATTTTGACTTTCTTGAAAATTTGACCGTAGGATCTTGTATTAGACTAATACAAGAATGTGCACAAGAAATTTTAGAAACTTTGATTGATGTAGTACTTTGCAAGATATCTCCATTTATAGTGAGCTAAATGGTTTCTTTTGCACCTTGCATAACTAGACTACAAGACTTTGAATCTTCTCAATTAAAAAATTTTCCAAAGAAACATTTTGATTTTGAATTATTTTACAAAATTTCATTTCTTGTCAAAATGTCTTGATTCTACTTGCAAATGACTTCTTACAAACTTCTCAATCTCTTGAATCTTCTTAATTTAAATTCTTTCCAAGAAATACCATGATTTTGAATTATTTTATAAAAATTAATTTCTTTTTGGAGTATCTTGATTCTACTTACAAATGGCTTCTTTTGAACTTCTCAATCTCTCAAATTACATGAGTTGATGAACAACTTCTCTAAGGTAACTAGCATTAGGGGACATTTGAGGGCTCCAAGAGCCCGTTTCAGGGTTGTTTGTTCCCTACATAGTTCCTTGTGATGCCTAAAATTGGAAACCAGCTCAAAATGGGTTGAATTTCCAAATTTTTGGAATTTTTTTAAAAAAAAATTCTCCAAAATTTCTAAAAAGTACTGATAAATTTAAAATTGAATTACAAAAATAATTTAAAAAAATAAAAAATGTATTATTTTCTAACGTGGTAGTGACTACACTACATCATATTGTTGTTGTGGCAGGTTCCCACAGCTTGGGAACTCAAGATAACTCGTGGGCTCTTGGAGCCCTCAAATTTCATCTAATGAAAGCAAATCTACTTGGTAATAGGCTTGTTCACCTTAATTCTTGAACACCTAGCTAGTAACCTTGGAAATCATCCCACTTGGCATTGTATGACATCATCTACTTTTAAAAAAACAAAAGTGCTCATTGGAGGTCAAACTATTATAAGTGATCTCCCCTTTTGCACAAAATTTCAAAGATGAAAAATTGCACTTTTGTCCTACACATAAAGATTCTTTGTTGTCTATGGGGCCAAAAATGGCCTCAACGTTATTAAAAGGTTAATGAAAACTTATATAGAATACAAACTTCAGTCTTGTGACCATAAGGTAGAACCAACCATATTTGAGTACTTAAGCAATTTTGGGATAGATCATGAGCAATATGAGGCAAAGAAAAAATTTTCAATATAGAAAGATAGGAAATATGGGGATCACAATTTTTTGTAATTTTATTCCCCAAATTGAAATTACTATGAATTTTGGTAGCCCAAAAGTGTTTCGATTCAAGCTCATAGCCAATGTCTATAGGAGTGAGTTGTTATTACATCCCTCTTCTTCAAAGCGTCCCTACAAGAAACTTTGTAGTGGACAATAAACAATTTTGAAATGGATATGTGATGGCCATTGAAAGGATTGTTGATAATGTGAGCATAATTAGATTAGTCAGATATTGGTTAATATTTTGTCAATGGATGAAATAAGTGCTAAAGTGGGTCCATTTCAAATGAAGTAGACATTGGATAGGTGTCCATTGAATTTTTCAAAATGAAAATTGGCACTCCAATAGCCTTCTTACGTATTCTAGTAAAAGAATGTAGGGTTCGTTCAAGTTTAGTATTGGTTGCATTTAGGAACCTTTTATATTAGTTTTTGCATGCCATAGTGCTTGTTTTTGGTAAAGCCATATCTTTTTCCAAACTGCTTGTGTGTAGGTTTTGCAAGGCTTGTGATCAAGAATATGTGCCTATTGCATAATTATCTGGAAATTCATAAGTAATTTGTAATTGCTCCAAAAAATATGAAACCACTTGTGCTAGATTTTGCAACAATTTTTCTTCAAGTGAAAAATAAGTGAAAAAAAAATACTTTTGTGCATTTGAAATCCATCAAAAATGCCAACCAACCCTTAGAGGGTCGCTTCATGAGCACACTACCTAAGAATTTTCTAATTCCTATCAATTAAGAGACTACTTTCTTGCTTGTGCAATACTTTCCGCACACTTTGCTACATTTTGGAATATGTCTCATGACTTTATGAATCCCAACCTTAAAAAGGAGAAAAAACACACATTCCAAGCTTATACAAGAATTCTATTCCAGCCTAACTTGTTTGGAAATCGCACCATACCCATTGGGTATGATTTCCTTGTTAGAAATGGATGGTTCTACCATACATCCAACATTATTAGGATGATCACTTATTTTTTACCACTTAAGCAATCTAGCCTATTTGTGGCCTAGGGAAGGTTGAAGAAAAAAATTTCCAATGTAGAGAAATAGAGTTTAAGAAGAATTTCACAATTTTCTTTACATTTTTTCCCTTACAAATAGAATTACCATGAATTTTTTTTGTAAAGATTCTATTTGTCCCATTCTTGGTATGTAGGCAAACCTATTTCCAACCACATTCTAGTAAAAAAAACAATGTAAGTGATCATAGTGGCTTTCAATGTACATCTCTTGAACATTTTTGTTGCCCTTTGTTGGTCTTGTTCATTATGAGGTGTCATGTACACTACAACTGATTGGAAATTCAACAATCTATACTAGCATTTATAGAACTAACGAAAAATTGCTCCATTGCTACCAAAAATATATATCTGTTAAATATATATGGAAGAATTTCTTTAGAAAACCTAAATTTTCGCAATTTTTTCCACCCAAAGAACAGAGTGTTACAAAAGTTTCAATCTGTGGAAAACTTGGTAGCATTCATTCACTACAGATCATTGTAAGAGAGTGCAATCCAAGATGACAAGTTTTTGACAGAGAATTGTCCAAAATGACAATTGCCTTATTATTGCTTCCTCAGCTTGTCAATTTGTGAGAACTTGTCAATTTTTTTGTCAAATTTGTAGTTGATGTTTGGTTCTCTTCTCCCTATTTGCTAAAAATCCAAAGATTCCATTAAGTTTTTTATACATTTACCTTTCTATCAATTGCCATAAATATCTTAGCTTGAGTTATGTGTAGAAGTCAAGCTCTTTATATATGAAAGGAGTGGTAAGAGGTAGAACAACCCGTGTGGAATATGTCATTTAGAAGTTGCAAGAGTTCAACCACTCATAGTTAAGTTTGAAATAGGGAATTGTATTAAAACTAAAATTTCAGACTTCATTTAAGCGTAGTAGAATAATTTTTTTTTAAAAACTCTGAACTAAAAAAAGTTGGTAAATCAATTAAAGTTTCATATTCAAAAATCCCTTTGATATTTTGATCCTCCAATCAAAAGTTATGGACAAATTTCAGAGAAAATGTTTGAAAAGGTCAAAACAAAATTCCCTTCCACTACCTCTCTAAAATTTGACAAATATGACACAATTTTACTTGTAGTGTAGGCACCTTAAGCTTAAAAATGTCCCAAAAAAGCACTAGTCTAAGTCCATGGGGTGGGAAATGAGTGAACTTCTCCACAGTTGAGTTCTTTCAACTCTAAAGTTTGTTGTCCAGTCTGTGAAAATAATCTCTAATAGTACAGACAAAGTCACCGCCATTGACAACGCATCCTAGTTGAGGGTGCATGTCTATACCATGGACTCTTGGGAAAGAATCCTGCATTTCTTGCACCTCTCTTACGTCTCCAATAGTGGTACCACAGACCACTTAACCAATGTGATTATGTACTCTTTGATGGAGGAGGGGGGTCTAAGTCATAAGGAGATAGCTTCGAAACTAGTTTGCTTCGAGGCCGATGGCATCAGTACATTTCAGGGACCCAAAACAAGTATGACAAACTAAATTCATGAGAAATGGGCACCCTTTGTACTTGGTGTTTCCTATGCTAGTCATAGGATAAACTTGGTGGTTGAAACTTTGTCTAATTATTCGTTGATCTCTCAATTGGAGGGGCTTTTTTAGTCCGTATACTCCTACTTTTGTTGCAACCACAAGCACCATACAAAGCTCCAAAAACTTGTTGATCTCATGGAAACTAAAGGAAACAAAATGCTTTGAAATGTTGAGATCCATTGGATTTCAATGAGAAGTCCAGTACAAATAGTAATGGATGAGTACAAGATGTTGTTTGTCAAAATGGGTGTTGATATGGAGACTACCGTTGGTTCTAAAACTAATGGCGCATCTGTTGCTAACTTTAATCTATTGGCCGTCGATGTGGAAGTTCTTTTGTCACTGGTTTGTTTCATTTTGATGGTCAATACTATACATTGTTTGATCAAGCAAACCCAAGCTAGGGACATCTTTATCTATAATTTTATGCAGTCTATGAAAATTTGCCAAAGTGAATTGACCAGGATATTCATTGAAGCTTCTACAACTTACAACAATGTAGATTTTTCACTTTACAACAACTTGATCAAGTTGAAATGTGACGACATATCCCTGAAGTGGAGGAATTTGGTAGGGGAAAATGGTATTTGTCACCTTGTGTTCAATTTTCGGGGTGACATCAATCTTTGCACATTGTTTTGACAAACAGACAAGGCAAAAAATATTTGGTAATCAATAGGAATACCACCGAGTCCAAGATAATGTGGAGTGACAATTTGCAAGTACTTCTTTTTTCATTACTTTATTATGTTTTGCTTTCATTTCAAAAGTTTTCCTAGGTTTTGTCATATTGAATGTAGTGAATGCCTTCTATTTTATTATATTTGAATTTGATTCCAATTTATTTTGGTTGGATCTTGTTTCCATTTGTTTTGTTCTTAATTTAGCGTCATTGTTGTGCACTACGAAGTGTTAACAATGTGCAAGAGAGAGTCACAACTTTCTTCTAAATTTTGTTTGTTTAAATCATTTTCCATGTTTTTGATTTCAATTGCTTCTAATTTTTTTGTCACAATCTAATGTTATAACACTGGAAGGATGACTTGCAGGAGAGGTGGGCACCACTTCATTTCCTATTTTTTTTAGTTGAATCTTTTGTCTATTATTTGCTCATATTTTACGCTTGCCTTGTTTGTGGGTGCAGAAATAGTTCAATCATTGTGTAATGAATTGGACAAACATTTCCCATAGCAAGAGCTACTAGATGCATTTGGTATTATATATTCTCAATATTGGAAGCAAGAGGGTGCTAATGAGAGCTTCCCTCAACACTTATCAATGCTCAAAAAATTCTATTGTCGTGCCAAAACTGTAAATGCAGGTGTGTCTTTAAGTGAGGCAGGGAAGACTTGTAGTGTTCTGAAAATCCTATCATTTTCTAACTTGGATAACCAACTTGGTCTTTTTAAAGTGACTATGAGAACCAACATTGAGGTAGCTTGTGCCCCTCCTTTCAATGTGAACCATGTGATCAAATTGTGGCACAACTTGAGCCAGTCGCGACACTTGCAAAAGTTGATATTTGAGTACTTTAAATTGGCAGAGGTTGGATGTTGCATGGTCTTAGGGTCGGTTGAGGATAAAAAGTGTTTTTCAACCTTAAAATTCCTTTAATCTTGCCAACGGAATCGATTGGGCAACCACTTGCCTCATGTGGTTTGCAAGTTTGGACAAAAATACTTCACATTGGACAATTTTTCCTACAAAGAGGCCATTGAGTCTTAGAAGAATGCTATGAAGGTTGGTCAACATGGGGATGTTTGATGTCACTATAAGAAAACTGTGTTTTTGGTGTTGTTTTCAAATTACATAACACGTTTTCTAAAACACCCTATGTTGGATGATAAACATCCATAGGAATGTGAATTTGGTTTGATGTTGACGAAAACGTAAGCGGGTAAGTTAGAAAACAAGTAGGTGTCATTGAAGACGGACATGTTCTTAGTGATGTTAGAAAAAATATGGTCAAGTTTTTTTGTGATGTCCCAAAAAATATAGATTGCCATGTTAGCAACTAGCTCCATTTTGACTTTCGGTAAGTTAGTAAAATTACTACAGTCTATGGTAAAACTTTGACCATATGTGAAATTTTTTGGAAAAGGGCAACCAAGTGGCATGTTTTGTGAAAAAAAGAAAATGGATGGATGTGCATCATGGATGAAAAGATCTGGTCTTTATAAACGAAGGGTGGTAGGAATTGCAACAATCCATATAGGATATGGAAAACAAGAATTGTGTTTCATATAAGATGTCTGAAACAACATGTAGATATCTAAAACAACATCAACATGTATAGTGATCAAGTTCCCATATTATAATTATCCCATATCTTTTGTCTCACTATGGACGGAGAATGGATATAAATATGACCCTTTTACCCTTCATTCTCACTAAATTTTACCATCATTTTACCATCATAAAATCTCTTGATGGTAAGTTATAATTTTTTTGTTCATTTTATTTTATTTTTTAAATTTATTTTAAATAATTATTTTTTGTTGATCTTGCCTTATGAATAGGGTATGCACTAGTTGATGTCTTCTAAAATGTCTAGTTTGACATCTCAAAAAGGAGCACCAAAATTTTTAACAACATAAAAGTTTGCTAGCAAAGCATGCCATGTCACTTTTCCTACCACTATGTTAGGTGCCACGTTAGAGACGTGCTAGATGTAAAAAAAACCCATGTGGCTCTCGTTGCCTATGTGGTGCTTATGTGGCATCCACATGGTGCATTTGGGGAAGCTTGAAAGACCACGTTACTTGTGATGTTTAAAACAATCAAGCTCAAAATGGATGTTTTTTTCTATGTTTTTGGCTTGTCGATTATAATAAATTTTAGGTGACATCACAGTTGATTACTTCCATGTCAAAGTCAATGTCCCGTTACGTTTTCTATGACATCCAAAAAAACTTGAGTTTCTTATCGTGTATCTAGTTGGTTTTGCAATATCTTTCCCTTCCACATACATTTCCTTAGTTTTCATGAGATTATGCATGCTTTGGAACTCATATCTACAATTTTTCTTGACATTGAGTGTTGGACTAGAATGTTCTCCCTAATGCACATTTGGAGAAGTTGGAGTGCAAACATCATCAACTATTGGGAGCTTGTCGCAATTTATTTGTGTTTCTCAACACTAGAAGAAAACAGTGTCGATTTCAACGAAATCAACCCAACGCTAAATGCAGCCAATGCAGTTTTTGCGTTTTGGGGCAAAAAACTACATTTTGCATTCGGTTGATTTCGTTAAAATCGACACTGTTTTCTTCTAGTGCAATAATCTAACTTGTACTTCTAATGTGTTGTGTTTGCTTAGTGGTATATATAAAACACTAACACTGCAATTGGGCAATCTTAGAAGGGTTCAATTTTCTTGTTAGTGAAATGTTTATTCTTCATTTGTGACTTGAATTTACATCAATTGAATAAAATAAGCTTAAGTAGATGCTTAAAGGCCAATTGCCTTAATGCACATAAAAAAAACTTTACTTCTCTCCGATTGATATAATTGAAATGACATAAATACTTCATTTCATTTATTTCAATTTACATCAATTGAATAAAATAAGCTTAAGTAGCTACTTAAAGGCCAATTGCCTTGTTACATACAAAAAAAGCTTTATCTTTCTTCAATTGATATAAATTGAAACTCTTTGTCTACTTGATTGTCCCCCTTAGTGTAAAGGAAAATTGCTATGCCATCATTGGTTTTGTCTGTTCTGTAAATGCTTTCACACATAGAACTAGACCTCCGCTAATATTATATTTTAACACATTCATGTTATTGTTTCATAACTACCACCTTTGAAATGAAAATGGAACTACTACGACACACAATTGGTTTGTATTTTATCCTTTCATCTCTAAGACTTAGGATTCATCATCTCATAGCAAGTGGGATACAAAAAGATACAAACATGAGAAAAGAGAATGTGTAAGCTCACATGTTTAAAAAGTTGACAAAGCCGTTGTGAAGAAGAAAAGATTTGAAGGCGTCGTGGTGAAGAAACCAAAGAGTGTCAAACAGGTGCATACTTCCTTTGTCATTTTTTCGTGATGTCACCCCCACCGTCACAGTCTCACAGCCAATGTCCAACATCATTCTCTTCTCAGACCTTCAATGTTGGTGAGTGGTGACTCCCCTCTAACTTTAGCAGTATTTTTTAAACTCACCTTCCGCTTGGATGCATGCCCAAATATCCCAACACAACCTATGACTTATCATGAATTTCAAACCCACAAGTCCATGACTCTGGCTGTGATATTGTAAGTTCTATTGTATCGTATAAGAGCTTGATGTGAAATAGGTCTTGGCAAGTAGTGTTTCTTGTTTTTTTTACACAAATGAAACGGAATTTCATTATAGGAGTAAAATACATACCAACTAGCTGTGCCATATCTTGCGATGATGGCCAAACAAGGGTCAAAGCAAGCAATAAGGTAAGGGTGACTAAGGCCTGCGCTAGAGTAGCAATGGAGCAAATGCAGGTTGTGCAAGTTGTACAAAGAAAGGTGCACAATCGCAAAAGAGAGAGAGCTTGAACGAGCGGCTATCCTAAGAGTCTCATTTGAATTCAATGCCTTAGGGTTGAGGTCAACAAACTTCAGTTCAATCCAAGGTCCTTTCTTGGTTCATTGGGTAGATGAAGTTTGAGACTAGGTGACTAGTTTTCACCCTAGAATGACCCTGTAATTTTCAATACTAACTCCATGGCATTAAGAAAATAAGTACATGGCACTTTTGCTTTCATCCAAGATTTTATATTTAACCCTCAAAGAACACCAAGGTCGAAAAGTGGCCAATGGATGATTTTCTTTCAAGAATGTAAAGGTACGTGTAGACCTTGCCTTGAGTAGGATCGGATGCTTAATTTTTAAAGGACACATCCTCTCATGACCAAGATAGTCACCAAAATGCTTGGATTATTGGACCAATAGGTGTATTCATAAAGATTTCAAAGTGAACATTTTTTGGCCTTGGAAAAAAAAATCACTATTATTTGACATTTTCTTTTCTCACATCACAATTGCAACCACACATGGAAGGAAAAAGTAGCCTTTTGTCATACATTGAATTTTACCACATGTCGCAACTAGTATTCTACTGCAAAAAAAATATTTATGCAAAATTCAACATTTCCCACTTGAATTTATCTCCTTGAGTTCACCAATGGAATTGGGTGTCGCGAAAATAGCTCCCTACTAGGCGTGGGTATAGCCTCTTGGCGAAATACCATAAATACGTTCTGGGATCGCTGGTCTAAACTGCAAGAATGGGAGGCTGCTCGGAAATGGGTGATCTCCGCTTTTACAACGCATAACTGAATGACTTCACAAGCCGCTGCAGAAAAATCCAATGCAGCCGGGCATCTCCACGGCAACACACACCATCGAAGGAAGATCTCCCTGAAAGTTCTCAAAAGCCACGAAATATCATCACCCACGATGTCATCCCATTTGACTCTCCACACCAATTTAAAGCCCCCACGTCAAATGGGCCTCCCCCATCTCCCCCATTGGCCATACGCCTCGAAACCAACACAGCCAATCACTCTCCTAGCTTCCCTTCCACCGTGGATTCATCATAACCCGATCCAACGGTCGAAAGCTCTCCCTCTTACAACACTGCCCTCGGGATGAATAATGGAACACTTTCGCCGTACCTTCTAGATCCAAACGAATCTGACGGCGGATCTGGCTCATAAACCGCAACGACGGCGTGGATCGAACCACATCGGACGGCGGAAATGGTATTAGATCTCAGCCGTTGGATTGGACGAGAATGAACGACTCTGGAAGCTTCAAGAACGGTCTAGGGAGGAGGCATTTGTGGTGGTTCTAGAGAACAACGAGTTAGCTCGTGTGCTAGTTGCGTGCTACATTCCAGTTGTTTTCTTGAGCTCTCTCGGATCTTTTGCGCTTGTTTTCGCATTTGTCTACACGAGATCGCATTCAGGTATGTGGATCGATATTCTAGCGGTGGATTTTTTCCAGGATGTGAAATGGTCTGGAGATTTAGTTTTTCCCTGAAGTTTTGGTTGGGATATGGCGGTTTCGGTATCAATCGTCGCTTCTCGATTTTAGCTCTGCTGGAGTGTGTGCAGTGCGAGACGTTTTTGTTACCTTAGTTTGCAGTACTAGATTACCTGCAGCTATTCTTCAGCGTGGCATGGTTTGCAGTGTGTCTTGAGGCCATGGCCGATTGTGATGTTGCTTGTGTATGCTCTGGTATGTGTCCTGCTGCTGTTCCTGCTAGTGCTGTATGATTTCACTGGAATGTTGTGCGCATTAGTATTACCTTGTTTAAACTTGAAAGTTTCATATTCGGTTCTTTGTAGTCGTTGGTCTTTGTAGAGACTCGTTCTTGTTTTGTCAGGGTCTGCTTGAAGCAGATTCTCACGGTTATAAGTACCGTTCTATCATCTGCCTTCGACCTCTGTTTGCATACAGATGACAAATCCAGACCGATGTACTCAGAGCATTCGATTTTTTTGCTTGTAATTGGTTGGAGATACGTGTACGTCTGTGAACTTAAAAGACAAGTTGTGACATGTTTTTATCCTTGTACTGTGGGCTAGTTGTTTTCGCTTAAACTTTGGGATTTGCTATATGATTTTACGGGCGATTAATGTATTTAAATGTGTATTGAAGCACTTTGTTTCTTCTGGGAGTTGATTGAATGTAGTAAAACATGCACTATTCCTCAGTATATTTCCTATGTTTTCAACTGAACCCGGTTGTACCATTCTAGTCGTGCTATAGAATCATCTGATTTCTCTTTATTACGGAGTCGTACTTCAGGAATTCTATATGTCTAGTATTTCATTGTCAGAGGCCATCTGTTGTGGCTTCCACGGTAGATCCTGTTGCAACTTACAAGCTGCTTTTGTTTTTAGACTTACAAGTGTACCGCTGATGTTGTTTCTCAGAATGACGAAGGTTTACCCAAAGGTCAGCGAGAAATATGCTCTCGACATTGAGAGAGCTCGCAGGAAATTGAGGGGTTTGATTGCAGGTAAGTTCTTAATGAACCGTAGGCCTTCCTCTGGGCCGTATTGTTTTGTAGATCGGTAGTGATTAGTTGTTTCCTCATAATTCTGTGAGCATGGGTCTTAGCGTCTTACATATTAATGGGTGGGCATGATTGTGCGCGGCATTCGACCTAATCATAGACTTGCTCACATTGTTAAAATGAAGTTTCAGTTTGCGATAATTTCTCGTTGTTCAACCTCAATAACTAGATTGTATTGAGGGGTTGTGACTGTGTTCATGACTGCCGTCCTGAATTTGCTGTCCTTCATTTACACGAGCGATGGCTGGGTAATTTACAATTGTGAATGTGGTGTATACGCAGAGAAGAATTGTGCCCCGATCATTTTGCGTCTCGCGTAAGTTCCATTGGCCTGGTTCTCTGCTCATGTATATGTGTACTTGCCTACTAGAGAATGAGATAATTATTGACATTGTGAAAGCTGGGGCTTGGGTTGATCAACGATTACTGCCTGAGCTAACATGTTACATTTTCCGATTAACGCAGATGGCACGGATCTGGCACTTACGATCAGGAGACCAGGACTGGAGGTCCACTTGGAACAATCCGGTTCGGACAAGAACTTGCCCATGGTGCCAATGCCGGCCTTCAGATTGCTGTGAATCTGCTGCAGCCAATCAAGGAACAATTCCCTGACTTGACTTATGCTGACTTTTACACGGTATAAATCCTTCTACCTGCTGTGTTTTAATACTTGAAGCTGTTGTACTGCTAGTTTTTGATACCTATGTGAAGTTGCATTTGGAGCTCTATGTCGCTCGAACCTATAACTGTAGCCCTATTCGTTTCACACTTCAAGGATTGCAGCGAGGCTAGAGGTATCTAAACTTGATCAGGATTGTCAGCCTCTTGTTCGCTGAATTATAACTTGTTGTTGCAGCTCGCTGGAGTTGTGGCTGTCGAAGTCACTGGTGGACCCGATGTTCCTTTCCATCCTGGCCGAAAGGTAACATATTCTAGTGTAGACCGATCTCGAATCTAATCTCTCTCTGTTACTTGCTGGAATTGCTCTATTACAATTATATATTCGTTTCAGCAATGACTAGCAGATGTCTTTAGACACTATCTGTATGAATGATCGTTAAAAATTAATCACATCAAGTTGCAGTAAATTTTCACTGGCTGTTAGTGTCTTGGCTGTCTTATTTGGCTGGTCTTGAAAGTTAATTTTCTCATCTCTGTGGTTTGCAGGATCATGCTACGGTCCCAGTTGAGGGTCGTCTCCCCGACGCCACTAAAGGTACGAAACGGTTCCTGCATCCTGTTGCACTCCTATCCTTTTTGAGAAATTCCGGATTCTCGACATTGGTCCGGAACCTTGAACTTTTTAGTGCCTTCAGATGTATTACCAATGAATTGGTCACTGAGTGGACCTTTCCTCTCTGTTTTTGACTTCTGATTTCATCCAGCTTTGTGTTGACTGATTTGTGGACTTTGTCTTTCTCAAGGACTGGATCACCTCCGATGTGTCTTCGTCAAGCACATGGGTCTAACCGATAAGGATATCGTGACATTGTCCGGTGCACATACGTTGGTAGGAACATCCGCCTATTCGTGTGTGCAGTTTTTTTCAGAAATTTATTCTCTTAATACCACCTCAAGTGATTCCTCAGTGTTCTACTTGGTATTGCTGCGAACTACCAATAACCTTCTTATATCCTGTTCATAGGGAAGATGCCACAAGGATCGCTCTGGATTTGAGGGTGCCTGGACTGCTGATCCCCTGCAGTTCACCAACACATACTTCAAGTGAGTCTACGTTCTGTGCACTCTGCGAGCATGCATTGCCCAACGTATGATAACCATGTACATGTGTTCTCAGTTGATCTTTTGCTAATTTATCATTTCTGTTTAGGAGGAATCTTATGACGTCCCATTTCTGCAGGATTTTGGTGGAAGGTCCAAAAGAAGGTTTGATCATGCTCCCATCTGATAAGGCGCTTCTTGATGATCCCAACACTCGTGCATTGGTGGAGTTGTATGCCAAGGTAACCCCAAATAGAGTCCACAAGATATTGACAACTTCTTACTTATAAGGAGCATCGAATCGGCCTCGCTTTGTCATTGCCAGTGCCTTTGTCTTCCTTTGATCACGCACAGTTTATTTCTAGAATTTCCCGGTTCTACAGGTAGTTGCTGTTTTTATTGTCTTGACATGTTCCTTCGTTTCAGGATGAGGACAAGTTCTTCGAGGACTACGCCGAATCACATATGAAGCTGTCAGAGCTAGGGTAAGTATTGCCTTTCCTTTTCACTTGAGATGGTGTGAGTTACTTTTCTTCTTCTTGGTTTCTGCTTATCATTACTTCGTTTCACATCTGTGGATAGAACTGAGGACGTTTCTTTCTGCCAGGTTTGCTGAGCCGGGACATCCTAACTAAAAGATTTTCAACCTCGGAGAATGCTGGGAGTACAGAGTATGTGGAGCAGATCTTCGTGAACGTGATATATTTGCCAGTGCCGCACTGATGGCCTGTATGATCATCCTGATGAAGATCTTCTCATTTGGGGATAGGTCTTGCAGCTTGTCAAGTGATCATATCAGATTGAGATGTTCATCTCGAATCTGAGTACATTTTATTTTTTCGGTTTGAAGTAAGACGGGTTCAGGTTGAGAGATTACCTGGCAAATGTTTATACATGGTACTGCTCATGTGTTGGGCCTACACTTGCCCTATGTTTTGCGAGTTCAAGGAATGTACACTTTGGCTATCCACTATCTTCTCTGATGTTTAGATGCGTCCTCGAAAAATTCAACTTATAGTCACCTGCGTGACGGTGTATCCTTAACCCTGTAAGAACACTCCGAACTGAAGAGGTCCGTTGCATGACATCGCTGGTAACTGTACGAACATGGAATGCACCTATTATGTCCGGTAATCGGAGTGTCTCGGGAACTACCCTCGTCATGGGGCTGCGCCCTTTAACCCCTCACCGCCGGAGGGGACGATAGTGTCCTCCCATTGTCTGGCAGTCAAATTCAAAGTGCTATTACTTTTGCATCCGATGTTTGAATTCAATAAAAACTTGTTGGAAAAGTTGCGCTTATTAGTCTATTTTCACTGGTAAAATTTTCAGATCAATCCAACATCTACTGATTTCGAGAGTCCTTGAAAACTCGCGAGTTCAAATTGACTTCACCTAATTGCATTCTATTGGCTGCAACTGCAGGGGCTTCTAACTTTTTCTTGAAATGTTATTTTTCAATAGAATTTGTTGGGTTTTTGCCCTCAAGGTTAAGTGACTGTTGTAAATTTTCATATCAATCGAATGTCAATCGAAGTTGTTTTGAATGTTGTGGGGCGATGCGAAGATCAAAACCTAGACATTTTAGCATTACAGTGATCGTATGCGGCTTATAACTTCTTAATGCGTGGTTTGTATTCAATCATTTTTGATGAAAAAGTTTTACATACTAGCCTAGTTCGTGTGGTTGAAATTTCCTATCAATCCAAGAACGAATGAGTGACTGAGAAACATTTTAGTAGAGGTAGATTCTGCCATAGATGTGATTTTTTGCTACTTTCTTCACTATATTTTGACATTTCAAAACAATTTTGCAGACATATTGAGTCAATTGAGCGATATTAGTTCACCAAAGTGTTTATCTTTTGGTTCTAAATCACTTTGTAGTTTAAAGTTTTTTTCATTTGAGTATGTTAAGAAATCACATATCACCTCCAAATGTGTTTTTAAGAAAAATTTCAGCATCTCTTTTCAACACTGAAACAGTATAATCATTCAATCTATATAGTCAAATGCCCCCAAATCTGTTCAACATCTACAACATGCACACTACAAGACTGTATGGTTGAAATTTTCATACTTCACTGAAATTTAGACTTAAAGCACTTGAAAAGCAAGGATGCTTTTACACATTTTTGGACTTCAGGCAATGAGGGGTTAAGGGTTAAGTGCCTCCTGTAGTATGTGATAATGAAAGTTGCCCATGGTATGTTTATTAGATGAAGTCGTATCATTTAGAAAGGCAAGCAGAGCATCCCCCAGCCCTCTTGTGACCAATTGGTGTTATCTTTGGGCTATTTATCACTCATGCTGTAATTTTTTGTAAGGAATATTGCTTCGCATATTTTCAATGGATGAAATGATTTTATTATTGAAAATTGGAGAAAAATATCTTATGAATATGGAAATTTTTATGCACTTTTGGATTAAAATGTGTGTTCATCCATATTCTATGTGTGTCAGCCATGTCAATGGATGTTGATAGCTTCACCACAATGTTGGAGGAAAAATTCCATTGATTGCAAATTGCATCCTTTCTACCCTCTTTCTCTGTAATGAGGTTTAAATAATACAAATGTGGCAATCATGAGAATGTGAGTGTGGAAATTAAGTTGAAAGGAATGGAATTAGCTTATAGCTGAAAGTTGAGGTTTTATAGCTTCCAACGATCACCACCATGTAGTTCAGACACATGGTAGAAGAGTAGTTCTTTAATCTTCAAAAATGCTATAGCAATACCATTGCAACTGTGTGGGGACTTGTTCAAGGTAGCACATTAGAGTCCATATGGACAGAATTGGCCCTTCTAGGGGCAACAATGGAAACCAATTAGTTTTTGCTTTAATAAATATGCAATGTATCTTTTTTTACTAATTATAGAATTGACCAAAAGGCTTGTGAAAAAAAATCTCTAATTTGATATTCTATTGCAAAATTTTTTTTGTGAATCTAGCCATGCTAAATATGTGTAATGACCAAAGGGACAACAATGAATCATTCTACCTGAACCTCAAATGGTCACGTAAGTGTGGGAGTACAACGGAACTTAGAACTATGGCTTGGTTCACACGAGCAACTAGAGAATGCATAATAGTGACACTCTCACCAATCTTTCATGTTCCCAAAGTATTTTTTGGCACCATAATGAGGTCATTGTATGTGATGTCCAAACCATTGGATGTAGTTTTAGACCTTATGGAAGAAAGCAAGAGTACTCTTCACCAAAGAGTTTGGAGCCCCCTTCCTTAGCAAGCCCTAAAACTTCTCCATCTTGTTTGTTGAGTTAGCTGCATTGATCGGTAACCTAGTGGGTTGAAAAAGTAGACAAACCATAGCTCTAAAAATTTCATTGGACGAGGATGCTATTATAGCCACTAACCTTTGAAATTATTTTGTCGAAGTGCTCATCCAAACTACACCTATTCATGCATGTTACATGTGTATTATGGGTGATGGTAACTTGCTAAATGCACTCATGCATATTTCATGGTTCATATCCTTGGAAGAATGAACGTCAATGTTGTGGCACATGGTTGTTCTATGGGAGTAAAATACCAATATAGAGTAGGATTTTGGAAGGGTTGTTTCATAGGGGTGCAATTTTTTTTTGTGTATATTATAAATTATGTATCTAACCAAAAAAATTCTAAAGTCAAGTAGAAGAGTTGTCTATCTTTATGCCCGAAAAATAAAAATTGAATTTGACTAGTTACTCAATAGCAATTTTTTGGGCAATTTTTTGTTGATGTCAAACAATTCCAACTTCTCTAGAGTCCATCCATAAATGTGCCTACAATGTGAAGGCATTATTGTTCCAAAGAAAACCCTACCACTTAATGATAGAATCTCCTACAAAGTTTGGATGTACTTTGAAACCTTGCATTTGGGGCAATTTTGGTCGTATGATCATTTTTGGAAAACATGTTTTGGGGCCAAAAAATGATTATTTTTATGGAACCTTGGAAATGATGACTTCTATATTCACAAAAATTTGAACCTTCTAGAGTATCCAAACCTTTCACTTAGCATTTTGTATTCATAATTGCACTTGATATACCCCCCCAAAAAGCATAATGGATACTACTTAGGCATTAATCCTTTTAAGTCCTAGGCAACCAAAGAATTTTTTTCCAAGGTCTTGCAATTCAAAAGAAATGGAAATCTGAGAGGATTGACATGAGTTTGGTAGTGGAGACCTAATAGTGATTTTTTGGTGGGGAATCATCGAACAAAGTCAAATTTGGAAAATACAATTTCATGTGAACAATAAGGGTGATTCACTAATTCTCCAAGACTATGTCGAATTGACTTTATATAAGAATGGAAAGAATTGGAAAAGATTGTAGAAGTACATGCCATTAAATTTTGATGTGTAGACATTTGGCTGGCTCTTAGTGTTTGGTACTACTTTTAGAAGGGATGAGGTAGAAAGATGGTTGTGGTGGCATATGGTCTTTTGAAACAAAGAGCGCCACAAAGAAATATTACATTTCCAAATGCATATCTTAGTTTCAATCTCGGGGGGGGAGGCATTTGTGAAAATCGTAGAAACTACGTGTGATAAGAAATAGGGTCTAATATATTCATTTTGGATAAATTTTGGAAAAAATTACATGTAATATACATTGCTTAAAAATTTTAAAACATCATTATAATACTGTAGCATTAGGTATAATACTAGAGAATTATGTAATTGGTACATATGAAATACCATGGAAAGAAAAGAGCACTAACAAATTTGCTATGTACTTTGACAATTCCAAGGAAGTGGTAAGAAAAAAAATGGGATAGAAGAGAAAGAAATGGGGTGCTATGTAAAAGAAATGGGTTCAAAGAAAAAAAATGGGGTACATGAGAAAGAAATTGAGTGTTATAGAAAAAAATGGGTGGTAAGGAAAAAAATAGGGTATGAGAGAAATAAATGGGGTGTTCTAGGAAAAAAAGGGTTCAAAGAAAAAAATGGGATATAAGTAAAATACCCCATTTTAAAATGACAAATTGAAAAAATTATAAGTAATAATATGTACCATTAATTATCAAGTTTTACCTTTATTTTAAAAATATCATGCTTTTAAATCCATTTCATGAGGTAAATATCCCCCCTCTAAATAGGTCATTATCGCACGTGAACGCAAATATACAAGGGATTGCCCTCCCCCCCCCCCAAGGTTTCAATTGGAAAAAAAATTTTAATCTTTTTTCTCATCACATGTTAGTATTCTATTCTATTGTGAGAATGTGTGGAAAATAATTCAATCCATTCATTTGGCTTCATAGATTATGAGATATAAGCTTTCAAAGTTAATGAATAAAACTCCATAGCTTGCATGACTATTTGCCCAATGCTTTCCCTCTCTATTAGCAAGCTACCCAAGCTACCCCTAAACTTCCAAGCCCCATAACATTTGACTTGAGCACCCAATTGAAAAAAACTAAAATTTTGAGAAGCTTATAGAAATAGGCATATTTGATATGAAGCCATCCACTCAAAATTGACTTCATATGAACTAACCCAAGCTTTCAAAAAGTTCTATGGAAGTTTATAAAACTTTAGGAATTAAACTTTGTAAAACAAGTCAAAAATGTTTTTGAAATGCTTAATTCTATCTTGCAAGGTTTTCAAGAAAAGTTGCAAGCTCTATGCAACTTGAGTAAGTTGATCATAAGTTGAAAAATTGAGTTAAGAATCTATAGAAAAGTGAGCTAAGAAACAAGATAGTTGTGCATTTATAATGCAAACCATTTGTTTAAAAAAACCAAGAGCACTCATTGGAGGTCAAAACTACTATGCAAGACCTTCCTTTTTCAATTTTCACACAAAATTCCAAGCTAGGATGAACATTTGTACTTTTGCCTTGGGTAGAAGGATTCTCTATCATCCATCCAACACTTTCAGTCCACCACATTGGAGGGTTACAATTAGAAGTGTACAATACATACGACTTTTGCATGGAACTTGACAACGATAGATCAATCCTAGACGAGGTCGTCAATATTAATTTTTGAAATAATGACATATGTTGTAATGGAACTTTGGAAATTCAGATAACATTGTATAACCAGGCAATGGTCCTCCCCATACTTGGATTCTATTTCCCTAGATGGCTCCGAGGGACTTATCAATAAATTATGCAAAGATTGGGGTTGGCTAAGGAGTCATGTAAGACCATTTTGTTCATTGTAGGGGTGCCCTTTTTCAAGGATGCAAATTGCAGAAGGGACCCCTGCCTCATTGCTAAACAATGTACGGCAGTGTACGCAATCCACATACTGTATACCATATTACCACTAAGAGAAGAAACCAAGTCACTTCTACAGGTTCCTCTTTTACAGACAGTAACCAAGTTCGATAAATCCATACCAGTCCTGAACTTAGACCTTTGGGAAGATAGTCTATAAGTCACAATATTATCACAATTTTGTACGCTAAAATCACGCCAATTTAAGGAGACTGACTGCGGTTGTTTACTGCTCCTCCTTCCGATAGTATAGTACAGTAGTCCCTTTGGTGAACAGATCGAAAGTCTATTAATTGACGAAAATAGAGTTGCAGAACTGCCACAATCGATGTTGTCCTTCTCAATTTGTAAACATCAGCTTGGAGGGTTGCAGAAATGTCGCTGTGACATTTAACGCCTTACATCCAGGTTCTTTGGATCCCAGCATGACCATCGCTTGTTGCAAGCTCTACTGTGGCATGGCGAGCGCAGTCAGCTTCTCCAGCTTCAATGTCAAGGAATCCCTGAGCGAATGGCCTTCCTGACCTGGTTCATCGTGGTGATCCTCATCATTTGCGTTATGGCCCAGCTGTGTTCGTGGAAAAGGGAGCAGACAAAGTGGCCCTTCTCGCAGTACCGTTGTTTCTCGCTTTCATTTCTGTGATTGCATTGTGTATGTGGTTACCGACGATACCTTCTATGGCAACACACCATTCTATTCCGTTGTGGGAGCCATGAGTGTGGCAGCCTTGAGCTAATTTTTTTCAAGCTTTAAGTACAGCATCCACCTAGCATATGAGATCGCACCAGCAACAGTGCTCCTTGTTTCCCTGTTCCCGATTTGGACCGACCTAACAGTAAAGAGAGGGAAGCTCATTGACGCTGAGTATCATCCCACAGTTGGGTATGATAAGGAAATTTGGAGAATTGTGAAGTTAATGTTAGGGATGCTTGCACTGTCTTTACTTTGGGTTATCCACTCGATTTTGTTCCGAACAGTTAGGTACAGAGCGGATTGGATTAGAGGCTATAATAGTGTGCATACCGAAAATCCGGGGGGCAACCACATGTGTAGGTTGTGGGTGCTGGGAGGTGCTCAAGGTCATCCAACTTGGCGAACTCCTGCTGGCCAATGTATTGGAGTTTACTTAGCAGTGGTGTCATGGTTTATTGCTCAGGCTATTCACAGCTATTTAACGAAGACGTGCAATGAAGACTTGGTGTTATTTCACATGTTGTTGTGGGTACCACCAGGTCCTGTTGTTCTAACACTAGGTGTGATGGCCACTCAACTCTCCATGTGCAAATTTCGGGCTTCATGTATACATAAAGGTACTAATTTTTAACCAATTTTAGTAGCATGGTTTAATTCAGTGGTATGTTTAACCCCCTAGCGTCACAAAGAGAACAGCATAATTGAGGAGCTTTATTTTGATGGATCTAGAAAATCCAAAATAATTTGAGAACTACTTGGTTACTGAAATTTTCACGGTTGAAATTTGAAGCCAACTTACTGATGAGTACAAATCTGCAATTAATAAGAGAATCCACAAATCTTATTTTCTCAGAGTCCAAAAAACGTCCCCTCTGACGCACAGGGTATCAAACTTTGGACTGGAAAGTAGTAACTAAGCTAGGATCGATTGCCCTATGTTCATGATCATATTTGTCAAAATGGCATGCTTCAAAAACGGGGACTCAAATAGCTAGATCTGATGTTCCAGATTGGAGTCTGGAAATGTGCCACTTGATTCCTTGAATTTTCGACATTGATTAGCCATTCTAATGGATATGAGAATACTTGTTTTGCAGAAAATGACAGGAGTTTGCTTTTCCAATGGATTTTGCACGACTTCCTCTCTTGAATCCAAACCTACAAGTATATGGAGGCAGTTGTGATTAGCTACAGATTAGGAAGAGACTCTCTGCAGGCTGAGAATCATATTGAAACATACTCTGGAATTGAAGGGTGGGATAGGTTTCTGGCTCAAACAGTGTTTTTCATTGACATCGTGATATGTTGTATTTCATATCCAGATATTTTCATCCTTGGAGTCTTACAAACGCTTGGAATCAAAGTTGCGAAGCAATACTGGAAGTGCACATTTGATTTGGATATGGAAGAGAAGAACGAGATCTACCGAACTTTATGTGAGCACTGTCTTTCGGAAGACATCGCGGAGGCCTATGAAAACTTAGGAAACGAAAACCATGTTGGGTGCCTGCAGGATGGTGTAAAGGATTTACAGGTTCAAGAGATTTTTAGATACTATCGCATGAATATTAGATTATTAGTCTACCTCTCCTTTTCGACAACATCAGTCCAGCATGCCTATCGTACCTGCTTCACCAACTTGCCTGTGCTGAAGAAGGATCCAGCAAGAAGAAGAGCACTAAGGAGAGTAACTCTGGTCGTATGACCAGCGTGAATGAAGAGTCTGTTGGGGGATAGTTGAATCCACCAAGATTATGAGGAAAGGTACTTTATCCGTATATCTCGATTAAGGCAAAACTTCTTAGATTTTCTAGGGTTGGATCTGGGTAGCCACCATTGTGCTTCTGGGCTCTGGTTACTCAATCCAAATTCCATTGTAGTGTACAGTACCGTCTCTTCATTCAATGTGACAATTTCCACATCGCACTCAGAGTTTCCAGTGTGTATATATTAAGCTTACAATTCATCATGGTATCCGCGTCCTGCACCTTGGATTCATAGCTTTCACTTGTCTTCTAGAGGCAACAAGGGCAAGGGGTAATGTGTGACTCCCAATTTGAGGTATCTTGTATCACCGTTATATTTGCCATCATGAAATTAGATTCTACTTTGGTCCCACAAGATTGAAAATTGATTGGAAAGGCTAGACAACTCTGACTAGTGTCAGGAGCTTTATACTAGAAGCTTAAAATACATGGGAGTGGAGGCAGAGACCATATAGTATGCTATATTTCCTCCTCAAGGTCCTCTATTGTACAAACATTTAATTGTTCAGTTATGAGATTTGAATCAGTGCTTGTGGTTGGAGTTGGACTTTTTCTGTGATGCATCATCCCCAAGAATCTCTTCTTCTGAAGCTTCATGAGCTAATTCAGCCATCTTGGATTTCTGAAAGCCCTTGTGAAGCTCCATGTAGAATCCCCGAGTGCGATACCACAACACTCCTGCAAATCCTGCAGCACCAATGCTCACCGCCATCAAAGTGAAACAAGTGCGACGAAAGCAAACTGGTCCGTCACACACCAGCTTGGCATTACTACTCGACAAGTGCGATCGCTCCGCTTGTCTCTTGGCTTCTTCGTCGTAAAACCGACCTGCATCAGAGAAAAATCCAGCATTCAGATGAAGACCTGGTGCTACGCGTAACATTCTTTAGCTTCGGGATTCAACCATTTCCAGTTCCCTCAAAAGGCAATTGAAACACAAAATCAAGTTACATAATATCAAATAAAGATCCAGTAACCACATTCCAAAAGTCTTGCAATGTTGGGCTACAAAGTATTCTCGAGTAGATTGAAGTGGCATAGGACACTTGGTAACAATGCCAACTCAGAGTTCACTATAAAAAAACGTAAAGAGAATATTAAGCTCTACCGTACTTCCTCGTATGAAAACGCCTCATTGGATTGAGAAACTCTCATTTCTTCAGACTCAGGTCAACTTTGCTATATGGTACATGTCAAGGATTCCAATTCAGAGCTAGGTGTTCAACAAGAATTCTCTAGAATAGCATGTACTGTGAAACACATTCAATCTGCTACCTATCAGTTCATGTAACTACTAATTTGGTTCTTCAAGAAATGCAACTACCTCATCGAATTCACATCAACATTGTAAACATCAGCACCTAGACTTCAGAATGGACTCTAATTCCCCAAAGATATGTTCCAAAGATTGTTGAAATAAATCTCGTACCCCCCAAAAGCTAGCACGACATTCCATCAAAACCCAACGAGGCAGAGACACACCTGCTAGTGGCCCGGAGAGGATATAATTCCCAATGGAACACGAAATATTCAAACAATTGTACAGCGTCGCGAACCTCTTCAACCCGAACTCCTCCGCCACAATGGTGGTATAAATCGGGTACTGCGTCCCAAACGAAAGCCCCAACAAAATGGACCCATAGTACAGACATGCAGGGACATTCACCGCCAACAGAAGATATGCTACCGCCATGACCAGCAACATGATCGTGTGGAACTTCGTGCGTGCGAAGCCAAACCGATATAGAAGGTAGTCCGAAAGGAAGCCTCCCACCCAACGCCCGATGGAGTTCCAAATGCTCAGCAGGGAGACAAAGGTGCGGACGCTCGTGGAGGAATACCCGAAAGACAAGCCTAACTGGGCCATGTTGTCGGTGGCGGTGAGGCCGGAGCCGACGCCGAAGATGGTGGCGACGAAGAGGAGCCAGAAATCGAGGCTTCGGAGGGCTTGGGGGATAGTGTGGTCGTCTCCTCGGTTTGGCCATGGTGTGACTTGCTTCTTCCCTACAGCTTCAACTTCTTGTTCAGCAACAAGAATTGAATCAGCTGGTTTCTCGGGAGCTCCAGGGGTCTGCAGATTTGGGTTGTACCACAAGTGGGCAGGGAGGCAAGCAACAGGGCACATGGTTAGTGATGTTGATTGCCTTAACATAACACCTCAACAATGGTTTCTCATAATGATCAATTCGATTGATCCTTTAGTGTTAAAAACATAAGACAGACAGGTACAGGGTTTACATCGAAAGAATCAATGAAGAACATTGCTTGATTTGGTCAAAGATTGAAAAAATTGAACAGAGAGAGAGTCCCAGGTGTCTGCAGATTAATTATATACCACAAGTGAGCACGGGGGCAAGAACAGAGCACAAGGTTACATAAGTTGATTGCCTAAATATAACCTTTACACCAGAGTTCATGTTTGTTTTGTTGGCACAAACGGAAAACAAATTTTCATAGCGAAGGAGTAAAAGAGTATGTCGCAAGGCCAGCCCCAGACAAATGGCAATCAAAGGTGACAATCGTCCAGGGAACGAGTTCACCCGCAAGACTGTTCACGGTGTTTTTTATCATGGTTTTAAGAAATGTTCCAATTGGATTGATCCTATTGTGAAAAATATAACGCAGTCAGGAGCAAGGTTTATATAGCCACCATCAATCAAAGAACATTGCATGTGTTGTTCAAATGATAAATGAAATCGAGCAAAACATGTATCTCTGAAAATAGCCCTGAACCCCAGTATGTGCGCTTCATGACACTTCGGAGTTCTGGAACTCAGTTTGCAAGAAATTGGGCACAAGATTACATATGCTGATTGCTAAAACATAGACTCTTCATTCAAGAATTCAGTATGAAATATGAAAATGCCTATTCGTGGTACTTACACCAAGAGCTTCCAGGTTGGAATTAAACTTTCGTAAATATCAAACTATTCTTGAGCAAACAAGTTAAGCGAATGCCGGCACTCAATTTGTACAGGGTCTCACCTCTTGAACGCCAGTAGGGTTCTGTGGGCCAAGTCCTTCAATGTCGACTCCTTGTGGTTCCAAGGCCTTGCTCTGCCTGCCATAAAACTCCGACACATACGAGATAGCCAGCAACGGTACAACCAGCAAAACCAACAACCCCCCTCCGATTCCCCTGTCAGCGTGGATCCCCACATTGGTCACATTCGTCGCAATGTTCACCCCCATCAAGTAAAACGCCAGTGCAAACCCCAACCCTAAGTACCAGTAGAACCATTTCTTCTCCGGAAAGCCTTCGAACGCCTTCACTCCCGGCCTAATCACAAACATCGCCAGCATCGCCACTGTTGAAGGCAACCACACCAGCAACAACAAAAAAGCCTCCGGATTCTTGGATCCCTCGATTGCCACAAACACTTGAATCAGAATGGCGCCACTAATCCCAATGTATCCCTTCATGAGGGAGATGATGATCCCTCGACTGGCAGGGAACATCTTCACGGCTTGGACTAACACCGCCGTGTTGAACATCGGCTGGGAGTTCGAACCGATGAAGAGGAACAAACACATCTGCCATAGCGACGGGGAAATTCGGTCTGTCAAGGAGAGCCAGGCCAAAACGTAGCCGAGAGAAGCTTCAAGGGAGCCCACGAATAAGACTACGCCTGGTGAGGAGTAGTCGTAGAGAAGACCCGCGGGGATGCCGAGGTTGACACCCAAGTCCTTGAAATTTGCGACGATATTCATCTGCTGTTGGTTGATGTTGAGCACGGATTTCAGCTTCTGGGAGTAGATGCCGAAGCTGTAGGCGCCCGCGCTGGTGATCATCACCACGATGCCGACGGCGATCACAAACCAGCGACCGCGCAGGAAGCGCAGCAGGGTTTGGGATCCACATTCTAATTTTCGAGCTGTGTCTGCCATCTCTGCAATTGCAAACACGATTGGAGCTAAAAAACTCTCAAGTCAAGGGAATACACAAGTGTATGTATAGAAAGAAAGAGGTGTACTGGGAGTCATGACCTTGGGTTGTGAGCAAATGTGGTGCTGAGTGTACTAGAAAGCTGAAACTCCGCGGTCATGGATGGCATGAAGAGGTCGCCCTGTGGGGAGCCTTGGTTTCATGCAACTGACAAGTTTTTCAACTTAGTTACTGACAAGGATTGACCGATAGAGAACCATGACCGAATCAATTACGCATCCCGAGGGGAAATCGTTCTGTAATGGACGGCAGGATTGAGGTTCAAGGAAGGTACAGGCAAGCATAGTCGCCGACCTGCGCCAGTCAAAGACAAAATCTTGAGCTCTATGTGGACCTACAGCAACAAGCTTGCGAAAGGAAACGTACATATGCAGACTCGAAGCAACTTAAGAGCTGTACAAGGCAGAGAGCGTTGTGTCCACGACTGTACCAAATGATTCAATTCTGCGATTGTAAATGATCGATGTGGAAAGGTGAACCTTATCTCACGTACCTTCAGTTTCTTTGTCTAAGAAGGAAGGTCTTGACTTACTACTATTTGTTGAGAGACCCTATCTGTGGCTGATCTCCATATTCTAACTGCAGTGCGCTGATCTCAAAAGTGGATAATTTTAGCAAAACTGCTTCCAGAAAATACTCCTACTGTAGCAACAAAGAAGGAGAAAGCTACTTTTTTTGAAGCTTCAAGTACAGCATCCACCTAGCATATGAGATTGCTCCAGCAACAGTGCTCCTTTTTTACTTATTCCCGATTTGGACGTACCTGATGGTGAAGAGATGGGAATTCATAACCGAAGTTAAATATGATACGGGAATTCGGAGAATCGTGAATTTAGTGTTAGGGATGCTTGCACTGTCCATACTTTGGATTCTCCATCGATTTTGTTTCGAACAGTTGGGTACAGAGCGGATTGGATTAGAGGGTATAATTAACAGCGCGCATACTGAAAATCCGGGGGACATTCAACCACATGTGTAGGTTGTGGGTGTTGGGAGGTGCTCAAGGTCATCCAACTTGGCGAACTCCTGCTGGCCAATGTATTGGAGTTTACTTAGCAGTGGTGTCATGGTTTATTGCTCAGGCTATTCACAGCTATTTAACGAAGATGTGCAATGAAGACTTGGTGTTATTTCACATGTTGTTGTGGGTACCACCAGTTCCTGTTGTTCTAACACTGGGTGTGATGGCCACTCAACTCTCCATGTGCAAATTTCAGGCTTCATGTATACACAAAGGTACTAATTTTTAACCAATTTTAGTAGCATGGTTTAATTCAATGGTATGTTTATGATCAAATTTTGGACTGGAAAGTAGTAACTAAGCTAGGATTGCCCTATGTTCATGATCACATTTGTCAAAATGGCATGCTTCAAAAACGGGGACTCAAATAGCTAGATCTGATGTTCCAGATTGGCGTCTGGAAATGTGCCACTTGATTCCTTGAATTTTCGACATTGAATAGCCATTCTAATGGATATGAGAATATTTGTTTTGCAGAAAATGACAGGAGTTTGCTTTTCCAATGGATTTTGCACGACTTCCTCTCTTGAATCCAAACCTACAAGTATATGGAGGCAGTTGTGATTAGCTACAGATTAGGAAGAGACTCTCTGCAGGCTGAGAATCATATTGAAACATACTCTGGAATTGAAGGGTGGGATAGGCTTCTGGCTCAAACAGTGTTTTTCATTGACATCGTGATATGTTGTATTTCATATCCAGATATTTTCATCCTTGGAGTCTTACAAACGCTTGGAATCAAAGTTGCGAAGCAATACTGGAAGTGCACATTTGATTTGGATATGGAAGAGCTAGAAGAACGAGATCTACCGAACTTTATGTGAGCACTGTCTTTCGGAAGACATCGCGGAGGCCTATGAAAACTTAGGAAACGAAAACCATGTTGGGTGCCTGCAGGATGGTGAGGCGTAAAATTATCAAAAGAACTGCAATCCACTTGATTTCTATTATTGCCTTCTGCTGCTTCGGAAATGTGCGGAATCGCTTAAGTGGTCGACTACGGGAGGTTCTACCATACATTGATTGCCTAAACATAACCTCGACAACAGAAGTCAGGGTACGTTTTTCAAAATGACCAATTGGAATGATCCTATTTTGAGAACTATAATACAGACCGAGCTAGGTTTTATAACTCCAGAATCAATGAAGAATATTGCATGCGAAGGTCTAAAGATAAAATGAATTCTAAGAGAGAGTCCCAGGTGCGTGCGGAGTAATTATATACCATAAGTGAACAGGGAGGCAAGAATCAGAGCAGAAGGTCACCTAGGTTGATTGCGTAAACCTAACCTCTAACTTACAAATGTTTTGTTTCTGATTATTTCTTTGTTCTTTGTAGGCACAAACAGAAAACAAATTTTCATAGCGAAGAAGTAAATGAATATGTCGCAAGGCCAGCCCCAGACAAATGGCAAACAAAGGTGATATTCGTCCAGGGAATGAGTTCAAACTAGAGACTGTTCAATTTATTTTTCTTCATGGTTTTAAGAAACTGACCAATAGGATGGATCCGATTGTGAAAGATAAAGTGCAGACGGAGCTTGGTCTTATATTGCCAGAATCAATAAAGAACATTACATGAGCAGGTTGTTCACAAGATAAATGAAATTGATCGAAAAGAGAGTCGGATCCCCGAAGAAAGCCATGAACCCCATCATGATTGGGTGTTTCGTGGCCCTTTGCAGGTGTGGAACTCAGGTTTTGTAAGAAATTGGACACAAGTTTTTTGACTGCATTTTTGGAGTTCCCTTAGCACGAAAATACCCACAACTTGTCTAGGAATTCTCTTGAATATGCTAATAATCTCATACTGACATTTGTTTTGGTCATTTGATCACCGAGATAGTGGGACCAGAAATAGGGTTGCATTTAGGTGTACATATCTTACCTTAGACTGTCAATGCAAATCTTCCTCCCCATCGGTCCAGGGCCAATAAATTATGTAGGAAAGCTCGAGTATCTGCTCATGTGCACTCGGTCATGATACTGCACACTCTTCCTTGCTTGCATTTACTGGAACATTTGGTTGCAGTCATTCACAGCAGCTACTGTGCACCGAGGTATGTAATTGATCCTGCAATCCATACCTAAAGTAGGCTGTTTGTTTTGTTTTGTTACTTTGAGATCTCTCGTACCATGCGTCCCCTGGTCGCGTGCTTGGTATCATCGGAAAGCCCTCTGCGAGGAGGGATGCACGGGCTTTGTTTCGTGGTGTTTAGGCCTAGGATGTGAAAGTTATTGAATTTCAAAGTTTTTATGGAAAAAAAATTAGAAAAATACTTTTACTTTGATTTTGACTATGGGAACGGCAATGGGCACACTAGAATTACTTGGCGACACTGCAAACTTCAATTTCTGTTAGATTCGGGACATTCCAATACTTCGGCACGTTTCAGGACGCGCGGCTTGAAACATAAATCTATACCCGTCATAGTTTGCGGCCTGTGGCCTGAAATTAGATCTTCGTGAAGATATATGCCATAGTTTTTGGCTCCAGAATTGCACCAATCTTACGAAATTGATGATTGCAGAATTTATTTACGATTCATTCTAATTCAGTGGACACATTGCTCCACCAGCGTGCATTATATTCTCCAAAGCGCATCTTTCCACTGATGATTTGCACCTGTCTTGGAAATGGCATGTATTCCCAATTGCTAATCTCGTTGCCTAATGAAGCTAGTAGCTTGCAATGAGCCAGCCGTGGCCTGCAGCAGTTCGATATCTCACAATCCATGCTTCTGACAAAAACTTTTAAATTTCCCAGTAGAGCTAGCCTAAAAAGACGCACATGTAAGTGAACATTTTTGGCAATATATTCCAAATCAACCCAGGAAACTCGATCTCTCGCTAACTTCGTGATTGAGCTTCAAGTGAACCCATGATTGTACTTCTAGAAAGGTTCCGTTACCAACTGATAGTACGTACTACCTAGATCGAAACACAACTATTAGTAAGCACACGTGTTTCTTGCCATCAGATTTTGTGAGCTTGAAATATTGTAGAAATAGTATTTTTACAGGAGAGGTGTATTTTGGTCGTCCAATGTCCAAATCTAGATTGATTTCATTGTTAACTTTCTATTTCATGAGGTTTCAGAAGATGGTATTCTTGAGTTCTCATTTTATATGAGTAAGAAGTTAAATTGATCTAGACCTTGTTACGTAGTGCAGAGGAGAAAGAGAGAGGCTCGAAGACAAAGTAACACATTCAGTACTGTGGAAAAGACAAACTGATGTTCCCAGCACGGGCCTTTTGAAAAGGGTTGGCTACCATTTCAGAAGCAGCCTTGGCCACAAAAGCGGAAACAAGTTTGCCGAAAATCTTGCTTGTTGTATTTTCTGGTCCCTACCTAATATTCGAATTTTCAATCGGAAAGTAATTCTAGAGCCAGATCACTGCATATTGACCTCAGCTAGCCTCAGAGAAATGGGCTGTTTGTCTGAAACATAGTATCGAAGTGGCTCTCTGATCCATTCCACCTTGTAAATATTTAATTATGCCTCTCAAGATTCCTCATGCATCATTACCACATTGGTTGACTTGAGAGTTGAAACTCCCTTGAATGCCACATCATTCAATGGGAATCCTGTTCTGACAACAGATAGGCATGGCCATCAGCCTCTTCCAATTCTTGGATTAGAAACTTGACAACTACTCCGTACTCTGCAGATCCTGATCCTGAACAGAAGATGGTCCGCAATGACTTGGAAAAACGCCAAAACCGAGTGGTTCGAATGGTCGCATCGTGTTCTCAACATGCTCAATAACTCAGTTTGTCATTCTCGATCTGAAGTTGTTCGGTCCACACGTACAATGTACTGAAGAATGGATTGCTTGTATTCTTCTATCAATATGTCACTCAACAATTATCTGCAGATGTTGTAATACTGAATGGTTACTGTGTAAATTGCAATTCGCAATTGACCTTCTTTTGGGGTCGTCAAATACAATGCAAGATTGTACAGTACTACGAGCAAGCATTAGTGGAAGTTCAGATGAAGGTAACTACGTTGTAATTTAGGCAAGCATTACTAGCATTACTAGAGCTCTAGCTGTTTGAATTTATGGTAAATTAAAAGATGTAGACTTGTAAAAACAAATACCATGGATAGGCAATTTCATTAAAATGGCGGTATTATTCCGCCATTTTAGTGGAATGTCGTGCAATTCCTAACATATTTTGTGCCATTTTACTGTAATACCGCCATTTTAATGAAATTGCCTATATGGTCATTTGCATGGTCTCATTTTACAAAATTCACTAAGCATTGGAAACACAACTTTTAAATAATCCCTCTTAATTTAGTGACTGATCGTGACCGAGAACTGTGAACATGAGAATTATCCATCCTGGTTATTGCTCGTTACAGATTTCACTGTGCAATTACTGTATGCAGAGGGAATTAGTGTTGTTCACTTAAAAGTGTCTCTAGCTATAGAAGTTGAAAAATATTCTCTTCATTCTGTGGAAAGCTACTCTGAATGTTGAATGGAGTGTTTTTAAGGGTGATTTTTGTTCAACTTAGTTATCATTCATCCAAAAATGAACTTTCATATCTAACCAATTTCATGAAATTGAAGAAATTGATACAAATGGACAAGATGTAAGTCATATAACTATGGATACAAAAATATATAAAAATTCAACATAGAATTTGGACGTTCAAAGCTAAGGGTAACAGATATTTCATTAAAATGGTGTTTTTCATATGCTACTTTTCCATTTATTTTCTAGGACAAGTGTAGATTTCAGACCATACGGTCTGAAATCTAGGAGAGGTACACATTTTAGACCGTGCGGTCTGAACCTCAAAGTGCCAAGTTTGTGGAATACTACCATTTTAACAAAATATTTGTTCAGGTGCATATACATATACAATGGCAACATCTTAATTAACCTTGATAGGGTATTCGGGTCAAACCCCACCTACTATGACAAAGGATTATATTGGGAGAGAGAATTAAATAGTTGGAAGTAGTGCAAAGAGTATCAATTTTGTCAAATTGATGATTTAATTTTCTTTGGTTGAGGCATTTTTCCATTTCTATTAACTTGCTATAAAGATGCAAATTGCATTTCATCCAAAACATTGAGCTCCATTAAGCTAAGATTTCCACCCACATATCCCCTCTCATTTGTCTCCCTAAATCATTTCATTCAATCAATATCATCTTTTGTTTGACAATCCATTTTAATCAAATTACATCAATTTAACAAAAATTGACATTACAATCATTTTGCCCCCATGATCTTAATGGCATTATTTTGTCCCTCTAACAAGTAAGATGATTCTATCAGTAGTGTTTATAGAGGGATACAAACTAAAATGTTTGTGATATAAATTTCATTAAATTGGTGCAACTTCCTTAAAATGCTGAAGGGAACCATCAAGAAAAAAAAGGAAAAAAAATAATCTACTCAGGGAGTTGAGGGTGATAAGGTGAAAATCTTGGCATAGTGGTGTACAATGTTATGATTGAATCTTAATGGTTTGCATATTAATTTACAAATTCACTAGCATAGCAAGCTAGCTAACATCAATTTTGTTGAATTGGTAATATTCCAATACTTTGATGGCTTGAACTCCAAATCTATACCAAATCTATACCTGGCTTGAAATTACACCTTGTCCTGAAGATATAATTATGTCACAACTTTTTTCTGTGGAATATCGCCAGTTTTCATTAATGAAATTAACATTTAATATAACTGATTGTCAGAATGACTCATGAAATACCGCCAATTTACCGGAATTGATGTCATCTGTATGTGGTGGCATTATTGTGTCTCTCTCTCTCCTACTTTAACTTAGAAATGTAAGCTCCAGTATCATTCTACCACGGCTAGCTCCGCCGCCCCATGTGCTCGGCCTGCGCTTAGTCCTCCTGCCTTTTCTTGCTTGCAGGGATGATTGCAGACGTTCAAACTTATGTAGCCACAGTACAAGGAGGGAACTGATCCACCAATATTAACTGGCAACAGCAGCACTAAAGAGATGGAGAATACATGATTCAATTGAACATCATCATATTCGATCAGCGGACACATCACTCTCGATCCACCAACATTCTCCGGACCAGTCTCCTCCGTCGATCGAGTGCACGCGCTTTTTGAACTTTCGCATTCTCGCAGGCATCTTCAACTAATTCGCACCTTTCATCGCAATCAATTCAACTTTCGGTGTCAACATTGCGTACATGGACGTTACCCACTTGCTAATCTCTTACTAGCAATAATAAAGTTAGCTAGCTGGAGTGTAAGCAAGTACGTCGCTTGCATTGGTACGTAAGAGCCACCTACTGTACATATGCAAGCTGCGCTGTCGGCCTGCAGCTGCTCTGCATGTCACTCTCTATGAACCCGAAAATTTCTTCTAACTTGCGCAGCAGAGCACTAAGTCTTAGAGCGTACACACAATGCAAACACTCATGTGCATATATCATTAATGTAGGTAGAGGTTTCAAGTCAGTTCATGAAAACTCGATCTCCAGCTCCCAAGTCTCGTGATAGAGCTACTAGCGAATTCATGATTGTACTGATTCTCCGTTACATAATGAGGATCATATATTCCGAAATTTGATTATTAGATCAGCGCCGAATTAATGTTCGCAGCTGGCTGCCGTATTCCAGCTCTCAGTCCTTGCCTGCAGGTGAAGGTAGCTCTTTCAACACTCTCCTTGCCAATATTTTATCCATGGCAGCTTCAAACTTGAATTTCCAGAGCTCCGACAAGCTTCTGCAAGTGCTCCAAGGCCGGTGGTTCATTCTTGCAGTGGGCATTATCGTGCTCATCGTGGGCTCCGGCCCTTACGCGTTCAGCGTGTACAGCCAGAAGCTGAAGTCGGCTCTGCATATCAACCAAGAGCAACTGAACCTCATCGCGAATTTCAAGGACCTCGGCGTCAACTTCGGATTGCACTCGGGGTTGTTGTATGATTACTGGTCACCTGGAGGCGTCCTCTTTCTTGGCGCTGTGGAGACTGCCGTTGGTTACTCGCTGGCATGGCTGGCGGTCACTGGAAAGCTGGCTCCCTCGCTATGGCAGATGTGTTTGTTTCTGCTCATTGCAGCGAATGCACAAGCTATGTTGAACGTGGTGGTGATGGTGCACGGCGTGCACCTCTTCCCCGCCAGCAAGGGCGCAATTATCGGACTGCTCAAGGGGTACATCGGCATCAGTGGCGCCATTCTCATTCAAATCTACACGACGTTGTTTGGAAACGGCCACCCGGAGAGCTTTATTCTAATGTTGGTGTGGCTGCCGTCGTCGGTGGCGTTGCTGTCGATACTTGTCATCCGGCCCATGTCGCCGTTTCGGGGCATTCCTGATGCGAAGTATATCTACTGGTTGCTGGCGCTTGGGTTCGTGCTTGCGTTTTACTTGATGGGGGTGAGCGTGACGCAAAACTTGCTCAAGGTGAGTGTAAACAGTGAGAAGGTCATTGGGTGTGTATTGATGATTCTTATATTCATTCCTCTTGGCATTATCACCTACAAATCTGAGATTTATGGTAAGCCAAGTGGGGAAGATGAAGGAGTCGTCACGACAGAGGTGGCGCAAGATGGCACAAGACCCTTGCCAGAGATTGCGCAAGACCACCATGAACACTTCGAAAACAGAGAAGCTCATGTTAGTGCGACACCCCAACCGCCGAAAGATTCGAATTCTCACTCGGAAGACCTCGAAGCTCTGTCGATTGAGCAAACCTCCAAGGAAAGCTTGCCCAAGTCATGGCCGAGGAAAGGCGAAGACCACACGATCTGGCAAACATATAGAACACTGGATTTCTGGCTCCTCTTCACCGCAACCACCTTCGGCATCGGCTGCGGCCTCACCGTCACCGACAACATGGGCCAACTCGGTCTTTCTCTCGGCTACGCCTCCGCCAACGTCAAGACCTTCGTCTCTCTCGTGAGCATTTGGAACGCCATCGGCCGCTGGGTGGGCGGCTTCACAAGCGACGTTCTTCTCCGCCACTACGGATTCTCCCGACCACTCTTCCTTGCTCTCATGATGACGCTCATGGCTATGGCGATTCTGCTCATCGCCATGGCCATCCCCGGGTGCCTTTACTTCGGCTCCATCTTTTTAGGACTCGCCTTCGGAGCCCAGTATCCCCTGTACGTCACCATCGTCGCGGATATCTTCGGGCTGAAGTATTACGCCACTCTTTACGCCAGCATTAATATGGCCAGCCCCGTGGGAATGTACGTCTTGTCCGTTCCCCTGGTGGGTAAATTCTACGACACGGAAGCACGGGTGAAGAACCACGGTGCCAATGCAGACTCATGCCTGGGAGCGTCGTGTTTTCGTCGCTCGCTGTTGGTTCTTGTGGGAGTGGCGCTAGGGGCGGCTCTGTGCTCTGCGATGCTTTGGTTGAGGACGAGGACCTTGTACAGAGAAGTCCATGAGGAGTATCAAAGGGTGACGAGGGAGGGGAAGGGCAAGCATAATGCCGAGAAGAAAGACATCGCAGAAGCAGAGATTGCGAAAAATGGATTTTAGGTCGAAGAGGAAAAAGTGTGATGTACGTGTATCATATTAGGGATGCAAGTGCTTGTAATCTGCGCTGCGAAATTTCACCATTTTCTTTCGAAATGCGCCCCCGTGCAATTCCGCGTCTGTGCAGGGCATAGTTGTTTCAAGGAATCGAACAGGATCACCTCTACTTTCGGAGCTGAGTGTGCTCACGTTCACAATCCCTGGGGTAAGAGTGTTAGAGCTCGCGACTTGTACTGCGAGGTTTCGCTATTTTCTTTTCTTTTCAGATGTGGCCTTTGCACACTTCTATCATTTCTATGGCTTGAATCTATTTTCAGATTGGACTTTACACAGTTCTATTCCCTTTGTATAGTTTTTAGGAACTGAATCGCGTCTATTTTTAAGGACTTAGAAAACTCACACTTTGACTCCCTTGATATGGATTGAGGGCAGATTCAGATTCTTCACCCTTCTCTTTGTGTCAGTCGATGGCGACATGTGTCCCGAAACGTGAGGAACAATGCTTGACGTGTTGTAAATTGTAAACTACGATTGTTCAGGGTTACGTAGCTCCATGCATGTGTTTCCTATCGAGAAGTACAGAAATTCTTTTCGTCTTCTAGATGTTTAGTGATCGTGATTGTCGAAGAGGAAACCTTCCTTAGCCGGCAGTGGGCCCAAATGAATTTTCCAGAAATTATTGATCAAGTTGCTAAAACTTCAAATCTAGCAAAAGTAGATTTCTCGTTCTTTGTTGCTAGGAGTATTTTCTGGTAGCAGTTTTGCTAAAATTATCCACTTTGAGATCACTGCACTGCAATTAGTACATCGAGATCAGCCGCAGATAAGGTCTCTCAACAAATAGTAGTATTTTGAGACCTTCCTAATTTGACAGAGAAAATGAAGGCAAGTAAGATAAGGTTCACCTTTCCACATCGATCATTTACAATTGCAGAATTGAATCATTTGGTACAGTCTTGGACACAATGCTCTCTGCCTTGTACAGCTTTTAGGTAGCTTCGAGTCTGCATATCTACGTGTCCTTTTCGCAAGCTTGTTGCTGTAGGTCCACGTTGAACTCAAGATTTTGTCTTTGACTGGCGCAGGTCGGCGACCATGCTTGCCTGTACCTTCCTCGAACCTCAATCCTGCCGTCCATTAGAGAACGATTTCCCCTCGGGATGCGTAATTGATTCGGTCATGGTTCTCTATCGGTCAATCCTTGTCAGTAATTAAGTTGAAAAACTTGTCAGTTGCATGAAACCAAGGCTCCCCATAGTTTGACCTACTTCCATGGCAACCTTGTACATTTCTTGTGAAGAGTTTCAGCTTCTTAGTACATTCAGCACCGCGTTTGCTCACAACCCAAGCTCATGACTCCTATACACCTCTTTCGATCTATGCAGACATCTTTTTATAGTGAACTCTGAATTGGCATTGTTACCAAGTGTCCTATGCCACTTCAATCTACTCGAGAATACTTTGTAGCCCAACATTGCAAGACTTTTGGAATGTGGTTACTGGATCTTCATTTGATATTATGTAACTTGATTTTGTGTTTGCCTTTTGAGGGAACTGGAAATGGTTGAATCCTAACCCTTCCCGAAGCTAAAGAATGTTACGCGCAGCACAAGGTCTTTGTCTGAATGCTGGATTTTCTTTGATGCAAATCGTTTTTACGACGACGAAGCAAAGAGACAAGCGGAGCGATCGCACTTGGCGAGTAGTAATGCCAAGCTGGTGTGCGACAGACCAGTTTGCTTTCGTCACACTTGTTTCACTTTGATGGCCGTGAGCATTGGTGCTGCAAGATTTGCAGGAATGTTGTGGTACCGCACTCGGGGATTTTACATGGAGCTTCGTAAGGGCTTTCACTCCTTTCAGAAATCCAAGATAGCTGAATTAGCTCATGAAGCTTCACAAGAACAAGCAATGATTCAAATCTCACAACCGAACAGGTGATTGTTTGTACAATAGAGGACCTTGAGGAGGAAACATAGCATACTATACGATCTCTACCTGTACTCCTATCTATTTTAAGCTTCTAGTATATAGCTCCAGACACTAGTCAGAGTTGTCTAACCGTTCCAATCAGTTTTCAGTCTTGTGGGACGGAAGTAGAGTCTAATTTCATGATGGCAAATATAACGGTGATACAAAAATACCGCAAATTGGGAGTCACACATTAGCCCCTTGCCCTTGTTGCCTCTAGACGACAAGTCACTACTGCGAAACCCGTCGCTTTTTCATTCCTTGAAATAGCGCCAAAAGGAGGGGTGAGTGAAAAAAGTCATAAGGGACACATCGTGGGGCCGACTTGGATACTAACAATAGATCATTTTCAGTGAGAAGCGACACAGCTCCGGATCTCCTCAATGAAAAACGACGGGGTTCGCTCTAGTGAGTCCTGTTGCTCCAGGCAAAGTCACCTCTACATATTATTTCGTGGCGTTACTAAAGAATCTAATTGTGGAGAATGTATGACAAATGATGTGCATGCAGAGACGACTTTTTAAATAAGATTACGAGTTGTATAGAAAGCTATGAATCCAAGATGCAGGACGTGGATAACATGATGAAATGTAAGCAATACACACTGGAAGCTCTTAGTGTGATGTGGAAACTCTCACATTGAATGAAGAGACATTATAGTACATATATTGAGGCTTAACCTCAACTTAAGTCATATAAACTTTTGATCACATTTGTAAGATTCCAGCGTTTGTTTACGAACAGCCCGTTTCTCTGAAGCCAGCTCAGGCCAATATGCAGTGATATGGGTCCAGAATTAGCCCTCGATCGAAAATTTGAATGTTATGAACCAGAAAATACAGTAAGCATGATATTCTGCAAAGTTGGTAGAGCTTTTGTGAGTAAGACTGCTTCTGAAATGGTAGCCAACCCTTTTTAAAGACTCGCGTGCTGTGAACATCAGTATCTGTCTTTTCCACAGTACTGAGTGTGCGACGTTGGCTATGAGCCTCTCTCGTTCTCCTCTGCACTCCATAACAAGGTTTAGATGAATTGAACTTCTTACGCATATAAAATTAGAACTCAAGAATACCATCATCTAAAACCACATGAAATAGAAACAATGAATCTAGATTTGGAATTTTGGACATTGGACAACCAAAAATACACCTCTCTTGTAAGTATACTATTTCTCAAGCTCACTAAATCTGATTGCAAGAATCATATGTGCTAGCTATTAGTTGTGTTTCGATCTAGCTAGTCCTATCAGTTGGTAACGGAACCTTTCTAGAAGTACAATCATGGGTTCACTTGAAGCTCAATCACGAAGTTAGTGAGAGATCGAGTTTCATGGGTTGATTTGGAATATATTGCCAGAAACATGCACACAAGAGCGCTTTTAGACTAATGAGGAATTTTGTTAAAATGATGCCATTCCGCAACTTTGGCACTTTTACGGTTCAGACCGAGCGGTCTGAAATGTACACCCGTCTTAGATGTCACTTTCACTATTTAGACCGTGCAGTCTGAAAATGGCATATGGAATACGCCATTTGAATGAAATTCCCTATGCTAGCTCTACTGCGAAATTTAGACGTTTTTGTCAGAAGCATGGAGTGTGAGATATTGAACTGCTGCAGGCGGACGGCTGGCTAACAAACTAAGAGTTGTCTCTGACTTGCAAGCTACTAGCTTCGTTATGCAACGAGATTAGCAATTGGGAATACATGCCATTTCCGTAAAAACATGATTGCAATGAAAGGTGCGAATCGTGGAGAAGATGCACTCAATTGAGATTGTTGCTTCGGAGAATATAATACACGTTGGTGGAGCTTTGTCGCCACTGAATTATAACGAATCGTATATTATTTTCGCAGTCATCAATTTTGTTAGATTGGCGCAATTCTGCAGCCAAAAAATGTGGCATATATCTTCACAAAGACCTAATTTCAGGTCACAAACGAGGACAGGTATAGATTTATGTTTCAAGCTAGGCGTCCTAAGAAATGCCGAAGTATTCGAATGTCGCCAACTTAACGACATGGACGTTTACAGTGTTTGTCGCCAAACAATATTGCAAGATCAATTACGTAGTCCTATGTAGGTGCACTGTAGCTGCTGTGAATGACTCCATCTATTCCAGCAAGCAAAGCCAATGCAAGGAAGGTATATTTTTCAGTATCATGAGCGAGTGCATGCTCACATGCGGAGCATATGAGCAGGTACTCGAGCTTTACTCCATTTATTGGCCCTGGACCAAAGAGGAGGAAGATTTGCAATGACAGTCTTAGGTAAAGTGTGTGGTTGTCTCCTCGGTTTGGCCATGGCGTTGACTTACTGTTTCCCTGCAGCGTTGGGTGGGAGGGTTCCTCTCGGACTACCTCATATTTTAGTTTGACTTCGCACGCACGCAGTTCCACACGATCATGTTGCTGGTCATGGCGGCAACGTATTTGCTATTGGCCGTGAATGTCCTTGTGTGTCTGTACTATGGATCCATTTTGGTGGGGCTTTCTTTGGGGACGCAGTACCCGATTAAACCGCCATTGTGGCGGAGGAGTTTGGGTTGAAGAGGTTGGCGGCGCTGTTTATTTGCCTGAATATCTCGTGTTCCATTGAGATTAATATCCTCTCCGAGACACTGGCAAGTCTGTCGATCTCTGCGTCTTTGGGTTTTGATTGAATTTCAAGCTAGCTTTCGGTGGGTACGACCGTACGAGAGTTACGTTATCGTAACAGTATTTGGAACATAGATTTGGGGAATCAGAATCTTTTTATGAATTTTGGGTGTTGATTATTACAATGTTGTGTAGACTTGATGAGCTGCCTTCCGAAAGAAAAGAAATTTGTAAGAGAGAGAAATAACGTACTGCAATTAATCTCTTCCGAGATTGGCGTGAATTATGAGTCTGTTCATCTTAGATCTCACATGCAATCAACAAATTAGGAACAGGAACTGATATGCACTCATGCATTGATGAGAAACTAATTCTTGTTTCTCACCTCTAATTTGGCATTCAAAAAAATTCTTGATACCATGTTAGACCGGCCTGCCTAGAAGGAGACCTGCATTAGAAGGAATCCATGAATGATACGTCGGAGTACCATGTTAGAGGAGACCTGCATGGGAAGAGAGCAGTTTGAAGAAAGGAGAGATTCTCAATCCAATGAGACATTTTCACGTGTGAGAGTATGGTAGAGCTTAAAATTCGCTCTGAATCGACGTACACTGCTCTGACTAGCTCAAAACGTGCTTTGCCACCACTACTCAAGAATGTTTTGTAGCCCACCATTGCAAAACTGGTGGATTCTGGTTAATATTAATTTTCTCTTCATTTCATATGATGTAACTTGATTTTACAATTACCTTTTGATAGGAGTGGACATGGTTGAATCCTCCCGACATCTAAAGAATGTTAAGCACAGCACAACGTCTTTATCTGATTGCTGGATTTTGATTGATACAGGCCGGTTTTACCACGACGAAGAGAAGAGACAAGCGGAGCGATCGCACTTGGCGAGCAGTAATGCCAAGCTGGTGTGTGACGGAGCAGTTTGCTTTCGTCGCACTTGTTTCACTTTGATGGCGGTGAGCATCATTCGGTGCTACTGGATTTGCAGGAGTGTTGTGGTACCGCACCTGACTCGGGGATTTTACACATATAGAGCTGTAAGGTAGCATGCTGTAAAAGCGACCATGTTCTAAATGTGACCCCTATCTAAGAATGGGTGACATATTCCTTGAAATATCTATTACTGGCAATGATGAGTTAGGTAGGTTTAAATGGTCGCTTTCAGAGCATACTACCTTATAAGGGCTTTCAGAAATCCAAGAAGGCTGAAGTAGCTCATGAAACTTCACAATGAAGAAAAGAATCATGAGGATAATGCATCACAGAAAAACAACCACAGGCACTGATGGGGATTTCGTGAAAATGGTGGTATTCAGTCCATGCCATCCGCCATTTTTCCATTCATTTCCTTTTTCAGCTCTAAAGTCTAGGACTCGTATAGATTTCAGAATGTAGTGTATGAACGTAAAAAGTGCAAAGCTTGTGGAATAATGTCATTTTCACAAAATTTTGGTTATGTCTGATTCAAATCTCATAACCAAACAGTTGAAAGTTTGTACTATCTCTATCCCAGAATGATTGTCTACTTTTACTGTCATGTTCTTTTATGTTATTTTGAGTAAGTCATATAGAGACTTCTTGGGGGCTAATTTTATTTAGGTTGCAATGAACACATGCAATGTTCTTCATTGATTCTAGTGATATAAAATTTGGAGCCTTTCTTAATTATGTTTTTCATAATGTGATCAATGAAATTGACTCAAAAAAATACCAACAAAATCATGGAAAATTATTTTGACATGGAGGGAGTACTATATAAGAGGAATCTATAGGAGGAAATAAAGCATAGTATACAATTTCATGGCCATATTCGTTAAATTGAGACAAAATGCACATTTTGAGATTTCAGCCTTATCATGGGAGACCTCCATTCTATTGAATCAAAGATTTATGAATAATTCAACTTTTAAGAAATCAAAGGGTTATAAGTGTATTACTATATTAAAGTCTCAATTTATCAAATTCTCTCAATATTGAACACTTATTATCATCTAAATGTACAGTCAAGGATGATATGAGATTGCAAATTATCTCCCTTTAACAAATATGGCCTTTTTCTTCCTTCACTTCCATGGATCTATTTTAGAATTTTAGTATGAAGCTCTAGACTTTAGAGTTGTCTAGCCTCTCCAATCAATTTTCAATCTTGTGAGACTAAAGTAGCCATGTTGCATTGCAAAATATTTTAGTGTAAAATCTTTTTTTTTCATTAATTGCATATTTAAATGTGAAATTATTGACTCTCAACTTCAACTACAATAAAAAAATTTGCAATTCCTTTGAAATATATTTGAGTGGAATTAGACAATTCAAAGTTTATGAAGGCAAGCTGAATCATTGATAACGATTAGATAACCAAAGCTTTTATAAAGGAAGATTGTAATATGGTTTATATTTTTGTTACAGTTGTCTAAAATCTATATTTAAATTTTATAAAAAAATGGATATGAAAAATGAAAAGTGAAATATCCAATTGAATTTGAAATAAAAAATTTGGAGAGTTTTTTAATATTTTTTTAATAAAAATTACAATTCTCATATACATTCTCAATCAAAGATTGCCCCAATTCCCACAAATAATACCTAACATAAAAAAACATTATAATTTCAAGCATGTAGTTTCAAGACCTGAAAATTATTATTGAATTCATAGATTTTTAAGCCATGGATGCCGCAAACATTCAGCAGCACTTGGTCTTTTGTTTGGAATTAATTCCAATAGTGGTAGGAGGAATCCAGAAAGTTCTTTAGCATCTCTTTCATTAAATCTATATTCACTAATAAGTAACTTATTGAGTGGACTATGACCTCTTGGTTTCCTACGCTTTAATTCCCCATCTTTTGTTAAATAATCATGAGAATGAGTCCCTTTTGCTATTAATTTTTTAGGAAGGGGTCCTAAAACTTCTACAATTTGAGCCAAATGATCTTCATCCCGATTGTATTCGCTCCCTCCAGTTTGAGGATCAAATAGTATGCTACCAGTAGCAAGTTCAAAGACAAGACATCCAAAAGACCACATATCAGCTGAAGTAGAATATTTACACCCTAATAGAACTTCCGGACACCGATATGGGCGAGTTTGAATGTCATCTGCAAAAGCTTTGTTAGTTTGACATGCTGTCCCTAAGTCAACAATTTTACATTTAATTCCATAATCAAACGGATTTAATGAATCATTTGATTTCGAATTTTGTCCATTAGGTGGCATAGTAAATTTGACTTGTTGAGTTCCACAATTTTCAGGCATTACTTTGGCTTTGTTGTGCATATCCAAGTTTCTTGCAATGTCTGGATCAGAGTCAATAGCAAGTCTATCAAGTGATTCTTGCTCTGAGTTCACTTGTCCGTCTTCAAATTCCATTTGGTTACTATTTGTATTTGCATTATTGAGAGCATTTCCAATTCTTTTAATATGAGTAGGAGTTGTTGGTCGAGAACCAACTTTTGAACTTGAATGTGACAAATTATCACCATTCCTATCACATTCATACTTGTGAGTTCCTAAACTTTCAATTTGAGATGAATTTAGATTTTGTTGCATCTTAGATGGTGTAGGAGTAGAAAAGCGTTGTCGTTTTATTGTAGTGGTAGTTCCACCAAGAGAAAGCCTAGGATCACTACATGGATCTAAAGGAGACATTAATAATACATTCTCTGGTTTTAAGTCGGTATGAATGATTTTGAGATCTTTGTGGAGGTAATTTAATCCAGTTAATATTTGTTTAGCAAGATTTTTAACAATCTCAAGAGGAATTCCTTTGTATTTGTTGGCTTTTATAAGTGTAAGTAAATTGTCTCCCAAGTACTCAAACACCATGCACATGTGTTTGCGATTGCCTAATCCGTTATGTTCAAAGTGATCTAAAAGCTTTACAATAGCCTTTTCATCAATCAACTTGTTAGTTGCTACTTTTTTGTGAATCTTAATCTCTTTTTGAGCTGCTTTAATACAATCTTTTGAACAATTTTGAATTTTTAATGCAACATATTTGTTATCTTGTTGATCCCAAGCAAGCCATACAGTAGAAAATGCTCCATAACCTAATTTACGTTCAACTTTATACCTACCATTTTTAAATGTGCTTCCAATATTGAATGACAATACTTCATCTTTATTGTCTTCATTGCTATCAAATTCAGAATCTATATATTTACTACTATGACTCTCTGAAGTATATTTATTCCTATTTCTTTTCTTATTTATTGTTTCATTTTTGGAATCTCTTGATGAAATTGAAGGTGATAAACTCTCATCAGTTCTTGAGTGTGATGTTGTTTGCTCTGTACATGTAGTAGAAGTGCTTGGTGATTTTTTCTTTCTATTTTTTGTTCTTTTAGACTTTTGTACAATACTTTTTTTGGTTACTAAATTTTTCTTGTTCTTGTTTCCTTTAATTTTGAAAGCTTCGCAAGTTGCTTCACTTATCAACCTTGCTAAATCTGAATTTTTTTTAGATTTCTTTTTTTGGACCACTAGAACATGTTTTTTCTTTTGCTTGCGTATTGTCTTTTTAATAGCCATAACCTTGCAAGGAGGCATAATTAATGAATAAAAAGCTACAATAAATTCAATGTCTATATTGTGATGTTTATGAATATGATAATCTTTACTTAAAAGATGTTGATATCATAATTGAAATTATTTATTTAATTTGCATCTAAAGATGTAGTTTCAATTTTAATATTATTGAAAAGTTGAATATTTGACATAAATTAATATCATTCTACAAGGTTTTATAAGAAGATTAAATTCAAGAATTTATTCTCTTGAAATTTTTGGATTATATAATCTTATAAATTCATTGTTTATTAGATAAATTAAAGGCAAGTTCGTATACAATTTCATTGTTTGATTACATTTGAATTCCAAATTGTATAAAATTTGTTTCATTATATTTGGTGTTGATGTATGTTCCAATAGGAAACAATGATTTGGAAGTGTTTATCCTTTAAAAAAACAATTAGGGATGAAAAGCCAAATAGAGATATGAAAAGTTTCAACACAAAATAGAATCGACACAGCTATAGAAAGTGGAAAGTTGATAAGGATGAAAAAAAAATTGGTATTTCATGACTAAGAAATACAAAAACTTGTTGAAGAAAAAAGTATTTTTCTTTTTGTCATAAAAAAATTTATATTGGTATTGTAGAAAAAATTGAGTGATTATCTTTAATGGATTTAAAATTTACACAAAAATAGACTTGTGTGATTATTATTCACCTAAAATATTAAAATCAGTAAGTTTGATGAGATTTAATTTGACTTCAAAGTTTGGTTGCCTCAAAATGTCAAAATATAGAGCTTTGAGCATTTAAAAAATCTTTAAAAATTCACAAATGAACACATTTGCACAATTTTTTTTATCCAAAAAATTATGTAAATAATTTGTCTCTATACAATGAATTTTTTATATACTTTCAAATATCTGTGTTTTGAAGAATAATTGTCTGCAAATTATTGAATAGACCTTTTCAAAATTTTGTACAAGCTATAGTCTCATAGATTGGTTGCACAAAGTTTTTTAGGCAAAATGAAATCTTGCACTAACTCTCTTTTACAGATAAAATTTAGATTTAGTTCTTATTAAACATGATCTAAAACACTTTTGCCAATTAAAAACCCATGTTTGGATGAAAATTTTACTTCAAGAAGAGTCAAAGTGTATTGACCTTGTTCAACCATAAAGGTTTAAGGTTGGTCCTTTTTTACATTTTCTTGTTGAATTTTTTGTTTTTGATAGATGATGGAGGTAATGATTTTTCTCTAGTAAAGACCTTTGGGCACTACCAAGGTGTACTCAAGGATTTGGATATGCTTTAACTATGAAGAATAGTTGATCCAAATTATATTCTTATCAAAATATTCGTGCTACTAGGGGATCCAAGAATAAACAATGTCAAACTATTGATCCATATTCATTTTCTTGTCTAATTATTTGTTCCCAAACATGATGGAGGTAGTGTTTTTTCTATGGATGAATTGTTGTTGATATCAATAAGGTGTCTTGACTCTTGAGAGGGTTTACATTTAAAATATAACTTATCCATGTTCATTCTCTTGTTCAACTTTTTTGTTCTCAATAAACTTGATTTAGGCCTTTGGGGTTACATTTGCATTGGCGGGAGCATTGTCACTACCAACAAGATGACTTGAGAGGTTTGATTGAGCCTTTCCTATGAAGAACCCTTCATCTATATTCTGTTTCTTGTCTAATTTTTTTGTCTCAAGATACAATTGATCAAAGTATTTCATTTTGATTGGTAAGAGTTGGTCTACACCAACAAAGTGTCGTAATGCCAAGTCATAATGAGTTTAAATTGTGTATAATAATTGATCTAGAATGCTCATTTTCTTGTAAATCTGTAGAAGATGAACAAGATTCCCATTTTAATTGGAAATGCGCCTTGATGATATCAATACGGTATCTTGATAAGGTCTTCATGAACCTAAACTATGTGGAATAATTCATTCATGTTCATTTGTTATCCAATTTTTGTGCATGAGCTTAAAAAAAATTTAAATTTAAATTTAAAGGGAGCCTTGTAGCACCAACAAGATGTCTTTAGATGGTTTCAATTACCGTAGTTTAATTGAGTTATTTCTTTAAGTGGTAATTTGATGTTCATGCATTTATTTTTTGAAGATGAAAAAAGATATCAAAAATCAAAGAATAAGGAGACACATGTTCTAAAAGCAATTGAGGAGGCCCAAAAAATAGTTGATCGTGTGTGAATGAAGCCAAAGTAGACTCAGGCATTAACCCAATGGATGAATTTCACTTCAATGGATGCTTCTTGTTTATTGATGATCACTACTAAAAGCATTATTTAACTTTGTTTTGCATTGGCAAGTATCAAATATTACTTGCCAATGATGGGAATATATTATGAAACAAACTTTCAGATTTTTCTTTTTGGGGAATCAAAGGCCTTCAAAAACATGAAAACTACAAGTGTGATGAATTATCAAAATTACAGTTTAAAATAAAAATATTTTTAAATTTTCAAAAAAGATCATATTTGAAAAATGGCATTCCCTTTCAATAAGCTCTACCTTCATATCCATAGTAGAAGATGGCTTCATGTCATTGCACTAACAAAACACAAGCAATGGTATTGCAATGAAGTGAAAAGTTGTTATTGAATTGAGAAACATATTGGAACTGACAAAAGAATTATAGTGTTTGTGAATCATTTCTTCAAATTTCTTTTTCAATAAGAAATGTAGAGGAAATGCATGAATAAGGTACTTGGTGTTAGATTTTGAAAAATCCCATTTACAATATTACAATTGTTTATAAATACATAGAAATATTATTACCAAAATGCCACATCTATACAAGAAGGGGAAATTTTCAAAGTTTATATATTGATATCCATTACTACAATAGTGTTTGTGCTTGAACAAAGTCACTTGAATTTTTTTTCTATTATCTACTTTGACTCCCTTGCCATTGTAATTCTTTATGGCATACTTTCAACAAGTTTTTTCCATTCAATCTAAGTGATTGTACAAAATGTTTCTACTAGAAGATCCTATCATTCATTTAAAATCCAACTATGTATATAATTTTAATTTAGTTGATATTTGGAAGTTCTTGATGAAGTAAGGACATGGAATCTCATTGACCACTTTAGATAGCCCACTAGTTGCAACATGACAAATATGCCATTGTTGCATTTCAATTTTGTTGAAATTGAAAAAACTGTCATAATTGAGTTCCTAAAGCGTTTTGTCTTCTGTTTAGTATCACCCTTTGTAAAATTAACACAAGGTCATAAAATTTGTTCAACCAAATAAGAATACAAAATGACAAATTCTCACAATATCCATTGAATGAGCAATCATCATAACATTATCGATCATTGTTGGGGACTCCTTTTTCTCTCTAGAATGTAAGAATTCCCTAGTAAAATCATTCCTAACAAGGTCAATTACAATGATTCATGAATTCAACTTAACCCTTAAAGGATGAAATAATGACTGTGGAAATGCTCCCTTTTGGAATTGTGTGACATCATCTACGTTATAAAATCCAAAAATATTCATTGGAAGTCATACTATTATAGAAGACCTACATCAAAAAAGTTGGGTGAGATTGTTTTGGTGCCATTTTGACACCAAAGACTGCATACAGGTCATTTTAGTGTCATTTTATCCATGCTAGGTTGGTATGCAGGTTGGCACCAAATTAACTTAATTACATTTCAATGCACCATCATGGCACCATGTTCACATGCCTTGAAGTTCCTGATGTACGCTTTTCTCACAAAATTCCGAGGATGAATAGTCACAGTTCTATCCTACGTAGAGAAATTCTTTGTCATCCATTGGACACAAAACGTCTGTGTCGACATTTTTAGGGTTAAAAAAACTCAAGTGGGTATCTTGGGAAGGAATATCCCTATTGCCTCGGGGCCTTGGGAGAAGCAATTAGCTCGTTTTACTTGTCACGTATAGAGTGTGACATTACGGAGTGTGACATTACAGAGGGTGGAGTGAATCTCTGATTCAGTACACATTGAATTCTTGGATGTGGTAGGTTGCCCATACCCCACGGATGACTAGCTCCCACGGATGAAACTCAACCCAACAGATCGACGGACGAATGCTAAAAACCAACATTCATCCCAATTTCATCCACTCTGCCCTCGCACAATTCACACAACAGTTGCACGCTTCCTCGTCCTCCCCACCCCCAACTCAAAAGAAACAATCTCCTCAATCAAACAAAATGTCGCAATCTCCCCATCACCCAGATCGCTAGTAAGCTTTCCGTGCTCCACACCATCTCCAAAATTATTCCAAACGGCCAAGAAACGCCCAAGAACTCGCCATTTCTTTACAATACCATTGTCGAATGCAATGACAGCTTTTTCTTGTGATTGTGGAATACGAGACAAGCTCATGTGGAGATCACGTGGATTGGCAATTAAGTGAGTTTTTCATTGCATTGTAAAGCAGTGAAATCGTTTGTTCACATGTCTTGGTAGCGTAATAGGATCAGCATCTTCAATTCATTGGTGAAGATTTGGGCTGAACCCTACAAAGAGGATCAGGAAGCACAAATTGGGGCTTTCATGTTGTTTTTAAGCTCCCGAGGGGTTTCCAGGGAAATTTTGAGATTTGAAGGAGACTCGAGGCCTGAGAGATTTGAAGAGATTTTGGAATTTAGGGCACTGATACTCCCCACCGCACATGTGAGGACATGAAGCGGCTCAAGTGATTCTTGCGAGTGGAGAATTTGGAGAAGCCAGAGTGCTAAACTGCAGGTGGTCAATTTTTTTCCATGGGAACTCCTCAGTACAATCAATGGGCTCCAACGCAACCTGATGCTGCAGTTCATGATGAGGTTCTTTTCCAGTGCCTTTACCATGCTTCAGAGTGGAAAAATCGCATCTAAACTTCCATCAATTCATGTTGCTCGCTCTGGTACATTGCAGTCTTTTTTAGGTCTGTTTTATTTTATTTTTCACCAATGGATGCGGGCTCGTATCTGTGGAAGACACTGGATTTCACGTTTCATAAGAATGCATCACCAGGGGATACAGACTGTGATGCAGCTATATTGTTCACTTAGACCTAATGAGAATTTCGACGTAGTGAGTTTTCATTGCGTAGAATCCCAGACGTGGAGTCAAAGATGGCTCAAATTCATAGCTCTGCCATCTCACAGGTGGAATGATGGTAATGAGCATATTGGCATTGGCTTGTATTGAGAGATTCTACACTCGTCTTTTAGTGTGTATCTTCAACCTTTGTAGAAAAGTTTCAGCATTTTGTTAATAAGTATGCTATGGATTCACAATCTGGCATTTGCTAGTTGTTAGGGTAGTCAGTGGGAGATCAACTGATCTGGAGCGGGATTGATGAAATTGTTTGGTGACAATGGTGTGTTAGGACAGGTACGAACTATATTTGTTTTAGGTTTCCCTCCTGATGTGAAGGAACGAGAGCTGCAAAATCTGCTGCGATGGTGGCCCGGTTATGAAGCGTCGCAGATGAATTTCAAATGTGAGCAACCCATGGGTTTTGCGCTTTTCTCCACAGCTGCTATGGCCATGGCTGCTCGGGATGCTCTTCAGGTGCATACAGAATCATAAGCAATCTTCATGTTTTCCGAAGAGTCAGTACTATGGGAGCTTTTGTGTATCAAGTTTTTGTCAGTCAAGTCCATGACTTGTTTGCAACCTGAGGTTTTGACCCCCAACGGACCAAGAGACCCAAATTAGACCTAATGTTTATCAGGTTTGAGTAGGTCATATGGGGGCTTTCTTTTGTTCGTGCAATTCTGTATTATTTTGTGACGACACGTGCAATGTTTTTCACTTACTTTTGGTGATATAAAATTTTGCACTGTTTGAAATCTACTGTTTTCACAACATGATCAATCGGATTGGTCGATTTATAACCATGAATCCTGGGTCCTTTCTGGGTTTGTGGCACTCGGATGGCCAGGTTTATGTGCTCCTTGATTGCATTTAGGCACCTCACCTGATGCTAGAGTTTTTTCTACTTCTGATAACCTGCTGTAGTTTGTACCAAAGGCTCATTTAATTGTCCGTCTGTCTGTCTGGAATCAGAATTTGGTTTTCGACGCAGACACAAATTCTATATTGCGAGCTGAAATGGCGAAGAAGAACCTATTCGTGAAGAGAGGTGATATTCTCAAATTCAAAGAAATTGAATTCTGTAGTTTTATGCAAGGTTTTGGACTCTAACAAACTTACATGTGCTTAACCCCTAAGAGCCCAAATAGTCAAAGGCAACCACTTCCCACTGCCATATCTATAGGATTTACAATTAGTTATCTAGTAAGCTTCAAGGAAGGTAGCAAAATGCACTAATAGAAAATTGAAATCTAACTCTACGTTTTGACGAGTAGAAGTATGTTTTGAAGCCACAAATAATAGGCTATGAGTGTCCAAAATGGATTTCCTATTTTAGTTCAGGAACCAGTTTCCTGCATGTACCCAAAAATAATGACCAAAAGTACCCTCTTCCACAGCTATTGGAGTTGAAATAGATCATTTAGGAAGCTTAAAAAAATGGTAAAAGATGTATCGATAGAAAGATGAAATCATACCTCACATTCTTGAATGATCCAAATATGTTTTGAGGACTAATAGAATCAAATATTCGATATTAAAGTAGATGTTCTATTTTTATCATTGAGCATTAGGGGTTAACGCAGTTTCGAGCCAGGCCATTTGTAATGAGCTGCTTGCCATTATTTATTGTTGAGCATGTGTTCTTTTCTAGACTTCTAATATTTCAGAGTTGGGTGCAGGAGTGACCGGAGATCTGAACCCAAGTTTTGACGCAAGTAAGCGCATGCGAACTGGAGGTGGTGATTACTCTCCGGCTCCTTTTCCTGCACCATACCCTCCTGCTGCCTACCATGCCCAGCCCTTGGCTGTTGCTGCACCTGCATGGGGGCCTCAAACGTAACCAACTTGCTGCATTAATTAATTTTCATGCGAATCAATCTGGGTCATCGCTTCAAATCGGGCGATCAGTAAACTTTATGTAGTTTTGAACGAAAACATGCATGAAGCTCTAATACCTTAGCATTGTCTGATGTGTTCATATCGTACACTAATTGGCTAAGGGGCTTAGTTCGTGTTGGTCTGCAGCTATGTGCAGCCGCAACCACAGTATGATCAGTATGCTGCGTATCCGGCACCACAAGCTTCACCAATAGCACCGTCTGGCTATGCTCCAGTGCAGGTAACTATCTTCCCAATCTTCCCTCCTAGTAGTTCTGCTTAACTCCCAATTGCCCAAGCTAATTATAGAAATCCTAATTGGAGGCTAATAGTCTATTTTAATAGTAACTAAAACTCCCTCTGTTTCTGAATAATACCAGTGTTTCCTTCGTGTTTTACAAAGGAAACATTGGTATTATTCAGAAACAGAGGAAGTAGTAACTTTCCAAACATATTTCTATTGTGAAAAAACGTCGAGTACAATTTTTTTCTTTCAACAGATACTTTTGTTCCTTTCCTTGAAGCTTCCTAAATTATTTATTCAAATCCTATGAACATGAAAGTCGCCATTTTGGCACTTAGCTAGGGGGGAATGTGATTGTGGCTGCATTGCATGAGTTGTAGTTGTTTTCACCAAAACGTGACATTTCTCTCCCTATTCAGATCAATCCTTAGGAGCGGTTGTTAGTGTGTCCATTCCACTGGCTTCTTGCAAATTACAGGTTTTGGTGGTAGAAAGTCCTTTTGCTGGGATTTGCTTGATCGTGAGTACAGTAACTTCATGTAATGAGTTGTCATTTCAAAGGATCACTGGCACTAAAACAAAACTTAGGAAATAAACCGCAGTGGAGATCAGCTACGATTCTTTTGACCACCGTTCTGTGCAGTCCCCAAATGACTACAAATTTTTCATTTTTGTTTTACAACTGCAATTTTGAGAATTTCGGGATGTGTAATATATCTTTGGAAAAATATTTAAGACCTTTTCAATGAAATTTTACATGCCCCGAAATTCTCAAAATTGCTGTCATAAAGCAAATAAAATAAAATAAAATCTTTTAGTCGTTTTGAGACTATGTGAAGAACAGTGGTAAAATAATCGTAGTTGATTTCCGCTTGGGATTTTTTTACCAAGTTTTGTTTTAGTGTTGTGTAGCTATACAGAGTTGGAAGTTTGTATGGAGATCTACTGAAAGAGGACAACACCAACTGCTGTGGATCTAACTACAATTAAGTAGAATCTACTTATGCATATTTTTAGCTCTTGGATGATCATGCAGAACACAAAGGACAATCCTCCTTGCAACACATTGTTTATAGGGAATCTAGGAGAGGCCGTGAATGAGACTGAGCTGCGGTCTCTGTTTAACGGGTGGGTTTGTCTTTCCGTTCTAAGTATTTTGTTTGTTAGTGTGAAATGTTCACCGGCCTTGGGAATGTAGATAATCGAAGAACTCTCTAAACCCTGTCATATTTCTATCTCAGAGTCTAGTTTTGATTTCTCTTAGCTGCAATTATTTAGCGTCTTTCAAGAGCCCTTTTGTTTTCTCAATCAATCTGATGGCTCTTGCAAGATATCCGTGCAAATTCTAGATGTCAATATCCTGCTGCATCTGATTGTATTTCCAGGCAACCAGGTTTCAGACAAATGAAAGTTTTGCGACACGGCAAGAACACTGTTTGCTTCATTGAGTTTCTGGTAAGCCGTTGTACTGTCCTTCACATTTTGAATGCAGTCATTCTTCACTGGTTTACCTTCCAGGACACGTTATGCCCACTCGACGCCATGTACTTGACGCCATGTTGGACGCATGATGTATGAATGGTGCCTTATTGGATGGTTGCCAAATATGTAAGACAACTTGTTCAAAGATTATGGAGTATTCCAGAACACTACCAAACATATACTCCAAGCTATTTCTAAAAATATGCTCGTGTGATGAACGTCAAGTACTGTTGAACATATTGAATATCATGCTTGTCCCTGTCTTTTAGGAAGGCCATCTAATTTCTGCAACATCTTGAGCCCCTATCTAAACTTTGACTGGACTTTCTTTGAGAAGGATGATCCTGTGTTTATATAGTACCAATGTTGTTTTCCAGTAACTCAATTTCTTTTTGTCATGCAGGATGTGAATAGTGCAATGTCAGTACATGCAAACTTGCAAGGTGCTGTTCTTTCAACGTCAGACAGAGGTGGCATTAGAATACAATATCCTTCCCATCACCCATGTAAATCATACTTGACATGCATGGTCTCGTGTTCAGCCAATTCTGTCTTTCTGCTTGTGTTCAGAAATTTGGTCCAGGTTTGATTGATCAAACCAATGGTGATAATTATGTGGCTTGTTGCTGTTGGGACCATTGTTGCTGTTGTTGTATGACTTGACTTTTATCCTTAGCTTCTATCATCAATTTCATTCGATTGGCATGATTCCGGTGCCAAAATTTGAGACCCAAATCTATCCAATGCTCTAAAAACTAGGACAACTATAGATTTTAAGGCCACCCGTCATGAAAGTGCCAAACTCGTGGAATAACCGGGGGAATACTACCAGAGTAGCAAAATTGACGTTATCTGTGTCTACTCTTGCAAGGTAACTAGTGGGGAGTTAGGTTGTCAAGTTAGTCAAGTTGGTGTGGGCAGATTTAGTAGTTCAAACCATTGGTTTAGGCATTGTACATTTTCGGGTCCAAAATTGGGAATTAATAATGTTAACCAGTGAAAAATTCATCGCAAGTTATCTATGAGGAGCAAGCACCAATTTGCTATACTGACACAACTTGGGCAGTGTGGGCATGGAGCAACTAATTCCTGTTACTTGATTTGGTGCTAATCTATTGTAGTTGCATACCTTAACTTGCGCAAGTTCTCGAAGAATCCCTACGGAAGGAAAAGAGAATGTGCTGTGAGCGCGCTCCATGAATCAGGGGTACAATTGGCAACAACGATACCAACGATGCCAGCTATGGACGTGAATGGAGGCGTAGAACACACGGTGCCTCCTCCCATGGTGGCGGTGGTTCCACAAGAGCAAGCAGCTGTCTAGCTGGACATAATGTGTCAGTTGTTGTGCTCTTCTAAGATTGTACTTCCATCTCTAACTTAACGCTCAGTTTTTTTCTTTCACTGCATCCTCACCATCGCCACATGGACTTCCTCCTCCTCCTCCTCACCATTACCATAAGCTGTTGTTGTGGCATTTTCTTTTCGCATATTGCAATCCATGAATCACTCTTCTGAGTTTTTAAAATGTCACCACGTCATGGTGCTTTCAAAAATGTGTTAGACTTTATGTTGAGAGAAAGTCACGAGATGGTATTTGCGAGAGCCAAATCTTATTCATCATATCTCAAGCATGATCTTGGCGATTACCTTCCCTTCTACTTGCTCTTTGAACTGCGTCATGGAAGTTACCTGTTTCTCTCCTTGCTTACTCCGTTTTTTAAATAAATTAATGTTTATTCATGAATAATGTTTTTGTCGCTTTTGACACAACTCATTGTGACCTGTTTTTTCAATCACTTAGTTGCTTTCCTGTACATTTTTCGCTTGAACCAAATCAGTAAACACCAGTGGAAAATTCATTGATGTCCTGTTGTGAGCAGCAGGGGGACCACCTAACTCGGGAGTTCCACCCAACCCAACGTAGTTGTAATTGGTCACCAACTGACATGATTTCTACATTCTCGCAATTCAGTCAGTCAGTCATGTTGGGGACAGCAAACAAGTTTATCATTGCACACTTTTTCCGTCAGTGCGTCTTTGCTGGTCGTACTGATCTGTGGGATGACTGGAACTCAAGTTGGCAGGATTGCAATGGAATTCCGTTTCATTTGTTGAAAAAATAAAAATAAAAAGTTGGCAGGATTCTCCATTTACCTACTTAAATACCTGGGGTCTGAAATTTCGGTGAAGGATAAGTTAGATAGAAGAGCCTCCACTCATCATCGTGGGTTAACTTAGTCTGTCGGCATCCTCTTCGGCAATGTCGATCGAGGGTTCATTATTCAAGGGTGTTGCTTGATCGAGTCAACACGGTGCAGTTTGGGAAGTTGGTCACCACTGCTTTGCAGCTACTCAGACACCTCTTTAGAAATTTGCCGGGCAATCATGGATCAATTATGAAACGGCCTTAAAAGTTGTTGGGAAAATAGACTATTAGGCATTTGGGTGTTTAACCCGAGGACACAACCCCCCATGACCAAGGTATTCACCAAAATTCTTTGATTATTAGAACCAATAGGTGCATTTTTTGTTTCTACAATTCATTGCTTCTACAACACTGAAGTCATCCATTGGACCACTACAGTTCGTAGTGTCCTTATAGGGTTAATTTGGGTAGCTAGTGTGTGCAATCACAAGGAAATTCTGACCTTTGTGACGAAATGAAGTGATTCACTAATTTTCTAAGTATTTTAGATTCCATTTCAAAGAAAATTTATTGCCTTTGAAATAATGTCACTTGATGCTTAATCCCTAAGCACTCTAATGTCTACTTTCTAGATGACAACCAAATTGAAACTCAAGTTTGATAATTACTTGGATGAAAGTCATCCTAATTTGTGGAGATACTTTATCAAGTTGTTGTCCTATCTAAGGGTTGGATTTGGTGTTAATAAAGTACATATTTTTCTAAAATTACAAATGTGCAAGTATATCAAGTGGTTGACCAATCCAAAATTGCATTGACTAATTCAAAACTTGATTTGCAAAATTGTGGTGATAGATTTTAAGAACACAAATTTTTTTTAAAATCACCTTGTCAAGAGAACAATTGGAATATTTTGCTTGTAATTGAATTTAGAAGGAATTTTGAACCTTTCCTTTAAAAAAATTTAAAAAAATGTTGGTGATGGAATTGGTGAATCTAACCATATAGATGGAATCTAAAATTCACAATCTTCAACTTTTATTTGTATACCAATTCAAAAATATTCTTCTAAATGGCACTTTATAATGATTTTATCAAATTGTTGATTCTAGAGAAGACTTTGGGCATTTAGGGGTAAACCTGTAAAGGACCATTTCTCTCACTAGGGGACAAATGGAAGTTCAAATAGGATCCTACGGTCTCAATTTTTTTCCTAATTTTTTTAAGATAGAAAAATAGACTAGCTTCCTATGAATATCAATTTAATTTTAGTTGGTGACTAGGAGCCCTAAAGTTCTTTAGCATATGCTACAATAAGCTCTTTTTTATTTTTCATAGATTGTTTTTTTGTCTACATGGAAAGATTTGATTAATTTCTTTTAGATTAGTGATGTGATAGTTATGGAGCATCTTCTTTTGAGGGCAATCATAGAAACTTCTTGAGAAAAAATGTATTAGATTTTCTTTTGAACTCATTTTTTACAATTTTTCAAAACAAAAAGTTCCACACAATTTAGTTCGTTTGCTAGAATAGTGTCAAGATTCAAAGATTCGAATTAGTATGTTTCGATTCCATCTAAGAGCTATGAGTGATTTGGTTTTCCCTTCAATCTTGAACCTACTTCCACTTAATAATTTTTTTCAAATTGAAAATAAAATCTTTTAAATTTTCTTTTATTTCCAAATTCTCAACTCAATTATTTCACACAAAAGACTATAAAACCAAAATGTGTAGTTCAGAATTATTAAGTTAAGAAGATTCGAAGCCTTATAATCTAGCCAAACAAAGTGCAAATAATAAATATTATCATTACTTTAAACGCAAATATCTCGCAATCTACGTAGTCAAAGTTTTTAAAGTTTCTTCCACACATTTATATGCTAGTCTAGTATAAGATCCTATAGATAGATATGCAAAAATAAATTTAAAATAAATAAATAAATAATGATTTTTTTCTCTTTGCAATAGAAATGACATTTTCAAGTGTTTTTTGATAGAAAAAAGGCCTTAGTCCTATAGGGGTTAATCCTAAAATCCTTTGGACTCCAACATCCCAATTCTAAACATTGAATAAAGAAGTTCCAAGGTTTTTTTCTTAACACACAACTTCTCATTCATCCAAACCAATACTTGACTTTTTTTAAAACTACACTTATATATGATGAATTTGATGAAATTGAGGTAAAAAATATTGTATATTTGTAAAGATATAAGCATGAATATGCAAAAATTATGGTAAGGATTATAGAGATAAGGTTGTTCATATGGAGCCTATGACCATATGAACAACCTCAATATCTTTTGCTTTGTGTGATCCATTTTACTACTAAATATGAGTGTTATTTTTTTTTATAAATGAAGTCAAATGTTTTCTAAAAGTAAGTTAGAAAAAATTTAGATATTTTGTGAAAATTTTGAAAACACCTTGAATTTTTGAAGAGATAGTGAAGAAAATTCATATCAATCACAATACATTTTGAAAATATCTGAAAATTTAACCATAGGTATACATTATAGTTTGAAACATCACAGTGAATACCAAATTTATATGTTATTCTATAATTAGAAAACTAGAAGACTATGATTATAGGTCCAAAGTTTGAAGTGATATAAATATTAAATAGTTTCATTTTAGGAATTTTGGAGATTGGACATTAGAGTAGAATGGAAAATTCATTACCTCCACTTCATTTATTCAGTGACCTCAAACTCAAAAAAGATAATTTTGGGGGCTAAAAATTACATTCAAAAGGATGGACAACTTAAAGCAATTACTTGTGCAAAATCCCTCTCTTACTCTGACTTTTTGAAAGTTGACAAGTATGTATTTAACACAATTATAGAATATTCAATAGGTAATATAATCTATATGTAGTGCAAAATCTCAATCCAATCAAAAGAGTCAAATTGACCCTATCAAACAAGGCCCCAAAGAAACCCTTCTCTTCTAACTTCATTTGCTATAATTTATCTCACAATCTATGCTATCAAAGTTTCAAAAAACAATCCACACATTCCCATAGTGCAAAATGGAATGGATAAAAATCAAAGCAATACTCCCTTTGTCTCAAAAGAAATCCATGATACTCCTACCGTTTCCCACTAAAAACCACGGATTTATTTTGAGACAAAGGGAATACAAAATACGCCTTGAGTTCTCTTCATTCTGCTCAATACATCGAAAGTGCTCAGTACTATTTCTGTTCGAAACATGCCTCGCTCCTCTTAATGCATTGTCCAACACTGAGATCGATGCCAGAACTTGTGCTGAGCTGAATTTTCAAGTGTTTCCATTCCAGGTCCGTCATTGAGAAGGTTCTGTAACTTAACTTAGCTTAATCGGAAAGCTGCAATTCTGCAAACTTGATCCAAGCTTAAGTTAAGCTTACAATCGACTAGACGTGCTCCGTTTGTCAACTCAAGCTGGTGCTAAGGTACAAGTGCAGTTGCATGCACCGATCTGACAGATTTCGGTGCAATGTCAGCTACAGTAAGTTCTGACATTTGAAAGTTCTAGGAGGATTTCCAACGGTGACTCGGTGAGAGTATGCTCCCAAAGTATCAACGTCTCCCTCAATCGATCGGTTGTGCACTGGTTTGTCCTCTTATTATTAGTGCGTGTACTTACAAAATGAATTCACATTTGGTTATAGCTTTTTACGAGACTGAGAGGAATATTTTTACCAATGATTCGTCATGATTCTTCAACATGAATAAGCTTAGCACCGTTGAGGCCGGTTATGTCCGTGATAGTATGTCAGTCTTGTTCTTCACAAGGAATAACATAACAGCCCTCGACACTCCCTAGCTTCTGTAACTCACCATGTTATTTCTCACAGCAAACAGGTGACTCTACTTCACATTACCTACTCCTGAGTTGCTAGAACATTCCGACTGCGTAAACAACTCCAGAAAAGGAAACACGGTCGTCTTGTCCTTGGATATGTACCCTAGTCGTACGGCTCAGCGCGCGGCGTTTGCAAATAATGAGCCATGAGTCCATGGCCGTGCAGCTAGCTAAGGTATTGCTCCATGCATTGATGAAGCCTGGCTCACTAAGTGGTGTTGGTGGAGCTCCAGATTGACAAGCAAGCAAGCGCCTGTCAGAAACAAGCACCTGTCCAAAATGACCGCAACAAAGGGTTACAGTAGCCATGAGCTTAGTTACACGAACTTATAATAACTTACCACCGAAGCCCCAACCGCAGGATTGCCGGATCGCCCGCAATTTTCTAACCAGTCCAAGCCTACTTTTGCGGGCCACGATGGCATATACCTCAAATCTGCTCCCAGATTGGATTATAGTATCTTACTCACAGGATTGACCCTGCCACTGGGTAGAAAATAGAAACAGGGGTAGAAATATATAGAGTCAAAGTTCAAGCCTCTGTGCCCGGAGAATGGAGGCAATGATCTGGGCACTCGTGCACATGGCTGGGTTTGGAAACAATAAGGTAGACAGAGTTCTGTGGCAGAAGCTAGCTGTGTACTGGGGTTGATTGAATTTGTGTTGGAGGTTTGTGTGTTGGAATTAGGGTTGGGTGGGTTGGTTTTGAGTGGGTTGAATTGAAATCGCGGTGGTTGGAATTGGATGATTTGGGGTGCAATGGGGAAGCGCATGAAGGTGATCATGTTTGTGTTGCTGTTACTGCTCAGCTGCGCCACGACTGGGTATCTGGTTGGGGCTGTTGGTTCCACGCAAAGCTCGGTGACGACGTTGTCAATGCGACCATTGCTCAGAGACCCCAGAGGTATCAATCTGCTTAACGTGGCCTCATTTGGATCCATGCTTGCACTCATTGGGATCCATTTGGGATCCATTCTTGCGCTGATTTTTTGGAACTTTCGGAGAGCACATTTTAAACTTCTTTAGGTTGAACTGAATCGCTCAGCTGTGGAGACTTAGTATTGGAAATTGTACTACTTGTGTCACAGTTAGTCTCGGGATTTGAGTTCTGTACAGAATTTCAGTGTGGAATGCTGTGATTTTGTGTGATCTATGGTAAAGCAAGAAAATCTTGTGGAAATTGAATATTTGTCAGATTAGATATAAGAAAGAGAGGTTTGATTATGGGTGATAATCCAACTCTTCATTGAGATTATGAAACGGACAACATTATTTATGAGCAATTGACAGGCAGCAATTCTCTTCTAGGCTTATCAGCATTCTGACTTTTGTTGGATCCTGCAGAAGGCAATGTGATTTCTCATAAGCGTTTCCTTCTGACTACTCGCAATGCGCCAATTGGGTTTCCACCCCCACCAGCAATGACAAATCCTCCCCCTCCTGATTACTAAAATATACTCCTCCATGGATACTTCATTTCCAAACGTCGCACAAAGAGTTTGCTCACTCTAGGTCCCAAGATTGTCTCCTTGGAGACAAGAGGACAAGTGACGCTAGTGTTACATACCTTTGCTAGAAGGGAGACTCTATAGCTTAGTGAATTTCCAAATAACCAAATGCCAGCAGAGCCAAAAAGATTTGGTTAATTTCCTTTTTTTCAGCAACCTCCTTGTAAGTTTTGATGATCATGTACTTCTTCAAAACAATAGAAACAAATCAACTCTGTATATTAGTGACAGGATTCTGTTATGGACTAAATTTCTCCTCTTCGTGGGATCAATCACTTCATTGGTGCCATAATTCATTTTCGTACACTCTAAGCAGAGATTTCACTTTGGGTTTTGCCAAGGAAACCAGAGAGGGTTATATTGCTCAACTTAGCTGCTTGTTGTGGAAGCTTTGATCGAACAAAAAAGTGAGATTTCAACTGGTTGCAGAATCTGGTTGCACAATGTTTTGATGGCTTTTTTTTATTCACTGATACTTCTCACTAAACAGGAAATTTCTGAGTCGTTATAGCATCAAAACACAGAATCAATAGTGCTTTGGTGTTCATTGACTGTATACAATGTAAGGTCCATGACAACTATTCTTCAGACCGTGGACATGTCGGAAGTGTTACAAAAGCTCACAATTCTAACGATCTGTCAAGTAGCTGTACAGTAGGGTCCAAATACTTCGGATTTTTGCTGTGGGGACTTCACTGTTCGTTGAAAGGCACTCTGTTCAGTTGAATCTAGCTCCCTTGATCTGAACCATCTTTTCACCAAACTAATTGTAATTTGTCAAATCGTCAGTGGTCAATAATCCCCACCAATCAACCGTGGAAAGAAGTCACAAATTAGAGAATATGATTAGATTTAGTAAAATGTGTTGTCACAAGTTTAGAAATGGATCTTTGATTGTTGAGTTCCTTGAGCCACTTGTGATGCTTCTATGGCATTTGTTCATTGTACTTCATAGTGCTTGAAGGTTGAGAGAACAAAACATCAAATTTCATTGCAGAGAAGATAAGTTGTTATTGTTGGCCTTGGAGGACTCTGACAACTCTTTTTGTTGTCATGAGATAAATTGACAAACTATTGAGAAGTTAGATTGAGCACCATGATGCATAGAATGTTGAGTATTGAGGAGAAGAATCATGCTGTGGGGATGTATAAGGACATTGGAGTAGTCAGTCTTGAATGTTCTACGTTCAACCATTTCCACTATTTTGACAGATTGGAAGGTCTGTGGAAGTGTAGAGTCCTTGAAAAATCAATGTAGTAGGCATTAATAAATGTATGATCACAATGTTAGGATGTTGTTGCAATTTTGTTACAAACGATATAAGACAATCACCATTGAAAATATCAAACCACTTGAATGTATGTCATAACACAACATGGTTGTATCTAATGGAGATGGGCTTCAAAAATTGCATTGCATCCAAAAAAGTCTTATCTTAATGACAAGCATAAAATAGATTGGCTTACATTTGCTCAAGCGCATGAAAGTTGGAATTTTGAGGATAGGTGCAATGTGATTTGGTCAAACAAGTTGTCATTTGAAATTAGTAAGAATTCAAGGCAAATTAGAGTGGCAAAAATCATATGAAATATATATGTAGGATTGTATATCACCATCTTTTAAGTCAAGCCATACTTCAATGATGGTTTAGAGTGCATTTATAAATGCACTCTTGTTAATATACCTCCAAACAAAAAGCCAATAAGCAATTTGGGGCCTCTTGTTTATTTCTCACACAATCACCCTCGACAATTGACACTTATGGAAGATGGTGCTCTAGTCCACTGTTGTTGACTTTCATTGCAATAGAGGCAAGCTGATGGTATGACAAAACTATCTTACTTGCAAACTCTTAGGACTTAATCCCCATAGAGAAAGTAAGTACAAAAGATTCTCAAAGATTTGTTGCAACATTGTCATAAACCAAGAAATAAAGTTGAAATGGTGCAAACTATTCAAGCAATGTGAAATACAATATCACCGTCACAACCCATACCTTCATTAGAATTATCCATGACAGAATGCAAGCACTTAGTTGAACAAAAGGTGGCAACACTAGATGATAGACATTGTGTTAATGTTAGTTCTTTTGTAATTATATTGTATATGATACTATAATATTGTAATGAAAACTTCTTACATTGTAAACTGGGCTCTACCACCTTTCCAATGCACTTTACAACGAATAAGCTTTATTTGTTCTAATTCACCTTGGGAGAAAATTCAAATTCGAATTATTTTTGGACCCTACTCCACAGTACAAGTAGTAAAGACTCTTTGATGCTGGAAAGCAGCACTGGTAGTCATCTGTTGTGGATTTTCTTTTCTTGTGGCAAGTGTTAGAGATTCTTCTTCCTTTGTGAGCTTGTGAGAGCTTCCTCATGGAAAGGGCATCCCAGTTGGGTTCTTTCTCACTGTTCCAACGAGAATTTTTTGGTCTTTATGAAAGCTACAACATTCACATGTCTTTGACCCTCAAGTTTTTTTTTCTGAATTTCTTGCTTGTGTATTTGTACAAATACTTTATTGATGCCCATTTCATCAAATTTGTCGGCAGTTAGGATTACTTTCTGGAGAATCAAGCATTACATTGGGTGACATATGACTCCAATTGAAAGCACTCATTCAAAGCACTGTTTGTTATTCAAACAGTGGACTTCAAACCTTCTTCTGTTTGTCATTCAAACAATGGACTTCAAAATAGAGGACTTCAAATATTAACTACTAAAGAACCATTGATGAGGTCCAATTGGGTCTTCAATAAACTCTTTATTGCATTTATTGTATTGTGGGTTGTGTTGGGTCTTTTTTTTGTTGAATTGTATTTTTATATCAACGAATGCATGTGATGTTCACCACTTATCCTTGTGATATCAAATTATTTTGGTCTTATTTGTTTTATAATTTTCACTATATCAAGATCATCACCCATTTCTGACCACTCAAGCAATTTAGCCTATTTGTAGCATGGAGAAGGCTGAGGAAAAAAAATTCCCATATAGATGAAAAAGATTTCAAAAATGATTTCATAATTTTTTACATGTTTTTCCTCCAAAAAAAAAATGACCATGATTTTTTTTCCTGAAGATTATGTTTGTCCCCATTGTTGACATGTAGGCAAACCTATTTCCAACCATAGGCTGGTTAGAAAACCAATGTAAGTGATTGTTGTGACTTTCAATGTACATGCTGTGATCATTGTATGCTTTCAATGTACAACTCCCAGACATTCAGTTTGCTACTTCTGCTGGTCTTGCTCTATGTGAGTTGTCACCTACAACACAGCTGATCAGAAATTCAGCAGAATGGGAAGTTGGTTGGAAATGGGTGATCTCCTTTTTTTTACAATCAATCAAGTTGATCGTATTAAAACCACAAAATTTCAGTCAGTTAGGAGTCAAAGCATAACATGCCGAAGCTTAAGCTTAAGTTAGCTGGTCTCCAAATGGGCCTTGCTTGACAGCTACAACAGTGCAGGATGTCCTTTACTGCTAAGCAGTCAAAATGTCATTCAGGAAATTGTATGTGGCTTTTAAATCATTGACACCCTACAGACAGTCAAGGTCTTCAAAACTGTCTTGCAGACACTTCAATTGAATGTTGACATTCATGTCACCAAAAGACTAATTTTCATGTGGGCTTTTCTTCAAGTCTGTTTTCTGTTCTGACAATATCTTAGCAAATGTAGCAAATGTATGTAGAGGTGCAGACAAAAAAGTGCATTCCTCACTTCGACCTTTCCCTTTCCCACAGAGTCAATTCTTCACAAAATTTGAAATTAATTACATATTTCGAAAGCTGAGAAAGGTGGAAAAGTTGTATTTGTAATTAGAAGTGTTGGCAATTGCCCTACCATCCTTTTAACCCTTGCCAAGCATAATTTTGTACCTATAGGAGCTGACCCCTTTCTAATCACCTACCCCCATTTCTACCATGTAGACTATTTTTCTTTCTGATCAAGTAGTAAAGAGTAGTGATTAATTATGGCATAGTTTCCAATGTAAGTTGTAGTACGTTATGATTGGCTACAAGACTATCAATATTGCAACCAGCCCTTGGTTGATTTTGCAACCAACCCTTGGTTGGAAATAGGAAAATCCATATGACCAATATGGGTCAAACAAAATCTTGAGCTAAAATAATCCCATAGTAATTATATTTTGAGAAATAAAATTATGGAAAAATATGGAATCCTTCCCAACTCTATTTCTATACATGGAAAAATTTCCCCACTCAAGAATTCTATGCTCTATATATGCGTAATTGCTTAAGTGGTTGGAAATGGGTTGTATGCCCTATACATAATTCCCAAGGAGTCTGTCATGCTCATCAACATCCAACAACATTGTTTTGGCTTTAGAGTCAATTTCCATTATTACATTCGAGGGCTAGTTTCTTGAGGAGGCCAAAAGCTTTGTGTAGAATACTGATTCGGATTTTTTGTTGTAAATTTTTGGCTGATTTTGAAGTGTCTTTTATTGTTTTTGACTTAATTGTTTGTATTTTGTGTCTTAATTGTGTGATTTAGTAGGCTGATTGAATTTCAATTTGGTGTGTTTTTGGATGGTGGATGTATGTTGAGTGTGTATGTGCTGATTTGGGTGGTTGGTTTCCTAATTGGAATGGTCTAGCTTTCTAGCCAAGTTTTTAATATTTTAAATTTGTATTCTAAATTGGGTGTTGATTCTGTCCAAGTCGGATTTTTAATGGTGTGTATGTCAAGTCCAATTGGCTATTTTGAGAGTTAATTCCAATTTGGGATTTTTTTGTGTAGTTGGACAATTGCCTGTGCAGTTCCAATTTGGTAGTTAACTAGTGGTTGGGTTGTCTCTTCCAATTTGGTAACCGCCAAGTTTGGAATTCCTATTTGGTCTGATTTTTATTTCATTTGTCTTTACCCACTGATGAGGGTTCCAGTTGGAGTCCCAGCCAAGTAGTGCTGTGTATTTCTTTGTTTTGGAAGTGTTTCCAAGTTGGTTGTGTGTGTGTTATTTGATTGGATGTGTGATGTTTTAGTGTTTTGGGACTGTGTGTTTATGTCCTAGTTGGATGTTTGCAATTGGGAGAAGTTTGTAATGAAGTGTGCTGAGAAGAATGAGAAAGTGAGTAGAGAATAAAGAGAAAAAAATTGATTGTAACGGTGATTTAATCACCAATTCAGAAATAAAAATAATAGAATATTTAAGCTAAATTGGTGTGTTGGATGGAATGTGACTTGTACTAATTTAAGTCAACATCCAAATTGGGTTGAAGTGTCGTTGTAGTTATGTTTTTGGGTATGGAATTCCAAATTGGGTTATTGAATAAGTCAAGATATTTGATTTTAGATATAGAACCTATTAGCATAGAGTTATCATACTTGACCGTCTCCCTTGGAACGAACTTATTATACTAATAGGATAGTTTCCAATTCGGTCATTATCCTTCTTCAACACTTTGCCAAAAAATTTGATGCCATTTCCATTGGAACTCAATCCACAAACTTAGCTCTTTGGATTTGCAAACGGATTAATAGAAACGTCAAATTACTTTAGAAAGCACAAGTACTATAGCTCTGCGGGTTAGTTTTCTTATTAACCCTTAAACATTGACAAGGATGTTTTGTGTTTGATGGATGACAAGGAATTCTCTTGTATAGGACAAAAGTGCAACTATTCATCTACATAATTAGGGGTGGAAAGGGGAGATCTTCTATAGTAGTTTGACCTCCAATGGATATTTTTGGGGTTTTTGAAGTAGATGATGTCACACAATTCCAAAAGCAATGATTTCCACAATCACCAATCTATTGTTTAACCCTTGAAGGACGCTGCAGACGTTTTGTGTCCGATGAATGACAAAAATCAATCTGTTAGATGTAGGAAAGTCGTTTTTCATCCATTTTTTTTTCTCATTGCGACTGTAGAGAAGTGCTCTGTAATGGGAGGCCAAAATTATTGTCATTGAATGCATTTATAATTTCAGGTACCCCAAATTGTCAGAGATGTACACAGATGGTTATAGACACTATGCTACCCTTTTAGCAATTTCTGTGAGGGCAAGATGCCATGCGGGCTTTCGCAAGTTCTTTCGTTGGCGTGAACAGTGTCTTTTCCAACGGTCAGTCTCCAATGCGCTACTATTCACAGACCGACTCTGTGCCACGGTGACCGGCCCGTCGTTTAAGGGTTAAGGTGGGTACCTCCAAAATTGCCATGTGCCTAGAAGCGCCATCTACAACAAGTGAACATTCCTAAATTCAATTTATGTACCTATTTGCATAGAGCGCTTTTAGAAATAGACTTTGACCATGAATAACTTTTGCATGTAATATCCAAATGATGTGTTCATTGGTACATTAGAACCTCCTTCCTCTTGCCAACAAGGAAATATAAAAATCTGATCAGCCCAATAATAGTAACAATGCACAGTACCAATTTGTGATGCTTTTGGGTGTACCTCCCTTAAGAGTTAAAAATAACAGGCTCCAGTGGCCCCTCCATGCCCTCCATGTTTGTTATTCCTTAAAACAAGGGATAGAGGGTGGAGGACCCGGATCATACCCTGGTGCAATGGAAACATGGTAACTGTCCAAACTTCAGAGCTCCGGTTAGCTAATGGAAACATGCTCTTCGACTGCTCTTAACCCCTAAATGCCCAAGGCACCTAAATGTGGTGTTTGGAAAACTTTGAAGTTAAGTAAAACTCAACCAAATTGCTATTATCATTAGTTTATATTTTTGGAGAATTCTTTTTGAAGTCTAGTTTTAGGATCAAAAAGTTGATCTTAAAAATAAAGGATTATGATTTTTCTATTGAAGATTTTGTGCAAGGATACCAAGTGCAATCTTGGAGGCAAAATCACATTAGAAATTCATTTGAAAAAATCATAGAATAGATTTTGAAAAAACGTAAATTGATCAGGGTTGTACATGCTAGGCCCTATAACCTCATTTTTTTTAGTGACCAAATTTTTAGAGTTGACATGCAAAAAGTGAATTGAAAAATTTTCATAGTTTTTACCTTCATGATCAAACATTATAATCTTTCAATCTGTAAGTGATATTGTTATGTTTTCTTTTCCTATGTGATCTCTAACATGTCTAGTTTGAATTTGTATGGTTACAATTCAAAAGAAATTAGTACAACTTATGAAAATGTTCAATTTTTGTTCCATTTAGAGCAAATTTCAAGAAGCTCCAAACAAGCCTTGGGCATTTTGGGGTTAAGTCTTAACCCTGAAAGGACAAGCCTACGACCATTGATTTCAAGCCTCATTGTCCATCACTTTATCTATTGGCATTTTGCAACTAGACATGAATGAAATTTTTTGTATTTATTTTTCAAAAATGAATTCACATGTCTACTACAAGCCATAAAATTTTCAAAGTTTTTTGGAAAAATTTGAAATTACTATGATTTTCTTAAGTAAAAAATGAAGAAAGTTCATATCAAATACAAATTATACTCGAAAAATCTGAAATTTTCACCATAGATGTATATTATAGTGAAGAACATCAGGGTATGAACCAAAGTTACCTTATAATTCTAAAATTAGACAATCAACAAACCATGGTTATGGGCCCAAAGTTCATATTGCTATAAAATGTTGAAATTGGAGAATTTTTCAAATTTTAAGAATAAATGAGTTGGATAGAAACTTGGCTTGATAAACTTTATTTTATTAGTTGGAATCAAATTCAAAAAACATCATTTTTATGGCTGAAATTCACATCAAAATTAAATAACACAAAATGACTAAAATACACTACAAGGGAGATATGTGGATTGAGCACCTTCTTCTTCAAAATATTCAATAATATCATAATGAATGAATTTGGAATACTAATCACTAAAAATGAACTCAAGTACCTTCAAAAAACATTGGATTAAATTTTCTTTTCCCATACTCTAGTCTTAGTTGAAGTCATCCATCAAACATTTAATGTACAATTGCATTACATCGTTAAGAACCTTAAAGTGCCTCATAGATTGAAAATGAATTAGTCTTAATAGATTATTGGTGGATTCAAAATAGCCATTGTAGCCTTCAAACCATGATTTTAATTTATTATTTCTAAATTCTCTTTACTATTACTTCTCTTTCTTTGATACATCCCAAAGTTTATTGACTTTGTCTCTCTTTTTTAGCTTTCAAATTATGACTTAGTTTTTTAGCCAATGCCAATGACCGATTTGTTTGTACATTGAACTAATTCCGTAGCTAAGAGGTAGGTTCAATAGAAATTATTTTTAAAAAGGTTGTTCCTAATTATAACAATGGTGTCAATGGAAGAATTAACTAAGAATAGTTCAAAAAAATTCAGTACCAAACTTCATCACACCCTAGTTTAGGTGCTCCAAGACATTTTGTCTCGTGTTTTTTTCAAACTCCAGTTGTTGTTTCCGCATTGCACATACTTTACAATTTACTCTAATAAGATGTAAATTTATTTCTTTATTTTTATTTTAAGTAAACTTTGAACATTTTTCTTAGGAAAAATATATTTGGTAGAGATGTGCCCATCACTTATAGTATAGACATTTGAATGCAAAATGCCCCATCAAATTAGAAAATATTGTACCAACTTGGTTCTCAGTGAGGCCGAAAATAATAATGTTGAGGGGCTTAGGAGAGAGGAGCCCTTTTGAACTTGTCTATCTTTTTTAATCTTCTTCTTTAAGTTCATATGGTTATCTTGTTATCTTGCTAAATTATAAGACAATAAAGGAATTTTGAATCTATTATATTAAATGCACATTGTCACGATCCATGGTCACACTTCTTGGCATAAAATCCATTACATTTTCATCCTAAAGAATTATCATCAAATTATTTCATCTAATGAAATTATTCCACCCAATTGACGGAATTGTCATTGGATTGAGGATCACAGATCAATTGTGAAGAGTCATGTGGTCGAAAGGTTGTTATTGTGGTTGGTGATGTCTAGTTTGTTTGCATATTTAAGTAATTTCTTGGTTGTAGACATGTCACTACCATAGGCACTTCAAATTTGTCAACTAATTTTTTATGGTTGGATTAGAAATAGAAATGGTGAATATCTTAGCACTACTTTGGAAAAGAACATTTAGGAGCAATTTTGAACCTCAAAACACTAAAAAACTAAATTTGGGGGGGGAGGTACAGTAAGAAGGTTCATTGTGGCCCCGATCGTGGCACCTATGAATGACTTTCATTACAATCATGCATTGGCCTAAACATCCATCGTATAATTAATTGAAATGAGTTTTTTTGCCATCAATGGAATCAAAGTTTTTGCCTACAAGAGAATGTGAATGAATCACCAATTATAGCTTTAACCCCTAAAGGATTGGAGCACATTTTGGGCATAGATTGTTAAAAGCTATCCCTAGATCATTGGGAAAAAAGTGGTTTTGGTTTTGGTTTTAAATTTCAACCACACAAATTTCTACTAGACTACTATAGGAATGTAAGGGAAAAATTTCAGAAACTTTGATTGCATGGATTGAGAGATTATAGCATTTAAAGTTAGAAGAATTTTTTTCTTGATCCTACGTGAAGGATCAATAGACTTTAATTCCTCCTATAGAGAGAATTTTACACCAATTATGGATTTTTTTGATAATTTCATCTTCTATTATATGAATTAAATATTTGATATATTTCAAAAGTAGATGTGGAGTTTACCAAAAGATTCCCTAATTGCCCAAACTAATTGAACTTTAGGGGGTAGCATAACTTTTGATCTAGGTATCTAATCAGAAAAAATGATATATTTCTTAGAAGATACATGCCTATGCCTTGTATCAGAATTTCAAAAAGATCCGTTGAAATTGACAATTTAGAAATGTGCCCAAATTTTCAATTGGTCTTTCAATGACCACTTGGTCCATCAAGGGGTTAAGTTAGTAGTGGTAATGGAACAAATTAATGGTCACAATATGAACCATGACCTTTTGGCTTGATATTTAAAAAAAATTTAATCACTATATGAGTACGATATCAACAATGTTATTTCCATAATAAATATTCGAGATGAACATCGTAGATACTCTTGTGACAATAATGACATGGCAGGATATATTACAACAATACACTTCAATAATTTATGACAATTCAAACTTTGACAAGAAAATATATTTTCAGTCATTGTTTCATTTTCTCACATTTATTTACACGTGAATTTTTAAATTTTGTCAACCATCCAATATAGACACAACATTTTTTGTATTTGCAATGGGCCCTTCTACTTCATTAATAGTTGATGGATATTTTCTACACACTTGTATCACAATATCTTTTAAGCTTTTTCTTACTAAAAGCTTGTTTTCTTAGCTCTTAGATTGTTGCACCATCTTCTCTAAACTTCTCTCTATTACACATCTAGCTTCATACAAGCTAGCACACGTTTTCTTTTCTCAAGGATGGTTTTCCAACTACTTCAAGGGCACAAAGCAATATGGAAATTGTTAACTAACAATTATGGCTCATACATATTAATCTGCAATTCCTCTACATGAAAAGATAAAACAAGCACCCCAAAAGGTCCCCCTCCTTCAAGTTTGTTTATTTGGGTTTGTTGTAGGGTTAGAGCATCACCACCTGTCTTACAAAACGGATGAACTTGTTAAGAGGCCAGGCCAAAAGTCTTGGGTGGCTTGCAAAATGGGGTGGGTAGAGGGTGGTTTGCAAGCCAAAGAGTGGCTTGTAATCTGCATGAGATAAGAGCACCGGCACTTTTCTCCATAGCATAGACCTTTAGCGCTATAGCCTATTGGATGGACCTTACAAAGCGGTCCAAATTTGGGAACTTATAGCATGCTATGGGTGGGGCGGTTTGGCTTACAAATTGGATGGCCCTACATTTTGAAAGCCAAATCACCCTACATTTTGCAAGACAGGTGGTGATGCTCTTAATTTAGTTTGACGGAAAAAAGTCTTCATATTCATACTTTATGCTATTAAACCACACTTATGCTTATAATAAATAACATTCATGTTTACATTTAATGGTATTTTAACAAGACTTTGTTGAATCATCTCTTTCAATAAAGGTTATTAGTCTTGGAAGATGGTTCACCAATTTTCCAAAAAAATGTAATACAATTGATTGATTTTTCATTCATTGGTGGATGCTAGGCTATGGTTTTTGATGGTCAAATGAAAAAATGTAGTTATATCTTCCTCTTTGTGTAAGGTTTATTTTCCACCTTTGTAAGATTCACTCAAGTCATCCACCAAGCCATCTTATCCTCACATCCACTACTCGGAACCGTTTCATTAGGTTGCAATTGGCATAAGGTAACTATAACTAACTTTGACTACTTTCTAAAACCAATTAGTTTAGATTCTTGTCTAAAATGTACTCCCACTATTTATGAGAGTCTATGGTCAGTTTTAGAAATACCCATTTTCCACACTTTAAAAATTTGTAGTTTACTCATATGGTGTCCAAAAAATGCATTCTAAGAAAATATAGAATCTCCTTTTGCCTACCAACAAGACCCTACAAAAAAGTATTCTATATAATAATGCGAACCATGCTGAATTGCTTATTTGTGTGATTTTAGATGAAGTTACCTCACACCATGCATCAAACCCTCGTTTGCTTCTTGACAGGATTTGGTGGGTAGGGAATGGCATGGTTGGCGGACACAAGCAAGGTCCTCACAGGCATGCGTGCTTCATTTACTTCAGTTGGTGCAGAATCATCAACTAACTTATACATCACAGCCTGTCCCAAAGTCTGGAATTCAAACCTAACATAACTTACCTCAGTTTGGAATGTCTCAAACCTAACAGGAATAAGTTACTCTAATTAAAGGAGATCACCCATTTCCGGTCAGCCTCCCATTCTCACAGCTTAGGCGTGAATGTAGGTGACAACTCATGTAGAGTAGGAACAATAGAAGCAACTAAAATGTCCGGGAGGTGAACATTGAAAGTGTACAACGATCACAACATGTACATTGAAAGTCATGACAATCACTTACATTGATTTTCTAACCAGCCTATGGTTGGAAATAGATTTGCCTACATATCAAGAATGGAGCAAACAGAATCTTCACGAAAAAAATTCATCATAATTTTGTTTTTTAGAAAAAAAATGTTAAATATTGTGAAATCCTTCTTAAATCTATTTCTCTGTATGGGAAAAGAAATTCCTAAACCTTCCCATGCCGCAGATAGACTTGCCTAAGTGGTCGGAAATGGGTGATCATCCTGATACTGTACTGAAGTGTCCACTCATTGACTCTGTATCGTGCCTCACTGCTTCTCAAATTCTGTGCACAGAAATTATACTTCTTGAATTTGAGATTCAAAGATTTGCTGACCGGTTCTTTTTTTAATATTTTCCTGCACATGAACACACCGAGGTCACTTAGTGCTGAAAGATTTCGTCCACTGGGTGAGCATATTCATACAAGAAAACATCCCCTTTTGACGTCATCCTGCAGAATAAAAGGATCCACAAACAGACATAGTCACAGGACTTCTGCTCTAAAGGTTCCAAATATCTAAAGTTAGAAAGGGCGACATTCAAACAGCTTCGTTGAATGAGTTCCAGCCTATCAATCAGACCTTCACTTCCTGGATTCCGGATTCTGTGGGTCCTCAACTCCACAGAAAAGGTACAGTAGTCAATCGACAGCTTGGCATGGACAGTACCAACTTGGTTCCCAAGAAACGTAACTCTCAATTCCAACTCCACTTATCAATTAAGTCCTTTGCTTTCCCAGAAAACACTCAAACACACTACTATCGTACTCAGAGTCTAAAATTAGGACACCAAATTACACTACTGTAGGCATTATAGAGGCATACACAACAACGTAAAAGAGCTAAGTTACTGTAGTTTGGGTGAAAGGCCTCCATCTTATATCTAATCTTCAGTCTGCACTCTAACAAACTTGGTCTCCCCTGCTTTTGCAACCCTAATGCTTTGTCTAACATTACCTTGTTGCAACTTCGAAGCTCTTCAGAATTGAACAAACCATCTCATCATACAAGAAAACCATCTCATCATACAAGAAAACCACCTCATCAAGGCCACCCGCTAAAGCTCGATTTTTAGGTGGGGCATTACGATTAGAAGAAGTGAATTCGGGGAGAAAAAGACTAGTGGCAACCGCACTTGCGGCTTTAATTCCAAATCATACAAAACTATGTAAGGAAAACCTGCTGCGCAATTTCTCAATTATGAAGAAAATAGTCCGATGCTCCCATTATCATCCATCCTATCACGATTAACTTATAACTTTCAACACTAGAATTTGTTCACAAAGAACTCATACTCTTTGATAGAATATTTACATGTACTGGTGGTGGACCACTACTCCCTGTTGGATATAAAAACCCATCCACCTTTCGAACCTAGCAGATCCATGCCCTAGTCTCGTTACAAAATTCCAGAATCTTCGAATATATGTAACAAAAATGCTCAGACAAGTACGCCAACATACTTATTAGTAATTTCACTTGGGAAGTATAGTTGAATGCCAGTCCAAAAGTGGTGACATCATCTGACCCTCCTCAATAGACCCGGGCAAAAATTTACTGCCTGCCGCAGAGCATCCCTGATACAAGTCCAGCAGCAGCTGTAACAAGTGGCTAGCACGGAAATTGGTGACGATCCACCTCTTGCAATCCAAATCTCTACAGAGAAGAACCTCTAGCCTCTTTGCCTGCCCATGCAAAAGCATATGAAGGAGGCGCTGGTCTTCTTCAATAAGTATAACCTGGTTTGTCACTACTCTCTAAAGTCCAAACCAGCCATGTATGCATACGATTCGCTTCCAACAGACACCTGTTTCAGTCCAAAGCTCTCGGCCCATCGGATTTTAAGATCCCATACGTGCTGAAACTCATGATCTACAAGATGGCATTGGCACGGATATAAGTCGACCACACAGGCAGTGAGTCCTGCTAGCAAGCAGAAAGTCCTCGTGTCCCTTTGGAAACCATAAACATTCTTGAGAAGAATTCAACTACACCCAAAGCGTACAACTCCATACCTGCATTGCACAATGTGCGCATTGACTATTGTGACTATATTCACTCAATTGACCTGACTGTCTGAGCATTCAGTACCATATGCAACTAACCCTAGTAGAGAACCCACTCAACTCACTTCCTGTTCTGTTTACAGAAAACCTAGCCACATAACCACGGACAGAGTTAAAGTTTGAACATGCCTTAAAATGGCACTACAACACAGCTGGGTTTTCTAAGAGGTTTTTTTCTACTAGTGTATTATGATGCCCCTGCGACCTAATTGTAGTAGTCACTGTGATGTCCCTATGACCTAAATTGTATTCTCGCCATTTGACTTGTAATAGTCTTGTAAGTAGTAACAAACTCGTACCGAGAGGGAACAACTACCACACGTCACGATGGTACCGCCCGTCCACTTGCAATTGCTTCACAATAGCTTCAGCCTTGCTGCTCTCCACGCCCTCCACTTGCATGACAATCGTATGCAACATCCGGTGCACATCTCGCGCCATCCCTTTGGCATCCCCACACACATACAAGTACCCCCCCTCGCTAATCAGCGTCCACGTCTCACTTGCTTGCTCCAGCATCTTGTCCTGCACATACTCCTTCTTTGTTCCCTCCCTGGAAAATGCTATCGTGAGCTCCACCACACCCTTTTCCACAAAAGAATTCAGCTCCTCTTCATAGATAAAATCCTGAGTGCGTGTCCGACACCCAAAAAACAGCTTCGCAGGTCCAAGCACAGCTCCCGTTTCCTGCAAAGCAGCTCGCTCTTGCAAGAATCCTCGAAACGGCGCCAAACCAGTCCCGGGTCCTATCATCACGACAGGCGTGGTGGTATCCACAGGAAGCCTAAAATTCGACTGGCGAATAAAAATTGGAGCCCAGCTGCACCCCTCCGCGCCAGCTTCCTCTTTCGATTTCGCGTTTTTCATCCAAGTCGAGCACACGCCCTTGTGAATGCGTCCCGTGGGGCTGGGCCCATATACAAGCGCGCAAGTGGTGTGAATTCGAGACGGTGAGAAACGCGGCGACGACGAGATCGAGTAGAATCGGGGTTGCAGGCGCGGCGCGACGCTTGCAAAGAAAACACCGAGTGGAGGCTTCACTGAAGGAAACGCCGCCAGAACTTCGATCAAGGAGCGCTGGCTGGCCACAACCCACTTGGAATACTCTTCTTTCCCTTGCAAAGACGCCATGTGCTTCAAGCGTTCTGCCTCTTCAGGATCCGTCGCAAAGGATGACAAAACTGTAAGAACAGCTTTGCGAGGTGGGTTGAGAAGATCTGCGTAACGACGAAGCGCAGTGGAGAGCAGCAAGGGTCCGGGGAACGGCGCTGGCAGGGAGCCAGCGAGAAGCTGCCCTTCCTCCGCGTCGACGTGAAGGGAGAAGATCGTGTCTGTAGGGAAGCCTAAATGGTTTGCGGCTTCGGCAACGTCTTCCTCGCTGTTCTCGACGTAGACGCCCACATGGTCGCCTGTTTCGTATTGCAGTCCCGTGTTGGCAATGTCGAACTCGAGGTGTGTGCACGATCGGTCGGAGAGCGATGAATGAAGCTCTCTCACGAGAGCGACGTCGGCGCGGCACGGGTGGAGCGCGTCGTAGACCGCTTGGCCGTTCTTCTTCGCGGCGTATTCTTCCACGAAAAGTTTTGTGTCGGGAGGGTATGTGACGACGCGATACGCTGCGACCGCGGCGTGGTAGGGTGTGTGTGGCGTGGTGGGCGCGTCTTGGTCTTGGAGGAGGGCGTCAAGCTCCGGCCAGAGCTTCTCCTTCCAGGCTGTGAAATCGTCTTCGATGCACTGGTCGTCGTCGCCCAGACCGACTTCCACGATGCGGTGCGCACCTTGCTTCGCCAATGCGGTGTCAATCAGTTTTGCGACTTTGTTGAAGTGCTCGTATTGCCGGTTGCCCAGACCGAAGACGCCGTAGGTTAAGTTGCTTAACCCCAGTTCGAGATCCTCCCCATTCTCGACGAACCATTTGAAGAAGCGCGCCGCGTTGTCTGTGGGCTCTCCGTCGCCGTAGGTCGCCACCATGAAGAGCGCCAGGCTTTCTTTTTTCAGTCGGGCAGCGTACTGCTCGTCGTCCGCGCCGTAATCGTCCAGATCCACCACCTTGAACTTGGCCGAGCCTTCGTACCGGGCCTTGGCCTCCTCCGCAATCGCTTTCGCAAACCCTTCTGCTGTGCCGGTCTGGGTCCCGAAGAACACCGTCACGCGCTTCACAGAGCTGTCCTCGACCTCGTCCTCGATTCTCACCGTGGGCTTCACAATCACAGGCTTGGGCGCGGGCTTCGAACTCTGCTGCTGCCGCCACATGAAAAACGCAACCGTACCGACTAACAACACGCACGCCCAGACCTCGAAGATACTGAAAAACGGAGGCATGAAGGAGAGCGCCATCGCCGCGCTCGTCATCTCCGCGCGGTGCAACACACCAAACCCCTAAAACCACCAATCCCCCCGCACTCACATCAAATCAGCCGAAACCCACCTCGCAATTCTCAGAACTCCTCCGCCTCCAGCAAGATTCACATCCAAATCACCCCAAATTACACACTCTCGCATCCCAAAAATCAGCCAACACGAAAAAAAACTCTAAAAGCCCTGCCTGCAAGCGTTTACCCCAAAATACAGCGGCGAAGGCAGGGTTTTAAAAACCAATACGTGACATCCGTCTTCACCAACCTCAATCTCGAATCCCACACCCTCCAATCCCCCGAAACGAAAGTCTTCGAAAGCCCTGTTGCAACAGAACCGAGCAGTGACGGGAGACAGTCACTCAGGGTTTCAACCAAAAGCATGAAGAGTGACGGCAGTGCGAAATGGGTGTCGTCCACCAACTAAGTTCACAACCACCCCCACTGAGCGGTGAGTGGAATCACGACTCTCCAATGGAGAAGTTGCGGCTTGCAGTGATTCAATGACAAAGGGCGAATGCTACCAAGGCTTCCCCGAATACTGCGAAGAGGCGAGATACGTGGGAGTTGGAGCACCGAGAGGTTGATGAAAAGCGCAGTGAAGTGGCAGTGAAGGGTGATGCACGACGACGACGACGGCGACGGCGACCAAGCCCAATGGTGATCGTAAATGCGGGGAGTCGCGTGACGAAAGAGCGAACGAACCAGCAGGGAAGCTCAACTGAAAGCAACTCCGTCTCGCAAGCCAGGCACCTTGGAGACGACGACGAACAACGAGGGGGCTGACGAACGACGACGACGACGACTAAGGGATGGACGAGATGTGGACGAGGTTTGGACGAAGAAGGACGAGGTGGGGACGAGATGATGGCTTGAATTTACTATTCTGTCATTTCTGGGTTTGTTTTTGGTGAGAGGCTTCCGCCGTAAGTGGCTGACTGACTGACCAGGGGCTTTTGATTTTTTTGTAATATATTGAAATTCATTGCAATGGACTAAGTGAATGACTAACTACAGTAGGAATTTTTGTAGGGACTAGGGAGATGAAAAATGCTGACGAGACTGTAGTCAATAGAAGTCAATAGGTGAACTAGTAAATTGTGGACTGGTTCTTGCACACTTGTAGTTACCCAAGGTTCTAAATTTTGCATAGGGGAGGCAACCCATTCCTGATCACTCCCCCATTGTGGCAGTGTAAGGTGTAGTAATTTCAATCAGGAGGTGATTAACCCCTAAAGGACCAAACAACATTTTTTGGTAACATAGCGATTTGGGGCAGCTCACTACAGATGGTATTTTTATTTTGTTTCTATGAAATTTTCACACAACGTGTGTTCGAGGAGTAACTTTAAGGCCCAACAATTTTCATAAAATTTGAATACATGGTTGAAAAGTTGTTGTATGATATGTAGTTTTCATTGCTCAACGGGCAACTTGGGTAGAAAAAAAAAATTCTTTAAAAATCACTTTTTTAAAAATAAAGATTTGAAATTGGTTTTCTAGATTTATATATACGTGGAAAGCTTTGAATCATTCCATTTTTATTTATGAGATGAAAGTTATGAAGAATTTTAGTTGTGGGTAGTTTGTGGGTAGTTATGGAATCTCTACACTAAAATAAACTTTGAAGATCTTTATTTAATTCAATTTTCAATATTTTTGGAAAAAAATAAAAACTTTAGGTGTAGATTGTTTATTACAACATTATAACCATTGGAATTGGCATTTTTCAATTCTATAAATAAATTGTTAACAATTTAGTATTTTGAATCATTCTCTACTTCTTCCTACTTACTAATTTTTTCCTATATGTTGAACAATTCCAAATAATCTAAAAAATTTCAAACATGTAGCCAACTTGACTTGAAAAATGAATCCAAAGAGTTACAACCATTTTGACAATTTTTCATAATGATCTGACCTTGTGAAGTGCAGTTGCCCCGGTTTTTACAAGGCCCAAAAAAGGCTTTTTGTCAATTTAAGTGCTAATATCTTGCAATCTACACAATGAAAATTTCAGAAATTTTTTCTACATCTTCTCAACCCTTCGTACTGCAAGATCCTATGGTTACATGTGTCTAAAAATGTATTTTTTCTAAAATGTGGTACTTGTACTAGAAATGGCAGTTTTGGAGCATTTTTGGTGAAAACATAGTCAAATACATTTAGAGGTTAACATGATTAGTGTTGGCACAATTCCTAGCATAGTTGTGGCGCATTATGATTGGCTACAATAGTATCAATATTGAAACCAACCATTGTTGGATTTTGCAACCAGCCCATGGTCAGAAATAGGAAGGTATATATGACCAGCATGGGGTGGAATAGAATCTTTAGCTAAAAATTCATAGTAATTTTGTTTTGAGAACTAAAAATCTAAAAATGATGGAAATCTTATTAACTCTATATCTATATATATAAAAAAATTCCATTGTGAAAAATTCCCTTACAAATACATGTATTTGCTTAACCCCTAAAGGACCAAACGACGTTTTTTGGCAACATAGCAATCTGGGGCAGCTCACTATGAATGGAATTTTTATTTTTTATCTTTGAAATTTTCACACAACATGTGCCCAAGAAGTAACTTGAAGGCCCAACAATTTTCATAACATTTGAATACATGGTTAAAAAGTTATGATATGATATGTAGTTTTCATTGCTTGGTGGGCAGCTCAGGCAGCAAAAAAAACTTCTTAAAAAATCACTTTTTTTAAAATAAAAATTTTAAATTGGGTTTCTAGATTTATATATACATGGAAAGCTTTGAATCATTCCATTTTAATTTGTAAGATGAAAGTTATGAAGAGTTTTAGTTGTGGGTAGTTTGCGGATAGTTATGGAATCTCCACTCTAAAATAAACTTTGAAGACCTTTATTTAACTCAAATTTTAATATTTTTGGAAAAAAACTAAAAATAAACTGAGGTGTAAATTGTTTATTACAACATTATAACCATTGGGATTGGCATTTTTCAATTCCATAAATAGATTATTAACAATTTAGTATTTTGAATCCTTCTCTTCTCTTTTCTACTTACTAATTTTTTCCTATATGTTGTACAATTCCAAATGATCTAAATTTTTTCAAGAATGTAAAAAACTTGCCTTGAAGAATGAATCCAAAGAGTTACAACCATTTTGGACATTTTTTCATAATGATTTGACCTTGTGAAGTGTAGCTTCCTGGGGTTTTGTAGGGCCCAAAAAAGGCTTTTTGTCATTTCAAATGCTAATATATTGCAATCTACACGGTGAAAATTTCTGAAATTTTTTCCACATCTTCTTAAACCAATGTACTACAAGATCCTACAGTTATATGTGTCTAAAAATGTATGTTTTCTAAAATTTGGTACTTGTACTAGAAATGGCAGTTTTGGAACGTTTTAGGTGAAAACATAGTCAAATACATTTAGGGGTTAAGTGGTCAAAAACGGGTTGCCTCTCCTAATCCCTAGCCAAGAAATAGCCCATTCATTTTGTGGGAAAATGATTTCCCGTAATCTTCTCTTGGCACGTGAAATCCATGTAGTTGATGATTATGAATTTTTTGTTAATTGATCTCATATTTCATCCGTTTTCTAAACATGTGCTTATGTCAAGCAATCTCCTCGTTGTAGGGAATTATAGAAAAAAAGAAGCACTTCACTCGTTGGGTTTTGCCTTCGTCATCAACTTTCTTTTTCTCAAGAATTCCCTCCACCTTGGTGATTGCCCTATACATAAGGTAGCATTTTTTTCCTATTTTTTGGGAACAAATGGGGACAATATGGTAGCATACTTTAAACCAAAGGTTTGAGTTTAATTTAAGGGTTAATGAAAGGTCAATTGACTCTATAAAAGAATTGATACATCACAAGTGTTTGGGAAAAACCAGTAGTTAATCCATAAATGCCCAAGGCACCACATTTTGGTGTCGATAAAATTTTGAAGTTAAATAAAACCTTACTGAGTTACTATTTTTAGTATTTTATATTTTTCAAAAATTCTTTTGGAAGTCTAGTTATAGCAACAAAAATTAGATTTTGAAAATGAATAATTATGATTTTTCTACTCAAGATTGAGAGTATTACAAATCCTTTGTCCATTGCAAATGAAGATTGATCTTCTACTATTGAGGGCTCTTGGAAATGAGCCTAAAATACACTAGATCTTAGAGAAAAAATTACATTAGAAATTCATTTAAAAAAAATTGTGTAGTAGATTTTGAGAAGTCATAAATTGATTGGAGGTTATGTATGTTATGCCCTTTAACCTCATATTTTTTTTGGTGACCAATTTTTTAGATTTGACATGGGAAAAGAGGATTGAAAGATTTCAAATTCTTTCATAGTTTTAAAGACCCTCATGATCAAGTATTATAATCTTTCAATCCACAAATGATATTGTTGTATTTTCTTTTCCCATGTGATGTCTAACATGTCTGATTTGAATATTTAGGGTTACAATTTCTTTAAACTAATAAAACTTATCAAAATGTTGGCTTTTTGTTCAAATTAAAGAAAGTTCCAATAATCTCAAAAAAGGTCTTGGGCATAAATTTAGGGGTTAATGCAAAGTGAAAAGATGGAAATGAGAAACTAGTTGAATATAGAAATTGAAGGACAAAAGAAATCCCAAACACAAGTGCATTGCTTTCATACAAGTGAGACAAGTCTATTTAAGGAGGTTAAAGTCAATTCCTTGTAAACTAGAACAATCCAATGTCATCACTCATCCAATTCTAACATCTATTGGACCCTCCTATTTGTATTAGTCATCCACCCATTACCACATTTTAGCAACCCTTCAGGATGATGACAATACACTTTGGGAAGGAACAAGATTTATTAGCATGTGGTTTAGAATGGGTCTACCCACACTTTACCAATTTAGTCCTAACATACTTTGGAAAATCACATAACTTCATTTCGTATTGGAACCTCTTCATTCAACTTGCAAATTGCTTCACTCAAACTTTTCAATTTCTAGAAAAAACGTGAGTTGACAAATAGCTTCTCTAAGATATCTAGATAGCAAATCTAGGTGGTCATAGGCTAATCTACCTTATATGAATTTTCCATTTGCATAGATGTTAGGATTGGTTCAATTTACACCAACCTTTGTTAGACTCTCTTTTGCTTAAATTCTTCAGCACTCAAGAGGATTTTGTACTTAAGCTTGTTTCTTCAACATTTGCTCTCTTTGTTCTTCACATTCATTTGCACATAAATGAGATACATTTGCAATAAGATGTTGCAATCGCCTATTTCTATCTTTGTTTGATTCATTATCCATAGCTTTGGTGTGCCAAACTCTAGCTTGATCACGATTTGTAACTATGCAAAGTTATAACACCTCTATGCCACCTTAGAGTCATACTTGTTGGCAAAGGAGAAGCTTGTACAATTGATTAATCAATGATGAGGTTCCACACTCCCTCAAGGCAACATGCAATATTAAACTATTGTACAAGAATTCTAATAAAGTTTCTTATGCAATATCCATGCATTCAAAACTTCAAAACTTAACTTGATAGATGCATTTCATAGAGACAAAGATATGTGATATCCCAACCTTAAAGTGTAGTTGAGTATTGAAGATGTTATTCCTAAAACTTTGTAATAATTCAAATCTGTCGATTTGGAGGTGATGCTTATGGATTAAGGCATCATAGTCCCCCATACTTGAGTCAAGGTGTCTGACTTCAAAAACTAAGATGGAAAAAACAAATGTTATCTTAAGATATTGCTAATTTATAACTATAGTAATAAATACTCAACTTGCAAATTCAATAACATATACAATCTTTGGAATTTTTGAAAATTATGAAGTGGACTGAAAACAAAAATCTAGGAATTAGATTTTTTGTGTTTAAATCAATCTTAAGGGAGGCAAATCATTTTTGACCACTTAACCCTTCACCACCGAGGGGGAAGAAAAGTGTCCTCAGGTCAAATTCAAAGTCATGTAACTTTTGCATCAGATGTCCGAATCCAATAAAACTTGTTGAAAAAGTTGATCTCTCTCTTCTAGTTTGTGTGTTAAAATTTTCAGATCAATTCAAGATGTACTGAATTTTTGAAAGCCAATTGAAGTTCAGAAGTTCAATTCAAGTTCACCAAAATGCATTTGATGGCTGCAACTTTGGGGGCTTGTATCTCCTTCATCCAATGTTCGTTTTCAATAAAATTTGTTGGGTTGTGTTCCCCTTGAAATCTAGTTATTGTGGTAGAAATTTCATGCCAATCCAAGTTGTTTTGAATGTTTGGGAGCAAATTGAAGTTCAAAATCCCAACATTTTTGAATTAGAGTGAACTTCAACGTCTTGTTCTTCTTCATACAATGTTTCCAATAATTTTTTTGGTGTGTCCAAAATTTCATATCCATCTAAGAAGTTATGAGTGACTAAGAAGCATATTAGAAGGAGGTCTAGTTTTTGATGTGTTTTTTGCAACTTTTCTTGTTGTTTTTTGACATTTCAAAGCCATATTGCAGACACAATGTGTCAATTAAATGATATTTTTTTTCATCAATGTGTTTTTATGCTGATTTTGAATCACTTATTAGTTTAAAGTTTCTTCATTTGAGTAGATTTAGGAACCGAATTTCGCCTCCAAATGTGTTTTTGGGAAAATTTCAGCATCCTTTTTCGACACTAAAACATTATAATTTTTCAATCTATGCGGTCAAATGACACCAAATTTGTTGCACGCCATATACAACAAGTGCACTGCAAGATCGTACGGTTGAGATCTCTATAACTTATTAAAATTTATATCTATAACACTTCAAAAGGAATGTTGTTTTTGAACTTGTTCAAGCCTTTGGCGGTGAGGGGTTAAGCAATTATATGCTTTTGCAAAAGAGCTTTCTTTAGTGTGAAAATAGTATTTGGAAGGTTTTCATAAATTTTCAGATTAATTTTTCTCAAAATAAAACTACCATGAATTTTTTAGTTGAAGATTTTGTTCCTCCTATACTAGTGATATAGGTCATCTTATTTTTGTCCAAGAGTTGGTTGCAAAATTGAGTATAATGCAACCCAATCATAATGCCCCATACTTGGTTACTTACTCATCTCATAATTGATTGGAAATAGACCACCTTATAATACTAGAATGGAGGGGTGATTAGGAATGGGTTGCCTCCCATAATTGAATTCATCTTCAAGGTCAAAATGAAAATATTGTAGGAAAATTACAAAAATTACAAAAAGCTTAGATCCTTGGTTGAAAATGTTTCACACTTTATACTCTATGAAATTCAAAGAAATTACTCAAATGACTTAAAACTTTGTCATACTAAACAAAATGTCCATGCATCATTCTCTAGGAAAAAAATTAACTCAAAATTCATTATTTTAACCTTGTGACCAGCGATCTCAGAATTGCTTCAGTGAAATTAGCCAAATGTTCATTTTTGGAAGATTTTTTTGAGTTTAACACTAGGGGCATGAAGAAATTATGTAGCAACTAAGCAAAATTTAGCCAGTTTTGGGATCGCTGCTTGTGACTAAGTGCAATTTGACTTTGAATAAAGCCAAATATAGTTGAATGAGAGGCCATACAGACCTTCCTCTTTTCAACCAAAGGTTGGTTGCAAAATCCAAGAAGGGATGGGTCCAAATTTTGAGAATCTTGTAGCTAATTATAATGCACCACGAACTGCCCAAGAACTGTGCCAGCATTAATTGTTGCTAATCACCTGTTGATTGAAATTACTCCACCCTACGTTGTCAAATTGGGTCTGTGATTAGTAAGGGGTCGGCTCCCTTATTCAAAACTAAACAACAATCCAACTTTTTGATATCATTCTATGAAGCTAAGTTTCTTGTTTTGAATTACAATTTGAATGTGTAGTTTGGGTATTGAAAAAAATTGTTAAAATTTGTCTACAAAAGTCTTAAAGTTTCATGTTGCCTTAGCAGGGATGGAAGCTCATCATTGATTTGTCATTTGTATGCAAGTTATTGTTTTATTGACGCCCTTAACCCCTCAAGGCCAAAGTAGTTTATGTACTTTTTCACAAGTTTGAACTTTGATTGATAGTATGCATTGTATATCAAGCTTATTACATGATGTCAATTGTACTTTTGAACTTCCTTGTTCAATATGAACATCATAATATGAAATTCACTTAGTTAAGGTAAGAACACCCAATGGCATTCGTATACCCAATGGTGTTAGACTCTACATAGCATAATCATTTTAGGTTGTAAATATAAGTAGACAATAGAGAGCTTATTTTTTTGACCTAAAATGATAAGATGTCTACAGTCCGTCTACATTTATGTTCTAGAATGAATTCCTGGCCTAGAAAGGGATGCCATTGGGTACAAGGATGCCATTGGATGCTCTTACCTTATACTTCTTAGAATGTAGGGAAATGAAGTTACAACTTTGACCTCTTGAATAGCCTAAGAGGCCCAAAATAGACTCCTTGGGCCTCGAGGGGTTAAAAGGAAGACTCTCAAATCCAAGTTTAGGTTGCCCTACCATCACATTGACTGATAAGTTAGTGAGGGTTTAGAATAATGACTTTTTTAGTCAATACATATCATGCTAAGAACTTACAGGCCTCTTTCATGAGAAGATTGAGAGCATCGCCACCCATTCCCTAGAAACATAGCTGGGGGAATGGGGTGGTTTGGGCCTTGCTCCTCTCGCTCGTCTTCTATGCCCCCATTCATTCCTGCCCTTGAGATACACCAAACAAAGTCAATCTCAAAGCATTAATGTCTTCGCAAACCAAGAAGCCAATCAACATGCCAATTGATTAAAAAATGCAAGATATAATGTATTGTAGCATGCAATCCAACAACCTAACAAGATCAAGCAACCAAATAAGAAGGATGGCAGGGACGGGGTCCTAGTGTTTGGCGAGAGACTTTTGGAGTGACCGGTCTCTTTTCGTTCCAGGCCGGGTCCCCAGTGGACTATTTTTTTGTCACTTGACCCGCCCTAGACCGGCCAACTTTGGCGAGAATGGGGTGGCCCAGGCCTTGTTCCTCCAGTCTCCTCTTGGCCGAGGAGGACCTCCAATCATTCCTACCTTCTATAACACAAGAAAGAAGTCAATCATACAATTTTAATGACTTGGCCAAGTTACTTTGCTAAATTAGTGGGTTGTCATGGTCATTGGAATTCGGGAAGGAGATGAAAAACTTTGTCCCGAGAAGAATTGGAGAAGAAGCCATGAGTTTCAATTTGCCCAGGAGTTGTTGATGGAAAAAACACAAGAAGTGAGTTGTTGTGGTAGGAAGTTTGAGGGATGCTTGGAATAGTTTTTTAGAGCAAGGAAGAGGGTTTGTAACCTTTAATTGTTGTGTGGTTAATTTAGGTGTTTACCGGAGGTTTTAGGAGGGTTTTGGAGGGTGGAGGTTGGGCCATAGATGAGACAAAATTCCATTGCAAAGAAGTGTAGCTGGAGGTGCTTGGAGGTGTTGTGATGAGTTGTTGTGCAAGGTTGATTTTATGTTTTTTTGAGATCCCTTAGATTAAAAATATTTTAAAAATTTGGAAGTTGTAAAGTATAAGTGCATGGTACCACAAACAACTTCATGAATGACTCTTTTCTCTTATGATTACCAAACACACAACCCTTTGCCATTTCCCCTCCATAGTCAAGTTTTGGAATATTTCTTTCCTCAATATATCTTACACTCTTGACCTCAACTCTAGAAATTTTTGCAATAGCAAGATCCATTAGAACTAACACTCAAGATTAATAAAATTAAAATTATTATATACTTGCCAACTAGTATAGAAATAGAATTCTTTTGAGTAGACAATGGTATCACTTTCAACTATCAAACTACACATAAAATTATAGTATCTATTTTTATATATAAAATTTGTACAAACAAGAATAACAAGACTAATATATTTTTATTCTTTATATATACATTAGATCAATATAAAAAATAAAAGAGTGTATCAAGGTAGGCTTGAGTTAAAGTAAAAGAGTATATGTAAGTAGGCTTGGATTAAAGCAAAACAATGTCTTAAGGTAGGCTTGGGTTAAAATAAAAGAATGTGTTGAGGTGTGTTTGAGGTAAACCTCAAGCACACCTAAACACATTCTTTTATTTTTTACATAATATTTGAATAAAAACAAATTATAAAACACAAAAAGGGTATTGAAGTGTGCTTGAGGTGTGTTTGAGGTCTACCTCAAGCACACTTCAAACACACTTCAACACTATTTGATTTTTACATTGAATTTGACTACCAAAATATTTAAAATACAAAAAGTACTTAAGGTCTGCTTGAGGTAGACCTCAAGTACACCTCAAGCACTTTTTGTGTTTTTACATTGAAGTTGAATAAAAAAAAATAGTGTTCATGTGTGCTTGAGGTAGATCTCAAGCACACCTCAAGCTTTTTTTTGTGTGTGTTTTTACATTGAAGATGGGGTTGTAACCTTGAGGACCGGGGTGGATTGACCCCCTTGCTCATCTAGCTTGGTTAATCCAGGGGTGCATGAAAATAAAAAGACCCCCTATTTTGTGCTTCACTAATTTATCTTCCAGAGCTCCTCATCCAATTTGGGGCCTCTGATTGCAAATATGAATTCAAAATTTGCAAATTTTATCATGTGTTGCAAATAAATAAATCCAGGGTTTTCCCTCGGGGATGAGTGAGGGGGTCAATCGACCTTGGCCACCTTGAGTTGTTGTGTGGTTAATTTAAGTGACAAGATCAAGTTACAATTCAGCTTGACAAAACGTGAGCTAACAAAATGCATTGACAGAAAAGAAAATAGTCAATAAGTGGCAGGGACGGTGTCCTAAGATTTTCAAAGCCATTTCTATAGTGACCGGTCTCCCACTCCTCCTCATCAGGTCCCCGGTGGACTAGTTTTTTCTCACCGGGCCCACCCTAGACTAGGCCGACCAGCTTTGGCGAGAATGGGTGGCCATGCTCTGAAGTTACTGAACCCACCTCACTCCATAACTTAACAGTTTCTCTCAAAGCCTTGTCATGACATTCAATTATAAGCGTGTTTCTCTGCATGATCTTGGCACAATAACCAAAGTTATGGGTATGAGAAAAAACAACTTGATGCATGACTTAAGTTATGTAACAGCTTAATTGATAAGCTTCACCACAAGCAGAATGACATTTCAAAAACAAAAACAAAGAGACAAAAATGGCAAACTGCTATGACTTCTGTCACAGCACAATTTGGTAGAATATTCAACAATGCCCAACTGCAGTTGAACTAGTACTAACTTAACTTATCAATTCCCATTCAAGTTTGTTGGATAAACCTTAGAATCCCTTGTACCTTGGGGAGATCTACGAACTAAGGTAAAACAGCCCATTACAGAACTTTTGCCCATTACGGAACTCTATGAATGAGCCCATTACAGTTTTCTTTTAATTTTTGAGATTTGGGCCACATTCAATGTCTTAGCTAACTGGAATGGAGTAATTAGTGACTGTAATAGGAACTTTCAGTTTTTTAGTGTTAGTTCATTGCAGGAAGTGCCTTTTTCAAGTCTTCTGTGTTAGAAAATATTGTGACTGTAATAGGTAAGTAAGATGAGTGTTATGGATCAGTTTTTGTTGGTTTTGGGGTAGTCTACAGGCTGTAATGGGCTGAACACTTAAAAAATTCATAACAAATTCACACTTTGTCAAAAAAAATATAATTTCAAATGCTCTCGCCATTTCTGTCACTTGACTTTCTCTGGAAAAAAAAGTAGAAAATTTCAGAAATGACAAGAGGGCAAACTCCCCATTTGATCCATAATGGGCTGTTTTACCTTAGTTGGCCTTGCTTCATTAACTTCATTTCACTGGAACTTGGACCAAGCTGCTGAATAACTAAGTTAAGGTCATTCCAATAACTTATTACAACCCAGATTAGTGAATTATGGTGGTTTGGGAAGATGGTGAATGTCACCTCTAATTTCCAATCACAAGGATTATTTGATGAGGATGCCAACACAATTGGAATCAAAATTTTCTGATTAAAAATGAATGTTTGTGATTTTTCAAATTGTTTTGATGAAAAATTGCAATGTTGTTTGTAGGTGGGGAGATATTTTCCTTCCAAAACAATCTTGTGACTATGCAGCTATCTTCCACAAAAATTGGATATGTGTCAAAGAAGAATTGGGTGTTGTTGTGACATCTGAGTGCCTAAGCCTTTAGAAGCTGGTGTTTTTCCTACGAAAAAAAAACATGGTGTGGGAGTTATCTCCAAGTGAAGCATTTTGTTTTCTTTCCAAAATCTAACCAAAGAGATGTTTAAAGAGCTTGCTTACTAGTACATGTGTTAGTGTGAAATTGCATAGGAGTTGTGAGATTTACAACAAGAGAAATGCATGTATCATATTTTTAGCATATTGCCCCTTGTAATGTAAATTTTGTCTACTCAATAAAACCACAAGACAACTAGTATATAGGAAGTAATCTTCAAGGAAAGGTTAAGAAATATGTCATATTGTGACTAAAGTCACTTGTTTTGTACTTTGGATATTTATCTACTTTGTTTTGGAAATTTAACAAAAGAAACCCACACTCTTAGTCAAATAGACTCAATCTTTTGAAAAAGTAGTATAATATATAAAACATCAAAATAAATAAATAGTTTTTACTAAAAATAAATAGCATCCATAGTTGAACGGTTAAAGCACCCAACTCATAATTGGAGATTTCGCCCTTAAGGGTCTGACATTAAACCTTGCATACCTACTAATTGATGAACTTGTGATGTACTTCCTTGAGCTCTGAAAAAAGACATCATATGGATTGGATTTAATGGATTTGTCATTCGAAAATTAGGATTCATTTCTTGTTTTAAATATTCAACCCTAATGCTATTTATAATAGACTCCATATATGCGTTTCCAATCCTATATAGTATACTTTGGCTTGTGTTAAATCCTTTGGTCAAATCCTCATGTTTGGTTGATTTGTCTCGAACAATGCATGCACTATCAATGTAATCAAATGCACCAAGGTATATATTTAAAATGCAATAAACTTTTAGGAAAATTGTTTATTACTTCAAGTCTTCTTTATTTTCCCTCATCTAATGAATACTATATTATTAGCCTATTTGCTAATTTAGCTAATTTAGAAACATGAAAAGCTAGTACATCGTTGCCACTTCAAAATTTATCCCAAAAAATTCTAAAAAAATTGACATCATGAAAACTTGTCCACATTTCTAGAAAACTTTCTATTCACTTTTGAACCTTTAAGGGGTGTCCATAATAATGATCATGAAAAAAATTAAATACATTTGACTATACTAAATAGTAAATTTAGGTTCCTCCACACTAATTTCTCCACATTTGACAATATATAAATATTTACTATTATTCTACAAGAATATACTACTTTTGAATTAGATATTCTTGTAACTGGAACTCATGAACCTTCATGTATACAAATGGAAATATATGTAAGTATTTCTTGACTTTGATTGCTTATAAAGTAACCTCCTTGAGGTAAGGCAACCTAAATGTTAAAGCAACCTAATTTCACTATTTAGTGTAGAGTCATTAAGTATTCGTAAAAGGCCACCTTGTAGAAATTGTGTCAATATAGAAGAAGTTAAATATATCATATGAGTTAATAGTTATCAATTGAGAAGGCATATGTACAGTGAATAGTGAAATTAGGTTGCCCCTCACTAATTTCTCTACATTTGACACTAAATAAATATTTATAGTTATTGTAAAAGAATGATCTACTTTTGAATTACATGTAGTTGTAATTGGGACTTGTGAACCTCCATGTATACAAATGGAAAATTTGTAGAATTATTTGTCGATTTTGATGGCTTGTAAAGTCACTTTCTTGGGGTAAGGCAACCTAATTGTTAAGGCAACCTAGTTTCACTATGGTAGAACCTCCAATTACCAACCAAGCTCCCATGGCCAATCTATAGGTACTGAGAAATTCAATAGAGACTAAGACGGATTTCTAACCATTAGTTCTTGGTTTTTGACCATCTTTTAATAATCAACGTCATGAAACATGCCTTTGGTTTTAAGAGCCAAAGTAGTCTTTGAATGAGCAGTTTCTATATCTGTTCCTATAATGATTCCTATATGAGTTCTTATATTTGTTTACGTCTCTTGAATGCATAGTTCCTATATGTGTTCAGGTAATGATTCCTATATGAGTTCTTATATCTATTTATGTCTCTTGAATGCATAGACAGTGACAAGTAACAATTCCATTAACACCCAATTGAAATGTAGTTGTTGTACATGTGGCATCTAGTGATAGGACATAGTCTTTTTTAAATTTCCAACCTCTGAACTCAACCCAAACCCAACCCAAACAACCCCCCTATTTGTAATTTCAAATTGCAACTTTAGATACAATCCATATGGGATATATATTGTCGTATCTATATCCATATTCTATATCTGTATTCTTATTATATATCCAAATATTTCTTCCATATCAATATTCTAGAGTATTAGGGCAAGGGCAAGCTAGACTAGACTAGAGCTAGTAAAAGGACAATCTTAAAAATCCACTTTATTTTTTTGCATGTGGCCTTTAAATTCTTTTGAGTTTTTTCTATAATTTCTTTATATTGAATTAAAGAAAAATATGAGGAAAATTAAGTCAAATTTCTTTAGTATATTTATATAAAATTACTTCAAAAATGACTTCAAATTTTGATTTATTTCAATAAATTGTAGAAATGATTATAAAAAAAATTGATTCTAAGTATTGAAAGCTAGGTCATCTTTAGAAATGCTTATTATAATTGTTTTGATAATATAGATTTGTATCCAGTTGATTTTAAGTATTTCTAATGTAAATTATAAAATTAATACTATTTCTAATGAAATAATGATACAAAAAAGTCTTTTCTTCAAAGAGTAGAACATAAATTCTATTCATACAAACAACAATTCCACTTTCAACAATAGACTTTTTCATACTCTTCAAACCTCAAAGTGATAATTTGTGTTCATGTAAGAATTCAAGAGTCACTTCATAAAAATCAATGGATTGTGATAGTCCTCAAATGAAGACTAAATAATCCATAACACATAAAATATTTAAAATTTATTTAATTCACCTATTGAAGATTGTAATCTATTATATATAGAACATATAAGTGATTCCTTTTAATGAAAATCATGCCAATCTTCAAAAATAAAAGTAGAACCAAAAAAATATGGACTCTATTAGTCCATTATGGTACAATCTTGCTTACACTTGCCTGTCAACCATTGATTTTCAATCTTAGATCCAACAGGTTTTGAAAGTTCATTGATTTTGATAAAAAAAAAAATACACAATCAATGGCTTAGGGGGTGGTTTCAATTTTCTCTTTTCATGATCAATGGTTGGTGATTTTCCAATTGCAAGGGGGGAGGGGAGGAGGGGGGAGGGGGGCATCTTTACAAGGGATAGTGGAGGACTCTATGTGTTGGGTATGGGTCAAAATCAAATTTTGACTTCCAAAACTCAATAATTTATAATAATTTCAATTCAAGGCATAAAATCACCAAAAAAATTGCAATCCTTATGATTTCTATTTTTCTACAAGGTAGAAAATTTGCATTGCTTCTACTGCTCTAGATCATGCACATAATGCTTAAGTGGTTGGTAATGGGTGGTACCATATTTAATGTAGATTCATGATTTTTCATTCAATGGGTCCCTATCCATATTATTAGAGCGGATATTTCATTAAAATGGCAATATTCCACAAACTTGGCACTTATTGGTTCAGACCATGGGGTTTGAAATGTACACCCATCCTAGATTTTAGACTATGCAGTCTAAAATCTATACCAATCCTAGAAAATGAATGGAAAAATGGCAAAAAAAATGGTGCCATTTTAATGAAATATCGGTTTTAGTTAGATAAGAGCATTCCTGGACTTACATGTACTTTGGCTTCCAAAGTGCCAATGGAATGTCAACAGCTGGAGATTCTTGTCAGTTCTTGGGAACAACGTCAGAAACGGGGAGGAGGGGGGGACCAAGCTAGATCGATCCAGTATTGAGAACCCTGTCTGATCAGAGACATGCATGAATGATCGAGAAGATTCGAGTACGGAGACTTGTCGGAATATTCATCGATCGAGAGAGCAATCAGGTAGGAACGCATGTATAAGAAACTTGGGGTTGGAATTCGGTAAGGAGGCTAAGGCTGACACATGAGAAGCATGCATGAGACGCATCTTACTGTGTGAGGTTGGGGTTGCTCGCGGTGCTTCAGTCGTCGTCAAGACTGTATCGATCGATCGGGACTGTAGCAACAAGGTGTAACGTAAAGGAGTTACTAGGGGATGGACAAGTGAGGGTACGATTTGGAAAACCGCTGTCACCTCGCAGCAGCGATGACCAATTAACTGCGTCGCGTCAGGATCGATGTTGCATGGCACTAGAGAATTTGGGACTGAGTACGTAGCTATTATATATCGAACAAGCCGTGCATGGACCTGCGTAATTAAGCTCATGGAGCCCTGTTGGGAAGGGGAAACTCACGGGGTTGTGGTGGAGACTGGGTAGCGACGATAACGCTGAAGGATACCAAGAATTTTTGGAGACGACCTAGCTAGCCTGTTGAATTGCAATTTAATTGAGGTGTGAAGCTTGAATTGGGCTCTCGATCGACGGTGCACGCAAGTTGGACGTGGCGTTCGATCAGTTCATGAGCAAGGCTTGGGAGGGGGAGAGCATTGATTTGGCTATAGGCACGAAGATTGAAGCAAACCGAGCGTGATCAACTCGAAAAGATTTGGGAGCATTGCAGGCGCACCGCGACCCAACAAGTCCGTCGTAAACGGTACAGCCGGTCACTTGTTGCCAGTAGCTGCACCCATCCGGTCATCTACAGCAGGGTTAGGCACTTAGGCGTGTCCGATCCTAACTGGTCCATATCCTGACTTCTGGATTTGTCGTTTGAGGGCCCGTCAATTTTACGGATCCGGGGATTAGAGTGGTCAAAAAATTGGGGAGTGCTAGCATATGAGCCCATGAGCGCACACTAAATACTGAAATTAGGTTGCCTCAACAATTAGGTTGCCTTACCCCAAGAAAGTTACTTTCCAAGCCATCAAAGTCAACAAAAACTTCTACATATATTTGTATTTGTACACATGAAGGTTTATGAGTCCCAATTACAACAATACTTGATTCCAAAGTAGTTCATTTTTGTAGAACAATAGTAAATATTTATATAGTGTCAAATGTCAAGAAATTAGTACGGGGCAACCTAATTTCACTATTTAGTGTAGGACTCTACAATATATACACCGTCTATGATTATTTGTACCTATATTACACTCTTTCCATGCTATAGTGCACCTATGTTATACGTACATGTGATATAAACACCTTCAAATGGTTGTAGGTACATACCTACAAGTAGATCGAAGTCTCATAGGCTCAGGGCTCTATGCTTAGGGCTCTATGCTCACGCACTAGCAATCCATTGTTGAAATTTTTTTGCTAAAGCTATGAATTTAGGGGATAGTTGATAATTAATTTGGATTATTTGGTAGGTGATTACAAAATTAATTATGTTTAAATAGAAAATAATTAGGCTTCATGAACTAATGAAATAAATTATTGGAAAAAAATACAAAAACTTGAACTTGAAACATGGAAGTTTGAGTGTTATTTAGAGGCTAATTTGAGCACACTAGTGCTAAAATGTGAGAAAATTGCCTCAAATTCAAAATTCCAGCACCCTAGTTAGGGTTTTAAAATCCATTTGGAGACTCCAAAACTTATAACTAACCACAAATTTGAGCTTCATAGGCTTGGGAAGAATCATAGAGTGTTGGGTGAGGGATTTTGGGTGATTTTTGGTGTGTTTGGTGGGATTTGGGGGTCTAATTTCTGTATTAATCTGAAAATCCAGCATACCTTAATTGCCCTTAATATCTATTTACAGAAAACCTATTTTGGTATTTCAAAACCCAAAATTTAACTTCAAATTCAAACTCCATGGTTGGGAGGTTATTATGGAGTATTTTGGATGATTCAGGGGGGATCTTGGTGAGTTTTAGGGGCATTTGGAGTTTTTGGGGTTCAATTTCCATGTTAATCTCATTCCAACACACTAATTCAGACCTATAAATCTAACTGAAGGTTCCAAAACTCAAATTTAATTTCAAATCTTGACTTCCATGAGTTAAAGATTAACCATGGAGTGTTTTGGTATGAGTTTGGGTGTATTTGGGATGGTTTTGAGCATCCAATTTTGATTTGATCTTAGGTGACTTAAGTTAGGGTGTTCTTGGTGGGACACCTAAAGATACTTTGTGGTTATTTGGCATTTAGTGACTTGTGTTTGGATATTTTGTATTGTAGAATCATGATAGATACATTGCCATTAGTTTCCTTGGATATTCCATTGTTGTTAGCATAAACCTTTCGTGGTAGCTTTGGAGGTATTTTGAAGCCCTCATTTCTCCTAGAAGTCTAGTGCATTGCCACATGTGTGTGACAATCTCATGTGCTGCTAAGTGACATATGATACAAACTTAGTATTATACTAGAGGTTGGCACTTGCTACGCTACGCATTCACCGTACTATTTTATTAAAAAGATTAAAAAGATATTAGAAAGATAGAAAGAATTTTCACAAAATAAAATGCAAAGTAATAAATTTCAATAAGTTAGTTGGTAAAAATTATTAAAAAAATTTTACAAATTTTTTTACAAACATGCATATATTGAAATGTACAATATACATTAAAAAATTTACATACATTGGAATGTAAAAGAATTCAAATCCAAACAACAAAAATGCTTGAAATATAATTTAATTATAAATATTGATAGAATAGGTTGTCTCAATTGAGACAATGAAATAATAATGGACACCAAAAGAATACAGTTGGATGGAAGGGGACGTCACCGAAGCGTGCATGAACCCTAAACATGCAGAGTTTGAAACAAACTCTTAACTTTTCCATCCACTTGATCAAGGTGTTGATATTTGTAAGAATCTACACGACAAATGTCATGCAAGAACCTCATGGTAAACCACATTTTTTACCGTTTGCACGGCACTTGAACGGTCATTGGCAACCTTAATGTTTGTAGGATGTCTACCACGAGACAAAGCCACATATAACTGACCATAGCTAAATACTTCATTCCGAAGATAAATGCCAACTGGGTCATATGATTGGCCTTGCAATTTGTTGATTGTCATAGCAAAAGCACCAGTGATAGGAAATTGTCTCCGACATAATGTGAATGGCAAACGGCTATCATTGCAATGATGTGTGATTCTTGGAATCAACACTTCTTGGACATGATGACGCCCTTCTACAATTTCACACAATAATATAGATGGAGACACTTGCAACAATCGCAAGCGACTACCATTGCATAAACCTTTTGCCGGATTTAAGTTCCTTAACAACATCACATATTGACCACATTTAAGATTTAATTGGTGAGGTGGCAAACCGCTCAAATGTAAGGAATTTAAAAACTCTACTGGATAATAATGCGCATGCTCATCATTCTCATGAACAAAATCAACACTAAAACATTGATGCACATCACCAGGCATGCGATCAGTGATTTTACGGTTGATTTCTTGAGCATCATCATTTCGGATAAATACTAGATGATGATGATGATGATGATGATGATGATGATAAATACTAGATGTTGTTTTTTGTTGTTCAATTGATCCATCACATGTGGCACATGATAAACTTTCGGTGGAGGCCCTAGATGAGGCGTTCCTTAGTGATTCTATGAGGAAATAAAATGTCACTACTTTGTTACATCTCTGTGGAGGGAGTTGGGACACATGGTGGATGCAAAATATTTCAAATTCTATGTCTATTAGTTGTCTAAGTGTAAATGGAGTCTCAGAGCCATTCCATTACCACTTGTCTAAATCAATTAGAGATAGGTTTGGTTGTGAAACCAATAGATGTGAAATAGATTTGAGATAGTGCTAATTGATTGATAAGAAGAGTAGCAAGCTCCTTAGAGTTCTTTCAAGTTGAACAATCATCTTCTAAGTTTTGAGACTATATGTCTAGAGGTCTATTTGTTACTTGGTAGTTTAGAATGAATGTATGACTTACTTGCACGAGTTGTACTATTGTTTTCCTTCAATCTCAATTTGCTTTGCAAATTGCAAATCATACATTTCTGTAGTGGCCCAATCCAAGCATATTTGAGTATCAAATTGTTAATTGTCTAATTGCAAGCAATATAGTGAGTACACAAGTGGATTGTAAGATGAAACACACTTTTTCCCTTCGAAATTATTTCTTGCAATTACATTGTCCCTGATTATTTTAATTCTATTTGTGCTCTACCCCTATGTGTATTTGGAGTTGAATTCCATGTTTATCCACTTTGGTTATTTGTAGAGTCTTGGATTTGTCTTCCCTTGAGTTCTTTTTCTTCCTTGTTGTGAGTCTTGTAACTTTATTCTTTTATTATCTTGGATTAATATTTTTCAATGTCTTTAGGTCTTGAAATTGTCTTGGAGATTTAGTCTTGAGGAATTGGTCTTTTACTGATGTTCGTGAATGATGAATACAATAGAGGTCAATTCCTACTTTTATAGTTTCCCGCGGTCATAGGGAATTTTCTAATTTTCCTAATGGCTTTGTCCCATGGCCATAAGTCATTTAGGAAACCCTAACTTCCTTATAACTAACTAACTAATTCCTTACTACTTCCTAATGACTTCTACTAATTACTATGTACTAACTTTATTACAATGTCTTTTAAGTTTCTTATTAGTATAAAACTGCCTATTTCAAAAATTAATAATTCTTTGCTGGAAACTTCTTTTCCTCTATTTCTTGAATATTTTTGTAAACTGAAGTATATTCTTGGTATTCACATGTAATTTTTCCAGTATCTTAATGAATAATTAGTATAAATTAATTTCCAAAATTGTCCAAAAATAATGGGTTAACAAAAGACAATTAGAAAGTTGATTATCAGAGTTGAAAATTCCGTATGAAGATTACAGTGTGGAAATTGGAAGGAGAATTTTGAGGATTAGATAGTAAAGTTTAATTGAGAATATTGGAGCTAATTGCTTGTGAGAAGAGCATATTTAGCTCAAATTGTTGTTTATGTCCATGAGTAATGAATAGCCAAGTGTAGGCTATATGTATAATTAACCAGTTGTGTAAGAGATAGATTGTGTGTGTGCTTGCAATTACAAGCAAGGTTGTCTTGTCATACACATTTTAATCTAAGCATTAGAGAAAATGTTGACTCTCCACAAGGTTGTTAATAACTGCTGAAAGGGACCTTGGATTGGATTTATTGTATCCACACAACAACTTTCCTCCTATTACTACTCATCCTTGATATACCCAATTGTTAGAACTTGATTTGTGATTCCCCAATCACATTAAAGCAAAAGTATTGCAAGAGTATCCTCCTTTGATGGCTTCCGAATAGGAAATAGAGATATATTGTTTGTTCAAACCAATATTCACACAAGGTAAATCTTATTTTTGTCTCACTAATGCTCCAGAAATAGATTGTCTTGTCAAACCCTAGCAACCGTCCAGAGAGTCCAAAATTTCTCTAATGGTATGTCTTATAGGACATTTGTGGAATAGAGTCATGTTGGACATATGTTTAGTATGTTAGACATGCTTGTAGAATATTCTAAAAATCCATATATTAGACAGTTGTGGGCTCATGTTTGTCTAATAAATGTTATATATGTTAGACATTATATTGCAATGTTTGATATGACAACCTTAATTACAATTGGCATGTGAGATAGTCACTTTGAGTGAAGAGTGGAAGTAGTTGAATCATACCAACTACCACCACTTACTACCAAAAAATTTTGTGATTGTTACAATGACCACTTAGGGAGAAGCTAAAATATGTAAATCTCTTCACAACCAACATACAACCTTTTGAGTTTTTGAAACCTTCTAGAAATGTATCTTAGTACTAAGACAAAAGCCCTCATTGTTGAGAAGCTACAAGTTGGACGTGGAACAATGGTACAAATTGAAAAAACAAACAAACAATCATGAAAACTTTCACAAATACAGACAATCTCAAAAACTTTTGGTAGGTTATTTTACAAGAATATCCAAATAATAGCTAAGCAACTAAGTAAATTATAAACAAATTGAGGGTAACTATGGGCCCATGAGAATTTGGTTTTATAAGACTTTAATGGCAATTGTCACTTGTGCATATTGACAATTTGAAAGTGATGTAGTCAACACGATTATTCACCATGTATAGGGCAATCACCAAAACAAAGGGAATTGTGAAAAACAATAGGTTGATGAAGAGGGCGAAGTCTGATAAGGAATGCCTATTATTTCTTGAAATTCCTAACAACGAGGAGATTGCCCAAAATAACCGCTCATTTAGAAACGGATGAAATATGAGATTGATAAATGAAAAATTTATAATCATTAATTACTTGTATTTCACACACTAAGGTAGGAGGCTCTAAAATAGCACAAGCATTAAGAATTGTCCCTAAGAATGGGCCATAAATAGTGTAGACTTGTGGTTCTTTAAATGGACTACAATTTGTGAAGAAGTTGAATGTGATTGCAAATGCTTGACTTTAGGACAATGAGCAATGGATATTGTACACTATTATGTGTGGTTCTTAACTCATGAATGCATAATTAAATACTTGACACAAAATTCCAAAATGCATTAAGAAACTACCCTACATTGTCATTTATAGTGGGGTCTACAATAAATGAATGAAGAATTTCCTTCTTTGAAACTATAACGAGTCATTCATAGAACTTTGAGGAACATCTTAAGCCTTCTATTAATCAGTTCTTGGACTGACATGCTCTATTCAAAGATAGCTTTTATTTCATTATTGTTGAAGTCCACGAGCACCAATAGTGACCTACCTAGTCTTCACTTTGAAGAAGCATATCTAATTCATTTTAAGTTCAAAATTTAGAATTTAAATGAGCATGGAATTTTTTCCCATTTCTCTCTCCATGAAAAAAAATTGAAATTATTGGATGTGCTACTTTCCCTACAGATCAATATTTCTCCTTACATGTGCCATTCATGAGCTTCCTACTCTAGTAGGAGATTACAGGACATAATCATCCTGCAAAATGAACAAGGCATTTCTTGGTGGGACATTTCTTGGAGGTGATTTACAACTTGGCAATTGTGAGGTCAGTTGCCTTCATTAGATGTACTTCATATGAAATGAGAATGTAGAAGCATTGATGGGTAAGCTTAGAAAATTGATACTCCATAGAATTGTATTTGTCACTGACAAATATTTGAGTGAGTATAAGATGGTACAGTTCAAATTGGCAGTGAAGAGTGAACATTCAGTTGAAGGGAAATTGCACAATTGACTGGTAATAAGTGAAGGATTTATGAGAGATCTTATTCATAAGTAAATTGCAAGTTGCAAGTGAATTAGAACTGATCACTGAAAAGTGGTTTTGATTGAATCCCTAGTTTGCAAATTGCCTAGCTCGACAACTTTGTGACATAGCAAAGTAGTGGTTAATACAAGTAATAGAATGGTCTGTTTGATGAATTGCCTTCTTATCAATGTTGGTATGTCTGAGTCAAATAGTAAGGAAAAGTAATACATACACAATAGAGTTAATTGTAAAGTGTGTGTGCATTGCAGAGCTGGAGCTTGGGAAAATTACAGGATGAAACTCCTTGGAGCATCAAGTTTTGGGTCTGATTGAATTTGGTGCTGTTTTTTTTTTTGTAATATTCTTAGTTAAACCTTCCTTTGACACCTATTTATAAACACAAGATGAACTTTAAGATTAACTCTACTCTAAAGGAAAACCTAGAGTGTAAGCTTCATTCAAACTAAAAGGTTATGCTATTAACTTAGTGGGAAAGAATACAAGCTGAACCTAGTGGGAGAATAAAAATAGAGATTATAAAAAGACAGTTTGCTTGATGCTGTGGAGATTGAAGAAAAGCTTGAGAAATTGCTGAGCTAAGGTAAGTTGCAGAGCAAAAACATGGGTTGTTGTGAAGATTACAACAAATTGACAGGAAGAATCTTGAACTTTTCATTCTATGCATACTGAGAACAAATTGCCTTAGTATACAGATTTTCAATTGACATACTAAATAGCAATTAGGATAATTAATTAGACACAGTCTTAGGCTCCTAAAGCAAGAATTGAAAACTGTAAAAAGGGATTAATTAATGAGGTATATATATAAGTATGCCATTTGATTCAGTGATTGTGCATGTGCACTGATGACTGGATGTCCCAAAACTTAAGGATTTGTTTGTGGATTTGCCTTGAGTGAATTCAATAAGATAGAATAAACTAAATGCAACACTCATTCTGAATCTCTTGATATGGAGGGTGTGTATGAGAAAAAATGATGTGCATGTGTTAAGAAATGGTTCAAGAAATCAACAAAATTGTTTCGTATTTTTCCCAGCTTGTATGAATATTATACAAATTTTTGAAAAGAACTTCCTAAATACATCTATTGTGGACACTAGACTAACACCAAAGTAAGCATGAAAATACCCAAAAGCAACATATTGTAAGCTTGGATCATGCGCAAGTGATTGGCCATTCTTGTAAGAGTGACAACTTCTTGGAACACCACCTATCTACTTTGGAACCCTACTTGTCTACTTTGGGTCCACTTGCTTTTGGATTTAGGTTGTTTTTTAGGTGGCGGAGAACGACTAGTGTTACATTCGGGTGCTTCTACCTTACTAGACATGACTGAGACCAAATTTATTTGTCAATTACATTAGGAATGGATGCTTAATTTAGGACACAAGAGCGATATACATTGGTTTGTTAAACAAATTGTAAGAGAAAACCTTAAAAATAAGCTAATACATCCTTCATTTATCTACAAAACAAGTGATCTTAGGGCCACTTCACACTATGGCCCTCTAAGTTGAGAGGCCATAGGATTGAGTGGCCAAACTTTGTTGAGAGTCCAAAGAAATGGACAATAAATAGGCAATAAAATATAAGAATTGGAGCCTTTGGTCACTTTGAGTAATTTGCACTAAGGTATACAACCTATTTCCAACAATATTTAGTGTTTTAGCATATGTCCGATTAAGTGATGGTGGTGTGGGGGGGTAATTTTCTTCAGCCAAGGAATAGAGAAAATGAAGATTGTTTGTTAATTTTCCATCCAATTTGAAATTAGTAAAAATTAAGGAAGTGTCAATTACAATCTGACTTGTTCTCAATCTATAAGGAAACCTACTTCCAAGAAACACAGAACTAAAAATTGGTCTTAAGGTACGTTCCCACTTGGCGTTACAAAGGTATTAAGTCAGCTGTAAATCATCAAGCGTTCCCACCTGACTGCTCCACTATCTATCGAACCTACTTGGCAGTCAAGGTGGCATCGACCTGAGAGCGCTCCTACGACCACTTAACACCTCTGTGTCGTTGGCCCACCACAGTGACAGTAGTTTGTAATAACACCTTAAAAATCTACAAAAAATGAAGATTTCGTGTGCTAACACCGCTCTTACGTATATGCCGGGTCAAGGGCCCATTACATACGAACATTGGCAACCCATATCCAAAATTAGCGGGGACCCAAGTAGAAAAAATCAAAGAGGTCCGTGACATTTCGAACCTCACCTCTTAAACATTTGGAAGGCTCTATTGAAGTGGATGTGGGAGATTGTGTAGGTAATCTGTTTATACAAGTGGGGTGATGGGAAGTAAAACAATCCATGTGGGATATGTAAATTAGGATTAGTAGATGCTCAACCACTCATACCTAATTAAGTAAAATGCAGAAATTGTGTTCAATGTAGAACTTCAAACCTCATTTAGGCATAGTAGAATAACTTTTTCCAAGAAAAGTTGGGAAATCAAGTTAACTTTCATCTCCAAAAATCCGTTTGAAAGTCCGATCCTTTAATAAAAATTTAGAGACAAAATTCAATGAGTGGTTGGAAGAAACATTTTCTTTGGCTTTGTGCAACAAGAAGTGAAATACTTTTCATTATTTCATCCACAAAGTGCACTTCTTCAAAATCTTTAATCCTAGAAAGAGAAGACTTGTAAACAAGGTACTTTGTCAAAAATGATCTAATATGCAATGAATACTACAATAGTGTAGCGTGAATAACAATATTAAAGAGAAACAAGTTCTCATGGATACATGTCATGTGCGTAGCCCGACTTTCCCTTGAACTAGCTTTGTAGATTGACTAAAGTAAGTAGATCCACTATTGAGATTGGAGTTCAATTCAAAGCTCTATTCTTAAATCAAATTCAATTTTATTGTATTCCTATGTAGTTTTTATTGCATTGAGTTTACAGATGGGACTCAAAGTTTTAGAGTTGGATTAGATAGTCACCATTTCATGAATTCAATGAGTACACTACACATGGCTAAGGGCTCATTCTTTGTTTCATTCTACCAAGGGTGCTTTTGGATTTCCGTTGGAACCATGTAAGGAAGTAAGAGACACATTAGAATCTCCAAAGACAAGAATAGTCCCTCCCTCCAACCCACAATGGGAAGCTATATGTTTTTACTTTGACCACCCTATAATGTATCATTTTTTTTTTCAAAAAATGAGTTGATTGAAATGCATGTGAAATTAATCTTAATTTTTCGTTCTCATGCGTACAAAAATTGTGAATCAAATAACTATATCTATGTACAATGACCAAACAATTCACAATGGGCTTCTTGCTTCAATTTGAATAATTTTTTCAAAAACTGTATTCTCTCTTTCACTACACTGATAATTGTATTCATTGTCACCACAACAAATAGATTTTAAAATAATATAAACTTCTCCTTTTGACAAATACTTCTACCATCTATGTTTACAGGAATTTTTTTTCTTTGAATTGTATTGATATCTACATTCTTGGTAAAAATATTCATCTTCTGTAGAAAATTACAGCCTTTAGTAAATAGCTAGGTATAGATGACACCAAATATTTTTTTAGTGTAGCGTGGTCCGAATATGGAAATGAAAAAAATGGTTCAAATATATTGCAAAATCAATTCACAGTAAGTTTATGATAAGTTAATGGCATCCAACACATTTTGGGTGTCCCAAATGTGTGTGTTTTTCCTCGTCGTGGAATGCAACTATAACCTAGATATCCTATATGCACCACTAACCCAAGACCATCATGACTTAGTTTACATCTTCAAAATCAATATGTACGTACGTGGAAGAACAATTTATAACCTCTATCAAAAAAAGATTTGACCCATCATGACTTTTGCATACAATATTCAAATGTTGCATTCTTTGGTGTGTTGGAAGCTCCTTTCACTTGCCAAGAAGAAAATACAAAAATTTGACTCTTCTAATAATAATAGTAATTAGGTAGACTAGCCAAAAGGGGCAGTCAAGGAAATACTTACTTTAATCCTTAAAATGCTTGAGGTATTGAATTCTCTTGTCATCAAAACTTTGAAGTTAAATATAAACTAACTAAGTTCCTATTTTTGGTATTTTTTGTTTTGAAATTATTTTGGAAGTTTAGTTTTAGCATCAAAAATCAAATTATGAAAATGAATCCTTATGAATTTTCTATTCAAGATTTTGTGCAAGGGTGTCCATTGCAAATCTTGATTTTCTAGTATCAAGGGCTCTCAAAGACACTAGATCTTCCAAAAAAAATCACATGAATAATTCATTTAAGAAAAAGAAAAGAATTTTTTTTGAAAAACTATAAATAAATTGGGGTTATGCATATTCTGCCCTTTAACCCTCATATTTTTTTAGTGACCAATTTTTTAGATTTGAAATGTGAAAAGAAGATTGAAAGACTTCAAATTGGTTTCATAGTTTGAACACCCTCATGATCAAACATTACAATCTTTCAATTCATAAGTGATATTGTTAACTTTTCTTTTCCCATTCAAAACTTAACATGTTAGGTTTGAATTTGTATGGTTACAATTAAAAAAATTGATAGAACTTATCAAAATGTTGGCTTTTAGTTCAATTTAGAGCAAGTTTCAAAAAGCTCAAAAAAGACCTTGGGCATTGAAGGGTTAATATGCAATGAAACTTTAGGGGTTTGTCCCAACCCCTTTTTGAACTTTGTCCCAAACTTTTGATTGGAGGCTTAAAATCTCAAATGGATTTTTGGAGATGAAAGTTATTTTGATTTACCAACTTTTCTTAGTTCTAAGTTTCTTGAAAAAAGTTATTCTACTATGCCTACATGAGGTTTGAAGTTCTATATTGCACACAATTCCTGCATTTTGACAATGAGTGGTCAAGTTCTCATCTTCAAATTATCCCATACTCTTTGGAGATTCATGATGGACAATGAATTTCATTATAAAAACAATCTCTCCACCTCTTGAATACAACACATGTTTTGACGATGAATTGTAGTGCAATGTTTCCTACTGCTTGAATGCCCACTACAATTCCTTGTCCATAGATTTGGGATGGTGATATGTTTATTTTTTGATTCATTTAAAGTTTGGTATTTAGACTATTTTTGACCACCGGATCAAAATCGGTGATTTGCTGTGTCGGGGTACGTGAGTTCCTTCACGATAAGTACCAAGCATGTGGGAACTGCGCCACAGTAAGAAACTATCACCAGATTCCGAACCTGAACTGCCAGGAAAAAAAATGATTTTCTTTTAATGACGAAGTTTTATCTTTAAGCTCACGGTGTTTGCAAACGCCAAGTGGGAACGGCCCTTTAGCAACTTCATGAGGTGGTCACCACACTCAACGTGGGGGCCAAAATTCAAAAAAGAAAAAGAAAAAGGCTGGCCTCAGTCATCATGCCATCGCTGCTGCTGTGAACAATCACCAACGTAAGGTAAGTTAAAAACTTGTCAATAGGACAACTACTCCTGACAACTGAAGGGACTTCAATTCATGTGCCTCGGTCATCATCAGTGCAACTAACTTCGCTTTTGTGAGCTCCACGTGGGGATGATATTCACTGTGCAAAATACAGGAGGTTCTAGAAGTAAGGGAAGCTTTCCAAGCAGCGGACTTGCACACGATTGTTGAAAGAGCGAAACTACTTAATCTTGCCGAAGAAACTTTCACTTGTTGTCTTCAAAAATTTCGTGGCAGAAGCTTTACAATTCTTATAACGTACTGAACAGTTAAGATTGTGCAAGCTGAAGAGAGACTCAGGACTTGATCTGCAAGCTTGGTGATCACAAGGATGACTACATGTGTGCATTTGATTAAGCAGACTATTATGTACACATCATGTACAATGAACATACTCGCTCTAAAATTTACTTGTGTAACATAACACAGGACAGTTGAATGTAAGAGCCAACTTGGTTTATATGCACTACAGTGGAGACACCCATGACCGATCAAATAAGTGATTCTAGACATGATCTGGAGCAGTGCAAGGCAAAGCAAATATATTCAGAGGTGAAATGATAGAAATGATGGAGATTGCCAAAAAATTGGTAATTTTATTGCTTGAATTGAAATTACTATGAATTTTGAAAGTGGTAGAAGTTGGTCTTGTCCCATGTCCCATGTCTAGAGTCTTCCAATTTCAATCATTCAAGAACTATTTTTCCACTCATTACTTCCTACTTTCTTGTTCACTACTTTGGAAGATGTATCATGACCTTATTAATCTCAACTTTGAAAAGGAAAAAAAAAAACATTCCAAGCTTTGGTTGAAAATTTGTTCCAGCATTAGTTGGAGATAGGTGCAGCCTATATGCTATGGGTATGGGAGCCTTGTTGGGAATGGGTGCCTTCACATTATTCTTCCAACAAATTAAGCCACTAGCAAGTTGATTTTTCAAGCCCTAAATCTATGTAAGTCATCGAATTACAATTGTCATTAAATCCAATTGCTTGCTTCTTCTTTATTTATTACTAATGGTAACCATTTGTCAAATCCAAGTTGTTGAAAAACCATGTAAATCAAATCCAACACCGTCAAGAAGATGTTTCAATCTTCTATTGTATTGGTTGAAAGAAACTTCCCAATTGGTTTGAATACTGGGTTTGCAAGAGAATACAGTATTGCAATGTAGTCAAAAGTGGCTGCAGGCATTGCCATTGGTAGTCAAAAGTGACAGGCATACATATGGACATATATTGGAATTCAGAGAGATTGACTTAACTGGGGAGCCAAAACAACTCAGCAATGACAAAGCAATTATCAATCTTAGAAAATCTATAATTTCCAAAAAATTTAACAGATGATGGTACAATGGAAAGAGAGACATAACCCAGCGTGCCACCTTGAGCAATCAATCAGGAGAGTAACGAAGTTTTCAGCCCAAACTTGATTCCGAGTTGATATACTCCCTTTGTCTTAAAATAAATCCATGGTTTTCTGGAAAAAGGCTAGATTAACGTGTAAGGTGTTCCTATGTGAAAGGGGAATGCATAGATACTATAGTTTTTGCAAACCCCAACACAACAATGGGTGTGAAAGTATCAAAGGCAAAAGTCAAGCGGACCATGTTGAAAGTAGTCAGTAAAATTGTCAAATTTCTCCTATTTTGAGATTAACTCCAATACAATTAGGTTTGATAATTCTTCTACCAATGGCTGGTGCAATAAAGTTCAATGAGGTCCTCTGCATTCAAATCCGATGAATTCCTGCAATTCAACTTCAAGAAGTTGATGTCAGTCAACTTTGATCACTTTTGTTGATCAAGTTTGACAAGCTCTTCTCATCGTTTCTCAATGAAGTCTCTACAACCAAAATGTGTGATTTCTTTTGATCACCATGTTCTCAATGTTCTTTGATAAGCTCACTTGATTTAAGAGCAATACCAGCAAGCAATTCAACTTGCATCAATCAACCCTTGTGAACATTCTTTGAGAAGCTGCAATTATAACCTGACTGTAATTGAAGTGCATTGAGAACCTTCAATCATAACTTGTGATTCAAGTGCAATTAATTCTTGCGATTCTAATTCTAACACTAGCAATGTGAATAGTATCCACAAGTAGGACATCAAATGCTTGCTTTAGGGTTTGGGGTAATATGAAAGGATTGAGATGTCATTGTTAGGATTTGCCTTATTAAAAAAACATCCACATGAACATGTCTTGGAGGTATTGTTACAATACTCCTACAGGGCCAAGATTGAGGATATTCTAACCCCTAAAGGTTCATCACTATGTTTTACTTGAAAGTACTTCAAAACTATTATTTTTAGTGCAAAGAGATATGATGAAAAAAATACTTTGTTTTTCATATTCAACTACAAGATCTTGCATAAGATATTTATTAGAGTGTGTGGAAAAAATTTCAGACATTGTGACCATGTCGATTGTAAGATATTCGTATTCGAAGTGAAAAGAAAACATTTCTTCCACTTTGCATAACTAGGTTTTAAGACTTTGCCCCCCCTTAACTTAAATTTTGTACACTACAAAGTTTTGAGGTTTAAATTGTCATGGTGAAGAATTGAGTTGAAAACTTAAGAAAAAAATTCACAAAAAATGAATTATTTTCATTCTTAAAAAATATCATTAGGTAGAAGTAGGTATAAGATGGAAGGGAAATTTATATTTTAAATAGTTCTAAAATGGAATTGAAATATGTCAATCCTAATGGTCAAATTGTTGTAGAAAGTAACCTACAAACTAAAGATATTTTAGTTTTGAAAAATTGTGAGAATTGAATTTAGAAACAAATTATATGTGTTATTTTTTCACCAAGATTCCCTAATTGGCACTTCATAACTTTCACATCACTTATCCAAATGTAATGAATCAAATCTTTTCAAAAAGACCTAAATATTTTCCAAGAGAAAAAGAAAGTTCATTTTTTTTTACTTTATGTGGTGGGTGGGTGGGTTGTAGCCCCGTATCAAGTATTTTGTGCTTATGAGGGCATAAACTTTTCTCCCAAGCACCAAATGGAATTAAAACTATATTCTCATAAATGCTATACATTCTCCTACCTTCAAAAAAAGGTTTCAAAAAGTTGTAGTAAAATTTGACATTATAGGAATGTGCCTAATCCTTAAAAAATCCATTCCAAGACTTTCAACCTTTAGGGAATAAAAATATGGGAGTCAAATACAAATAATGTACAAATTCTCATTAAAAATATTTATGTTGCATTTGGTACTTTTTGTGAAATGAATTGTAAATGAATGCCTTGCAAGATATAAATTCTTTAGGTCAATTGCATCATTTGAGTTCTTCACATAACAAACAATAAATTTGAGGTGTGCAAAGTTCCATTCTTTGCACATACTATAGCATCTGCCTAAGTCATGTATACATAGCACGCACTTCACAAGACCACATGAGTAAGTAGAGTCAATCAACCCAATGTCATTAGTCACCCAATTCTACCATCTATTGGACCCTCCCAATTCCACCGATCTTCCATCCATTTATGCAGAGTGTGTAATTCATATACTTTGGGCAAGAAATTAGATTTTATTGTCAGATAATGACACCAAGTTCACATCAATTTATAATTGGTGTAAGTTTAATTAAGATATGGTTAAATAAATATTGGTTTTGGTGGGCTTAATTGTGAATAAATACTTCTTGAAATAAATTGTATTTTTAGCCAATAAAGGAGGTGCTTTTAGAATGTTGAATTGGTGCTTTTATGACATTCATTAAGTGGGATTAGGGTGGTAGGTCATCAATTTTTAACCTTTTTAAGATGGTCATGACCCCCACTTACTAACAGTTTTATACTTTTGGTTTGAAAATTCTTATCAATTCAAATTCTTATTTGATTAGTATGATTCCACTTGTATTTCAGTCAATTTAACTAATTAATTCTCTATAAAATGCAAGCAACAATCATCTCATTGCACAAGATACTAAGATTGCAAATCTAAGTGATCATAGGTTGTTCTTCTTTAAATAAAATTTGAAGATAAGCTATGTTGTTTGAGTTGAGATAGGAACTCCACTCAATTAATGGTTGGCATAAATGAATTGTTCACCTAAAATCCCCTCAATTGGCTTCAAACAATCACTACAAGTGATATTTATGCTCTATACCTTTGTTAGAAGGGAGACTCTTATCTAAAAAGTGGTCTACGATGATTTACTTTTCAAAATTGAAAATGAGTGCTTTTTAAGTTCTATCTATTTAGATAAATATAAAGTTATTTCCTAGCAATATGCTTAAATATTAAGAGAAAAAAATAACTCAAACAACTCTAAGGTTGCTATACATGAAGAGTCTCCTTGTTTAACATCCCATGCTTGGCTCCAAAAAGTTGGGTTCAAATGACACCTAGACTACGTACCTTTGAAAAAATGGGCACGTTGATAAGGTCAATGGAATTGAGGCTATCTATAAAAATATGAGCAAGTTCATGAGGTTATTTGTCTTTAAGAAGAGAAGTGTATGAATTGCAATCATTTTTGGTTGCAAGATATTTTGTAGTCTAGAAAGTTTAGCATAAAGTTCTATTTTCCCATTTGGATGACAAAAAATGTAACCGATAATTTTAGGAATTAATTGTTTGATCCAAAAGATTTCTTTGGTTTAGATTACCAAGTTGACGGTTGTTTTGGATGTCTAATATGTGTATCCATTGTTGTTTTTATTTAGCCAATTTAGAAGAAAAGAAAAGAAGATGAATGTATCTCCTTATATATTTATTGTTGTATGGATATCAGGGTGGTTGTATAATTCTTGTTGTGTTGTCTTGAAAAGAAAGTTGTTGAATGATTGTAAATGTTGCCTACAAGTTCAACATTTTCTTTTGGATATTCAAGATCTTGCATGATAACTAGTAATTGTGGGTAGTCTAGAGAGCCAAAGAGAGTTTTGAAATCAATATAGAGTAGGTAGCTATAGATGTCTTTGGACATTAAATGGGAATCTTTGAGTGCAGAAATGACATTTGCAATTGCTTGGATGTGCATCTTTCTTTTTGAAAGCCTTCATGACTATCATATATTATTTGGTATTCTTCACCGTAGGAAGCTAGGAGGTTTTGTATTGTGCTAGCAAAGCATTTGTAAATGGTATATATATTGGCTAAGGTGATGGGTTGGTAGTTCAAGACAATAGTGGGATTTTGCTTTTTGTAGAAGAAGATGGTTTTGCCTATTTTAAGATGAAAGTATTTGGTGTTGTTTGTAATAGTGGTTGAAGAATTGGTAAAAGAGATTGTAGAAAGGAAATTGCATTCGTTTGAGAATGTGGTTTGGTATGAGTTTTTGGCCAAGGGGCTTGTTGTTTGTCAGGCCTTTGAGGGAATTGTTGAATAAGATTATATTGAAGCATGCCTCTACTCTTGCTGATGGATCACCTGTTTTATTACAGAATGAATCCATTTATGTCATGCCTTGGATAGTGTTGTAAGCCACATGTGCAAAATTGCAAGTGATATGGTTGATGTAGATACATGGGAGCAACTAGTAGATTTGTTAATGTTTATTGGACATGAAATTATGTTGCTATTTTTAGGATTTGTGATTAGATTTCTAAGTGGATCGCATATGTAGTCTAGTGGAGGGGCATCTATGATTTTGAAGATTCTGTTGTGTATTTATTTAGGATGTGTGGTAAAGAGGTCATGGTATGTGTTGGTGGCTTTCTTTATGTTTTTAGAATTTTGTTTTTGGAGAATTTTACGAGATTCTATTTTAGCATCTTTGGCTAGGTTGCTAATGTTAGTTATCCATGTGTCTAGGTGCTCATCAATTATTGGAGGGGGGGGGGAAGTCAATGCAACATTCAATGTGCAAATTTACTATTATTGGGTGTTGTCTCCATTGTGTGTTGTATTTGATCACATATATAATTTTATAAAGGGTGGTATTAATGTATAGTTTACTTTTCCATTGTTTTTGGATTGTTCTTGGTAAATAACAACCTTTTAAAGAGGTTTTAGCCATCAATAGAAGAGGTGGTGGTGGGGTATAAATGTCATGGAGAGTTTTCATAGCGTTGTATGTGATTGTGTTAGTTGTGTCGCAAGCAATATATCATCGTTCATGTGTAAGATGCAATTCACTTGTTGTAATAAGGTTTGAAAATCATAATTTAAGTGAGTAATTTTTTCTATGTGAGTTGCCTTAAATTTGTCTAGGTTAGTTGAAAGGATTGGGTTGAATAGTTGAGGTTGTTGGTTTAATGTATTAGGTGAAAAATGAAGCATGAGAAGAGTCTTTGGCATGATGCACATGGTACTAGGAAAGTGGTTGGAGTTATATTGAGAATCAATGTGTATGTGAAGTAATGGGATTGTTAGGTTTGAATAGAAGCCATCTGTGAGGGTGAAATGGGAGTAGTTTTTCCCTCCTTGCCATGTATAATAGGAGTCAATTGGGATGTATTATAGGTGTTATGAATTTGTACATTGACGCCATTGATGGTCTTGTAGTATAAGGGGTGGGGAGGTGAGGTTTATGATATGTCCTTGTTTTAGATATTAACATCATTATATACGTGAAAATGAAAACTTTTGACTAAAAAAAATCATGGCTCTGGGGAATGTTTTATATTGTATTTTGGTTACATTTCAATTCATGGTTGGATATAGGTATTGTTTGTATGTGCTAATTAGTCCCATACTTGTTTAACCCCTTTATACAACCAAGATTTGTCGACCTTGGTTTCAAATGTAAAGAGTATCACAACATCGTCAATCCTATATGGGTTGGAGTTTTTTTTTCTCTATCACAACATTCATTAAAAAAATTGTTTAATGTATGATACCAATTAGATGGTGTTGATTTTAGGTGCACTAACTTAAATGAGATTGCAATACAATCCCAATTTCCTTACAAATGGGACAAAATTAATTCTCTAGAAAATTTGAAGAAGAATGGCATAAGTTTTGAACTCTTGTTCTATATATAATAGTACCCTCTACGAAGTGCACATCCATGTGATATTGGAATAAGTGGTAGTTGATGTTTTAGAGTATTGGAAACTCAACAGTGCTAGTATGTGAGCCCAAGAATGTGAGCTTGTGAGCATTGAGCTTACAATATAGGTACCTTCCATATAGATACCATACACTATAGAAAGTGTATCTATCATAAACACCTACAATATGGATATTAGTAACATATATACCCTATAATCATAGATGGTTTCTATAATATATACACTTATTACATAGGTGTGTAGTATTCTAGGCTCATGGGCTCACACTCCTATGCTCACATAATAGCAACCCTCATTGGAAACTAAAGGAGTCTATGAAATACTATCTTGAGTGACTGTTTCAAATTAAAAATTGTTAGCTTTTAGGTTAAAAGGTTTTTTTGTTGCAAGGTTTGGCAATGGGCATGTAGGCAAATATATCTGGAAACAACATCAATTGAAATTATTATAAAAAAAATATAATTTTGAAGATTTTTTTGAAGTGTATTGCCCTAATATCTCATATGAATTACCAAGTCTTGTACAAAAGGAAAAAAATTGCATCCATCATGGCCATCCCACTCGTATATTTTTGATGCAATATTAATTTAAAACCGACATAATGTCCAAACTTAAATTGTAGCCTCATTCTTTGCAAAAATATCTACTATACTCCTATTTAGATTGTTTCATGGATGCTTAGCCAATAACATATTCATAGAATATCCATTCTACATGAAATCAAACTAGAAACCTCTTTTGACTATGAATAAGATTCAATAAACCTTTTACAATTTAATAATGACAACCATGCTCATCCTATTATTTGGACAATTTAGGTGGTATTACCTTCAAGAGTCTAATACTCTTCGACCTTGCAAATTTCTACAAAGATAGTTTAACCCCTTAAGGACAAAACATTCAAATTTTAAACAACAGATAAATGCAGACACATCCCCAATACATAAAAATGTGTCTTTTCATCCATCAAATTTTCTTAAAGTTTCTTATGTTAGTTCTTTATCATTTGCACTATACAAATTATGAAGACTTTGCTTTGTGAGCATTCTATAATTCAAAAGATATTATTGGTAGGTCTAACTTCAAATAACAACCTTTTTAGTTCAAAAAATGACCCTTCAAAATGACTTAACCTAAAAAGAAATCTTCCATAATCACTATAATAATAAGATTATATTTTGGACTTAGCAGAAAAAGATTATTGTGAGAATCACAAATATCCAATCTACAATCAATTTTAGAAGGAATTTTCAACTTTTGGCTTCAAATTTAATTAAAAAATATTAGTTAGTGTACCAATTGATACAACCATATGGATATTACCTATAAATCATATTTTGCAACTATTGTTTGAGAGTCATCATTAAGTTACTATTCTAAGTTGATTTTATTATACATCTTCATAATTTTGGAAATCTAGACTACCCCTGTTCCTTAAAAGGTTTTAGGTCATAACACTCCAATATAACCCTCTTTGACAAAACTGCGAGGCAAAAAGCAGCAGATACAGATACCTAATGCATTTAGTATTCCAGACACCTAATGTATTGGGATCAGTGAGCATGGTTGGAACCACCTGCTCAAAACTCCCAGTCAACGATGGTTGGCACAAAGGTGGCCAACACTCCAAGTGGCAAAGAAAAGAAGATTGCTTGGCCATTATACGATAATGCTCCTTACAACCATTCCGATATGTACTAAGCTACGATAGGCGACAAAGAGCTCTTTTCCAACATCCCATCCACTACCCAACGAATCCTTCAAGACTCCAGCATAATTGCGAACAACGAAGTAATGTAAACTGCACTAAAATATGCTGCCCTTCAGGGCTTGAAAAGAACTAGTAAAAGTTGATGAAGTGTGTCAATGTTTTCTCCTCATGAATCATCAGATCCTTCAAAATATTCCCCTTCTAGAATACAAGGCGATTGGCCATGCCAAGCACTGGGAAATGCCGACACAGACCAATCTCAACAGATTACGTAAGAGACTTGTAAAGTCGAGAGTAATCAAGCTAAAAAACTAAACACATTAAGAAACCAGGAGCTGAGATCTTGTTCCCAAAACGAAATATAACCTCCCAAAAGACTTCTATCGATTTGGACCCTTGAATGGGTCCCATGATACATCATGACTGGGGCGTCTTCGTCAAATGTGATCCGTCTGCCACATTTCAGAAATAGATGTTAGAAGAAAGTACCGGCACTCAGGCCACAAAAGGTGAATCAAAGTCAAAGCAATGCAAACAAATGTGCATGAGAACCCCAGGAATGCAAACACGCTACACGTAAGGTCTGTATACATACAAGCGTCCAAATAGGCATCTGAACATGGTTCCTCTCACTAACTGACTTCATCCGTATCGGATCTTGTTCAGAGTAACTACACCTAATTGCAACCCTTACCCAATAGGGACTCTAATAGATTCTAACCTAAAATGTACATGGCACAAACATGAAAAAAAAGGGTCAATGAATTCATTTTAGAAATACAGTCCACAAAAAGACCTAATAAGTGGCAGTTCTTCCACATTTAATGCCATTCACTGGCTCTTGTTCTAAGGCTGTATTCCCAAATATGAAAACACTGCCTTAAGTCGATTTTGCGCACACATACAACGTCTCTATACGACGTCACCCCCATACACAAATGACGAGCTAAATTAGAATGCTCTTGTCACTTGCCAACAAGATCCAACAAAAAGGAAAGGCATAAACGCACTTTAACAATACGAAAACAAGCGCAAATGCTTTTCCAAACGCTTTTAGGTGAACATTCCTTCGGTCAACAGCGTAAGCCAGAAATTCGAAATTACACCTCAAAAAGGAAAAGCAGAAGCACACCATACCTTAAAACGCGATCGCAACTTTTCCGAAGCTTTCTCCTAAAAGTATGATACAGTAAAACTACAATCGAGGAGCACTCCCTTCTCCAAATGCTCCTGCAGAAGAATAATTAGGGTTACAATTCGGCACTTCCATTTTCCGTCGCATGTCCGTTCAACAGCGCCTTCTCCTCTTTACTCCGCGCAGTCATCGGCAGCAACGGCGGCCCATTCCCCATCACCCTCTCCGCCACTCCCGCCTCCGCAAATCTCCGATCCACGAAGAAAAACACCAGAAACACGACATACCAAGCCACCACAATATCCACCGAGTAGTGCTTGTGCGAGGCGACGATCAACAAGCTCAACGCCACCAAAACCAAAAACGCCACAACTTTAATCCAGCGCCGCATCCCGTACTTCACATATGCGTGGAAAAACGTCAACGCGAACGTCATGTGCGAGGAGAAGATCAAGTCGCCGCAGCCGAAAACCACTCCATACGGGAAATTCAAGAGTAAAACCTCATGGATACTCTTCGGTGGGGGGAGTGTTGCCGTGGGCTGGCCCTCGTGACAATGATAATTCGGTCCCGGGAGCTGCGTCACCAAGAACGACGCCATCCGCAGGGATTGACAAATGACCAAACACGAGAGCACGCGCATCCACAAAATCGCGGTGTAGAATCGCTTGTTGTAAAGGAAGAAAGGGTGGAACGACCAGAGCACGAACGACAGGAAGACGAACGTGAACAAGCTTTCGCTGATGTGCGCGTTCTGTTTCCCGAGCTCGGGAAGGATCTGGAAGCCGACGTCATGGAGTAAAGGACCCGGGTGGTGTTGGTAGTGAGCTATCCGAGCGCCCACGCCATGGACGTACTGGAACAGCAATCCGCCGAGGATGAACTTCCAATGCTCCAGCAACAGAGCCCACTCCAAAGAAAGCTCCAGCAAGAAGCGCTTCCAGAATTTCGACACGGCGCGAGTCACGTACGTCGGGAGTGCCTTCACGCCCACCATCTCCACCATCTGCCACACCAATTCCAACAACAAAAACGCGAGATCGAAAACGAAGGATCTCATCGGGGAAGCGCGCGTTTTTGAATGTGGGGATCCCGTTGTGACAGTTGGGGTCGGGGACTCGGAGAAGACGGAAGACGCCTTGCGGGAAGGGGGTTCCTGGAAAGGGCAGGGGGGGCCCACAGTTGGCAGGTGCCAGGTGGGAAGTGCAAGGGGTCGGGCGCCGAGGTGGCGGTGCCATCTGGGAAGTTGGAGGGGTGGAAAGGAGGGGAGGTGGCGAGGGGGGCGACCGGGAGGTCGGAAAGGATCATGGGGTAATGAGTGCAGGGCTGGCGGCTGGAAGGGCAACGGGGCTTCTGGAACCCAACCCGGCCCCAGCTCACCTGCCTTGTGGGTTTCCCCTGTTGGGGACAGCTGGTTCAGTGCTTGCATCTTTTTCTCAGTTTATGGCTTGTTTTGCCGGATTCGCATCTCGCCGGGCAAGGATGGGGGCCTTTGCACGTGATCCCGGCGACCACTGAAAGTTCTTTCATGCTCATTGGTGGGGCTTTTATTTTCTTTCATTATTTTTACACTAAATAGTGAAATTAGGTTGCCCCACACTATATAAATACTTAGTATTACATTACAAGAATGCACTACTTTTGAATTCGGTGTTGTTGTAATTGGAACTCATTAACCCCTAAAGGACCGAGGCATATTTTGGGCAGAAATTGTCAAAAACTGCCATTTTTTAGGGCAGCAAGAAAAAAATGAAAAAAAAGTTTTTTTCTCAAAATTCAACCGTACAAATTTGAACTAGACTTCTTTGGGAACATGTGGAAATTTTTTTAGAAATTCTGACCGCATGGATTGAAAGATTATAACGTTTGAAGTTAGGTGAAAAAGTTTTTTTCCAACCTTGCCCGATACAGCTTGCAAACTTTAACTCCTTCTAGAATGAGATTCTTACACTAAATAGGGTTATTGTTTTTGACATTTGCATCTTAGATTATGTAAGCTACACACCTGCCAAATTTCAAAATCACAGGAAGAGTTTTGCACATGCTACCCAAAGCTGCCCGATATGCTCGCAAAGTTCAGGGCATCATAACTTTTGATCCGGGCACCCAATTGAAAAAAAAATTAGATTTTCAGCATGGGGATACATAGTTACACATTATGTCCAAATTTCATGAACATCCGACTAAAAATGACTTCATAGGAGCCTACCCGAGATTTCTTGCGTATGTTGAACGGACACTTGGTCCTTCAGGGGTTAACCTTCATTTGTACAAATGGAAATATATTTAGAAATTTTTGTTGACTTTGATGGCTTGTAAAGTACCTTTTGGGGGGTAAGTCAATCTAGTTGTTAAGGCAACCTAATTTCACTATTTAGTGTAGGTAGTATAGGGCAAAGATTCTTGAGCCACTTGGAAGACCATCCTTTTGGAAGACATGACATTATTATGTAAGTTTATCAAGATTATCACCCATTTCCAACCACTTAAAGCAATTTCACCTATTTATGGCATGGGGAAGGTTCAAGAAAAAATTTCTCTCCGTGAAGAAATAAATTTCAAAAAGATTTCATAATTTTCTACATTTTTTTCCTCAAAAAGAACATTACCTTGAATTTTTTTTCTAAAGATTCTATTTGTCTCATTCTTGATATGTAGGCAAACCTATTTCTAACTATAGGTTGGTTAGAAAATTGATGTAAATGATTGTTGTAGCTTTCAATGTACATGTTGTAATCATGTATGCTTTCAATGTACATCTCCTAGAGATTTTAGCTACTTTTGCTAGTCTTACTCTACATGAGTTGTTACCTATGCCACATCTGATCGGAAATTCAACATCCTACTATGCAAGAATGGGAGGCTAGTTGGATATGGGTGATGTCTTTTATGTGGAGTTCAAAATCTTTAACCCCTAAAGAATCATGGTGTTTATAGGTTCAAAATTACTTCAAAATACTCATATCTAAAGCAAAGCTAAAATCTTCATCTATATTTATTCATTAATAAATCCATTTGTAGACTCCTTTAATTAACTTGTTAGAGTACACCTTCCTAAAATTTAAGAATAAGAAATTTTACCAATTGCAAGATCCTAAAGCATGAATTTAAAAGTAGAATTATCTTTCACTCTTCCTAAATGTTTAAGTTTCATCTTTCAAATTTTGTGCCCCAAAATGTGTAGATCCTACAACTTTCCACATCTCTCCATAATATGTTGAAGAAATAAGTTGAAAGTATGTCTAAAAAATTTCAAAATTTATTTCATATTTATGCTTTGAAAAAAGAGTAAGTAGAAAGAAGTAAAGTATGATTAACCCCTAAAGGGCCAAATGATTGATGAATATACATAGGTGATCCCATGTAGGTCCATATGAAGTCAATTTTAATAGATGTATTTTAAGGTGTGAATATGTACCCCCTAAGTGGAAATACAATTTTTTCTTGATTGGGTGCCTAAGTCAAAATTAAACTACCCTAAACTTTGGGGGTAGCTTGGGCAACATGCACAAAACTCTCCCTATGATTTTGAAATTTTGTAGGTATGTAAGTTATATGATAAAAGATGCAAATGTCCCTAAATTTAACATGTATAGTGTAAAATTCTCAATCTCGGAGAAGTTAAAGTCTGTTGGCCTTGTTGGGTAAGGTTGGAAAAAGACTTCTTCTTTTGACTCCAAACATTCTAATCTTTCAATCCGTATTCTCAAAGTTTCTAAAAACATTTCTACACATTTCCATAGTAGTCTAGTACAAATTTTTTTGGTTGAATATTGTAAAAAAAACTCTTTTATCATTTTTTTCTGGTTGCCTTGAAAAGTGGCAATTTTTTTACAATTTGTATCTAAAATGTGCCTCAATCTTTTAGAGGTTGAAATTACTATATTGTTAAGAGTTTAGTTATAGAATTGAAAATTTTGAATTCCAATGATAGTAATGTTGTAATAAACAATCCATATCCTATGTAATAATTTTTTTCTACAAATATTGAAAATTGAGTTCGAAACAAGACTTCAAAGTTTATTTTGGGGTAGAGGGTTGCTATTATGTGAGTATAGGAGTGTAAGCCCATGAGCCTAGAATATTACACACTTATGTTATAGGTGTATATACCATAGAAACCATCTATGATTATAAGGTATATATGTTACAAATACTCATATTATAGGTGTTTATGATATATACACCTTCTATAGTGTGTGGTATTTATATTATAGGTACCTATAATGTAGGCTCAATGCTCACAAGCTTGCATTTTTGGGCTCACATATTAGCACCGTTGTTTTGGGGTAGAGATTCCATAATTGCTTGCAAATTGAAATTCCTCACAAATTTCATCTTGTTAATAGAAATAGATTGATTGGAAGCTTTTTAAGGATATATAAATGTAGAAAACCCAAATAATTATTTTTTCTAAGTTAAACGGGTTGTCTTGGCTTTAAAAAAACCTACATATCATACAATAACCATTTAGTCAAATGTTATGAAAATTGTTGCACCTTGAAGCTACTCCTTGACGACATGCAATATAAAAATTTCAAAGAAATAATGAAATTTCCATTTGTAAACAAATGACTGAAAAGAATATGTTGCCAAAAGAACTTATTTTTAGGCTTAAGAGGGTAATGGACAAATTACAACATTTTTGAACTTCATAAAAGGGACCCTTACTTCATTTTTCTTCAAATGAAGGTTCCTTGCTCTACATAAAAGATGGAATTCAAGCTTGTTCAAATATCATGGGTTCTTGTACAAAAAAATTGTCCCAAGTGATTTACAATGAGAATATAAAAGAATGCTAGCAAGTGAAATGATCATTGACAAAACTCGATTCCAATTATCAATAGTGATTAGACAATGCTGGAGAGAGGAAGTACCACATCCTCAAGATCATGATTTGCATCACTTCATAGAGGGCTCTTGCACATTGGTAAACATGGAGATAGAAATGGAACAAACACTAATTCTAGACATTGCAATAGGGGATCAAGGAGTTGTACTCAAAGTTAGGTATGCTCATGCACAACAAAGATTGACATGTATGGAGTTACACAATTCATTATTACAAATGAGTATTTTAACCTTAAACTACCTTCTTTAATGCACCTAACGTGTCTTGAAGGAATCATGTGAATCAATCTAAAACATTTTATCAACAAAAATTATCTCCATGGATTGTTGACTTTACCTTTAATATAGGTTGATGGTCGTGATTGTAGCAATAAATGTCTCCTATCGTTCCTATGTGCCTTATTAACCCCTCATCGCCCAAGGGGACGAAAAGTGTCCTCACATTTTCTAATCACTAGCAGTCATATTCAGAGGGTTGTTACTTTTGCATCTGATGTCCGAATTCAATAAAACTTGTTGGAAAAGTTTTTCATATTAGTCTAGTTTCATTGGTAAAATTTTCAGATCAATCCAATATTTACTGAGTTTTTGAGAGCCCTTCGAAGTTCACAGGTTCAATTTGAGTTCACCACATTGCATTCTAATGGCTGCAACTTGGGGTCTTGTAACTTTTTTATAAAACGTTTGTTTTCAATAAAATTTGTTGGGTTTTGTTCCTCTTAAGGTCTAGTTATTGTGATGAAATTTTCATGTCAAACCAAGTTGTTTTGAATGTTTGGGCGCAATTCAAAGTTCAAAATGCAGACATTTTTGCATTACAGTGGACTTCTGCGGCTTATAACTTCTTCATATGTGGTCCATTTTCAATCATTTTTGTTGGAAAAGTTTTACATACTAGTCTAGTTTGTGTGGTTAAAATTTCATATCAATCCAAGAGGGACTGAGAAGCATTTTAGTAGAGGTAGGTTCAACCATAGATGTGATTTTTGCTAATTTTTTTCACTGTTTTTTGACATTTCAAAACAATTTTGCAAACACAATGAGCCAATTGGATGATATTTTTTTCAGAAAAGTGTTTGTCTTTGGGTTTTGAATCACTTTGTTGTTAAATTTTTTTTCATTTGAGTAGGTTTAGAAATCGAATTTCACCTCCAAATGTGTTTTTAAGAAAATTTCAGCATCTTTTTTCAAGACTAAAACATTATAATCTTGCAATCTATACGGTCAAATGACCCCAAATTTGTTTCACACCATCTCCAACATGCACACTACAAGATTGTACCATTGAGATTTTCATAATTCGCTGAAATTTAGACTTATAGCACTTGAAAAGCCAAGATGCTTTTATACACGTTTGGACTTTGGGCAATGAGGGGTTAATTATAAAGGATGATGGAACGCCACATTCTTGAGATTGCATGATGAAGCCTTCTAGAAACTAACTGATAGAAGTGAAATTTGTCACTGCTCATATAGTTGATTGTTTATTAGTGCAACAAGCTCAAATTTGTGCTTGAAGAAATGCATGCCATGATTGTGTGCAACATTTTTTATACGATAGTGGATTCTCTTGTAGACAATCATTTTGATTTTTAAATCATGCATGAAATTTTGGTCACATGACAAAATATATGACCTATTGTATTACATAGGTAGTTGACATTCTTTTTTCTTTGGTCATAGTAATTAATTGGTTTCTTCTAAATTTGGGTCATTGTATATTGCATGTTTTTTTGGTCAAAGGCCACATGTTTATTTAACTTTTTTTCTTTGATCTAAGGTCAAAATGTTTAACTTCTTTCTAACTTTCTCTTCAATTCTACTACCACTAAAACAAAACTTGGTAAAAAAATCACACCCAATTCTGAGTTTTTCTTACCAAGTTTTGATATAGTGTACCCTCCATCCTCATTCCTATGTTTGTTGTTTCTAAACATCATAACCATTGATCATTTGTGCCAATAACCACAAAAATAATTTAGTGATGACAATTAAAATTTTAATATACTTATACTAGACCTTCAAAACTTTATGAATAATATTAAATTCAAAATATTTTAGATTTGAAATTGGACTAACCAATACAATATGCATGGTAGACAAAAAGACTTGTTTGGTCTCCCAAACTCTTAGTACAAATGCTAATACATATTTTGGACCCTACTCTTTCATCCATATGATTGTTGTCCTTGAGATTGTGATTAAATTTGAAATTGACATGCCTATTGAAGTCAAACTCACTTTAATTCAAACATGCCATATATATAGTTAGGTTGTCCTAGTATGGATAAAGACATCACCTATACACCTTGTCCTTATGTTAGCTTAATTGCCCTTGAGTCCTCTTACATGAATAGTTTATCTTTGTCATTGTCTCCCACTTTCATCATCCTTTTGCATGTGTTTTGCCTCTATATACTATATTTTCTATTTATGTGAATTTAGGTGGTATGTCTTCAAGATTGCAAAATAGAAGAGAGAGGTTTTGGAGTCAACACAATTGCAATGGATTCCCTTTTTGACGTTTACGTTTTGGCAATGGACGACTCAAAGGAGGCAACACTTGGCCACAATGAAAATTCTTAGCACAATTTATTATCAATGTTTATTATAATCCTCTTGTGTTGACAATCAAATTGTTTCATCTATCTCATATTCAAGCTTCGGTCTTTAAGATAAACAAATGGAGGCATTGGAGGTGCTTTTGGATAGACCCTCTCTAGAAGGACCTTCAATTATTGTCAGAAGCATTGCTCCCCAAGGCTTGTTCAAATCAATGTCCACTTCTCTATTGCATGAGTTGTTATTGTCTTAATAAGATAATCTGGGAAAAATCCCAAAGAAGTAGATGAGGCCTAGGAATAGGCAAATCCCGAAGTGTAGAGCATCAAGGACTCATGCTATAGTGGAGAAAGGGACTAGGTAACTTTTTGAAAATGTAGTGGAGATTACGTAACTAGACTAACACAATTGTAATGCATAATCATGCATTTATCATTCATTGTAAATTTTCCAAATTAATGATAAATTCATTGTTTTCATCAATTTTAGAATAAAATTACAAAATTTCCATCCATATTCGTCCATAGGGAGTAAGATTTTAGATACTTTAATTACGAGCATGACATTATGAAAAACAATAACCAATAAAAGTTAGTAATCTATCTTCCTTATGTTCTTATCTATATAACATAATTTGGTAGGTACATGTGAGCAAAAAATATCAAATGCATTCTACTAGTTGTCACCCAATTAGATGCACGCCCTTGGGTGGTTTAGTGCACTACTATCTTACTACTTCAACATACCTTCTAAATAGATAATAGACAAGTTGGACCTTGTCTTTATTACTAGCCATAAACAATTACATCTTATTATCATTCTAAGTACTAAATTTCTACTATCCACACCAATTATGTAATCAAAATAACAATTAGACCTTAGTTACTTATCACCTTAAAATTCAAAAATTTCTTTTTATTTGATAAAACAAAGGTCTTACAACAAGCAAGTTCAATTCTAACATTCCTTTGTATTAAGATGCTCAAACAACTTGAAAACATTTCCTTCTCATAAAGTTGATGGTGAAGCAAATTTCATTTAATTAAAAAAATAAAATTGGTGGATCTTATTTTCACCTCATTTTTGTATGTAGGTGTCCTTGAAATTTCAAAGTAATGATCGATAAACTATAAAATTATGACAATAAAAGTATGCGGAATATTTTTTGGCATAATCCCAAAGGGTCAATTATTTTTTGCTTGATTCAAAACACTATCCCCTCCCATATAGAGTTATTGTGCAATATGAAATTGTTGATGATCATCAAGTTGGATATGTGCTTGTTAAGTTGTGTGATCATTGGATGCCTAGAGCTTACATTTAGTTTAGGTAGAAAATAATATTTCTTATGAAGTCAATTTGGTTTGTATGTAGATTATCCTATGTTTTTCTTGATCATGAAAAAAAATTGAAAACTCTGTGAATAGATCTTTCAATCTTCAAATCAAAACTCTAATTTTACCAAAATTTAGGGCACATTCCAACAAAATGGACCATCTCACCTACAACAAAAATTGTCCATCAATGCAAATGAGAGGCAATTCTTGAAGTCATAGATTGACAACAATTCTTCATGCCAACAAGACAAATCCTTTCAAAATCCATGCTCTTAGAGTTGATATAGCCTAACAGGGCTTTGGAGGTCTCTTCACACAAGACAAAAAGTAAAATGGCCTCTAATGCAAATGAGATGGCAATTCTTGAGGTTGTGGGTTGGTAGTAATAATGTGATGGCAGTTTTTGAGGTTGTGGATTGGCAGTAATAATGTTGATGGTAGTTCCTGACGTTGTGGGTTGCCAGTTCTTGATGTCACGGGTTGGTAGTAATTCTTCATGCCTGTACAACAAATCCTTTCAAAATCATGAAGTTGACGAAGTTTGACAAGACATCATGGCTCTCTTCACCCACGATAGAAGCTAAGATGGGAGTTCTTGAGGTTGTGGATTGGCAATAATATTGTTGATGGTAGTTCTTGACGTTGTAGGTCATCAATAATAATATAGCTGGCAGTCATTTGACATCATGGGTTGGCATTGGTACTGTAGATGGCCATTCTTGACATTACGGGTTGATAGTAATTCTTCATGCCTTCACGACAAACCCTTTTAAAATCGTGAAGTTGATAGAGTTTGACAAGACATCATGGCTCTCTTCACCCACGATAGAAACTAAGATGGGAATTCTTGAGGTTGTGGATTGGTAGTAATAATGTCGATGTTAGTTCTTGAGGTTGTAGGTCAATAATAATAATAATGTAGTTGGCAATTATTTGACATCGTGGGTTGGCACTAATAATGTAGATGGTAGTTCTTGATGTCATGGGTTGGTAGTAATTCTTCATGCTTCCACGACAAACCCTTTCAAAATCATGAAGTTGACGGAGTTTGACAAGACATCATGGCTCTCTTCATCGATGATAAAAACTAAGATGGGAGTTCTTGAGGTTGTGGGTTGATAGTAATTCTTCATGCTAGTAGGACAAACCTTTTCAAATCCCTTTCCTTGATGTTAACAAAGCCTAGCAAGACTTTGTAAGTAAGCATGCTTGGCAACACAAGGATAGCCACTACATTCACTAGCCTTTGTACATTTTCAATTTTTTCTCATGCCTAGTTCACTTGAAATTTGTAAGACATGTCATATCTTATTGAACAATAATGAAAATGCTATAATTTATTTATTAAAATATTTGATAATCCACTTCTTTATAACTATATTATTTTCTAAAATTTCTCTAACAATTTGATATTGTCATTGATTGCCCAATCTTGCAAAAAGACCAAAGTGGGGTCTTCAATCCTTTAGTGGTTAAGGTGACTACACATGTCTATATATTAGAATAGACAAACTGGATATGTATACATTCTTGGAGCTCGAATTCTAGGATTTACTATTACTAGATGATATGGTCACAAAAAGGATTTGCAAACACCAACAAGTGGGATGCATGGATGCCAATTAAGATTTCAGGGTTGTCTTGAACGTACGTCCACTGCCAAATTGCATCCGAAAATCAGACGTCCGGTCATCTAATTTGAGCGGACGCTATGGACGTTGTTGGATGAGGCCAGGTCATCGTCCAGCAGGCGGGCTGATGAACGGATGGGCCGTCAAACAAGTGGTCAGACAATTGAACGGACGGGCGATTGGCCACGCGGGCGGTTGAATAGGTAGTCGAATAGGTTAGACGGGTTGTTGGACAAGCGGATGGACGGGGTGGACGGTCGGTTGGACGGCCAACCTTCTAGGCAGTTGGGAAGACAACTAGCTTCAGTCGCCATTTGCAATTCGTTTTTTGAATTTCGGGGCATGTAATATATCATTGGAAAGATCTTCCAAACACTTTTCCAATGGTATATCACACATCCCAAAAATCCAATTGCAAATGGTAATTGAAGGTGGTTGTCCGCTTGTCTATCCAACAGGTTGGCTACCCATCTGTCTGCCGAGCCGTCCATTGAGCCGTCCATTGTTGCGTTGTAAATGCGTTTGTTATATGAAAATACATAATTGTTTGTTAAATTAGAGTTTTTTCCTAAAGTCTCAAGAAATAAATGGGATCATATTCTACTTGAATTCTTTTTTTTACCTCTATTTGACAATCATTTAATTCTTTGACTTCTATACTTGAAGATGTTTTAATATTTTAGTTTGTTTTGTTTGAAGTTGTAAAAACAAAAGGTAAAGCTTGTTTTACCTTTCTTTGGTTGTTTTTAATGAATTAGAAGTCCACATAGATGATGTGGATAGACTTATCAAGGATAGGAGGTGGCCCATGGGTATATTATAGCTCATATGGCATTTTAGTGACCAAAATCCACTAGCTTAGGTGGATGGCATGGAGGTTGAGGTGACAGATGAGGTAGAGGGTCATTTTCTTCTTCCTCCTTGTTTACTTGGGAGAAGCCGTCACTTTGGAGAGGCATTGCACTTTGTACATGGAGGATTTTGCAATGAAATTTTGAGAGCTTATGTATCTTGTTTTTTTTATTCCAAAAAGTTATCAGTCATTAAGTTTGGAGTTAGTATGTGTAAGTTATGAGTTTAGAAGTGAAGTATTGTGGAGCTACCTCAAACTTTTAAGAGAGTGAACTTCGAAGGGCTATGAAAGGTGGACAATACCTTAGTTTTGAGTGAAACTTGGAGAGTTGGTAGATACTTCTTTTAGATTTTCAAAATGTTATTATTTTTTTAGTTTGATGTTATTCTGCGAAAGTTATGGGCTTAAGAGTAAAAATGTGAAGAGATACTTTTGGGTTTTCAAGACAGTGTCCTTTGAAAGGCTATGAAAGTTGGACAGTACTTTAGTTTTGAGTGAAATTTAAAGAGGTTGTAGATACTCATGTTAACTTTCCAAAATGCTATAATTTTCTTATTTTGGAGTTAGTATGTGAAAGTTATGAGCTTGGGAGTGAAATATAGGTGAGCTACCTTTGAGTTGGGAAGGGTAAACTTTGACTGACCATAAAAGTCGGACAATATCTTAGTTTTAAGTAAATTTTGGAGATATTGTAAAACTTTTTGTTAGCTTTCCAACGACATATCACACTCTTATTTTGGAGTTTTAGAGAGGCTATGGCACTCATTTTTCTATCAGACACTTCTTCAAGGAGAGTTTATGGAGGGTATGACATTTTTTCACTATCTTCTACAAACACATGATGTACAGTGGGGCTCAATAAGTCTTGCAACCCCATTAGAAACTCATAGGAAAATGCTCTCCTTCATAACACAATGTTGGCATGTTACTTAGGATATTTGATGGAGATTTTTGGCAGGTGTCAAGTTGAGGAATGTAGCTTGATGTGAATCGTGATACTTTTCAAAAAGATCTTTCTTTCTAACAAGTGGATCACTCAAAAAACAATAAGCTCAGTTTAAAGGTTGACTAGAAGGTTGAATGTTGAATTTGAAATTTCATTGTAGGAGATTAGAAATAGTAGATTTTCACAAGCTTTGGGATTGATAAGATAGACATGAGAGTGTGCATACTTGTAGTGATTTTTATTTGCATACATAGTCTAGAAGTTTTGTGAGAAAACATTGTTGTTTGTGCAGGATATTGAATATGTGACATTGCTAAGAGTTCTAGAAGCAAACTTTGTGGAGTTTTAAGTAGTGTCAGTGAACTTTGCATCATGATAGGAAGTTATGTGCCAGATGATGTGAGAAATATGATAGTTGGCATGAGAGAAGCTGGCTTGACATTGGGCAAAATCAGAGATAGTGTAGGAAGATCCAAATCAACAATTTCAAGGGTCTTGAAGTGATACAATGAATGTGGCTCTATAAAGCTAGCAAATAAGCTTGGTAGGCCACATAAATTGAGTGATCAAGGTAGGAGAAGGCTCATGAGAGATCTTAGTAGTAACTGCCGTGTTCCTCTTGCAGAACTTTGTGAGAATATTACACCTTACGTGGGCATGGGGACTTTACGTAAAGAGATTCATGAGCTTGGTGTTAATAGTTGCATTGCAGTTAAAAAACCATTTTTGAATAATATACATAGGGCTAAGAGGTTGGCCTTTGCAAAACAACACATGCTCTGGACGGTTCATGATTGGAACAATGTGATTTGGACAGACGAGTCATCATTTGAAGTCGGAAAACAATCACATCAAATTCGAGTGTGGTGGACAGTTTACGAACGCTACAATTGGGATTGCTTAGCACCTACATTCAAATTTGGAAGGACTTCAATTATGGTATGGGGTGCTTTCACTAGCTCTACTAAGTCTTATTTGGTATTATTCCCTCCTAACAAACGCATTGTTGTGGACTTTGTAGAGATAGTGTATGAGGGAGCATTAGAGCATTATTATTGGCACCTTGACCACCATAAGCACCTCGTTTTGATGGAAGATGGTGCACCAGTACATCGCAACAATGCACAAAAGTTTTGGAGGGAACAACTTGGATTGACAAAGCTTGAATGGCCGGCAAATTCTCCTGACCTCAATCCTATTGAGAACATGTGGAAGCAAGTCAAAGATTAAGTGCAAAAAAGACATAGACCCCAAAACATAGACGAAATGTGGACAACAGTGAACTTGGCATGGGAGGATATACCTCAAGATAGCATCCAAAAGTTGATTTCTACTATGCCAAATCAAATGGAAGCTGTGATAGCAGCTAAAGGTGGTAGCACTCGATGGTAGTGGATGTATCCCTTTGTTTGAATGTAGTTTCTAGTGAAGAAGACATAATGTAAAATTTGTGTTATAATAGGCTTCTACAATACTATAGTTCTCTAATGGTACCTTATATGACTACTTTTGTTCAAATCTTTCTATAATATATGAACTTCTTTTCCTTTGCCTTGAATGTGTTTGAAAGAAAATTACTAAACTCATTAAAGTCACATAGAGAAAAATTTTACCTACATAGTGTGAATTTTTGTAATACGAAAGATGTGGACAATGATGTTTCCAAAATACATGTGCAATCAAATTTTTAAAAATCATCACATTTATTTTTCAATTAATTATTATGTATAGCCGTGAAAAACAAATAAAATGATTCACCAAAAATGGAGTTCCTATTTTTGGACATTGAAATTTTATATGTTGGTTAAGGTTCCATAAAGCAATAGATTTAATAGGATAGTTTTGATAGAATTTTCTTAAAATTATATTAAAAAGGAAAAGTTTGAAGGACTTCATAGTGGGGTTGCAAGACTTATTGAGCCCCACTGTACATTGAGACTCCATGACATCTTGTGAGGGATATATGGAGATGTGATAGTATTTTGGTTCATATGACATCATCTTCAGGTTTTATATTATGTTTGTAACTTTATATGACCATGGGATCTTCCATTATTTGGACCATATCTAGTTGCAGTTAGAAGCCCCACATTTTCCCAAGGCAAGGCCTCTCTACAAAATATTGGATTCCAAAAAATACATATCCACCTCAAAAGGCTAGTATTCAAAACTACAAACATCCAATGTTACATTAATGATTGAAAGAATAATTCAAGGTATTATTCTATTCATTCAAATTGCCATTCTAAAAGCTAAACCCTAAACCCTATACTTTGAACCTTAATTACATCAATTCCTATAAACATTGGTGCATTGTGTAGATTATATTTGACCTTCCATCTTTTTTGCATGTGATTATCAAAATGGAGTACAAAAGTAGACCTTATGGACTTATTTATTTATATTATTAATTCTTTTTTAAATTTTTATGGTGTGCAGCATCAAATATTATGTACCACTATACAAATGTGAAGTATTCAATTAAAAAGTATATAACTGTCTACTAACTTTAATATAATAAAGTGCAATCTAGTAAAATAAAACCATATATTTTGAAGGTATCTATTTGATATAGTGACATTATACAAGATTCTAAAATGTAACATTTTTTTTTAAATGTTACTATTAGGTGTACTAACAATAATACATGTTGAACCCGAGCTATATAAAATTACATGAACTTACAATAATATGCTTAAAAGTATTTTTAATAACATTCTCTAATAAAATAAAAAAAATAATACAATTGCTAGTACTATGCATATCTTGGTGTTTCCAACTATCAATGCATCTTACAACAAAACTTTAAAAACACTTTAGGTTATAGTTGAATGCTTCACATTTGTATAGTGGTACATAATATTTGATGCCGCACACCATAAAAATTTAAAAAAGAATTAATAATATAAATAAATAAGTCCATAAGGTCTACTTTTGTACTCCATTTTGATAATCACATGCAAAAAAGATGGAAGGTCAAATATAATCTACACAATGCACCAATGTTTATAGGAATTGATGTAATTAAGGTTCAAAGTATAGGGTTTAGGGTTTAGCTTTTAGAATGGCAATTTGAATGAATAGAATAATACCTTGAATTATTCTTTCAATCATTAATGTAACATTGGATGTTTGTAGTTTTGAATACTAGCCTTTTGAGGTGGATATGTATTTTTTGGAATCCAATATTTTGTAGAAGAGGTAGCTTAGTAGACAGGCGGACAACCAACTTTAATCGCCATTTGTGATTGGAGTTTTTGGAGTTTTTGGGTGTGTGATATACCATTGAAAAGGTATTTGGAAGACCTTTCCAATGGTATATTACATGCTCCAAAAATACAAAAAACAAAGTTGCAAATGGCAATTGAAGTTGGTTGTCCGCCCAACAAGTCGACCGTCCGCCAACCTATCATCACACTTGTCGAACAGCCTGTCTGCCCACTCGTCTAGTGGACGGGTGAGACTCTAAACTCTCTATGTCCCCGGATGTTCGTGAAGTAGCAAACGTGAAAGCTGGAAGTCCGTGCAACCCTATAAGATTGGAGCCAATAGAAATGGATTGTGGACATCAAGAAGTGGAATGAACACCAATTGATTGGATGAAAGTACCAATGAATTGGAAGTGTGGTTACCAATGGGTGAAATGGCCAACTACCTTTTGGAGATGGGCGGCTATAGATTGAAATATCAACAACAACAATTAGATGTAGAATATGTATCCATATACCAATCAATTGGCATATCTCTGATGTCCTACATGAATGCACTCCATATCATATATAATGCAAATGTGGCACAATATATAGACAAGGTAAGTCCATGTACATATGAATTGCCATATTGTATGGTCAATTTGTTGTTGACCACATAATTTGGAGTGTTAAACAAATGGATGGATAGAATATCCAAACTACTAGACAACCCTATTAGTTTGTAGTGAATCAATGATCGTATTAATACTATGGATTGCATTTAAATTTCTTTCACATACAAGAATATTAAATAAAACTAAGCCACTTAAGTATTTAACCCCTAAAGTCCCAAAGTTCCTACGGGGACTCTTGGGATTTGGGGTAGACTTGTATGATCTCAATTTTGGACATGATTATTTGAAACTTTTTTTGAAGATTGGTATTTAGATTAGATTTCTGGGAATATAATTTTTATTTCAATCTGTGTCTAAGAGCAAAAGTTATGCTGCACCCTAAGTCTAAAAAAGCAGCTCAAAGGGTAGTCCAAAAAAGATCACAGAAAATGGAATTTTAAAAAGATTTAATTTTCTTTCAAAGATTTTTTTTTGTCTACATTTAAAGCTTTGAATCATTCTATTTGAACTAGTCATTAGAAAGTTATAGACAATCTTATTTTTTGAGCAATCTATGCATCATTTTTAAAAAGTACTTATAGAATTCATTTTTGAATGCAATTTTTACAATTTTTCAAAAACATTTGTTAGACAAGATTAAGTTTGCTTGCTAGAAGAATCTCACCATTGGAATTATTGTGTTTCAATTCCATCTTATAGCTATTGATGTTTTAGTTTTCCCTTTAATCTTGAACCTACTTCTCCTTAATAATTTTTTAATGAGCTAAAATTAAGAAAAAATTTGTTGAATTTTTTTCCCCAAGATTTGCAAATAAATTCTTCAACATATAAAATTATAAAATCAAAATCAAGAGTGCAAAAATATAAATTTTGAAAGATTTAAAGTCAATAAGTCTAGTCAATTAAGATGTAAAAAAACTTATTTTCTTCACTTTAAAAGTTTAAATGCAAATATCTTGTGATCTATGAAGGTGAAAGTTTTTGAAATTTCTTCCACACATTTTTATACTAGTCTATTACAAGATCCTATAGTTAGATATGAAAAAAAAGCCTTGGGATTTTAGGAATTAATTATAGACTATTCAACAAGACAAATATGTCTTACTAATCACATTTGACCACTCTTTTTATCTATGGCAAACAAAACCAAAATGTAACCCTAGACTAATAAATAATCTAACTCCCTATATGTAAATAAAATCCAACCTAATTGCAACCTCTACTCTTATACCTAATTCTACTATAATATCCCCCATTCCCCCAATGTTGTAAAAACTATACTTAGGTACAAATTATGAGAGTACAATGTTAAATTGAAGATAAAAAGGTTGGAATTGAGTTGAAAAGTGACAACTTTATAATTTTAATGGACACGTCCATGTGGTTTGTATGTATAGCAAAAGGTTCATTCATAATTCCTTAAACTTAAGACACAATTTCATATTATCATTGCAACCTTGTAGATAATTAAGAAGGTCACATTAGTGTCCAAATAGTCAAGAATATCCCCTTCCCCCTCGGAACAACAATGAAAAGCAAAATGATTTGCTTTGACCACCTATAATGTCTTTTTTAAAAACAAGTTAATCAAAATACATGTGGAATATTCTTTGATTTGTTTTTTTTTATAGGAAATGATAAATCTATTAAAGATGACCAAAGATTATGTGCAATGACCAAAGGATCTACAATTGGTTATCCTACTCTCCTTAATTACATAGGATTCATTACTTTAGTGACAAATTGTTTTTTTCTTTTTTAAGAAACCTTTTATGAATTTAACAAACTATTTGATAATTTCTTACAAATACATTGAAAATAAAAAAACTTCATGTTGATCATGACAATGCCTTTATTTTGTTGCCAAGGTCAAAGTATTGATTTTTCAATAATTCATCAAGAAAGCTTTGATATTTACATGTTTCCAACATTCTCAATTGGGTAATTGGCAAAGAAAATAAAACATATTGATTTTGTTGCATTTAAAGGGAGTACTATGAATACTATAAATTTTTTAAAATAAAAATTATATATATATATATTTTTTATTTTTTTTAAAAAAAATTTCACTAAAAACCCATGGCCACAGAAAAAAACTCTAGATTTAATGAAGAGAAATTATTTCTACTTTAATTCTACGTTATTCATTTTACATTTCATCAATATATATATATATAATTTTTATAATTTATGATTGATTTTATCATCTATCATTTTTGTAAAGCAAAATTTTTTATTATCATAATTATGTTTTTTCTTTAATTTATAAGACACGTTCCATAATTAATTAATTTTTAAATAATAAAATTCAGCATATGTATTATAAAATGGTAATTATTTGAAAATATGAACTGAAATACAAATGATCAAAGTTCATTTATCGATTAATCAAAATTGACCATAATAATAAAAAAAAGTAGAGCAATAATTATAGAATTTAAATGTTAACCATTCTCAAGAACAATCATAAAAATAAAAAATAAAAGGATAATTTAATTATAAAAATTTAAATTTGAAAAAAATAATCACCAATTGATTGGTCATATTAGATCCTAGATTATTAAGTAAAGATTATTAAAATATAAATATTCAATATAATAATTTATTAACCATTCTTGAGAATACTTATTGTAATGAAAATCATATTCCCATGTAGAACTGTCTTCCTAGTATATATAGGGATTATAGGCATAAATAAGCAATTTTTCTTGCTTAATTCTAGATGACATCAAGAGAATAGAGAAAGCATGTGTGTGGAGCAGTAAAAATGATTTTTTTTCCTAAATTCAAATTTAAAAAGTTCTCCAAAATTTGCATACAAGTATTAGTAAATGAAAACTTCAGAATATAGATATTTTTATTTTGTCTTTTTTTATTTTGTAACAAATTATTTGTAATAAGGCAAGCTTCTTATTAATCCTAAAATGTCACAATTTTTGAAAATGCTGTACAAATAGTCATCTCAAGAAGCGTGATGGGATATTTAATACAAAAAATGCTATAGAAGAGAAAGAATAGAGAACTTTTTGTCTCTATACAAGACATAAAACATTGTTTTACATCCAAATTTTTTGATGGAGTTTTTTGAAGAGAAGCTTCTAGGATGTTTTTGAAATTTTTTTCTTTGAGTCATTTCTAAATTTTCTATGGAAAATGTGTTTAATACACATTATAAAAAGGATGTTTTTCTAGTGTATTTTGGCAACTTCTAGCTCATTGCTCTTCATCAAACTTTTAGCCATAAAATATCTCTTTGAATTTAAGTCCAACTAATGAAATGAAGCTCATAAAGTTTGGCTTATATATTAACTAATCAAGGACCAAGGCCATTTTTCTGTGAAAAAACACTCAAATCTGTCATTTCTGTTGTGTTCACCCCAAAAGACAAAAAAATATATATTTTTGATTCTAACCATAGGATCTTGTACTTTACTTGTCTAAAACCAAGTGGTAAAATTTTCATGAAGTTTGACTTTACAAATTGGAAGATATTAGCATTCAAAGTTATTTTTTCAAGAAGATGCTCATATTGCTTGCAAAACAAGATTGTTCATAACTTTCACATTACTAATCCAAATGGAATGAATCAAAGCTTCACATGTAGAAAAAAATATAATCTATAAGAAGAAAAAAATTAAAAAATTAAATTTCAAGCTTCTGTGGATTTATTTTTCTACCTAGTGACGTGGGAATTATGTTTAAGATGGCATAACTTTTGCTCCCGGGCACCGATTGAAATAAAAATTATATTCCCACGAAGCTAATCAGTTTTTCTATCTTAGGAGAAAGTTTTACTAAAAATTGAGGTCATAGGAACCTGCCCGAAATCCATTTTGTCCCCCAAGGGGACAATGGTCCTTTAGGGGCTAATTTAAAAATTTGAATTGTTTCTAAAATTCAATATTTAATTGCAAATTCATTGATTTTTTCATTTTAAAATGACCTAATTACTTGATTTGCAGCATGTTATTCTACTACTACAATATTGATCTATAGAAATTTTTGGAATTTATTGAGTACATTTTTTGTTTGTTATGATTTTTTCAAAAAAAATTGAAAATAGTATGAGTTACAAAAGACATTTGATTATATCACTTGAAAATAAACACAAATATTCCATTTATATATAGTTACTACATCAAAGAATGCAAAATAAAGGCTTTAGAGGTTTGAAAAAGTGATCATTTTAGGGGGTCCTTTCAAGGTTAAATTGTGAAGCTTTATAGAATGTCTTCTTTTGAGGGTTAGAATAGATGTGAATATGCCTTCCATTATTAACCTCTTTTTTTGACCTTGTCCTAGAAGATCAAACTAATATATACTATTGTAAATCCCATGGGTGCATTAGTTTGGAGGGACTTCTTAATTGATTGTATTCTATAAAGTGATGTGACCAATTACATGGGTTGTAGAAGGTGGTTTTGATTTTCAATAGGAAGTTTTCTTAAGTAGGTGAACTTTTTTACTCTAGTTACAAGTTCAACCAAAGGTATATTGCATTTAAAAATTAGAAAACACAAAAGATTCACTTTAACCCCTAAACGCCGAAGCAGACGTTTTTTGTCTGATGAATGACAAGGAATTCTCCTGTATAGGACAAAAGTGCAACTATTCATCCTCGGAATTAGGGGTGAAAAGGGAAGATCTTCAACAATAGTTTGACTCCCAATGATTATTTTTTATTTTTTTAAAGTAGATGATGTCACACAATTCCAAAATGTTTGATTTCCACGGTCACCAGCCTTGTGTTCAAGGGTTAATATACATACATTTCTAAAGTCATCTTCCTTCTACAAATCACAAAATGCACATATAGAAGTCATCTCCTAAGTCATCCTAGAAGTTGATGCATACTCCTCCACCTCCACTAGCACTCTATTCAATTTCATGGATAGGGCCATTACACATTCAATTTGCCCTTTCTTGGCTCTAAATCAGATGGGGAGACGTTTTACATTGACAAATGCTATTGTGACAATGTTTGAGTAGTACTTTTCTCAAAACCGTGCCCCACTAAATAATTTCAAAAATGAAAGAGAGTCATTGTTCCTTGTTGTTTTAGATTCTCTATTTCTTTTACTTGTTTCTTTAGCTACACGGGAAAAATGGACAAAGCGAATTGTACTGGAGTGTAGTTGCTAGCTTTATTTTCATCCTATCCACTTCAATTTTCTTTTTTTTCTAAAAATAATATATTGTAGAACATCTGAGTTTTTTCCAAGGCCACGTTAGCATTTAGGGGACCAATGATGAGGTCTTTCCTGAGACTGACAAATGTGCAGACTTGGTCTTGTGCTCTGACATTTCACTAAAAGTGTTGTCCTTTTCCAGCTTTCGGCATGACCTCAGTTACGCATGCATGTTCAAACTCAAGCACAGTTCAAATTCAAGCCTAGATTTAAAGATTGGAGCTGAACGGTGCCCAACTGCAACAAGCAGCAATTGCCTTATTATGCTGACAAACTTGGACAAAATGGACAAAAACAGCAGCATCCAGAGGCATAAATTAATGCTGAGGCAACAGCCTCAAGTACCAGCAGGCATCAGCCACCAAATTCAACACTGACATGGAGAGGGTCGTTCATATATAATGGACAAGAGTGGGGTTGATTGTGGATTAGATGTCCTATAATTGCAAACGTGAAAGCTTGCTCAATGTTTCTTGTCTCCATTTCACACGCAAAGCTGAACACGAGCTGCAGGCTCTACATTATTTACAATAGTATGAAACTGACTCCCATCATAAACTTCATTAAATTTAGATGCAGAAAACGTAGACTCCAGTTCTATCTGACACCAACACCAGCACCAGCACCAGCACCGACTTATTACATCAAACACATCTCTAAAGTCTGAACTCACTGATTTCACAATTTTCAGAGCAGGAGTGACTTCCATAGCATTTACAATATCAGATCTGCGGATATCAGCCTCGCATACCAAGTAATAACATGTCCAGAGTAAATATATATTTATATATATACCCCAACAAGGGCCCTTCGAGGCGTTTCTCATCAACCCAACGCTTTCTTCGTAAGAAAACAGGGCAGCGCCCAAAGAGGTCTGTAGAAAGCCTTCAATAAGGAAGGGAAAGGTGCTATACAACCGCTAAAGTTTGTAAGTATGGGTGAGGTCCCTCGGGCCATGGAAGCATATACGGCAAAAAAAAAGCTAATAAACTGTATCATTCAGTTTGATGCCGCCACTGATCTACCAGGTCGGTGGTATGACACGACACATGGCAGTCCGGGCGAAATTAAAAAGGGCATTTTAAAAAAACACAAAGAAAAGTAGAGAGTTCTTTTTCCCTAATTTCTTTGAAAATGCCAAAATTCAATTAGATATAAGTTCTCTTTTATCCTTACTTACCTGACTGTACCCTTCCTTTCCCCCAAAAAACACTTCGATGTCATCCGTATAATACAGCTCCATATTAACTGCTTGCTTCGTAACTGATCATGTCCACAAAGCCTCCCCCTTCTCCGAAGCTTTCATGGCTGGTTTGTAAAGCTGAAGCTCTGGTGACCGAGGCTGCATCGGAGTCGAAAGCTCAGACGGTGGAGTGGCTTGGGGTGAGGATTTCAAGCTGGCTGCAGTGCTGGCGGATTGCTGCATCCGCATACACACAATCTCGGCGTTGGCGACGGCTAATTGGTTTTGCAGGACGGCGATTTGTTGCTGCAGAGAGGAGATGGCACTCACGCAGCCATACACCGGGTCTCGAACGCGGGCGTCGGCTTCGTAGACCATGGAGCTCACAGCGTCCCCTCGTTGATGCACGGACAGGTCCTGAGGTTAAAAATAAAAATTAATCAGTTTTTGCTCAACATTCCAGAGTGGTATACAACTCTGAACTAATCCATTTTTGGACCCTAACCACTGTAGCACAACCAAAAAATCCAGAGCACTACAATATCGAAAAACTAGCCCACTTTCGAAGCAATGCCGGGCACGTAATCAATTCTCTTATCAGACCATCAGGATACCAAAAAAAGACATCATTCAACACAACCTGAGGCTAAACTAATAATCTACTTTGCATAGAAGATGAGCATAACGGAAAGAGCTACTTGGGATTCGACGCCGCAGATTAAGGAAGATTAGGTCTATAATTACACTAAGAAAAGAATAATAATACAATCTGCTGTATCTTTAAGGTAGATATCTCAATTCCACCTAGCTCCACCAAACTTCTATAATTTCACCAAGAAGCGTGTCATTCAAGAAACAACCCCAAGCTAAGATTTCATTCGTGCATGTATTTGGCTAGACACCATAATAACTCTGAAAATTCACAGCAATGTCAATAAAATTCCAAAACTTAAGAAACTACTTATGCTGGGTTCCATTTTCTCCTAGCAACAACCAGAAAATTCGATATTTTTCCTCAATCGTAGGTTAGATTTCAGGATTACAGTTCGCCATGCGACTGAGCTTTGACAAGGTTATCGCAATCCTTGCATGGAGGAAAAGAATGTGCAAGAATGAAACCAAGAAACCAAGAAAGGTTGGAAGTAAGCTTGCAAGCAACGAGTCTCACTTGTAACATTTTGTTGACATTCGCGGCGCCGAAAACTTTGTGCACGTTAGCGAACTTCTGCGGCTCGTCCGGCGGGAAGTAGGGCGCAAACACACAGTCGCGAGCACATCTTCGGCGAAGCAGTTTGCATGCAGCGCACGGCGACATTCCTGACCCCATCTTGAAAAACTTGGAGTCTAATCCCACCAACCGGGCGTACTTCACAAAGAGCGTGGCAGACTTTTCTAAGAAGAAAAAACAAGAAGTAGAACTATTAAAAACTACTGTTGCCCTCGGGCACCCACAGTACTACCCATCGCAAGCAATCCAATATAATTTCGACAAACGCCTCGTCGTCGTTGTTAAGAAGAATACCTCTCGTCACTCTTCTATTCAAAACCTACAAATAATAAATTCCTCTTAATTTTACAAAAACAATAAACCCCGACCGGCCCGGAGTGGAGAAGACTTGGACTATTACTCCCCTGTCATGAAGCCATCGCGAAATTCTAAAGAAAATTTCAAAAGAACGTTCCAGGAGAGTACTGCAAGACAAACAATCCCCACTCCCACCCACCAATCTCCACAAACCCAAAATAATATTCACAAATGATGACCCGATCAATAATGTCGTCCCACCGAATATCCTTCCCCCATCAAGCTAACCCCACTCCCCAACACGACCTCCCTCTTAAACCCCGACAGACAAAAACGTGTACAAACTCCTCGCAGCACCATTTTTAATCAGAAAAGACGCAAATTAGAAACCCACAACTCATTTCCTCTCTCGGATCAGAAATGAAAGAACTCCAACAAGCCCAACTCCCCAAACTCCATCAACACCACTCTTTCTCGATCCAATCGGCAAACAGTCGTCGGGAGAGCTTGCAGGACAAGAATTGGCGAGGGAGAGTCTGTAATTGAAACACCGACACTGCGAGTGTGTGATTCTGTGTGTGTGTGCGAGAGAGAGTAAGAGAGTGAGAGAAAGAGAGGAGTGGCCGGCAGGTCAGCCAGGTGCGAGAGAAAAGTGGGTGAGGGCTTGAAGTGAATGCTTTTGACGGAGCCGCAAATGAAATGGCGAGGAGGAGCCTGGAGAAGTGGACAAAACGAGAAAAAAAACAAGTATGATGAGAAGAAGAGTGAGAAGAAGGCGTTTGGCATTTGTGGAAGAACTGATGTGAAGAAGAAGAAGACGACGACGAAGAAGATCGTGGCACATGGGAAGAGTGAGTGTGGCCCGCGAACAAGACGTTCGAACAAGACGACGGCGACAAAGCTTGCGTCGCTTGAGTGGGAGTCTTCTTCTCCGAAATGGGCGTCGTTGACGAGATCGCCTGAGGGAGCTGGAAAAGCGCCTTTTTCCACGCGGATGGAGTTTTCTTAAACCCCCTCTTACCTTTTATTTTTACCACTTAAAAACTTTTGGCTTCTCACCTCCGCCTCTTCCCCCTTTTTTCTTCTCCCTCTTCTTGTAACATTATTGTCCCCAAAGGTGTGCCCAAATGGTCAATCACATGGGTAGAATTTTCCTCACTTTTCTTAAACCCCTCTTACATTTTATTTTTACCAATTTTAAAAAAAAGAATGTGGTTTCTCACCTCCACCTCCTCTCCTTTTTTTTCCTCCCCATATTTAACATTATTGTCCTTGAAGGTGTTCCCAAATGGTCAATCATATGGGTAGAATTTTCCTCACATTTCTTAAACTTTTCTTAGATTTTATTTTTACCAATTTTTTTTTTTAAATGTGGCTTCTCACCTCCACTTCCTCTCCTTTTTTTTCCTCCCCATATTTAACATTATTGTCCCCGAAGGTGTGCTTAAGTGGACAAAAATGGTTGTTGGCATATACATTGTTGACATAGACTATCATATTCAAGTAGTGACTTTGGTTGAAAGTATGCTAAATTTTTTTGGGCCCAATCAATGATATCTTATAAAATAATTCTAATATTAGAATTTATCAAACATTTTTTTTGGAAAAAAAATAAATGCTTGGGAGAGAAGTGTTGAAGTTGCTACCTACATAAAACAATAAAGATTTTTTCTTATCAAAAGAGCACCTATGATTTATGAGGATTCTACAATCTATGCACCATAAGTTACAATCAAGTTAAAATAAAATACTCTATAGTTTTAAATAATTTCAAATTATTAGATCATATTTTATTTTATTTATCATTTTTGGAGGTATTCAATGTCTTACATTGTTTCTTATCAATTTGTCAATATGTCCAATTTGTCTTTGTGTGTATATTTTTTTGTTTATTTTATAGACATATTTTTTTTAGTTTATATTGAACACCAATATACATATCAATGTAAGTGAAAATTTAAAAAAATACTCTTCCTATGAAGAGACAATTATAAAAGAGGCACATTTGTTTGTTTATTTGCATCAAAATTCCAACTTAGAGATATATTATGTAAAGAGTGCATGTTTGATACTCCATATATAACTAAGATACTATTAGAAAGTTCTTAAGCTTCAAAAGAAATATTTATGATTGTATGCTCAAACTAATTAAAAACCAAAACAATTGTCTCACTTGCAAGGATAATAGTTATACCTTAAAGTTTTTTAAAAAATCAACCAATTTTCCCCATAGGGAGATTGCAAGAAAAAATTGCATTGTTTGTTATGTTTTGTCCAATACTCGTGATTTGGAGGGGAGTACTTTATAATTAGGGAAATAATTTTAATTTTTTGAAATGTGGACAATATATAGGAGAGCTACAAAAGTTTCAAATTTCAAGAAAATAGATATTTTGATGTTTTAATTAGTTAAAAATAGGAAAAGAAAATCCATTTGTAACAATTCTATGGAGAAGAACCACCCAAATAATATTTTATATGTTTTGAAATGCAAGCCTAGAAAAAAGCTCACTTTTTGAACTTTCATACTACATACCATAATTATTTGTGGAATTCTTCAATTCAGACAATAGCTACAAGTCTTGCTCCAACTTTACATTTGTGCACCTAATGTCATGAATTATTTTAAAAAGACAATATTCTTGAAAGTTCATGATTAGGTGTGACAAAAATCACAAGGAATGATAGTCTTTAGAGTAGCATTGTAATTAAAAATTCCATCAAGTCATTATTGTGGCAAGGAGTTCAAAAAGAAGCGGATTGTGTTAGAAATTTCCTTCCTAATCTCGACATTTCCACCATCAAGTTTCTACTCTTGGGTGGCCTTTCTTTGTTGTCCTTGAACATTGTAGCATTTATTGCCCTATCTAACAGTGTTCTTTTCACCTATTAGGTATCTCCTCTTGCATCTTTAAGGTATTGTAGGTATTCATTGCTATTCTGACATTTCATAAAGAGTACAAAACTGAATGAAGACCTCTCAAAGTGCCATCATGAGCCAAACTTATATTCAAAGTGCCACCATGGGACTTTTAAACTAATGCATATCTATTCAAATCCAAGTAATTAATCAAGTAACTTTCTACTAAGTACAAAATTACTAGCAGTGGTCATTAATGAGCATTTCAATTGTTGCAAATGCATGTACTTAAGTTTGATTTCTAATAATGTTTTACAATTATCTATCCTAATGAAATTATTAAAATGTTGTTTGAACAAATTGATATATAGTATATAATTAATATCATAAAAACATTGTAATTTTGCTTTTCTATGCATTAACAATGATAAACAATTGAAGATTTTGAATTTGGAGATTTTGGAATATGAAAATGCTCTTGTATAATAATTGGTGTTTGGAAATAATTCTTGAAAGTGGTTTGAGAAAATGGGAGTTGGTGGAACACCAATTGATGAATTTTTAATGAGTTGGCAATTGAGCACATCATAAAAGGACATAAGAAAAGGTGGCCAAAACTAAAATTATTGGTATGGCTTTAAATTTATAAAGCTTTAGTTGGATAATTAACACAAGTAAGAACCATCAAATAGTGAAATACAATGGCTTCAATTGACTTGCCCCATGGAAAAGTGTATACTTTAGTGACCAAAGGACTCAATGACCAATCAAAAAATGATGGAAGAAATCTATATTTGTTAGGACACGAAACAACTCTAACCTAAAGCTTGTCCATAGATCATTAAAAATTATTAAAAATGAGATCATTCAAATTGTGACAAACACTAAATAATACAGAGTAATATATTAAATCTTTTGTCCTTTGATGGTATTGTCTGTACTACTATACAATAGTGAGAGTAAAGACTTCTACTTGATTGTAAAATCTCATTGTTAGATTTAGGTCTCATTTATTAGATCTAAGCAATAATTTTGAAAAGACACTAGAGATAGAAAGTACCCGTTAAATGATTCAAATGGACAAATGCAATGAAGGACTATGCTTTTTCATCCAATTAATTAATCTACTTGAATGTGATTGGAGTCAATGTTGTTATTATAGTTGATGAGCTCCTAAACACCAAATTGCGTCTTTTGGCAATATAGCAATTTTGGGTAGCTCACTATGAACTACCCAAATTTTTTCTTTTTTTCTTTAAAATTTTCAGAAAACATGTGCCCGAGGAGATTTTTCTTGAAGGCCCAACAATTTTTATAACTTTTGACTACATAGTTAAAAAGATATTGTATGATATGTAATTTTCATTGTTTGGCGGGTGGCTTGGGCAGCTCAAAAAAATTATTATAAGATCACTTTTTCTTTTAAAAAAAATTCAAAATTGGTTTTCTAGATTTTTATATACATATGGAAAGCTTTGAATCATTCCATTTTGATTTGTGAGATGAAAGTTATGAGGAGTTTGAGTTTGTGGGGAGTTATGGATTCTCTACCCCAAAATAAACTATGAAGCCTTTTATTTATTTAAGTCAATTTTCAATATTTTTTGAAAAAAATGAAATGATAGGACATAGATTGTTTATTATAACATTACAACCATTGAATTAGCATTTTTCAATTCCATACCTAAGATCTTAACAATTTAGTATTTTGAATCATTCTCTACTTCTTTCTACTTATTATTTTTTTCCTATATGTTGTACAATCCCAAATGATCTAAAATTTATCAAGCATGTAGCCAACTTGACTTGAAGAAGGAATCCTAAGAAGAACTACATTTTTGGACATTTTTTCACACAAATGTGACCTTGTAAAGTGCAACTGCCCAGTTTTCCAAGGGCCCCCCAAAGGATTTCTATCAATTCAAATGCTAATATATTGCAATCTACTCGGTGAAAATTTCTGAAACTTTTTCTACATCTTCAAAAATTAGCGTACTACAAGATCCTATGGTTAAATGTGTCTAAAATTGTGTTTTTTTCTAAAATTTGATACTTGTACAAGAAATAACAGCTTTGGAGTGTTTTTGGTGAAAATGTAGTCAAAAACCTTTAGGGGTTATGTTGTTATCCATTTTGTACTAAATAGAAGATTTTATGCTATGAATTCTTGCGTTGTCAATGTACACTTTGGTGGTTATTGTTTTTTTCTAAAGTGTCAAAATTTCAATCATCAAAATGGCCACTTTTAATATCGAGATTAATTAGTAAAATGAAGCTTATTGATTCCAATTACTACTTCTATGTAAAAAATGAATTATTCTCAAAATTGATATTCAATCATAACTTGAAGTTTACAAGGTATAAGCACAATCTAAGTTCACTTGGTACCATTGAATTGACATAGGAAAGCACCCATGGTGATAGTGTGATCTCATTAACCCGTAAACGACCATTGTCCCTTGGGGGGACAAATGGGATTTTAGGTAGGTACCTACAATCTCAATTTTTGTCCTGATTTGTTGAAATTTTTTGTGAAGATAGAAAAATTGATTAACTTTGTGGGAATATTAATATTTTTTCATTAGATGCATGGGAACAAAAGTAATGCCCAAATAAGCTCAAAACAAGAGAGAGGGGGCAGCAAAAAAAATCAAAAATTTGAATTTTATTTTTTTCATTTTATTTCTTCATAGATTATATTTTTTTCTAAATGGAAACCTTTAAATCGTTCCATTTGGATTTGTTATGAAAAAGTTGTGGACAATCTTGTTTTGGGGGCAATTAGAACATCTTTTTGAAAAAATAACTTGTAGGATTCAATTCTAAATGCAATTCTTACAATTTAAAAAAAGAAGAAGGTCCACATGGTTTAATTCGCTTGCTAGAACAATCTCACCATTGGAATTAGTGCATTTTAATTCTATCTTAGAGATATTAAAAATTTAGATTTTCCTTCTATCTTGTACCTATTTCTAATTAACAATTTTTTTTAAAGAATAAGGTTTATTTTCTTGGTATTTTATTTTTTTCCTAGACTCTCAACTTAATACTCCACCATAAAGATTTAAAGCCCAAAACTCTGTAGTGCAAAAAATTAAAGTTAAGAAGGGTCAAAGTCAAATAATCTAGTCTTGCAATGTGTTGAAAAACTTGTATTTTTACTTTAAACGTAGATATCTTGCAATCTATGCACTCAAAATTTCTGAAATTTTTTCCACATATTCTCATACTAGTTAGGTGTAAGATCCTATAGTTAAATTTGAAAAAAAAAATTCAAAATTTTTTACTCTTTGCTACAGAAATATCAATTTTGAGTGTTTTTTCAAAGAAAAAAGGCCTTGGTCCTTTAGGGGTTAACTTAACGGGTGTTTGCACAGTATAGTGTACCGTTTTTTTGTCACAATGTAGTGATGTGAACTAGAGTTCAAACTTTGAAAACTTAGATTAGTATTTGGAAATTGAACTTCAGGTCAGGTGGGGATTTTCATGAATGTTGATACTTTAGGTACATCGCTTGTGCTAAAAGTTATAGTCCACCTAAGTTCAATCTATATAGGCCAAGGTAAATTTTCAAAGTTTTAAAATCCAATTATTACATCTAGGCAATGTAACAAAAAAAATCGGTACTAACACTGTGGCAAACAAACACCTTAACTTCTAATGATTCATGCATTCAAAAACTAGATGAGCCTTACTCAAATTTGGTTGTAATTTAAAAAAATCTATATATGATTTTTAATTTAACCTTTAAAGGACAGTAAGCTCTTGTGAAACTTTTTGAAGGCTGTGGTAGGTCCATACAAAGTCATTTTTGAAGGGATGAAAGTGAAAATTTTCCCAAGATGTGCACTTGTTTTAACATTGTGATTTTTTTTCTAATCAGATATCTACATAAGAAATTACAAGGCTCATAAATTTAGGGAAAACTTAGACAACATGCTAAGAAGAAAAGCAATTTGTCCAATTGTAATTTTTTTTACATTAACTTTGAATGCTTTTATCTTGCAATCTTTACAAACAAATGGGTTGAATTTTTTTCCACACATTCTTACAATAGTGTAGGGAAATTATAAATAGTTGCAAAATATGAAAAATTCTTTTTTTTCTCAATTTTTCTCAAGTGCATTAAAAATGGCAATTCTAGAATAATTTTCTTGAATCAAATTGCTCACCTTGATGGACAAGGCCCAAGGTTTATTTTCTTCTAACTTCAAATGCTCAAATCTAAGTAGCAATCTACTTGGTCAATTGGGCTGAATTATTTTCCAAAAATTCTTATAGTAGTCTAGTTCAAATTTGTATTGTTCGAAGTTTGAAAATACTTTTATATTTCAACTATGCTCAATGCACTAGAAAATAGTTTTATAAAGAATTTTGAATCTAGGAATTAAACTATCTAATAATACATTGAATTGGGTTGTTTATTTTGTATGTTTTTCTTTGTCAATGTCAATGTCAAAATAGAAAGCAAAACTAAAAATATTGTATAAAAATGTTGATTAATTTTATTGGATTGTGTAGATTTATACCTAGTGAAAATCATTTGAACCATTCAATTCCAAATAATGACCATAAGGTTATGAAGATTTTTATTTTGTAGGTAGTGAAAGTATAAAAAATACATAAAGTCTTTTTTTGAACTCCATTTTGAAAATTTCAAAAGAAAAAGGAAAGAAAAGATACCTATTGTATCCTAGACTAGTCTCACCATTGAGATTAATGATTTTCATGGATTCTTTGTAAAAGATATTAGCAATTTAGTTTTTTCTTTCATCAAGTACCACCATCTACTTTATCATTTTTTAAAAGATGAATATGAAAGTTTGTTTGGTTAAGTTTTCTTACATTTTTCGTGCAGTCTATTTTCAACATATTGGATAAATTGCACAAGTTTTAAACATACATGGTTTTTTTTAAATGTTGAAAGACAAAACATTACCTTTGGGAAGGATTAGAAAAACTACTTTAAAAGTTTAGGCACATTGAACTTGCAATTGGTGGGGATTTTTATTCTAACATTTTGTAAGCATGTACTTGAACAAATTACTAAAGGATCCTACTATTGGATTTGTTAGAAAATAAATATAGATGAAGTTTTTAGCCTTGCTTTGGTTGTGCCATTGTGAGTATTTTGAAGTAGTTTTGGGCCTTAAAACACTACTGACAATATTTTAGGGGTTAAGCATATCATCATATATGGAATGATGGAGAACAAAAATAATTACATGAGTACAAAGACAAATGCAAATGTCAAAGATGATAATTGTAATTTTAAAAGTCTAAATGAAAACACTATTTTTTGTAATGATAGCTACCTCTATGTAGTACCCATTCCTTTTTGGAAAAACAAGAGCCATTGATGAAAATTGGGAAAAAAATCCCACCACCCCTATTGCCGTTGATTTGATTTATTGTTGTTCAAATGATCTTGGCTGTTAATCTCAGCCAAATAATCTTGGCCATTGAGTTGATTAGGGTTGGATATAGAAGACATATACTAATACAAAATGTATAATATGGATACAAATACGACAATATATCCCATATCAATTGCATTTGAAGTTGCAATTTGAAATTAGAAATAGGGGAGGTATGGGTGTGGATTGGGTTTGAGGTGAGGGTTGGGAATTTAAAAAAATTATGTCCTATTACTAGATGCCTCATGTATAACAAATCCAAATCCGGACTTGTTTGTGTCTATTATATGTGCATTCAACAATAGTAACGATATTTGAATTCCACAACCATCAAAAGATAGCAACATATATTTGCTATGCCATTTGCTGTGATCCATTAACGATGCCATCTTATACAATGTACTAGTGTACCTTAAAAATGAAAAGTATACAGTAAAACATGGCAATTGTAAAGTTTTACTTATGCTTAAAATATGTTTGACTAAGTCACATATGTTGGAGGGCTTTCATGACTTCACAAGCTCCTTGCTTTCAATCAAGTGTTTTGAATTCATTATCTATGCACAATGGATGTTAACAACATTAATAAATTTCAGTGAGTTCATGTGGAAGTGTCATGTTCACAATGGATTCAATCAAGTTTGTTGGCAACTTATAATTACAATTTCAGGACAATTTTTTGAGTATGCAAATATTATCTATGTGAAAAATGCGTGAAAAGGGACTAGGATCACCAAAAATAAAACTGTTTACCAATGAGGCACGGGTCTCATTTCATCATCCTTGAAAAGAGGATCTCTATAGGGAACAAAATTGTTTTATTGATGGCTCCTCAACTAATCTTGATTCTTGATTTAATTGATAAATCCCCCCCCCCCATCATCTAGGGGGGACAAATACCTTTCCAACATAGGGAGGTTGCATGAGTAGACAATGTTATGTGCTAGTAGAAAACAATGTCACAGTCAACAAAAATCACTTGACATTTTTTTGTGTTTTCTCCCAAAAAATAGAAATTTTGTGTTGACTGCAATATAGTTTTCAGAAATTTACATTCCATGCAATATAGTTTTAAAAAAACGTTAGCTAGTTTTTGTTGTCCTTAACAATGTTTTCTACTAGTGATGAGACTCTTGCTAACAAAGATGGATGACCAAAACCTACTCGCCCTTGAACTTTTTGCAAAGTTTCACATGAATTAACACTATTGCACCTAAAGTCATCAAAATGCACATTTGAGCACAATTTCTATCATTAGATTATCTAAGTTTCTATTATTCAAATTATCTAAGTTTTGGGAGGGAGTTTGATAGTCTATATTCTTTAGATAGTCTTTAAATTATCTCACTTATTGTTAAATCTTGTTGGGAGTCAAAAGGGAGTTCAACAATCAATTTTGTGTGCAATTTTTTTGACTATTGTATGAATGAACTTCAAAATTTCAAAGTGGTGAGATAAGGTGCATCCAAAAATCAAGCATAGGTTTTCATGAATAAAAGGTATATATTTTAGGTAAGAATATATATAGATTTGGCTTAAAACCAAGATACAATTTATGTGCAATTACCTCACATGCACTATTGATACACTTCCTCAAATACTACTAGTATAGGCTCACTTCAAAAATTTGATCATTGCTATTGTTGCACCCCTCCAAAAGGATATTCTTTGACACCTTTTTGTCGATTCAATTTTTTACACTAAAGTGTCAAAAAACAAGATTGTAAGTTGGATTTTTCCTATCACAGGACAAAAACCAAGGTTACTACTATAGGGATTCCTTTGGGAAAAGGTCAATTTGTCTATTGTTTAGTTGTCTAGGGTCACTTTTAAAGTAGGATAGCTAGGTTGGTATTATATTTGTTTGGTAGTTTGTCATAAAGCTCAACTTTTGCCTAATTGAATAGTTTTTATACAAATACACTTCAACTAATTTGATTCAAACCTCATTACCGAACTTAGACCTACTGCTAATTAGACAACACCAAGTCACAATTTGACATCATCAATTTGCTACAACTTGGCTAAACACTTTTCTTAGCAAGACGGATTGTAAATCCGATGAACCTAGCTAGTCCTAGCCAAACCTTTGCTAATTAAAACCAAGTATCCACAACAATTTGTCAATTTCAATTAATAAACAAACCTTGCAATTTGCCACAAACAAACCACAAGACGATTTCCTTATACACAACTTGAACACATTAGTCGACTAGCAATACACAAACAATTCCAATCAAGTAAAATGGTCATCATCAATTATAATTTTAACTTCTTCAATCGTTCCTAAATTAAATAAGTCATCTTTGCTTCTCGCAATTTGACTTCCATGCCACTTGACTCATCCGTCAACCCGACATCTACTCCACAATCCTTCTCACACATCGCCATTTGCATTTTAGTGGATTGATTTGCCATAACAATTTGCCACTAATACTTTGCAACTAGCCAAACTTAAAGACACACTCCTAGACCTCATGCATCTAGTGGTGTAAACACAATTAATTGATGATTTAACCCCTAAAGGACCAATGTGTGTTTTTTGGCAACATAGAAATTTTGGGCAAGTAAGTGTGACTAGAATTTTTTATGTTTTGGGCCCAAACTTTAATAGAAGGTGTGGACAAGGAATATCTTTCATTTGCACTAAATTTCATGACATTTGGAAATATGAGTCAAAAGTTATGGCCGAATATGTGGTTTGTTTCTCAACTTGGGCAGTTTGAGCAGATTTTTAAAAATCACTTTTTTCAAAAAGAAAAATATAAAATTGGTTTGCTAGAGTCACATATACATAGAAAGCTTTGAATCATTCTATTTTGATCAATGAGTCAAAAGTTATGAGATGTTTTAGTTTGAGGGCAAGTATGGATTTTCTACTCTAAAATAAACTTTGAAGTTCTTTATTTAACTCAATTCTCAATATTTTTTGAAAAAAATAAAAACATTAAGTGTAGATTGTTTAATACAACATTACAACCATTGGGATTGACATTTTTCAATTCCATACCTAAGGTCTTAACAATTTAGTATTTTGAATCATTCTCTACATCCTTTCTATTTACTATTTTTTTCCTATGTGTTGCACGGTTCCAAATGATTTAAAAAATTTCAAGCATGTAGCCAACTTGGCTTGAAGAATGAATCTAAAGAAGAACCACCATCTTCTACATTTTTTCTTATAAATGTGACCTTGTGAAGTGTAGCTGCTTGGATTTTCACAAGGCTAAAAAAAGGATTTTTGTCAATTTAGCGCACTACAAGATCCTATGGTTACATGTATCCAAAATGATATTTTTCAAAAAAATTGGTACTTGTATCAGAAATGGCAATTTTTGAGAGTTTTTGGTGATAACATAGTCAAGAAACTTCAAGGGTTAAAATTCAATAGGAATCTATAGATTCATAAGGTGTTTACACTAGCGCAATTCAACCATCTCACACAAAACAATTTGCAAATAATCAATAACATATTACACATTACAAATACACACATGTACAAACAGGAATCAATTGAAGGAATATATTAATGTAAATCGTCAATGAATCATATATGCTAAAAACAAAAGACCAATGGAACTAGCTGTGTAGCCTCAAAGACTTGCATGAAAACTCGTCTAATAATTGATCTAAAAAGACACACAGCCAAATAGACACCCTTCTAATCCTACCAAATTTCCCCTTTGAGATCTACATTAGGTCCTTTTTACATTTGCATGAATTATTAAGCAATTTGACTCTTCAAAACGGAAATGGAATGACTTGACTAATGTCAAAAGAATCAAAAAGATGAAATGACAAATTGTTCAAAATTCAAATGTCTACAAAGATGTAATAAAATTTATAATATTTTTATATTTTTTCGACTCAAAACTATCATTAGCAATGTCAAATTTTTTTTTAACATTTTAGTGTTGAAAAAATTGTCAAAAATTTATACCATCAAAAAGAGTATTGAAAAAAATGTGCTTCACTTTGAAAATTCATAACTAGATTCCACCATGATCACAAAAATACGAAACAATTTGGGTTTGATTTGTCTTTGTCTTTCTTGCTTTCTAAGAAATCTAAATAAAAAATATTTAGAAAAGTTATACACTGTGAAAAAAAGATCAATGAAGCAATAAATGCTAAATAATCACTTCATCACATATAAGTTACAAGAAAATCTCCAATTTCACTCATATTGCAAGACACTAAGAATTTCTACCACCAATCATGAGACAAGGGTTTCAAATCCCATTGCTTGCACATTAGTTGCCATGAGAGGGGTGCTAGTATATGAGCCTCAGACTACTCAAGCCCATGAGCCTAGAAGACTATACACCTAGATGATTGCAAGAAAGACCAGTCCTATTTTGTGTCATGTTTAGAGTGACAAAGTTGTTTTTTGCTAGAACTTTTGGAGGTAGACCTCAACGAGCTTGAAATTTTTATTGGAAATGGATAACTTAATTTTAATCATATCCTTTCTTTTTTAGAAATTAAAAAGAATTATTTAAAAGTTAATTTTGCTAATTTGTCACACTTCGAGGTTTAGGATTTTTTAGTATTGGGGAGTATCCAAAATTAATGATCTAGAGCTGAAATTTTTGTGGTATATTTCCATAGTAGGAGTACATGTGCCTACCACATAGAATCTAAAAATACATTATTTTATGGCCTCCATATTTGTGCAAATAGGGCCCCCATGTGCACACACTTTTGAACATTGAAGATGGTTTCAACTTCATCTTTTTGGTGAAATCCGATCAGTTGATCACCATCAAGTCCTCACAAATTTCTAATTTTTAAATATTTTTTTCTTGATTTTCCATTTATTATTAATTTATACCTCATTGTATCAATTTTTTGTGACAAACTGTCCTTTTTTCCAAATAGTACTATTTTAGTACTCACTAGTAGTCATAGTACTCAAAACGGTACTTTTAGCTGTCAATTTTTTAGATCAATGGCTAAGATCTTTCAATTTCATAGTACTTGTAGTACTCGTATTATTGAACGCAGAAATTGTTGTTTTAGCAAAATGCTACAAAAACTAAACAATCTTTCTTGCAACCACCTACCTATATTATAGGTGTTTATATTGTAGAAACCTATTGTGATTATAGTATAAATATATTAATATTATTGACACCTATATTATAGGTGTTTATATTATAAGGACCTTCAATTGTTGAAGGATATTTACTTATATACATGCTCGCATTTTTATGCTCACATACTAGTATTGTTGGTTGCCATGAGCCACTTGGGTATGGGTGGAAAATTTGGATAGAACAAAAATTCTAAGTGGATATATATATATATATATAATTTTGTTTTTTGGCCACATTTTTCAACATTCTTTTTTACTGCATTTTTTTTGACATATCCAGTTTGACACTTTTGTCAATACTTTAGTGTTGAATTATTTTCAAAAACAACACCATCTTTGGATTGTGTTATTACAAATCACATTTTTCATAACAATATTAAACATAGTAGAGAGGCTACCTTTAATAAAATGTTAAGGGAAGTATACTTATAGAAGTTGTTAATTGGTTAAAATTTAGCAAGCATAGAAATTGAAAGAGATACACTAACATCATGGGAATCAAGAAATATATCAATTGAGTATCAATTAAATTTGGTTGTTTGTTTTGTTTGTTACAATGAGATCTCTAGAACTATATATCTCCTAGTTGCATTATGCCAGAAAGCCCTTTGCAAGAAGGGGTGCACAAACTTTGTTTTGTAGTGTTCCAAATCATGGTACAAAAGATATTGAATTCCAAAGTTTGTATGAATTGAAAAAATTAGCAAGTTATTTCAATTTTATTTTATTATACTAGAGCAACTACTAAAGGCACACTAGTCTAAATTGAAAGAGTGATTGATCCAAGTTACAAATAGTCTTCTTCACTAGTTATTTTCTCCAGAATAGTTGACAAAATTACCTAAAGACATCTTGGTACCATTTCTTAACCACTACAGAAAAAAAGAATGCACCTATTGGTCCAATAATTACCTTAGTCATGGGGGACACTTCTTTCTAGGGTTAATAAACAATCTCAATTCCAAGAATGTTGTGCCAAGAGTTCTACATTAAAACCTTTCAATGGTGAACCAACACTTCAAAAAAGCACAATCGAAGTAGACACTTCAACTGTTCAATAAGATTGTATTCTATCCACTTGATAATTACCAAATAGCTGAAGTCATCACATTCATGTTTATATTTCAATCACCTAGACCTCACTTCTGGAGTGAAACCCTCAAAGAAAGATTCCCTCCCCCTTCCATAGAAAAAAAAAAGGGATATCCTTTTTGCTGGATACCTAGCCAGACTACGAGTTAAGATTTCAGCTGCTCAATGCTTGACACGCTTGCTTTTTGCTGGGAACCACCCTCACTCGCATTTCAAGGGCATGCAGAGGGATCCCTCAGAGAAGAGCTATGAATGTTATGCCAGGAATAAGCAGGACCAGGAAAATAGTGTCCAAATCTTGTACACGCACGAAATAAACCAGTCCAAAAATCTTGGACAAGGTAGATAGGGGACGCTGTTGGGCATACATACCTTATTAGTAGTCAATGAACGACACAGAATATACTGGACGTGTACTGCACAACAACGAAAAGAAGAAAAAGCATATAGACCACCAATGAGACTCAAAAATCATACAAAATTCATCTGTAATCTAAGAGTGCATTATTCGAAAAAGAAACCACAGGTTCACTACCTTTATAAGCGAACTTGTGAATGTAATTCATAAAACTTGAACGGATCGTTTTGTACAACAGCAATTTAGCTATACAGAGAATCAGCAAGAGTATTTAACACCACGCCCAAATTCAATCTGACAAAAACTAAAGAGCTCAACATGACCAAAAAACTCTTCAAATCTAACTTAATGCCCCTCGGAACTCACTCAGACTCTTCCCACGTCTCACATTTCTTACGCCAAAATTTGCTGCCATCTTCTAAGTCAAGCTTGCTTGACTTATAGTGGTTGGGCTCCCAAAAATTCGTAACTTTCTTCATTTGCAACAGAGTATAATCATACTATTCTTCTGTTAGCTTCAGTTTTCATCCACCTCCGATTCCTTGTCGGTCCAAATAAAAACCACCTGCACTTGCCAGAAAATTCAACTTGCACTACACTAATAGGTGACCACAGTGCCGGGTTGAGGATGGAGTACTGAACTCCGAATAAACAGGATATCGCATGGGTTCCTCAGACGATTCTGCATTGACCCTGTATGACGTAGGTTCCAATTACAAAATATGAGGATTCAAAAAGCAGAGAGAACTGTAACCCATAATTATGAAATTGAGTATAAGAAGTTGCAAGATAAAGCTACCGATAGAGAACAAACTATGGAAATATTGTAATAAACAACAGCTAAGAAACAGAACCAAATCTGACAAGCTACTATTTGAGGAGTGTGTTATAAATTGAGGAGCGTGTGTCAAGGAGAATTCATGTTGGTTTTCAGTTTCCTTCACATTATGTGAATAAGCACGACTAAACTTACGTAAGAGATGAATCCATGTGGCATTTATGCAGCTGAAAAGCCGGAGTAACGCGAGTGCCACAACTACATTGGATGCCCGCCCAGTTGAAACTACCAAGCCTCGCCTCGCAGTTCAAACATTGAAGCTTTCCTTCATACACGCCATCTTGCACTGTGCCATCCGAGAACGAGATTTGAGAAAAGAGTACGCATTTCTGGGATTCATAAAAAATTAAAAAGCTAAATTATTCTTTAAATAACTATTCGAGCTAATTTTATTAAAAGAACTAATAAAACTCTTAACCCTTAAGAGCCCGAAAGGTCAGAAGTGGCTAGCAGTTCCATGTCTACAAGAGTTGAGAAAAGTCAAGTAGGAAAGCAAAACAAAATGTGGCAATCGAATGCAGAAATAATGTCCTACATTCTGAACGATAGAAACTAATGTTTTGAAAGTTGGTTAAAGTTTCCATTAGGTTCCAATTCAACGTTCTATTCTTCGCTTGGGCATATCAATATTAATCCAACAGTATCTCCTAACCAGTAACCAGAGTAGCAAATTTATGCCGCGAAGATCAGAGTAATATTTTAGACACACTAGTAAAAACAGACTAACATTAGAGTAGCATACTGCTCAACAATGATGTCATTCTCTTGGGTTTAAAAAGTAGGAGAGGGGTACATGATAACCTAGCTACTTGCTGTGAACCCTCTCATTGACCCCAAAGTGAGATCTCAATCGCATGCATATCATCCGTCTATGTCCGACAACTATTTTGGACCTAGATCTGTTATGAAGTCCATATCGAGACTCAGACACACAAAAAGAAATACTACGTACGTATGCTGGTAAAATGCCTACTAGAAACTTCAAGATATTCTTAATCCAACACTACTTCAAATTCGAAATTGAACCACAATTTTCCAACAATTATTAATAAAATTATGCATTAACAGCACTATTAATTAGATTCACTCCTAAATTTTGACCACAAAAAGGACATTCCCCCCACTTCGAATGACTCTCTTGCATGTCAATTTTAGAATTTTGGAGAGAATTTTCAATGGACATGTAGAAAGAAACGTGTGCACTTCATTGCATTATTACCTGTACTCATCCACTGCATGGGCTCAACAAAAAGGGACGTGCATGCAGGGTCATCATCCTCGCCTCCCCAGCGCCGAGAACCACGCCGTCTCCACCTGAAAGAGCTCTCACCAGACATGGAATCGTGAGGAATCACATTCTCCTGATAGGCTATCACTCGCTTGCACTTTTTGCAAGAGTAGCAGGCCTGTTGTGAAGAAGAAGACACCCCATCCTCTTCCTCAGACTTATTTGTGGTGACCACCCCCGGATCGGCAGCATAACGAGAGCTTTCGATCTTCTCCCCCCTCCCAAAGGCTTCGCCTGGATTGCAAACAATCCAATTAAATGATGCCTTGCTCCATTCTAGCTAGTTGAAGCAAGAGAGAGAGAGAGCTCCTCCTTGCCTCTCTCTCTATTTGCCTACTAATACTTCTAGAGAGATGGGTGATAGCAAGTGCTTACCCAGATTCTCCACATGAAATTTCTTGAATGAGCGGTGCCTTCGGTCCACCACGTAGCCCATTTCCTCGAATAACTGCAACTGCAACCATGGGAACGTTCATTCGTTTGCGTTAGGGATGCAAATAGGAACTTGGAGCCTGTTACTGGTTGCCTATACCATGAAACTGGACAGGAATGTATAAACAAAACGATAGTCCAATTTTATATTTATGCTCTCTAGGAATATCCCCTAAATGTCGAAGTGGTCAAAAGTGACTACATGCATATCTAAAAAATATAGGAAGTTTCAAAGACGATGTCAAAACGTACCAATAGAACGAAAAAAAAACGTCCTACAATTTTGAATAGATCTGTGTTTTGGATCGACTGTTCGTATCCAAAGTGAAGACTGATAACTGATAACAATTACCTGCTGCATAAACCCATAGTTCGGGTACACTTTACTACTCACTTGCTGCAAGGATGCTAGAGCTTCTGCACATAAGAAAGAAAACACTCTCGTCAAATTTCAGAAAGTAAAAAGACTAGACATAGAGAGAACATTTTCCTGCACTACTTCAAAATAAATCCAGTAGTTAGAACATGTTTCAGCTACTACCACGAATCAGACTATCACGACGTAAAATGAAACTATTAAAGTACCCTAAGAATCATAGAAAATGTCCAAACTTGTGAATATCCGATGCAAGAAATATTCAAAAACTACGATTTCACCAAATTGGCGGGATAATGTTCCTCATATAACCAACATCACGGTGCCAAATACTGAAAAAAGATAACAAGAGGAAAAAAAGGGGAGAGGAACCGAACCATCTACAGTGCATCGATCCAAGCGCATCAAGTACGCAGTAATAACAGCCGCACTGCAGATTTCAACATCACAAATGTTAGACCATCTTCACAGATCAAATTGCGAAACCCAGGCAGCAGCAAGCTAGGGTTAATAAAAATTCAAGAGAAATGTTTCAAAACTCCATATGCCACAGTAAGCCAGCAAATCAAATCCTAAGGTAGATATGTTGGAAATCTCCGTGGACCACTCGTTAAAATCATAGGTCTCCAGATGAAGAATACAACCAAAAACAAATATGAAGTATTGAGTGCACAAATTAGAATGGATTGTCACTGCACGTAAGTAAAACTTGTGCTAAAACCTGTGCCAAAAATTGTACTAAGAATTGTACTAGAACTTGTGTCACAAAAAGACTATTGGGATGTACAGCCAACTGCTCTTGCCTGCGTGAGACGCCCGCCACGCAGTGCACCAGAATCTCGCCTTCGCTGCGGCCTTTCTCGATAAACTCCAGGCAGGCCTCCAAATGATCCAACAAATTCTGGGATTCGATGTCTCGAATCGGCACAATTTTCCTCACCAGTTTGTCGACCTCCACACTGGCGACATCGACGACTTCCAAGGGACTATGGTGCTCCTCCTCATCGCAGGCAGCAGCAGCAGGCTTCTTGTACTCCAGAGGGTCCATGTTGGGCGTGATGAGCGACAACATGTGCGTGACAGGGGGATTTGGCGACGTCAGAACCTCAGCCGCATCCTTAATATTGCCGATGTACAACCTGTCCCGCACTTTCTTCATCTTCCAAGCTCTCTCTCCCTCTCTCTGTATTACAATCCTTCCTTCTCTCAAGCTCCAATTGGGGTTTCACCTTGCAGTTCTATGGTTCTTGGTTTGAACCTTCACAGGCAAAAAGCTAAAGAAAAAAGGCAAACATCGTCCAACACTGAGAACGCAACAGAGTCCACCAAAAAAATAATTGATTGATTGAATTTGAATGCAAAGAAAAATCAAGAAGCGAAATCTTGCAGCGAAGCGTTTTTGGTATGAGAAAAAACTTGCACAGACACAGAATTACTCGTTTTCTAAAGCAAAAGTCTGACTCTGTTTTTGCTATTCTCAACAAATCTTGACCTCATGAGAACAAAAATTCGTTACGAATTCTCGGAAAGGTATACAAAAACTACGAAAAAACAAAAACAACGACCAAGAGCTCCACTATCTCTACGACTTTGAACTCCTCCAATTCCTGCATATCTCCAAACTCACCAAAACGCAACCCGCATGAAAGCAAAAGTAACGAAAATTTTTAGAGAAAGATGGACACCTTGATAATCAAGTTTTGAAGATGAATTTATTTGCAATTGCCGCAATTGCGAAACACGAATCAAAGGGATTCGAAGGAATTTGGGAAGAGATGCGAGAAGGGAGATGAGAGAAGACAAGGCACGAGGCTGCCGCTTTGTATCCCTTGGGATCTAGGAAGGTGGTTAGATTTGGCAAGGACGTTGGTTTCAGGGGAGCGGTGTCCGGTTACCGCGGAAGTTTCAGGTAGGGCTTTGAGTCTCCTGAGATCTAGGAACGTGGTTAGATTTTGGGGAGGACGTAGGTTTCGGAGGAGCCGTGGGTAGCAACCACGGAAGTTTAGGGTCAATTTCCCGTCAACCGCGCCGTAAACGAAAGGCGGACACGCGGTAAACTAAGAGGGCTTTTTATTTATTCTACTGGATAATAACTCATAGTTATTGTTTAGTAGTATTGTTAGTTTAACTGCACTAGGGCTTTGCATTGCTCCGCACAACCGTCAACGATTGTGTTACAAGTAAGAGATATCAATTCTTATTTCTTCCTCCCTATGTTTCTTAAAATCGTGTTTTCTTTGTATTTTAAAAAGGAAACACAAACCTCTTTTCAGAAACATAGGTAGTATTGTTTTTACAAATGCCAATACATGTGGTGCATGATTCAAGATGAAATGACAAGTGGCCCTATGACTTCTCTAAATGCATAAATCTCTCTTAGTGCATTGTCCTGATACCATGCACTAAGGGAGGTTCTATTGCATAGTAACTATACCTAAAATGGACCACTCCTCGAAATCGACCCCTATTTTGGAAGGGAAACTGAATAGAAAGTATGTCTCAGTAAAATGGTATGCATTACAAGTAACTAATTCAAAATGTATCCAAAAATTATGGAACCACTTGCATTTTGATTCTTAATCCTTCACCAATGTGAAGAAATTGTTGTTCCATTTCTAGAACCTATTAATTATGCTAGAGAGCTTAATCATGCAATTTTAGGTGGAGTTACCTTAGAAAAATAGCCGCAGCAGGAAAAAGTGATGGTTTGAGGGGTACCCAACTTATTACGTGGTCCCCTGAGAGGTAGATAAGAGGGCAAATTCTGTTACTTTTTTTTGCTGACTTGGAGAGAAGATTGAGTGAGTCCCACACCATTGGAATCAGCCTAGAGTAGGTTGAAGTTACATTTTACACTTTTTTACAACCTCCTCCAAAGGATCATGAATATAATTTAATCCCAAATTCCCAATCTCATGCCCGGTAATAGGGATGCACTACTGTAGCTCAGTACTGTACAATTGGCTAAAATTCTATATTATGCCCCCTCTCACAAGCAACGTACATTCCATTGCAGTGCTCTCCTTGGAGACTGTAGAAAAAGAAAAAAGTGTGTGATCTCTGTAAAGGAAAAAGGAGCAAAACAGGGCGAGGTGTAGACCTGGGACTCTGGGAGCCATGGGAGATGGCTGGTCTCTTACTAGTAAGTTAAACCCACTGCCATTCACATGTGACTTGTAATGATGGGTTTGATCATGTACCCTATCCGTGAATATAATGATGCTCCTTGTGTCCCCGCCCACTTTGTAGTGGCTATGCATTTTGCAGATGGATTTTATGTGAGAATCGTTGTGTACCTTACCCCAATTGCACTCATTATATGTATATGTATGTCATTGTTACATGTGTATAAAAGTTGTCTCATTTAAATCTAATTCTTTGGTATTCAATCCAAAAATTATGGGTTCAAAATTTCTTGAAAAATCAAGTATTGGGACATGTAGGGACATTTATAATTAGAGGTGTAAATTTGTGATATGGAGGTGGTAACTTTGTGAGGGAAGAAGGTTTGGTAAAGTTGCTTACAATTTAGCCTTTTGTTTGGGCAATGTTTTAATACTTTGAATATCATTTCTTAGTGCAAATTTGAAGGGTGTTAGATTCACCTATGTTTTTTCCATCCCTAATAAAAGTTTCCAACTACCTTCACCTTTGAAATTTTTTAACTAATTCATTGTGCCTCCTAAAATTGTGCAAACTCTGATGTCTTGCGTCATTTAACTTACACGTGCCAAGGTACAGTTTTCTATTGCTTGTGGATTGTGCCACGAAGCTTCTTAACCTTGAAGGATAATTTGGTTCCTGGGAGAGCAACTCGGAGAATTTTATAAGAAATTTTATGACACTCCTGAAAGGGCATGTGAACTTATGTGGGTCAGTACAGAAACTAATAAGGGCGGTCAGACTGCAAGGCCAGGACACATGCTTTGCACTGTTTAATGTTGCTACTTACCGTATCTCAGTCCAGACGGGTAACTTGTTAGTGACTCCACCTCTCCGGGCTTCAGAAGAACAAACCTCCGGATCAGGCAATCTCCCCTGTGCATCTCAAACCATTTGAAGTTAATATCCAGAGTGCCAGTACGAACGCAAGGCGAGTCTGCCCAATCAAGGAACGTAGCTTGGTTATTCCGAGGCAGGAATGCCCGAGGCGGGGGATCGATGCAAAGGTCCTTTTAAGGGTTAATATGGTAATAAAAACTCATTATAAAAGTTAAGAGCTTATTCGGATGGTTATGGTTTAAGGTTATACTTTAACACAGTGGAAGCAAAGTTGAAGCCTGCCTCAACAGCCAGCGTTTATATAGCTAGGGTACAGACGAAAAAGACTTCCGTCCGTGTTTTGCGAACTAAGAAAAAGCCTCACTCAAGCACTATTCTCAGAAGCCTCAAAAGCCGAGAGTATATTCTTCAGTTCGGATATTGATTCTTCTACCTGCAGGTCGACTTTTTTACAGACTGGGATCCGGCCGAAAGTTGCAGTCGGCCACACACACTGTCTTGCTGTTTACACTTCCTCGTGAGTCACATCATGAGACGGACTCACAACCCGTGCCAGTGGGTCCTTCTCTTGCATGTACAGTAGTACACACTACTCTCTTACCTTTACATCACATCTGAAAACTGCGCAGAAGGGGATATTATGTGAGTTTTCTCTCAGCCGTGGTGACGAGCTAGTGCTTTGCTGTGCATGGGTTTCGACTTTTCGTCCGTCTAGTCAATGCCTTTCGCACAGTCAGGCTTGTTCCACGCTAGATGGGACGTTCAAGTGACCAATACGGTGCTAAGTATGAGAATTAACTCTTGATGGCTTGATCAACCAATTTTGGTCCACGTATTTATATTACAGTGTTCGAGGGAATTTTTGTGCTACCAGAACCTGTGATTGTGGCTGGACAATCCGTTTAAGTGAACAGTTGATGTGGATTAATGATCGATACCAAATGCACGCGGTTATAGTTTCAAATCGACGCGGTCGAATTGGAATGGGAATACATGTGACTGGCGTCTCGACCTTTGATTCCTGCTACCAACCCTGCCCACTGTAGATCGATTCTTCCGAAGCATCGTGGATCTACGAAGCTATATGTAGTACGTGAGAGCTAGGATCATAGAAATGCTTGTTTAATTATCACCTATCTCTTACGACTTCGCTGCAGACCACACAATGATCCCGTGCGTGCTTGACTCGGGTCCAAGTCTGTTGCCAAATCATTCCATCTTGAATGTGTGCCTGGTCAGTCTACGTTAGCTAGCTTTCCGAAAGGTCCAAGACAGCGAGAGCCAAGAAGACAGTAAAATATTGTTTTCATCGTTGTATACGCTGCTTGGGAAGCCCAAACTGATGAGATGCAGTAATAACGTTCAATTCTGCAACAGAATTGTAGGAAACGAATCAATACCTACAGATTTGAACTCGTCCACATGCATTACTTAGTTGGTTAAAACTGTTCATACAAGACCTAGTCTCTTTGAACAGCTGGTAATTGATAGCTCCCTCTTGTCTGATTCCAACTGTAAGGTGATCTTGGTTCAATGAATTTCTATCTTGTTCAGACATTGAACGGGAAACTTTTCGATCTTTGGGCTCCGTAACAAACTTGTTTTAACTGAAAATGGTCCCGTACCGTACCAGCAGGGCATCAAATCTGCTAAAGAAGGATCCACAGAAACTCTATTTAACCCTGAAACGCCTGGCCTGGGACCAGAGTTGGAGTTCAAATTCCAGCACTTTGTATGCTGGCATTTAGCAAGTAAATGCAAAAGATTTTTTAATTTTAAATTTACCTTTTTGCATAATTTTTGAAGAATAAGTGAAGAAAAATCATATCAAATAGAAAGTTATCTCAAAAAATCTGAAAATTTCACTAGATGTGTAATTACAATTTTTGTGTCATTCTATAATTAAGATTTACTCCTCCAATAGTAGACATTGGTAACACACCCCAAGTTCAATTTGCAATAAAATATTCAATTTTTACTAGGATTTTTTTCAAAATTCAAATTGTAGTATAAACTACAGTAGATTAACTTCATTTCATTAGTTGGGCTCAAACTCAAAAATATTGCTTTTATGGAGAAATTTTAGATCTAGAGCAAGGTGAAACAACTTCCCAAAATACACTAATATAGTAATATAGCATATTTTGTTCATGATTTTTTTAAATAACTTCTCATGTTTGTAAAGACAAACATTGGCAAGATTGCAAACTCACTTGCATACTCTTCATAACCCACCATGAAAGGTCAACAAAAAACTTTAGATGAAAAAATGCTTAAATTTCTATCTAAATCATTTGATTGTCATCCAAACACCAGGAATTGGCATCTACATTCCTAGGATAAAAAGAAAATAGTGAGCATGTGAATGTGCACATACAATCAAATAGTGCAAGTCAACAAAATATCATCTATAAGAGTTTTATCAAACTTACTTGCTTACTAATATGAGGGCCACTTCACACTATGGTAGGGAATTGCACCAATCAAGAATTTTAAGGAAATGGAGTAATATGATTAGAAGAATTTTGTTCTACAGTCTTCATCAAATGGGATTTCTACTATGGCTAAGACTTTTTGGATAGAGAACTTCAAGCATGGATGACAAAATGACATGGTTGCCTACATGGCAACACTTTTTGTATATAGAGTTCTTTGGAGGGTCATTGCAAGAAACATTGTATATTTTCTATAGCATTTAGGCAAAACTTGGATTTCAAACTCAAAGTACTATGAGTACTAAGTAGCAGAACAATCACAACCATTAATTAGAAAAATTGAGTTGAAAGTATCGTCCCAAGTACTATGGACTACTTGCAAGTACTAAAACAATACTATGTGAAAAAAATGATAGATTGTCACAAAAAATAAATACAATGAGGTATAAATTAATAATAAATAGAAAATCATGAACAAAAAACAAGAAAAATTGGTCATTTGCAAGGACTTGATGGTGATCAAATTAATTTCAACAAAAAAATGAAGTTGAAACCATTTTCAATATATAGAAGTGCTTGTGCAAGGGAGCCCTATTTGCATGGATTTGGAGGATATAAAATAAAATATTTCTAGATGCCCCTTAGTAGGCATATGCCCACCTAGTTTAGGAATAGACCAACAAAATTTCAACCCTAGATCATTCAATTTGGGTACTCTGAATGTAGTGAAAACCCCTAAATTTCAAAGTGTGGCAAATTAGCAAAATTGAATTTTAAATATAAAATGTTTTTTTTTAATTTCTAAAAAATAGAGGATCTTGTTGCCATCAAATTAGACATATCCAATAGAATTTTATGTTCATTGGACTTGTACTTCAAAAGTTAGAGCAGATAATAACAACATCACTCCAATGGTGACAGAGAATAGGACTAGTGTTTCATGCAATGCCCCTGGAGATTAAGTCGGACTCAATCCCCCTAGCAAAAAACTTAGTCTTTAGAGAACTCCAACTTCATTTACTATCTTTTCATCATGGCATATTTCAATTGTGTGATAGGGGTCTTATTTTTTTTCACGCAGCATTAGCTAGGTCTTTGCCTCTTCATCTTTCTCATTACAAAATTCTCCTCTTGGTGAAGTTTTTGGGTGGATTTCAATATCTGAAGTTGTCCAAAAGAATTCTTTGCTTTGTGCTTAATACTACAACTGGTCAAGACTTTGTATGACATTATTTTATTATCTTTACATCTTCTCTAACATCCCATTGGCTCTCTCAATAATGATGTCTCAGCCAAAATTTCTTGACCAACTGATGCACTTCTCCACTATAGTATAAAACAACCCTTAAATTCTAAAAGCAATGATTCAAGGGTGCAAGTTTTTTAGTTGCAAAAGGTTATACAAGGTATCTCTATGTACTATGAAAACATCAAGTATCTTCCCAATTGCAATGCTAAATACCATGATAATTAACCCCTAAATGCCTAAGGCCTTTTTTGAGCTTCTAGGAATTTGTTCTCAATTGAACAAAAAGCCAATATTTTGATAAGTTTTATCAATTTTTTTGAATTGTAACTGTAAAAATTTAAAGTAGACATGTTAGAGATCACATGAGAAAAGAAAATACAAGAATATCACTTGTGGATTGAAAGATTATAATGTTTGATCGGAAAGGTATTAAAATTGTGATAGTGATTTGAAGTCTTTCAATCCCTTTACACATATCAAAGTGGTCACCAAATAAATATGAGGTTAAAAGGCATAACATGCATAATTGCAATCAATTTCTAGTTTCTTGAATCTACTCTACAGTTTTTAAAAATGAATTTCTAATGTGATTTTCTTCAAGATCTAGTGTATTTGCAACTCTTTTCCGAGAGTCCTCAACATTGGAGTATCAGGATTTGCAATGGATACCCTTGTATAAAATCTTGAATAGGAAAATCATAATCATTCATTTTCAAAATCGAATTTTTGATGCTAAAACTAGACTTCGAAATGAGGTATTTAAAATATAAAATACTGAAAATAGTAAATTGGTAAGCTTTTATTTAACTTCAAAGTATTGTCAACACAAGAATTTGATGCCTTAGACATTTACTAGGTCAATTAAGATTTGAGTCTCATCCAGAAGATTTTCACATGTGGATGAAATATGATGTAAAATTTATAATTAATAGCAACATTATAGTTCCAATGAGAGTCCATTTCCAACGAACAAAAAAGCCAATACAAAGTTGGAAGATTCTAGCATTTCAAAATTATTTGCAAGATTAATTCTAATTAGAGCAAGTCTTTGGATTCAAAAAAATATTAAAATTTTGAGTTATAGCAAATGATGACTAGACTTGCATTACAAGCTACATTGACATGCATCTTGTTTCAATACAGGAACAATACCCAATTTGTTGATATGAACTTAGAAACTTTGATTTTTAAAGGCCATCTTGTATAATTAATGACTATAAAATTTGAAACTTGAGTTTTTTTGAAAATCTTTTGGCAAAGGCATGGATTGTATTACCACTAAAGGAATGATCAGCAAGTTGGTTGCAATTTCTTTCCCTTGTTGGCCAAAATTAAATTTAAATCAATTTGTGATTAATGAAATCAAAATTTTTAAGACCCTTAAAGATACTTCAACAAATCCTACATGAATACATTTTTTATATTAAGTACTCTAGAACACAAAGTAGATGCTATATCTAAATACAATTCAAAAGAAGTGATATTACATCATCATCACTAAGATATAGCTTAGACCAAACTAGCTACTAAAGAAACAAGAGTGTTAAATTTGCATTAGGTCTTGAAATATTCATATTAATTTTATAGTGAATTTTAAATATTTACATTTGTTGTTATTCAAGTGATTAAAAATTTACTTTAGAATGGAATAAAGCAACCAAAATAGAGGATTGGATTTGCATCAGACTAAAAGACTGTATTTAAGCAAAGATGCATGAATTGACAATGCTACTATATCAAACCAAGCTAACTATCTAATTAGCTTTTGTATGAGAAAATTTGCCAACAAAGTTTAACAATGTCATACATGGCCTTTGGGAGGTTGCATTCATATTGAGGCAATCCAAGAGCACCCATTCAAATCCAACAAAATAAATCATTTGATTGTTGTGCAATGATTTACGATGGGAAATGCCCTCTTCATTTGTCATTTTCTCAAATAAGTAACCTGCTTGTCAATCTTTATTGTCCTTGTGTAGTCCCTAAGTTTCAAGAATGTCCTCTTCAAGGAGCATTCACAAGAGAGAAATAAATGCAACCACTCTAATTTAAGTACTTGGTATAGAATATATAAAGAGTTTGTTTGTTTAGGGTCACCTAAATTGGGCTCTAAAAAGTTGATCAGAGTGACATTGAATTACATATCTTATTAAAAAGGGAGGTTTAATTCTAACTTAGAATTAGAATTTGAGATGGGAAGGGGAACATGTTGAAAATTGGGTAATTTGATAGTTGCAAAAGGGATGCAATGAGCATAGGGTTGGGATAGAGACGGTGTAAAGAATATTATTTGTTATAGGATAATTTGTTTACATTGGGAAGTGTTTGATTCTATAGTATAGGTAACATGTAAGTACAATAGTCAATGTATTTAATGAAAACTAGCATAGGCCTATTGTAGTGTAACATTAAGTGAACTAAAGAGGATAAGAATTGGATGAAAGACATTCATGATGAAATAATCAAGATGAAAACGTGACCATTTTTGTAACAATAGGTCGGGACAAGGGTCATGATAGTTTGTAATTAATATAATAGATGTTATTAATTTTTTAGAGAATCTGTTTTTTACTGCGGAAGACCTATCAAGGTGGCATTAAAGGAGATCACCCACTTCTGACCAACCTCCCATTCTTGAAGCTTAGGCTGTTGAAATTCCGATCACTTATAGTGTAGGTGATAACTCATGTACAACATGAATAATAGAAGTAGCAAAAATGTCCAAGAGGTGAACATTGAAAATGTACAATGATCATGACATGTACATTGAAAGCCACAATGATCACATACATTGGTTTTCTAACCAACCTATGGTTGGAAATAGGTTGGCTAACATATCAAGAATAGGGCAAATAGAATCTTCATCAAAAAAATTCACAGTAATTTCGTTTTTGAGAAAAAAAAATGTCAATAATTATGAAATCCTTCTGAAATCTATTTCTCTCCATGGGAAAAAAAATTCCTCAAACTTCCCCTTGCCGCAGATAGGCTGAATTGCTTAAGTGGTCGGAAATGGGTGATCATCCTGATATAGAGGCCTGACTGCCTGATTTTTTTGTCAGTCTCCCCTGGTGTCTTGGTATCATTAGATGAGAATGAGCTCCTGCGGAAGACCGCGAGTTCCCACAAGTTCTAAGACTATGGGAACTCGGCCACAGCAGCTCACTGACGTGGTCAGGCGACGACCACGTCGGATAATAATAAAAAATTAATTTTAAATGTTTTTTAAAATTAATTTTTTTTAAAATTAATTTTTTTAATTTTTTAATAATTTTTTAGTAATTTTAAATTCTGGCCAGCCCTGGCTGGTTCCCAGCCTTGGGAACTGGCCTGAAACGGCCCTCCAGGGCAGCTGAATCCCATCTAATGACGGGCACGGCAACGGGACGTGACTGGACGGAATACGGCACGCTCATGAGGCGTCGACGGTAATAGGCCCGCCTCGAGTGACAGTTACTAGAGCCGCAGAGCAATTCGATACTGTCAATCACGTTCGGTCTGTAGCGTAGAATTCGGAACTTCGTATTACAATTTGTCACAAATCGTGCACCGATCTTCGTCCAATTCAATCGAGGAGCTGAAAATTTTGTAATTTCTGTACAGTGTCAGAGGATTTTGCGGAATTCGAAGAAGTTGAGCAGCCATGTCGATGGAAACGCAGATGCAGATCAGGGAGAACAGCACGGTAAGTGTTACGTTAAATTGATAGAGGGGAGAAATCGTACTCGTGTCTTGAATGGCTTTGATTTCTGGTTCCATAATTGGTTTGATGATATTTGGAGTCGAATCTTGTGCCCTTGCTGGTTTTTGGAACCGCTAATTAGGGTTTGCAACGGTAATGGACATTGTCGCAATCGATCGTGGTGAATGTTGCGGTGTCCGTAGCTTCGCCTTTAGTGTTGTATAATAATATATCTATTTTGATTTTGGAACCGTGATTAGCTGCCTTGCGAATAGGGCATGTACTCGTTTTTGCAAGAGGAGGTGCGGGAGTATAGCACGTGTTGTTTCTTGTCATATTGATCTCTGGAGTTCAATATTGAGCTCTAGCTTGTGATACTTGGCTTTGCGAGCTAAAATTAGGGTTTGCAACGTCAATAGGAATTATCAAGAATTTTCGCAAGCGATTGTGGTGAATGTTGCTTGCTGGTGTATCACCTTTCTGGCTTGTGCGTGGTGTTAGAACCCTAATTAGCTAGTTGCGATTACGGCATTTACTTTTGATTGCAAGAGGTGAGTATGACACTTGTAGTTCTTTGTTTTACTGTTTTGTTTGCGGAAGTTCTAGGTCTCCACTGATGAATCTCTGTGACTTTCTACCCTCTCTTTATCTGTGTCATTTTGGTTTACTAGTCTGAAGCGAAGTTCATTTTGCATTTTGGATGTTTTTGAGATTTTGTGCATTCGATCTCAAACCTTACCAGGAATCTCATAACAGTACCTTCTGCTAGCCCTTCAATCTCCTTGCTCGAAAATAAGAAGCAAAGGGTCTAGACCTCCATGTCTAGTATTTACTGTTTCGGTGTAAACATATTGTCGCTACTGTTTCGGTGTAGACATTCTTAATTGATGTTCAACTCTTCTCGGTTTTGCCTAGAATTTTGTGACCCGTAACCATAGAGCCTTTTATTCTCTCAAGGACTGTATGAGTGAACTGAGTCAGGGCTTTGCTCATTTCTTGCTGGGTAAGCTCATTGTTCGTGCAGTCTGAAGTCGAGGGTTGGAACGATGTCCACCACAGGAGCCTCATGGGGATACACGAGGATTTTTTTTAACTCCTGATGTAATGGATTTTTTCGACTTTTCGTAGGCTCCCACGGCTTTCGGGAATGAGCTCGATCGCACTGCGTTAGCCGCTTCTAAGATTCAAATGCTTTTCTTCTCTTCATGAATAAAATTATTCTTTTTGGATTGTTTTTCTCTCTCCAGGAGCTAAACGAATTCCTGCAAGATCTTACAGCCTGGGAGCATACTGTGAAGGAGAAAGAGAAAAAACTTGTTGGCAGTGCAAAAAAGGTGAGAATATGCTTCCCTCATTCAAATAACCAGTTTTGATTTTCTTTGAGGGGTTAGAGAGAGAACTAGGATAGGAAGAATTGGTAGATAATCTTACTGTGTTCATGTCGAGTAATAGGAGATACTCTCTTATTGTTCTCTTTTTTGACTATTAATGGTTGCAGACAATTCCCGCTGTGCGAGGTCAAAAGGAAAGCTCTCTAGAAAAGAAGGGTGTCGTGAGTAATGACGCAGAAAAAAACATTCCGATGAAAGAAGCAGCTGGTCATACTTATGACTATTTCAGGGACAAGTGGGACAAATTTGACGTGGTAAATATTGGCCTCTCATCTTTGCTGGAAATTGTAATTTGGTTGCAGCATCCTTTCACTTTGAGAAACTCGTTGCAGTAGGTACTTGACTTCGAATGGGTTTGTTTGAAAAACTCACATGGTTTGGGTATATTGTTTTAGATTTGCTTTTTGCTTCCGAGTGACCATCAACGGGTCTTTTTCGTTTAGACTTCTGTTGATGGTGAGCTGGGATACCTAGTAGTGATTTTGAAACTAGTATTTGCAGTCTATGATCAGTTTTTTTTAAAGCATTACCACCCGTGCGAATTAGCAAATTTCCCTACTTTTGAAATCAACTTCGTGCTGTACATCGAATGCTTATCAATATCTGAAGTTTACCTTTTTATACCCATTTTTTCAGTTAATAATTGTCTACTGTTTTGTTACACCTCTTATTCAGTAGGATGCTGCTTTGGCTGAGGTGGATGAAGAGCCCCAAAAACCTTCTCCTAAAAAAGTGGCGCGGACTAGCAAAACCAAACCACCAGATGCCAAAGTCAAAGTAGATGTGAAGCCCTCGAAGTCCACCGTGAGTGTGCCCGCGAGTAAATCCCATGGAGCTACTCGAGGTTCAAGCAGTGGACCCCTTGCAGGTTTTGGCAGCTTAACAAGTCCTTACGGGCTTGAAGAAGGGCCTGCCCCTGATGCTATGTCAGAAAAGGATCTTGTGGGTACTCAAATCCTTGTCTTTTCAATCTCCTGCTAGTGATCAAAAAATCCTTTAATATCCTTTTTTACTTCTGCCAGTTTCTTACCAGTTTTTCCTTTTCCCTTTTCTCAGGGCAATGAGTTTTTCAAGGAAGGTAAATACGTGAACGCAATTGAATGCTATTCACGGAGTATTGCCTTGCAGCCAACCGCAGTGGCATTTGCAAATCGAGCTATGGCTTTACTCAAGATAAGAAGGTCACTCTTGCTGAAGCATTTTCTATTCATGATTGCTTAATCATTTTGAAAATCTACTGTCAATTTGTGTGCTTGAATAGGAAGGGTTCAATCTGCCGGGGTCGATTTTTTCACAATTGAGGGTTTAATGTTCTCCACCATACTGCTATTGCATTTAATGAATTAGTATTTGGCAATTTTATTTGAGAATTTCTTCGGTTGCTGTGTGACGTATGAGATATATTAGGATATTTTCTGCGCTTCTGAGGCTGCATGATTGTGTCCAGGCTTGTGTTTTTCATGATTCTGAATATCGTATTAAATATCTTGCCTTCTTTCTATGTTTCTCTACGTCATTTTGATTTTATGTCTAGCTACATGAATATCGAGTTTACTGTAGTACTTATACTAGTTATCTAAGCAGTAGATACTACGCCTGAGATTACTAACTTGTTCCTTTTCAAATCGTACTCTCTAACAAGGATTTTCACATCAGATATGCAGACGCAGAAGTGGACTGTACGGAGGCCATTTCATTGGATGATCGCTATACCAAAGCCTACTCTCGTAGAGGGACGGCACGTAAAGAGCTTCAAAAGTATTTTGCAGCCGTGGAAGGTGAGACCTCTTGATACCATAAACATCAGTAGCTCTCGTTACGAGCCTGCAAGGTTATAATTGTATTTGCCAGTGTTTGGATCATAACCTGGTAATGTCCATGTCTGCAGATTTTGAGTTTGCTTTGCGTTTGGAGCCTGAAAACAAGGAGCTTAAGAAGCAGTATATCGAAGCGAAAGACATATACGAAAAGGTTTTTAAGATACAACCTGAGGAATTAAGGGCATGTTGAATGCCATTATACGATTGTTATGGTGAATTGGTTTAGGGTTACCTGAGTTGTGGATTGAGCTGATATCTGCACCCATGGGAATATTCTATGCACTATCGGTACAAATTTGAAGTCCAGATGTCCAAGAGATTTAATTTGACAGACTGCATGATTTGAAGTTTTCTGATCAGATTGTAAGTCATGTAAGAGGTCTATGGAAGTAACTTGAACATAGACGTTAGTGGGCGTCTATAATCGATAAATGTGATTTTTATATTCCTTTTTGTGTCGAAAGGTGACTCATATCTCAATCACCTTCTTTTACAGTTTGCTTCCAAGACAAAGCCTATGCAAAAGAAAGTTCCAGTGTTGGTTGAAGAATTGTCATCTCCGAAGGTATCACCTCGAAGAGTCAACTCCTTGGAACGTGGTGACTTGTCTTCTGCAAGTCAACAAATAATAGACTCTAGTAGCAAGACAACAGACAACAGCGGAGCAAGCTCATCAAGAAAACTGGATGAGAGGAAAACTGCATCTTCTATTCTTTCAACTAAGTCTGTTGTGGCTAGCTCAAGCCTCAGGATTCCTGAGAATTCGTCCTTGAAAGCAGGAAATGCTCCTTTTGACCGCAACGATACTGGGATCAGTGCAAGTGCATCTGGTCGGTCAGTCGCCTCAACCAGGCCGCGCGCGACTCCCACTGAAACTGCCACTTCACAGGTGGCTTCAAGTTCACAGGTGGCTTCAAGTGCACAGGCTAGAAGTTCAGATGAAATTTTGTCTGCTTCAGGAAGGTTGGGTCGTTCGGTGGAGGCACCCTCTTCAACACAAGAGGTTAAGATTACTCCAAGTGCGCAGCCTGAAAGCTCAGATGATATCTTGGCCTGGTCAAGAAAGTTGGATGCATCCCGGCCACCTTCGATGCAACCGGCAAAGATCGAAGAATCCTCGAAACACGTAAACTATCTCTACTGTGATAACTCTCTGTGACTCCAGCCTGTGACATTGCTGCTTTTTGAACCGAATCATCTCTGGTATCTATAATACATTTAGAAGACTTGAATGTTGTTTATGTTTGTCACAACAGTGGCTGAATGGGGTGTGGTACTTCAACGCGAACACTGGATTTGGATACCTGCCAATCTTTTTGGAACAAAATTCGGAGATGTTATAGGTGTTAACAGATACAGCTTTTACGCCTGATCTGTAGCTTCAGTGACATGTTAACGTTCATTAGTTGCCGTGATCAATTTTCATTGATGCGCAATCAATAAACCTTAATACTGTTTTTGTTTTGCTTGCGCCCAGGGCAAGAAGGTGGACAGCAAGTTGACTGCCCAAGTGATAGCGCCTTCACAAGCTGCTGTAGATCGAGCAGCTATGAATGTTACAGCTGGATTGGCAAGGAATATGATTGCACCAAAGACCTCTTATGAATTTGAGGCAACTTGGAAAGGTTTCGCCAATGACCGTCAGTCTCGATCTCGTCTTTTAAAGGTACATATTGTCGTCTCTCTCTGAATTGAGTGGCGTGACAATGGCCATTTATTCTTATGAAGATAATCTGACGTCCTGGTGTTGTTTACTGCATTGGAACCGGTAGATCATGGAGCCATCTTCACTGCCTAAAGTGTTCAAGGATTTATTGGGGGCACCATTGCTGATGGACATCATGAATAGTTTGCCATTGCTATTACCGTGAGATTTCTTCATTTCATCCATTGTTTCACGTATTTTCTTGCCGCTCATAAAGTTCTAATTACACATGATTACATATTCTTTTATGTATAAAACTTTATAGAATCTGTTTACACAACCTTTTTGTTTAGAAAGTTTGACTCTGATTAAGTAGTATTGTAGTTGAGCATTATATGTTCCGTTAAGTAACAGAATGCGAAATGTTTTATCCAGAGACCTTATATGTCCATATGGAACAATGATTCGTCTCACCAACTTTGAGGTGGGTTCCATTGAAACTCTCTCAATTTCATAGGTCATTTGTTTTGCAGTGATGACACAAGGTTAGTGCTGCGTATATTGGAGAATCTGGTTAAAGTTGGTCGGTTCGACATGACAATCCTGTTTCTCACGGCCAAGGACAAAACGGGTCAGTTCCTCGTCCTCATATTTCGCGTGTTTTTCGGTTGTGATTCTGAATACGAAACGCTTCTCCAGAGCAGTTGTTTCAGTTAGTGACTTCGGTGTAGGTGATCATACTGATAGCTATTCGGGCCATGAATAGTTTTATACAGCAGAACCTCGATTCTTTTTAGAGCTATTGGTTTTGTTTATCAGGTGAAGAGCGATTCAAATTTGTTGCTATTTCTCTACGTTGGTCAGGGTGACTCTTCCACGATCTTTAAACTTGAATAGTGTCTCATTCCAGTAGCGTTAATTGCTCAGTATGTGTTTGACCTAGAGCCTGTCAACTTGTGATGCAGTCATGCGAAAGTTGTGGGAAGATATATTGGCGACTGAGGAACTATCTATCAATGAGGAGACCAAGCTTAATGCACTGCGATCCAAGTACAAGTTATAGTTAACACAGCTAAGATGGTAGCAAATTCAATGTCACTGAACACATTCGGTTGTTTCCCGTTTGGTGCTGGTGTGTTAGTGCCGAAGTTGCCGACGCTGAACATTGCATTATTGACAATCAACTACACTGTATCAAAAGCTCTGCTGCTATAGCACTTGCATGCGAGGAACTGAGAGTCTGGTGGGAACCGGGAAGGCTAGAGGTTGCAAAACAACTTGTGAGGTTGACTACCTTATGATTCTGGAAGTATTTGACACTTAGCGAGTATTTTGTATCGACTGGGAGATGCTAAAGAATAATCCATCGTCCAGAACACATCTCAAGATAGAAAGTTCCAAATAAACCCCATCAAATGTTCCATGTACCCCCAAGCAGCAACAATGGTAATAAGTTGTTCACATGAGCAGAGAGATTAATGTCAGCTGTCCACGATGTTCTCATTCAGACCACAAGCACAGAGACTACCAACTTGAATGAAACTTCGACAGACGAATGCTAAAGTTAAACCCATATGGAGGCCTTCTGGCATGATTGTCTCGAAAGAAAAGTTATTCACATGAGAGCTAAGCCCACCCAGAACGACTATTTTGAAGTCCACAATGCCGAACTTGTCAACAGTCAACCGCATTCAGTGATCAACCGTATTTCTGATTTCTGATCTAGCTTACAGACATGGGGGAGGCTATGGGAGCTGCAGGGGGGCCCTGTTTGTCCTCTACGGTTCTCCTCCACAAAAGCTCCCGGGCACCATCCTTGTCCACGATCTTAATGACAAAGTTAGGGGGGGAGACCACAAGTCTGCTCCTCACTTCCTCAATACATTTATCCACCAGCTCCAAGGCCTTATCCAGTGACATGTTCTTCTCAAAGTATCTGTCCATCAGTGAAAGCAGAAAGTACGCCCCTGCATCACATTTGATACGCTCATATCAGCACAAAACAATCTGATTCATCCAAAACAACCTCGGAGTTGTCCCCTGCCACGTGTAGTAGCCTACAGTCTCCCACATAGAATAATCACATAAGAAATTCACACATATTGATAAAAAAATTTGATCTCAACAGATCTCTTGTATCCAAAGGTCTCTCCACAACTTTACGTCGATCTCTCAAAACTCAAGCTTTCTATTATGAAATGCTTAAACTGACGCAAATAGTATCCTCCAATGTACAGGACCATGTATCAGGATTGTAGAGAACTCACCGTAGCCCATTCCACCTTTCTCAAGCTTATGGAGGGTAGAGATATAGTCCAAGTAGTACAAGGATGGACCCTGGTCCTTATCCCACCCAGCCAGCATCATGTTGACTTGGTAGGGGTTCTGTAAACACAAGGTATCAAATAAAGGGTCACATAGAGCAATTCGGAAGTCAGATAGGTCTATATAAGTCCAGACATATCCAGGTTGATGCGCGTAACAATGTCCATATGAGATATTATTAGTTGGCCCACTCATCTCCTTGTCATCAAATCCATTAGAAAACGCTGCATGTTCAATATATACGATATGTACAATCAAGAGGTCCTCACAAAAGCAATTGCAAAGTCTCCAGCATCATCATCTTGAACTTTCCAACTTTGATAAAGAAGCGAAATTCCTTTTTCAATTGACTTCGTTGTTCGTTCTTTATATCGCTGAAATCCTTCAGAACACCTAGTCAAACTGCATGTAAGAGCACCGCCTAAGTAGACGAAATTCTCTTTCATTATGCTTATCAGCTATTAAGGTCGCCGGTAGTAGCGAATTAGCAAGATAAAGACGTGATCCTTGCTTCGTTTTGCAGTTAAAGACCTCTTTGAATCTGGAGCGACCTAACTGGCCTTCTTCACGTACCTTTCGAAGGGCAGTAGCAAGCTCTCCGCGAGTGAAATTCGCAGCGGCCGACGTCGAAAGAGGAATCCCATTTCGGTACTGGTACAACAAAATATTCTTCTGGATATACTCCGAAAATTGCACTCTACACAAACAACCACCAAACCCTAATTCCATGAAAAACCAACGTCAATCCCCACCCCGATGGAAGAAGCCCTAGATCCAGAATCCCATAAACGACGGATCAAAGCCATAATCATCCAACAGTCCAACTCTAATGCACAATAACACTCAAACCCTAATCCTTGAAACGAGAAAATATTTGAGTACCCAAATGAGAAATTCAATAACCACCAAACCTAAATTCTAGAAAATATTGGGGTACCAAAATGGAGAATTCAAGAAAGGGAGTTCGATGCGATACAAACAAACACCAAACCCTAACTCCATCAAAACCCAACCCCGATGACAGAAGCCCTCAATCCAGAATCCGACATACGATGGATCAAAGCCACAATCATCCAACTCTCCAACTCTAAGGCACCCGTCTATCCACGATATCCCACAAACCCTAATTCTTGACAACAGAAAACATTTGAGTACCGAAATGGGGAATTCAAGAAAGTAAGTTCGGGATTCAAGGCTCACCTGTCGCCGCTCTCGCCAGTGACGCCCAGCAGCTTGTGCGAGTCGAGGATCATGATCTTGTCCTCGTTGGTCTTCTGCACCACGATGCTCTGCACTTGCGAGGTGTCGGCCACCACGAGCGCAAACCCATCGCCCACCAATCCGAAAATGCACTCCATGATCGATCGAGGTTGAAATTGCTTGCAGTAGACAATCGGCAAAACTCGGCAACGGTGCAAATTGAGCAACGAAGCAACAAATGTCTTCCGAGAACTTACAACAGAAGGGCCTTGCTCTCTGGCTGTCTTGGGCGAGGGCTTACCGTACGTCCCAAGAAATTCTGGGGTGACGCCTCAATCTGCCCGACCGACGGAGGGGAAAAAAATAAGCTTGAAGCTACCTGACCGACCGAAGGTCGGAGGGAAAAAGAAAGGGCTACAGTTTGGAGAATAAATTTATGTTTATCACCTCCTTGGAGCATACTGCCATATAAACATATGAGTTGTACACTACTTTTGGCGGATTATCAAAGTGAAGTACTTTTGAAATTGATTTGGAAAATATTAATTATTAATTGTTCAAATTTGATAGTATAAGTGTAAAGGAGGAGGTCTATAAAGTGTCCATTTACAATTGATTAGCAATTTTGGGGAGTTTGACTTCTTGAAATATTTTTCAATAAATTCTCCTTGAAAAAAATGGAATTGGTCAAGTTCTTTCATATTTTTTGGACCTTTGAGGAGTTAGATAAGATTTTTGAAGGAATCACATAAGGCTCTAAGATTGTCCCCTCCCCCTAATATGTTCATTGTTGTTACATTGATGAATGCAATTGGTACATTGAAGAAAGAAATGTGTACCTCTCTATTAGAGGACACTTTTAAAATGTGGTTGCTTAGTAGACATCCTACCTTAGATGATTTTTATTCATGAGAAATAACTCCAACCATAATAGGATGGCATTTAACTTTACATTTGAAGTTCCTTGAGTTAAAAAATGAGAAAATACTCAAAAAAAATTGTCAAAGAACAACACCTTCTAAAAATAGGTCTAAGAATAAAATTTATCCACTTCTAGAATTTAGAACTACAAGATCTTATTCTTGACTAGTACATTGAGAGATTTGCATAAAAACTTTAGGTCTCAAAAAATTGTCCTTTCATTGTATAACTTTTGAACTGCAACTTAGATTGTTGTAAAATTTTTTAGGCATCAAGCTAGTAGTGAAACACACCTTTGATAAATATATTTCACAAGAGTCCAACAAATATTGTACTAGGAAGGGCTTGTCCGAAAGTACAAATTGGCCTAGAATCATACCTCAAGACTTTAACTCCCATATGCCCAAGCCTTTCCAAGTATATTTGACTATAAAAAAAGAGCATGGATTTATAGTTATCCCCAATGAAGCAAATTGTTTGTTTTTTCATGATCTAACCACATAGATGTTTAAAGAATTTGCTTAGTAGTTTGCACTTCCATTTTAAGTGCAAAATTGCATGGGAGTTGTGAGATTATAATATGAAATATAAGTTTACTATTTTTAGTATGTTGCTCCTCTCCATAATGTTTCAAAAATTTGCATATAAAAGTTTTTTGGCATTAGAGGTGACATGAGCACATGAACGATTAAAAATTGTGTTGGCATACTAAAGTGCACTTCCAAAAACCTTAAGTTCAAATGAAGAGCTATCAAACTCATTATACAATCCACTTTGCAATTGTTGAAATGCCATTTTTTTAATATGTTGATATCACAAATAACTCCTAATCAACACTTGCATGTTTAGATTTTCAATGGTGAAAATCATTAAAATACTTAACTCTTTGCATTGGGACCATTTTCAAAGCAAATGGATAACTACACTTTTTTAGATCTCAAATCAAGTGAAATTGACAAACTTTGCTTAAAGCTAGGAAATGAAGTATAATTAATAAACTTTACTCTTCATTTATGATAAATATATGCCTTTAAAGACCTCTCAAAAATCAAATGTCTACCTTTTTCAGTGAAAATTTAAAGTTTTCAATTGTTAACCTTCAAAGTTGACCATAAAAACATTTAAAATGGTCAAAGGAATTTAATTGCCTATACCAAAAGGAGCATATTTGGTTGGTTGGGTACTTGGGGGTTAAGGGTTACCCTGAAGGGACTACGTGATTGTTCAATGTATGCAATAAATCTTAGGTAGTTGTACACGAAGTCAATTTTAGTCAAATGTTTATAAAAGCTTTATACAGGGTATGAAGATGTACCCCCTTGGTGGGAATATAATATTTTTCAATGGGTGCTTGGATGAAAAGTTATGTTGCCTTGATTTGGGGGCCAACTTGGGCAATTTGAAGCAACATGTACAAAACTCCTTTTCTACTTTTCTATTTTCTATTTGGTAGGTATGCAACTAACATGATATAGGTAACTAACTATTAGAAAATTAACTTATATGCAGTGCAAAAATCTCACAATAGGAGTTAAAGTTGGTTGACCTTGTCAAACAAAGTTGGAAAAAACCTTTTTCTTTAATGCTATAATCTTTCAATTTATGCGGTCAAAGTTTCTAAAACTTTTCGACACATTCCTATGGTATTCTAGTACAAATTTGTATGGTTGAATTTCAAAATATAAATTGTATTTTCTGAGCTACCTTAACCTCTAAAATCTAAATGCTTGAAGCACCAAATTTTGGTGTTGACAATACTTTGAAGTTAGATAAATCCTAACTTAGATGCTATTTTTAGTAGTTTATATTTTTGAAAAATTCTTTTTGAAGTCTAGTTTAACATCAAAACTCCAATTTTGAAAATGATTGTTCATGATTTTTCTATTCAAGATTTTGTGCAAGGGTATCCACTTCAATCTTGACTTTCCATAGTGTTGGGGGCTCTTGGAAATGAACCTCTAATACACTAGATCTTGGAGAAAAAATGACATTTGATATTCATTTAAAAAAATTGTAGAGTAGATTTTGAGAAGCCATAAATTGATTGGGGTTATGAAAATTAGGCCATAGAACCTCATATTTTTTTGTGACCAAATTTTAGATTTGACATGTGAAAAGAGGATTGAAAGACTTCAAATCCCTTTTGAAGTTTTAACACCTTCATGATCAAACATTATAATCTTTCAATCCATAAGTAATATTATTGTGTTTTCTTTTCTATGTGATCTTTAACATGTCTAGTTTGACTTTGTAAGATTTCAAATTAAAAAATTGATACAACTTATAAAAATGATGGATTTTTGTTGAAATTTAGAGCAAATTCCTAGAAGCTCAAAAATGGCCTTGGGCTTTAGAGGTTAAAAAATGGTAGTTTTGACAATTTTTACTTCTAAATATGTCTTGGTTCCTTAGGAGATAAGCAATCTTTATTAATAATATGTATTTGGAGGTGCAATGGGATGTATTGGTATTGATATTTGAAGATATTTGAAGGTGATTTTGGAAGGATTTGTGATAGGTAGCAATTGATTGTTTTTTGAAGAAGGATTGTGAAGTAGAATATAAGTCAAGTATTTTATGACTATTTTGATGCATTAATTTCATGATATTATTTGATGAAATCCCTCAAAAAAGTTGTTAAAGATATCTATATATATTTTTTATACTTCCTCTAAGTTTTGTCAAAGATCCCTTGAGTCATTAGGGATTAATACAATATCAAACTTTGACCAATCAACATAGGCATGTGAATTTCTTTAATGATAGGCTAAAACTTTATCCTTAAGATTTCATCTTCCATTTTTTAGCATAAAATTGTTAAAAATTTGATTATCAAAATGTCAATACTTTCCACTATGACTAAAAGATATTCAAAACTTCAACATTATAGTGGACTTTGTATTCCATATTTTCAATAAAAAAAATTAGGCAATAGCATAAATTAAAATTATAATACATCTATATAAAGACAATCTATATTCCTATGCTAAAAATAATAAAAGTGTGAACCCTAAGGATTTAGAGTTGAAAGTTATTTTTAATCAGCATCTAGGATTTAGAGAGTTCATTGTCAAAAACTATGTTTATTTTACATGATGTACTACAAATAAAATACTTGCAACATTCAATTTGGCTTAGTAACTTTATCCATAATTTTATTATTTCTAGCAATTATAATGATTTATACAATAGGATTGGAAAACCCCTTAGAAACTTATAGTCTTCTACTTTGCATTAAATAATTTAACTCAAAACCAAATTCACAAGAGATTATCAAAAGTAAATTTCTAAACCAATTTTTATATGCTAGATTTATTTTTTATAACAACTAAATTCTTGAATAATAAAGTTTGTGATCATGAGAGTTGATAGAAGCAATTATACCATATGAAAGGGAAAACAATGATATGGTAGTGTATTAGAATTCATGATTTTCTATTAGCCAATGGGCCAACAATATGTAAAAAATAGTAACATTTTTTCCCTGGGCAGTTTCCGAAAAAACCAATACGGTGAAAGCTCGCCCCATGTCTCAAAATCAGACGAGTGATTCACGGAACTTGCCGGATGTGCGCATCTGACTTGGATGAACGCATCCTCATATTGATGGATGAACCCCAAATTTCGGGGATGAGCCACCTCTTCATCCATCTGCTTCGCTTGCCTTCCCTTCCTTGCAGCGCATTTTGACAAAGCAGGGGGTGCTTCAGTTCACCTCTGCTTGAGATCAATCTCCGCATTGCAGATTTACGCAGCAATGGCGTCGAGAAATCGTCGCTACCTCGTGCTCTGCCTCCTCGCGCTTCTGTGCTTCCTTCTGGTCTCAAATTTGCGCCAAATCGGTGCCGAGACGAGGGAGAACGGGGCAGTGGAGACGGTGGAGGATGCCGATGGAGGGGATGACTCCGAAGAGGCGGTGAAAGATGGAGAATACGAAGAGGACGACGAAGACGACGAGGAGGACGAAGAAGACGAAGATGAAGGTGAAGTGAATGGAGGCAAGAAGGCTTTTGATGAGAATGATGTTGTGGTGCTTGGATCCAGCAACTTCACGGCGTTCGTGACGAAGGAGCCGTACGTGTTGGTGGAGTTTTACGCTCCCTGGTGCGGGCATTGCCAGGAATTGGCTCCGGAATGGGCCGCAGCGGCCACCGCTTTGAAAGGACGCGTTGCAGTGGCGAAGGTGGAGGCGACTTCGAATACGGAAGTCGGGGAGATGTTTGGGGTGTCTAGTTACCCGACATTGTTCTTCTTCGTCGATGGAGGGCACGTGCCTTACACCCACGAGCGGACCAAGTGAGTTGGCCTTCTTTGGAACCTCTTTGGTACGAAGTTCGTCTTGGATCTCGGAGTTTTTTGAGCTATTGTCATGCGTCGTCTTGTGGATTGTTACGTCGCGGAGGTGAAGATTTCTTTATATCTGGATATGAAGAAATCAGTATTGAAAAAAATTGTGCTCGCTAATAGGATTCCTTCGCCTTGTGGATTATGAATTATGTTATGCATTGTTATTTCTCGGTAGTTGAGTGAGCTTCAACTTAAATCAGGATTGTAGCGATCGTCGAACTGTTGAAACAACAAGAATTTGTGAAAACCAAATTCTGAAAGATTGCACCGACTGCGTAGATGCATGGTTGACGGTTTAAGTATCTGGATATGAAGAAATCAATAATGTGGGAGGAAAACAGTTTCATGCTAGGAACTAAGAGAGTTTCTACTACTTTGATTCTGGATTTAGGGTATAGGAAGTTCCTAACGAATTCAACGCAATGCGTTTTTTTTCTTTGCACGAGTGATCTCTGTACGTAACATTCTTGAAATCAGCTCTTCACACCTTGGATTCCTCCGCTATTCAAGGGAGGGCATTCAAGGATCAGTGATCCTCTTTCATTTACTTTTGTTGACACACTTCCGCTCATATGTGAAGTTCAACATTTGAAAGCAAGTTTCTCGACTCATGAGTTATAAGCCATCATGGTTCTAAAGTAGCAGTCTTGGAATATAAACCACATGGGTTTTTAATTGCATAGTCTTGGAACCACATGCCTGTTGGCAATAGTAGTTTTTACACTATTTTTGTGATCTGTTTGTCTTCAATGCTACAGCGAAGGGGTTCAAGCTCAACACTACTCAAGAATGTGATCAGATTTATTGAAATGCCGTGATTCTAAATCTGTCATTTTAGTATCTAGTGCTTTCGAGCTTCTATTAGGGTCTCAAACTGCACATTTCATGTGACAGGATCTTTGCGAGAGTTTTCACTATTGTCGTATTTTTGTTGGTGGTCAGTTTGTTTACTGCTAATAGTTCAAGATGGTTTCAGTATTATTGTCCTTCTGATGTATGCGCTTTCATCATGCTTTCATCATCACCTAAATATACGAAGAGTACCTAATTTCTTTTTGATTTTATCATCCCTCGTGGAGGCCTGGAGGTTAACTAATATGATGTACCACAACTTTTTGGTGCAGGGATGACATTTTAAATTATGTGAATGCAAAGTTGAGTCTCACTGTTAGAGCTCTCATGTCAGTATCCGAAGCTGAGCCTCTTTTGGAGGCTAAGTCGCCCATTGCTGTTGCTTACCTGAACAAATTGGAGGTACTTTTATACCGTTTGACCATTAGTGTTAGTTTTCGTTCTATTCGTATTATGTTTCTCTTGTGTAAATATAAATCAGCTTACCTTCCTGTCTACGATTCTGTTATGCACCTCAAAGTTATGTTCACAGGCAAGGTCAATGCTCTGAGAAACGTTCGGTGGCGTCAAGATTTGGTATGAGATGGATTTCTGATGTTCATGTTTGAAGCACACTCTTGTTGGTGAAAAGCGAAGTTTTCCGTCAAAGAGCACTATAAACATTCCAATTCTCATTCCAATCGTTGAACCAGATTGATGCCATGTTTTATGTCACGAAGCCCTTTATACAAGGAGTCTGTGGTGATATAGGTTAAACCGAGTGATCATTTCAGATTCTCGTAATGTGCGTATCTAATGGAATTTGGCGATCTTTAACTAGTCGTCTATGCTGTGTATTGATATTGTATTTCAGGGTGTTGAAGTGGATCAAATTACATCTGTAGCTAGACAGGAGGAAGATGTTACGTTCTACATTACGAGCGATGAAAACGTGGCTGCCATGTTCGGCCTTGTCAATGAGACCAAACCAGCTTTGGTTCTTATAAAGAATGTGCCAGAGAAACGTTTGGTTTACAGTAAGTACGAAATACTCAAATTCGACACGTTTGAGTTCACGGGCTCCGTTGGCCAGTCGTTTCCCTTCTTGCACATGTGGCCCTTCACTGAACGGGGGTCGTATTTTGGAGTGCAGATGGTATATTCAAGAGAAAAGATCTTTATGACTTCGTGTATACACACAAGCTGCCACTTGTAATCTTCTACGATAAACAAACAGTTTCGCTTGTCTTTGGGAATGCCATCAAGAATCAAGTACGAAGATGGTTTGCTGACTGGATTGTCATTCTTACTATTTCATTGCTGGTAGAAGTGCAGTTATTTCGTGTGCTGGTGGAAGCGTAAAATGAGCAGTTTTGAAAAGTTTGTTACATCTCTTATACGTGGGTTTTGTATTTCAGATCTTATGCTTTGTTAAAGATGACGAACACTGGGGTTATGCCCAATCAGTTTTCGAGGAAGTTGCAAGGATGTTTAGAGGGCAGGTATGGCAGTCTTACCTCATGTTTGAGAGGATAACCCATGTGATCTGTCATTGGCGGGTAGACTTTTATGCAATTTTATTCTAAAATCTACTTAAGATTATGAATGTGCACCAACTGAATGAAGTTTGAATATGCATCTCATGTGGTGCAGACATTGTTCGTACGTGTGCGTCTGGGGGGGAATTCAGAAGCCCAACAAGCTTCTGAGTATTTTGGCGTAACGGGGGAGAATCCTATTACGGTAATGTATTCTGGCTTTGTGTCGTTTAGAAACATGAGATCTACTGTTTTTAGCACTTTTTAAAATGGTTATCATATAATTTTCCAAATATCTATATAGGCATGTAGAATAGAAAATATATGTTATTTTTTGATTAAGCGTGAGCTCATGCCAATCTGAAGATGGGCCTGATTCGCGACTTGTAGTTTTTGGATGGACGACTTTTACGTTTGCATAGTGCATCTTTGGGCTGGTAATTCATTATTTAGTTTCACCCCTAGACGACTCCTGACTGAATAACTCCTTTTGGATATGCTCCAGATAATGGCGTTTGTGACATCTGAGGATGGTCCCAAGTACTTGCATGAAGGAGAACTCACTGTTGAAGGAGTTAAGGTAAATATTGTATACTATGGATTTGTGATGCTAAGACCCTTTTTCCCGTTTATTTAAAGTACCTAGTGCTTGTAACCCACTCTGAGAGTCTCTGGTTTCTTTACAGGGTTTTGTGGAAGCTTTTCTTGCGAACAAGTTGCCCCCTTTTTTCAAGTCGCAACCGATACCTGAGCAGGTAAAGCAGCCTTATATAACTGGCACTTTGAATTTAGGCTCGTCTTGGAACGATTTACAAGAGCGATATACTTTTTATTTATTGAAGTTCTATGTTCTGTATAATTTTACTGTAGCTAAACTTTTTCGATACAGCCTCGTTCGTCCCGAAAAGATCTCTAATTTTTGTAAGTCAAAGATTCATGGGATGGAGCGACAGGTTTCATTGATTTGTATATTTGGGATTTATGTTTGAATGCATGCAGAATAATGAAGACGTGAAAATAGCTGTTGGCAAAAACTTCGATGAGATAGTGCTTGACGAGGCCAAGGATACTCTTCTTGAGGTAAAGATTGACATGCAGAACACTGAACTTGTTCATTCTCATCAATTGTCCTTACCTATCAAAATTTGTGGACCACTCTTTTAAAGTGAGACTGATGGTTATGTGAACATTTTGGATAGCGTTGCCTCTCTTTAGCCAGAGGACTTTCCACGACTGTATTTTCCTGCTTCTGTAGTCAAACTCTGCTTGGATATGCGTTGTTCTATCGTTCTTATCGCTTGTGTTTTAAATTCCAGGCGCATATACTTATGTTTCTGTCTTGTCAGATTTATTCTCCTGGGTGTCATTATTGCCAAGATCTGGAACCAATATATAAGAAACTTGCAAAGCGGTTGAAGAGCATTCCCTCACTTTCAATAGTCAAGATGGACGGGATGCTGAACGAGAATCCTCGTGCAAAGGTAGGCATCTACATCACCTTAATAGTTGCAATTCAATGGAATTGCATACGTTGTCCCTGTCATTTGCTTGTAAACCCCAACCCCACAATCAGCTAACTCGGGTTATTATTTGAATTTTGTCAGCCTGATGGCTACCCAACTCTTCTCTTTTATCCAGCTGGCAAGAAGAGCTTTGAGCCGGTAAGTCTGCTCGTGCACTTTTCCTTTCACCAAAATCCCTTGCTTACAGTATCAACATCAATTCTGCAGTTACATAGTAACGCTGCACTTGACTTACTTCGCTCTGATATTGCATCGATGTCATCCGTATTTATGTTAGTTTCACTAGTTCTATGGCCTCTAGGCTGTGTGTGTTGGATTGAAGCTTGCATTGCTGATAGTAAGAGTGCCTTGGAAATGCAGATCACGTTTGAGGGTGAAAGAACTGTGAAAGGCTTCTACCAGTTCTTGAAAAAGCATGCAACTATTCCATTTGCATTGCCCAGAACTGCCAAGTCAAAAGCTTCAAACAAGGCTGCAGAGGATGTGAAGGATGAACTATAGTCGACCATATCGACAAGGTCGTTTGTAACGGGCATTCTTCTTGGAATGACCACTCTTTGATAAAACAGCGTAGATTAGCCAGTGCGCACAAGAAATAGGAAAAATCTAAGCAGGGCAAGATTAGAACCAGGCGTTGCTGTACGCTTTGAGTTCAAATCCTGCAAGTGTTCCCCTCTAATTAGATTGAAAGCCTTTCTAATTAGACTGTAGTGATTCTTCGACATGAATTCTAGTTGGAATCTGTGACCTAAAACTGGGTCCACTTTCCTCAAAAATTATAAAGAGGTATTACAAATTTATGGAACAGGCAACTTGAGGGTTTTGGGTCCGACACGCCAAACTGTATCATTCACCAACCTTGGGTTATCTTCTGGGTTAGCAACAGGGTTATCCCTACAAAAAATTGGTTTGAAATATGAATATGTTTGCTTGAGACTCCACGCCGAAGTTCATATGGCAGTGCTAGGAAGAGCAAGAATTAAGCTTAAGTATGCTCATCCATTATCAACTGTGCCTAAATATGAGCATCATTTGCATAGGACAACACGGTAAGCTGTCACGAAAGGAAGTCATTATGAAAGTCTTTGAACAAGTGCCATTATATGAATCCACCATTTGGTATCTACTATGTCACAAAAGGAAATCAATATGAAAGTCATTGCCATGATATGAATCTGCCATTTCAGTATGTACCATTTCAGCATGTCTATGTGTTTGATTTATGGATGATCCTACTATCAATTATTGGTGCTATTTTAAGGTGAATATCTCACTCTCTATTGTTGGGTCAAAGATCTCTTTTTTCACTTAGTAAGCCTTCTTTTTTAATTTCAGAAAAACACATTGTTGCTTTATTCAAATTCAAAAAATTTTTGTTCACCGAATGACCAATCTTTTGGACATGATGGTGCAACTTCAAAATGAAAGAGGAATCATTATTTATCTACCAAAAAATTATCTTGAGTAGAAGTCCTTGTTAACCCTTTTATATTCCAAATTCCTACTATTAAGTCAAACTACATTAACAACCATTTAATGCTCAATTCATTTCTTTAATTTAGCACATTTTTGCTTGGATGAATATGATATGTATCTCAATTTCATCAAATTGATTATAAAGGAGGTTTAAAGAAAATCATTCAAGCATTAATTGGAATGAATGAGAAATTATTTCTATGAAACATTAGTATGAAGCATCATGTCACGACCCTCATCACAAGGCGTGTCCGTGCTACCTTGGTGAGCAAGGGGGACATTGGGGGTGACTCCCCAAGCCTTGCAAGAGATGAGGTGAGGGGAACTAGGAGTCCCGAGCGATCAGAGCAATGTAGCGCTCTGATCCGGACAAATTTGGGGGCGTAAGATACATGCTTGGAAAGGTCTTGAGAAGACGCTTCCAGCCGTCCAAAGAACGTGTGATTTGGACTTGCGAGTCAAAAGTTATGGGCGTTCAAAGTTGGGGGTGTCCTGGTCGCGCCGGGAGTGTCCCGAATCTTTGGAGGGCGATATCTTTGCGAGTACTTGTCCGAATGGAGAAAGTGAGTAGTCCATCGGCATCTACGCGTCGCGTAGATGTCGAAAATGAGGTCGCATGTGCGATTTGGATCCCGGACCGCAAAGTTATGCCGGGTGGAAGTTCGGGAGTCCCAAAGTAGTGCGAATCGGGAGAAACGGGGTGGTCTTCCAAAACCAAAGGGTGTTTGGGAGTCCCCCTTGACATACAAGGGGGGGGGGGGGGCTGCCGAATCCCGTAGAGAGTACTATGAGGAGGGGTGGTCTCCTTCCTCACTCCCGGATGGTGCCATGGTGAACCTAAGTGGCCCCGGGTGGTGAGGCTAGTGTTGAAGCCTCACCACCACTTGTATGTTACCATGGAGTGCTTGTGCACTCCTTGATACCGGTTGGGTGGTGTCCTACTCCACACTAGGCCATGGTGTGAGTCCCGTTTGGTGAGTCCCAATTAGTGAGTCCCAAAATGAGTTGGGTTGGGCCTAGTGGGGAGTTGGGTCCCATTCAAGGGCGGTTAGCACCGGTGGGAGTAGTGCCTCACCGAGTGCTTCGACATCAATGGAAGTTCCGCCCCATGTCATCAAATGACATGCTCGGTGTCTTGTGGGAGTAAGTATTGCAAGAAAAGGATTGGGAGTCACGGAGGAATGGGAAACCCCGTGACTTGAGTTGGAACCTAACATTGTGGGTGTGTGGCATGTACAGTGTTAGGAGAGCGTGAACCTTAGTGGCACTAAGGTGTTAAGTGTTTGGAAAGTGAGTTTAAGGTGGTAAGTGTTACTAAGGGGCGCGACACATCATGTTCATCATCAAAACTATGGACTTTGGAATAACTATGGATGTAATATATAACTTGACCATCAATAGTTTATAGATTTTCATGGAATTTTTTTCACGGATGCATTGGTATATTTTGTATTAATCGTGAAGTTCCCAATATTTTTTTGTTACAAAGTAAATCAAACTTAAAAAATCAAGATTAATAGGACAAGATGTCATTAATTCATAAAGATAATTTGTCTAAACCTTCAAAGAGTAATATGAAAGTTTTATTTCATAAATCCTCTAGGATTTCCTCCAACTATTTGTTTGTCTTAGATTTGTATTTGTTGGTGCCCTTCTTCCAACATAATGATGTAAAATATTCCACAATTATAATTAGCTACAGAAGCAGGTGAGTATTTTTTTGGGATAGTAACTTACATTTAAAGATAAAAACAAGCTTTTGTGTCCTAAAAAAGAACTTTGAAATATTCAATATTAAATTCAAACATAACAAGATTCAATAATTATCTAACATAGCTTCAATTTAAAGCCACGTATTTTCTATTACGGCTAAGTTATGAGGCAATATGACAAAAATATTTTACAATTGTCTCACTTAGGTTCAAAAAGGTTCAAAAGCCATTTACTGTGAATATCTAGAGATGAGAAGACATACTCTTTACACAAGTGGGGTGGTAGGAGGTAAAACCTATCTCCATGTATGATATGTAAATTAAGATTACTTTAAAGTAATCTTAATCTACATATTATTTCTAAATTATGTCCCTAACATTTTTTTGGAGGCTCAAAATCACAAATTGTTTTTAAGAAATGAAATTTATCTTGATTTTTCACCTTTTTTTATTTCAACTTTTCTTGGAAAAAGTTATTCTACTATGCCCAAATGAGTTCTAAAATTTTACTTTGATAACACTTTCTACATTTTGACAATGAGTGGTCAAGCTCTCATCTTCCAAATTATCCCATACCCTTTGAGGTTTCAAGATGGATAATAGATTTCATTATAAAAACAAGGCCTTTATCCTTAATTCTCACAAATGTCAATGAAGCTATTCCTTGATGGTAGATGGTCAACCAACAATTTGGTATGTGACTAAATGAATTTCTTGGATTTTTGGCAAATTATCTTTACATTTATTTGTAGATTTGGCTATTTGATCCTAGAGTTAGCAAAAAATTATGGCACACTATAAATATTTTACCACCATATTAGTATTGTAGCTTACTTTAATGCTCTATAATACATTGTGGATGAATTTTGTAAATGAGGACTCAAGAGAACAAAAGGTAGCAACTCTAAAGGCTATTTAATCTTAAAGTAAATTGCTCTAAAAATGGCCATTTATGGATTGTTCCACTTTTTTATGGATTTTCTAGATGGAAAGATTTTTAGCTCATTTTTAGAGAAAAAAAATAGATGCAAAATGATCACAATTAGTTTCATATTTTCCAAGCATTATTGAATTACTTATGAATTTTCAAAGATTTGTGTCATAGGTACCTATTTGTGACCATAGGTCTCCCAAAATCTGTCCCCTTGCAACTTGTAAAGAGATGTCAAGAATTCAAAAAGAATGATTGGCTCTTGCAATAAATAACACTTTTTCTTTTATCCATTCAATGGTTAAAGAGGTCGATTTAAAGACTAAATTGTTCATCTAAAGACTTTGGGACTAAGGATTTCATTTTTGACATCAAGAGATTTGCACCAAGAAGCTTGACACAGAGAACGCAATTTGGACAATTAAATAACTACATTTCCCAAGAGTCCCTATAAAGAAGGTGGATGTAGATTTTGAGTTTCTTGGCAAAATCCATTATTGCATGTGTTGAGTCAAGACATTCCATCTTCATTTTTTTCAATTTTTTGTTTTCTTCCCATCCTTACATGAACTCATTCTAAACCAAGCATAATAATCATGAAGCACCAAGTATCTAAACTAGTCACATTGTTTAAAAATAGACAAAAATTAATTTTTCAACATACTTGGATGCACTTCATTAGTTTAACCATTTTCTATAGTCGTGGTAGTAAGCTCTTAAAAAGATTCACAATCTACCTAGTGGATATTAGCTTCCTTAACCCCTAAAGGATTAAAGGACCGAATGACCGTTGAATGCACGCAAGTGATCTCAAATAGGTGTATAGTATGAAGTCATTATTTAATGGATGTTCTTCAAATTTTAACAAAAGATGTCAACATGTATCTCTTGAGTGGTAATATAATTTTTTTATCCAATTGGATGCCCAGATCAAATATTATGCATCCTTGAACTTTTGGGGTAGCCCAGGTAGCTTCAAGCATCATGCGCAAAACTCTTACTATATTATTGAAATTTGTTAGGCATGTAATTTATATGATACAATATGCAAATGTAACAAAATCCCATGTTTAGTATAAAAATCTCAATCTACAAGGAATTAAAGTTTGTTAGCCATGTTGGGCAAGGTCTAGAAAAAAAAAATCTTCTAAACATTATAATATTTCAATATGTGCGGTCAAGGTTTTAAAATTTTTTTACACACATTCCGATAGTAGTCTAATACAAATTTTTATGTTTGAATTTTGGAAAAAAAACTTTTTTTTCATTTTTTTCTTAGTGCCCTAAGAAATAATTGTTTTCCACAATTTGAGCCCCAAATGTGCCTTAGTCTTTTAGGGGTTAATGGAGAAAACATTGACTATGGATATTTTGTATTCTTTTAATCTATCCAACTTAATGATTTTCATTAGCTTGCTATGTAGATTTTTACTTATTTTGTTCATTTATTTGGAAGATTTTGTTTCATTTCATCAAATCTCAGTCAAATCAATTAACTTTCCTACATTTCTAATATACTTCAGTTTTAATACTTTGAAAATTCGAAAAATCTCAAACTCTATAAACCTTCAAATTCCACAAATTGTTTGATTTGTAGATTCACATATGTTGCTTAACTTTGGATTTTTATTTGTCCAACCTCATGGTATCCTTGACAATAAATATTAAGCAATCTTTTCTATAAAATCGAAAAAAACAACTTGATTAAAATAATATTTGAATGTAAGATTTACTAAGAGGATATGATATATACCAAATCAAATGTGAGGCAATGGCAAGCTACTAATCTACTATGGAGTGCTTGATCCATGTGGGTCACTAACCTAGAAGTTGTTTGAAAGTATGTTCTATTTGTATGGACATTAATAAAAACTAAAAATACATCCATTCTATCTTGTATAATAGCTATATTTAAGTTGTGAAGTTCCATTAAATGTGTTAAAAAGTTTTTTTTATGAGATTCTTTCATCATTTTTATATTATTGTGATATTTTATTATTTTATGACACTTCATTTATTTCAGGGTTGCAATATATTGATACATTTATCATTGAGAAAATTAAAAAAGAACCTTCTTCCATTTGACTCTTTACTTATATTATTTTTAAGATTGAATCATATTTAAGAACAAAAGCATTATAGTCAATAAGTTTCAAAACACATCGTATATTCCATAGAAAGTGTCATTGAAAGAGATTCCATTAACCCCTAAAGGACCAAATGGTGTTTTTTTGCAACATAGCGATTTCGGGCAGCTCACTACGGATGGAATTTTTATTTTTTTTCTTTGAAATTTTCACACAACATGTGCCCGAGGAGTAGCTTTAAGACCCGATAATTTTCATAACTTTTGAATACATGGTTGAAAAGTTATTGTATGATATGTAGTTTTCATTGCTCGGTGGGCAGCCCGGGCAGCAAAAAAAACTTCTTTAAAAATCACTTTTTTTTAAAATAAAAATTTGAAATTGATTTTCCTGATTTTTATATATATGGAAAGCTTTGAATCATTCCATTTTGATTTATGAGATGAAAATTATGAAGAGTTTTAGTTGTGGGTAGTTTGTGGGTAGTAATGGAATCTCTACTCCAAAATAAACTTTGAAGACCTTTATTTCACTCAATTTTTAATATTTTTGGAAAAAAATAAAAAGGCAAGGTGTAGATTGTTTATTACAACAATTTCACCATTGGGATTAGAATTTTTCAATTCCATAAATAAATTATTAACAATTTAGTATTTTGAATCATTCTCTACTTCTTTCAACTTACTATTTTTTTCCTATATGTTGTACAATTCCGAATGATCTAAAATTTTTCAAGAATGTAGACAACATGACTGGAAGAATGAATCCAAAGAGCTACAACCATTTTGGACATTTTTCATAATGATCTGACCTTGTGGAGTGCATCTGCCCGGATTTTCGAAGGGCCAAAAAATGGCTTTTTGTCACTTCAAATGCTAATATCTTGCAATCTAAACGGTGGAAATTTCTGAAATTTTTTCGACATCTTCCCAAACGAGATTACTACAAGATCCTACGGTTACATTTGTCGAAAAATGTATTTTTTCTAAAATTTGATACTTGTACTAGAGATGACAGTTTTGGAGCGTTTTTGGTGAAAACGTAGTCAAAAATCTTTAGGGGTTAACCCCTATAGGACCAAGGCCATTTTTCTGCCAAAACCACTCAAAACTACCATTTCTGTTATGTTCACCGAAAAAAACCCCAAAAAATACTTTTAAGAAAATCTAACCATAGGATCTTGTATTTTACTTGTCCCAGACCATGTGGTAAAAATTTCATGAATTTTGACTGCAAAGATTGAGAGATATGAGCATTCAAAGTTGAAAAAAGAAGTTTTTTTGAACATTGGCTTGCAATTTCAGATGACTTTGACCACCTTTTGTTGAAATTTTTTTCACTATGTACTTTGAATTAAAAAAAAATTGTGTTGAAGAATTGAGTTGATATTCTAGGAAAAACTTTAAAAAAAAACCTCTTGATTTTCATTCTCTAAAAAATTCTTAAGTAGAAGTAGGTCCAAGATTACATGAAAAACTAAATCGTTAATAGCTCTAAGATGGGATTGAAAAACAATAATCCCAATGGTGAGATTGTTTTAGAAAATAAACTTAACCTTGTCAAACAATTTTTTTTGAAAAATTGTGAAAATTGCATTCAGAAATGAATCCTATAAGTTGTTTTTTCAAGAAGATTTTTATATTGCTTGAAAAACAAGATTGTTCATAACTTTCACATCACTCATCCAAATGGAATGAATCAAAGCTTCAAATGTAAATAAAACTATGATCTATGAGAAACAAAATCCAAAATTTTTTTTCTAAAGTTTTTGTGGATTTGTTTTTCTCCTTGGTGACATGTAAATTATGTTTAAGAGGGCAAAACTTTTGCTCCTAGACACCGATTGAAATAAAAATTATATTACCACAAAGCTAATCAATTTTTCTATCTTGTAGGAAAGTTTCAAAAAAATTCACTAAAAATTGAGGTTCATAGGAACTTGCCCAAAATCCATTTTGTCCCCCAAGGGGTTAGTGGTCCTTTAGTAAACTAGTTTTTCGCTTTTCATGGTCAATAAACATCATAGTTGTTAATAGTATGTCTTGATCATAAGATAGAAAATGAAAAGTAGAAAGAAAAATTAAGAATTGAATTTTACTTGTAAAACAAAAAAATCTTTGTAGAAAGTATTATCATGAGCCATTGAGTGGTTTTCAAATATAATATCATTTTGTTGTTTCTTCAAGATTTGTCACTATAATGACATGTTTTAGAATTGAAAAGTTTCAAACTCCTTCCAAAAGAACCTTTCAATACTGGTCTTTAAAATTTTTTATTATTCTCAAAATACTTCAAAATATTAAACAACTTTCCAACAAGTGCATATAGGTAGTGATGTAGTGCTGGTAAGAAGAATTTTTAGACACTTAAGGTGACCTTTGTTGGATTTTATTCTTATAGTCATAGAAAGTGTTTTTGCACTTCCACATTGTCTGTGAAGACTTCAAAATGAAAAATGAAAATAAATGGAATAAAAGAGAACTTCTACAACAATGTGCAAAGATGCGTAGTTGCTAGAGTCAAACAAAAAGTAAAGTAGCTTTACCAACAAGCCTTATTTTTTTTATCCTTTGTGTCACCAATAAACAAAAAGCCTTTGAGGTGCATAAATGAAGCCAATGGATAAGAATTCATAAGCAAAGCTTTCAAACCCAACATGAACTTTAAGTTTTCCAACTAAATGTGGGGTTGCTAAAAGCATCAAGACCAAACTTGTCGCTCACGCTTCTATTTGTTGCGAAGATTCCAAAGAAGTGTTGAAAAGACGCCCGGAATTTGTGGTGGAAGAACGTCAAGTTCCTTGAAAACTGTTCAACGGTCAAAGAGACACGTTCTAGAGATCAATTCCACGTAGAACCGTCTTAGTGATCACAAGCAAGTGTCCAAGGGTCAAAGGAGACCATGCAATTTGGGACCTCAATCCCACTATAAAGGAACAGAAGGTGACAGAGTACTCCTCATTTCTGCTTCCTCCTTCAATGGTGCTATGGTGAGTATCGGGGGATTGGTCACTATGACAATTTCTTGCTTCCAGGATGGCTTGGAAGCTACCGGTTCTTCATTACATCCTTTTTGGTGTAAACTGCAGCAGCTGGTTGTTGCCTTGATACCAACTTACTTCTGTTTTTTGGTGACAGATTCACAACAAGCCTTATTTTTTTTTTTATCGTTTGTGCTTCTCTGTTACATGGCTGGCTTGCTTAATGCTCATCTGCAGTACTCGCTGAGTATTGCTCCCAGAGGAGTGTAAGATTTTTTTTAGGTTCTTTAAAGATGACATGATTAGTCTTCCGTAGTTCTGCAACGAGCTGGATTGAATCTTTGGTTCTCTTGTATTGTAATTTGGTAGAAAATGTTGTCTGGTGTGTCATGAGAGTTCTGGTCATCATTTCTTGCGCATCGTGACTTGTCTAACCCAACAACATTGCAACATAATGCAAAGGGGCGTCTTTTTCTTCTCCGCTGTAATGCTGAAGACTGCGGCGTCTTGATTTCCCATGCTTCCTCATTAATTGCCCAATCTTAGTCTGAAATGCTAGCGTACGTTGCTGAAAAAAAGAAAAACTCCTCGTCACTTTTATGTTGTCCTGCAATTAATACGGAGTCTGATACATCCGATTAGCTAGTTTCGATGCTTTGCAATCTAGACAGTGTTCTACTGGAAGTATGATTATATTGCAAGTAATGTAGACAGTCGTTTGTTGGAAGGCAATGACGTTCCTGGTGCAATGGTCTGAAGACGAATTAAGTCCACGAGTTCGAATGGAGTCGAAGGTGCTTCAGTGAAGCAATTAGTTTCACTGTCTTTCATTGCTTTTCCTTTTTAATTTGTTGCAGTCCAGTCAACCCTATCCCGAATCTTGGATAGGAATCTAGTCGGGAATTGTAAAAAGACCTAACCCTTGTTTTATTTGATTTTTGCAGGTTTGACACCATTGAAAAATTTCTTGCAGCGAATTGAACCACCAAGTACGAGTTTAATTCTTACTCCCTCAGCTAGCTTAGTTCGTCCCGATGGAGAGCAGCAAACACGGGCGCCGAAAACTCAGCGAAGAAGAGATGCGCAGGTTGATTGCTAAATGGAAGCTGGAGGACGACGCCCTGGACGCACGCTACCCGTACGCCCCGTCGCCGGCATCGACCCGTCGCACTTTCCTGTTCCGATGCCGCTCCCAAGCGTCGTACAGCAGGAAGTGCTCCTCATGTTACCGACGTTCTTCTCCAAGCTCATGGGGTGGGAGATCTGTAGGCCTGCGCCGGCCAGCGACGAAGCGTGCAGGACCTGCAGATCCGAAAACGAAAGGGTTCGGCGGTGAAATTGGCAGCACAACTGCTACCGATGCTTTTGGGGGGCGTTCTTCTGAAGGGAAGACAGCTGCCCCGGCGACGAAGTCTGCAGGACCTGCAGATCCCAATGCGAAGATTAAGAATTGATAGAGTGATAGCCATTCTGCTGTTCGATCAATCGATCGATTAGGACATGCATGTGCATCGGCCGATTGATCGGATGTGCATGCATGCATTCCGTTGTTGATTGATTGGTTGGTGGATTGGATTGGATAGGACGGACTTTCGATTCCACTTTATGTTTGTAATTGCGGACGATCTTTATTCATTTGCCGCGAAAGATTGATTCATAATGAAATTTCAGTATGAGGACTGAACTTGCAGTAGGTTTTGCAACGGTTTTGCAATTGCCCCCATGCCAGAAATGAAAGAACAATTTTGCAAGGGTTTAGTATATCTTTGCGCAATGTGTTTGAGATTGCGATTAGTAGCTGTTCCAACAATTTAGGACTGATGTGTATTGGTTCTGTGCATTTCGCTACAAGTTTTGGACGAAATCTGCAGTGCTCTTGCAAAGGTTTGCAGTAGGTCATGAGTTCTTGGCAAAGTAGGTACCCCTCTTTAAAAACATTGCAACATAATTGAAGATGTGCTGCTCTCGCTACTTCGTTGCTTGTTGCAGTGTTTCATCAAGGCAGTGATACAGAAGGAAAAGTGCACAATTCAATTACAAAATACATAGCTTCGACTCAAGTCCATGTCCCCAAGCTCACGCAATAATCCTATTAAACTCGCAACTCAAGTCATCGATCAAGTCTACCAGAAATCGCAAGCAAAAAAATAGAATTGATAAAATTGTTCCCTCCGATCGTATTTTTCGATCAGTCAACGTCATTTCCGTAGAAGTGACGGTACTGCATATGCCATTTTGAAATTTACATTTGCTTCCTGGACCAACTAATAGGTAATTATGCTAATTAATACAGATGCGAAGTTAGGAATTCCAACTCGATCATTCCCCTTCAGACTCCCTAAACCATTTCATTTCCTTTCTTGTTCGAGTGTTCACTGTGTCAGTTTAATCACTTTAATGGAACTCCAGCAATTTATCGAAATTGGTGTTAATTGGAGTACTGTGGTTGTATGTGTGCTGATGTATGGATCAACTTGCTTCAGAGTATCTGAACCCTGGAAGAATAATGAGAAAGTTTCATTCAGTCTTCATTCCTCCAGGAATTCCTCCGGCCATTTGAATTGTTCGTCTTAGACTCGTAATTGCTGCTGTTTATGATTCAGAAAGTTGCACCAGCTGGGGAGGAGAATTGAGGGAGAATTACATATATATTAGATGTCAAGAGATTTGCACCAAGAAGCCTGACACTAAGAATGAAATTTGGACAATTAGATAATTACATTCCTGGGTAACTCGTAAGAGTCCCTAGAAGGCAATGTAAATTATTTTTGAGTTTTTTGGCAAAATAAATTATGGCATGCTCATAATCAAGACATCCAATCTTCATTTCTACAAGTTTCTATTTTCCTCCCATCCCTCCATAAACTCATTCTAAACATCACACCAATAATAATCATAAAGATTGGAGTGACCACACTAGTCATGTTGTTGAAGAATAGACAAAAATTGTTTTTTCAACATACTCTTTGGCCTAGGATGCACTTCATTCATTTTCTATAGCTCTGCAATTAGCTCTTGGAAAAAATCATAATCCAACTAGTAGATACTGACTTCGTTATAGAAGAAAGACATTGACTGTGGACATTTTGGATTTTTTTAATCTATCAAACTTATTGCTTCTAATGAGTTTGTTATATAGATTTTCAATTTTTTGGAAGTTATTAGTTTATGCAATCAATTAAATCTATAGATTTGTAAAAATCCAAATCTATCTAATTTCCTACATTTTTGAAATACTTAAGTTCAACACTTTGTAGATCTTAGAAATCTTAAGGGTCGTTGCAAGAAACACCATCCATTTCACGTAGTATTTCCACAATATTCCTGTTTTTTTTGGAAGTACTATTTAATTCGAAAAATAATTTTTAAAAAATCGAAAAAACATTTTTTATGTATAAACCTTTAAGAAGAAGGTACCCTAGGAAGGAAAACCATAGAAAAATTCTTTAGGTAGGAGAATTAGAAAAGTGCCAATTCTCATGAAAATTGGCACTTTCACATTTTTATTTGTAATAAATAGGAAAAGAATTTTTTTTTAAATTAAAAATAGTCCATTTGGGAAAATTTGATGAAGATGATATTTCAATAAACTAATGATATTAGAACCATCTTCAATGTTCAAAAATTGTGTGCAATGGGAGTGTTGTTTGCACTCATGTAGTGGATATAAAATAATATATTTTCAAATTTCCTTTGGTAGATACATGCTATCCTAATATACAAATAGACCATGAAAGTTTCAACTCTAGATCATAAAATTTGGGGACTCCTAACATAGTGAAAACCCCTAAACTTTACTTTGTGACAAATTAACAAAAATGATTTTTAAATACAAAATGATTTTTTTTTTTTTTCTAAAAAATAAGGGATCTGATTAACATCAAGTTAGACATGTTCCATATAAATTTCATGTTCATTGGACTTGGGCTTCAAAAGTTATAACAAATAACAAAAGCATCACTCTCATTGTGACAGAAAATAGGACCGGTGTTTCTTGCAATGACCCTAAAGTGAATTGGCTACAATTTTACAAAAATTTAAATTTCACAATCCTTTGATGTCTTGAATATCACATATATCGCTTCAAGTTCGGATTTTTATTGTTCCAACCTCACGGTATCTTTGCCAATCAATATGATGCAATTTCTTCTATAAAATCTAAAAAAAAATTGAAATAACATTTGAATGTAAACTTTATCAATACTATAGGTTGTGATTTCTCCCTAACCAAATGTGAGGCAATAGCAAGCTACTATGTGGTGCTTGACCCACAAATGTCACCAACCCATAAGTTGTTGAAAGTGTATTCTAGTTGTATGGTCATCAATGGAAATTGAAAAAAGATCCCAACTTGTATAGTTGTATTAAAGTTACTAAGTTCAATCTATAAAAATATGAAATGTTTTAAAAGATTTTGTAATGAAATTATTTCATCATTTTTACATTTATTGTGATCTTCTATAACACTTCATTTATTTTGGAATTATAAAATATTATTGCATTTATTATTGAAAATTTTCAAACTACTTTTGAAGGGACCTTTCCATTTTTTTTTTAATTTCTATTATTTTCAAAATACTTATGAATATTAAAGAAATTTTCAGCAACCACATGTAGGTAGTGATGTAGTATTAGCAAAAAGAAGATTTTAGATACGTCAAATGATTTTAGCTTGGACCTTTGTTTGATTTTATTTCTAGAATCATAGTCATTGGAATTTACTTTTGCACCTCTACATTGTTGGACAACATTAATTTGTTGAAAATATTATTTACTTGTGTTATAGTGTTCAAGTGGTGGATGATGGAGAATAGTCATTACATGAAATTTGGACCTATGCTAGGGCCATTTGACTTGTGGAGGATTTGCAAATTGAAGAGAAAAAGCTTTTTTTTCCTATTCCTATGTGGCACACAAAGGGATCATGTAGGCCAATTTTTTTTTATTGATAATTGCACATTTTGACGCAGTCAAATGGCCTTACGAAGGGTCCAAATTTCATGTCATTTAATGTATCTCAATAGAAGAGAGAGAGAGAGGGAGAGGGAGAGGGAGAGGGAGAGGGAGAGGGAGAGAGGGAGAGAGAGAGATGAATGTATTGCTATAACTTTATTATTATAGTATATAAATAACTGTGATTTTCTATTTATCCAAATTGGATTATTTGACATTCCACCCAGACTAATTGGATGAATTATTTGTTTTAATCAATGTTTTTTTGTGAATACTAAATTTTTATGTAGCAATTCTTTATTATATTCAATTCTTTATATTTCTTATTTTATGTCTTTTTAACAAGAAAAGAAACCCCTACTACTAATTGTTTCTTGCAGGTAATTATACTTTGAGATTTATCACTACCATAGAGGTTGATCTAGATTGCCAACTGAAAAACAAAATGAGTTTTTTTATTTCAGGTTGGAAAGCATAATTTTTGTTTCATCCTTGAATTTGTTTTCCTTTGTAATAACCAACAACCATTTTTTTGAATGACCACTCTTTGATAAAGTAGAGTACATTAGCCAATGTGCACTAGAATTAAAAAAATCTAAGTGGGGCAAGATTATAACCAAGAAATATTGTATGCTTTGAGCAAGCTTTGGGATTTTTTATTTATTTTACTGGTTATTTTCCTTCAATTTCCAAATTGAACTAGTTTTTTGAAGTAGGGAGTTTGATCATTTTCTCAATATTTTACTCAATATAACACGAACTAAAGTATGTCCACCCCTATCATCCACTATGCCTAAATTTGAGTATGATTTCCAAAAGATAATGTGGTAAGTTGTCACCAAAAGAGGTCATTTAGTTATTCAAGATATATTATTTTCAATATGTCTATTGTGTGCTTGTTTATGGACAACCCTAAGTCCTATCAATTATTGATGTTATTCTAAGATGAACTTTAGAAGTGAATATCTCAATGTCTATTTTTGGTCGGAAGTTCTCTTTATCCACTTTAGTATGCCTTCTTTTCTAATAGCTAAAAAAGCTTATTATTCCATACATTAAAATTTTAGTTTGTTTTGTCAATTTGAGCACCAAATGACCAATCTTTTTCAACATGATGGTACACAACTTCAAAATGAGAAAGGTATCTTTATTTGTCTACTAAAAAATAATCTTCAAGTGGAAATCTTTGTTAACCCTTTCCTATTCTAATCTCCTACTATTAGGTCAAACTACTTTAACAACCAATTAATGCTCAAATCATTTTTTTAATTTAGCACATTATTGCTTGGATGAATATGATATTTACCTCAATTTCATCAAATTAGTTATGAAGGAAGTTTTCAAATGAAGAATTCAAGCATGAAATGGCATGAATGAGAAATTATTTCTATAAAACAGTAGTATGAAGCATCATGTTCATCATAAAAACTATGGACTTTAGAAGAACTTTGGATATAATATATATTTTGACCATCAATATTTTATGGATTAGTTTGGAGTATTTTCATGGATGAACTGGGATATTTCTTATTTCTGAAGTTTCTGAAGTTTCCAATGTTTTTCTGGTGCCAAGAATATCAGAATTAAAAAAAAACATGATTAATAGGACGTGTTGTCATTGATTTATGAAGATAATTTGTCTGAACCCTGAAAAAATTATAAGAAAGTTTCATTTTGTAATTCCTCCAGGAGTTCCTCCACTGGCCATTTGTTCATCTTAGACTTGAAATTGCTGATTTTCATGATCCATTAGTTGAGCTAGACTGGGAAAGATACGTTAATTGGATTGCTGATTATATGTGAAGTTTCATGGTGAATTGAGCAATATGTAATGAATGTATACTAGGAGCAGCCATGGTGAATTTCATTTAAATTGCGGTATTATTCTGCCATTTTTGACATATTCCATGCCATTTTAATGGGATGTTGTGCAATTTCTAACAAATTCTGCACCATTTTAATGGAATGTTGCGTCAATTTACTGTAATACTGCCATTTTAATGAAATTCACTATAGTCTAAGTTAAATCTTTAATAAAGTGTTCATCGGTAGACTTTGGGAAGCTGATTTCATATTTAGTGTCAAGAGATTTGCACCAAAAACACACTAAGAATGAAATTTGGACAATTAGAAAATTACATGTTTGCATAACACCTAAGAGTCCCTAGAAAGAAGGCAGATGTAGATTTTCAATTTTTTGGCAAAATCAATTATGGCATGCGTAGAATCAAGACCTGACATCTTCATTTTTCCAAGTTTTCCTTTCCTTTCCATCCCTACATGAACTTGTTTTGAACCTTGTACAATAATCATGAAGCACTGAGTGACCACACTAATCATGTTGTTGATGAATAGACAAATATTGCATTTCCAACATATTCAGATGCACTTCATCCATTTCTTGTAGCTCTAGTAGTAAGCTCTTGACACAAGAAACTCATATTGGGTTCCCGGTGTCAAAATTCCCAGTGAGTGAGTCTCACTTTTCCCAGTGTTCTCAATGTATTGCACACAGGGAAAAGTGAGATTCATTGGGAATTTTGACATTGGGAACCCAATATGAGTTTCCTGTGTGAAAAGATCCATAATCCACCTAGTCAATGCTCATTTCTTTAGGAGAGAAAGACATTGACTATGGACATTTTTCATTTTTTAACTATCAAACTTAATATTTTTAATTAGCTTGTTATATAGATTTTCAATTATTTGGTCAATTTATTTAAAAGATTTTGGTTCATGTAAATCAAATCTATCCATCTTTCTTACATTTATTAAATGCCTAGGTTTTAACAATCACTTTGAATAGTAAAGATAGTAAAGGAAAAGTAGAAAGAAAAAGAATGGAGTTTTGCTTGTATAAGGAGAAATTTTCATAGAAAGTGTTAAAAGTTGACATGTTAAAGAAGTTTCTTTTTAATATGCTATCCTTTCATTGCTATCTCAAGATTGTTCATTTCAATGACATGCTTTTAAAATTAAAAAGTTTCAAACAACTTCCGAGGGGACCTTTCAATTTCTATGTCTTGAATTTCTATTATTTTCAAAATACTTGAAAATAATGAAGAACTTTCCAACAACCACTTGCATATAGTTAGATGTAGTGTTAGTAAAAAGAAGGTTTTAGACACTTAAGGTGATTTTAGCTTGACCCTTGTTGAATGATATTCCTAGAATCATTGAAGGTGCTTTTGCACCTCCGCATTGTCCATAATGTCATCAAAATGAAAAATGAAAAAAAATTTTAACAAAGAAAAGATCATGAATGAGATCATGAACATCTAAACATATGTACAAATATGTGTAGTCGTGAAAGGTGGATAGAAAATAAACTAGCTTTACAAGTTTGTAAGTTGAGGTGCAAAAATAAAGCCAAAGGTTAAGAATTCATAAGTGAAGCTTTCAAACCCAAACGTGAAGTCTTCTAACCACACGTGGGGTTGATTGAAGCTTCCAAACCAAACTTGTCACTCATGCTTCTATTCCTTGCGTTAGAGTTTCCAAAAAAGTGTTCAAAAGTCATTAAAAAGTTGTTGCAAAAGAACGTCAAGTACCTAGAAAAGCATTCAACGATCAAAGAGATGCAATCTAGAGAGCAATTCCATGTAAAATTTTCTTAGAGATCACAAGCAAGTGACCAAGGGTGAAAGGAGACCATGCAATTTGGGATCTCAATCTTACTATAAAGCAATAGAAGGTGGCGGGGTACTCTTCATTTCTGCTTCCCTTATGCACATCCTCCTCTACGGTGAGTATCCAAGGGTTTTGTCACCGTGACAATTTCCTAGTACTATAGTAAACTTACCAATCACTACACACACAAAATTCAAATCCTTCTCTACACAAATACAGAGACTTGAATGTTTTGAAATTTGGTGTGATCATTAAATGTCATATTGAGATTCACCTTCAAAAAACAAAATGCAAAAAGATTTCTTCTTACAAATTTTATTGCAATCTAAAGGCGATGAAGCCAAAATCTAGTTAAAAATTCCTTGCAACCTTTCACCGCAAAGTGTACGGTCATTAGGTGGTAATAACATTTTTTTGTTCCCATGGCAATTGAATTGGTAGTTGCATCGTGTAGTTAGTGTATGGTAAATGACTATGTTTGTTGTGTGGTTTTTGAATGTGTGCGGTAAATGACAAGTTTACTCTATGTCTTTGAAGCTAGCTTCATATCATAGATAGATGCACAAACCTGGTTTTTTATTACATCTTTTTCTGTGTAATTATATAAACTACTAACAGTAGGTAGTTATTGCCTTGGTACCTACGTGCTTCTGTTTTGGGGTGAAGGATTCACAACATGCCTTTATTTATTTTTAATCGCTTGTGCTTCTCTGTTACATGGCCGGCTTGCTTAATGCTCATCTGCAGTACTGGCTGAGTAATGCTCCTACAGGAGTATTAAGAATTTTTTTGGATCTTTTCGGATGACCCAATTAGTCTTCCCCAGTTCTGCAACGAGCTAGATTGAATCTTGGTCTCTTTTGTACCGTAATTTGGTAGAAAAGGTTTCCTGGTCTGTCAGAGTTTCGATTCCGTCATCGTTTCTTGCACATCGTGACTTGTCTAACGCCATTACACTGGAACAAGGGACCCTCTTTTTCTTCAATCTCCGCTACAATGCAGAAGAATGCAGTGTCTTGATTTCCCAGGCTTCCTCATTAATTTCTTTGTTGCCCAATCTTAGTCTGAAATGCTAGCTTACATTGGTGAAAAACAAATTCATCGTCACTTTTATGTTGCATGTAATTAATATAATACATTATGAGCCCCTAATTCGTCACCAGGGGCTCACTTTTATATACAAAAAGCCCCAAAAGAGTGTAGAATTAGAATAGGAAGGTCACATTCCAACATAATATTTGGTCTAGTTTTAGAATATTATAGCTAGAATGGCCCAGCCACGAGTCGTAAATAGGTTCGAACCCAACTAATCGTGACAAATTGGTCAATTATGAATGATGGGCGTACCAGGCTCAAAACCCCACATAGAAAGGACATCTCTAGGCTAGAATTGGTTGAGGGAACCGTGGTGAGGCATATAGGTAGTTCCCGGAGATAGGTTGTAGTTTCCCCATTTCATCGACGAAATAGTAGAACCCCAATTTATTGGCTTGTAGATGTCAAAAATACCAAGACAGGACTATGGAGGAATCCAAGGTCCAAAAAGGGTGGTTTGGGGTTAAACCGATGCCTGGGAACCAACGGCGAAATTGGCTCACCAACATTCTCCACGGTGTGGAAGATTCCCCTACCACCAATAATTAAATAAGAGGGTGGAATTTGTTCCTCCTCGGCTAATGTGTAGAGTAAAAATATGAGCCTACACATGTGTCGTGGGATCTCATAGGAGGTTCCACAAAAAGTTTCAAAATTTTTTGATGGTTAGAAGATGTCTTTCTAGACAGTCAATTGCCCAAACCTGCGATGGGAAATTTCTAGAAATTCCCCATGTGGCGTTAAATTCCCACTAAAAATCATTATAGCTTTTTTTTATGTTATTAAGCTACTCCGACAAGTTTCACGACATTCTGATAGTTAGAATTACCCAAACCTTCAACATTCTTCGACGATTAACAGAATTTAAAGTCCCCAATGGATTTGACCGGTAGAGTGGGAGTATACAAAAACGGAATGGGGCTCAAGATAGGTCTTTTCTCATTCCCCCGTATCTACTTAGGAGCCTAGGCTAGTTACTTTTGTTAGAAAAGTCAACCCCCAGAAGTTGGGATTTTCTCCAATTTTTGGCGTTAAGTTGGTGCTAGGTTTCACTGTGATTTTGAAGATAGAAAAGGGGGAGGGGGTTTCATTGGACAAAAAATGGCTTTTTGAAGTCTATGGCGCAATCCGTTTGTGATTTGGAGTTAATCTCCAAGGTTAGCTTAATGGGCCAATATAAGATGAAAGCCTTGAGTTTTGGATGAAAATCCACGAAGATAAGGTTAACTTAGATGAACGAAGAGAGGTGGGTGCCCGGGAAAGAGTATAAGAGGGCATCCCTTCTCCTCTCTCACCATCCCTTTTTTGTGTAATTGGGTCCGTTGGGTCCAATTTATGTTGGAATTGTGGCATTTTAGCCACAAACTTTGCAATGGTGTTTTTTGGACACTTTGGGCCATTGTTGTTGTTTTCCAAGCTAGCGAGGTCTTTGTGGATCCCTTGCACCTTGGGTGTGTGTAGTCCTAACCCTTCCAAGCTTGAGCTTGGAAGCTTTGCTAATTTACTATGTTACTAGAAGTTGTGTGTGCTTATCCTTAAGGAACCCATTTGGTCACTCCTCTAGCTTTGTCATGTACTAACCCTAGAGCAACCCCCCATATGACTAGCAATGCCGCTTTGGGGGGGCCTTTAGTTCAAGTCATTTATGTTACTAATTCGTGTCGCTAGCCCTTTGAGTGTCAAAGATCCCTTCTTCTTCTTTCTTTTTGTCTTTGTACCTAACATTGACGTGGTATTCCTTGGGGGGAGATACAAGGGAGTGAGGGTGCGAGGGTAGTGGGATCGTGCTTATATGGCGAAGCTTTGAACCCCTGTAGGATAGAAAAGTCCTAGTGGTGCGTTAAAAAGGGAAACGACAATGAAGCTTTAAATCCCCTTGGATAAAAAGTCTTAGCGGTGTGTTAAAATCACCTCATGGGAGTATTGTGAGACCACATGGCCCTTTTTCACACAAGATTTAATTCCCTAAACGTGTTGGGAACAAATCAAGGTTTAGGCCCCCAAAATAGGAATTAGAGGTCAAGTTGAGAATGGAAGATAATTAGGAGAAACCAAGTGAGGTCCGTCCCCCAAGAACTTAGTTTACCCCTTCGAACCATAAACATAGGTTCCCCCAACCCCCGTTACAAATTAACAAAACATCAACAGAAAAAAAAAAAAAAAGGTGCAACTGACTAGACCAACACTAGCATCCGCCCAACACCTGCCTCTACCCAACCCCCCAATACCCGGAATGGGACGGGGACGGGCATCAGGGGTGGGATTCTATAATCAAGCATTGGGTTGGTCATTGGGGTGGGGTTCTGTAATCAAGCATCAGATTGGTCGTCGGGGTAGGGTTTCGTAACCAAGCATTAGGCTGGTCTAGGAAAGGAAGGAAGAGGGGTTCAATAACTAGGGATGGACTGTCCAAAGAGGAAGGGAAGGGGGTGGGGTCACAAAAATTAGGGAAGGACTGTCCAGAGAGGGGAAGGAAAGGAGTGGGGGTATGTGAGCTCCAAATTTCCCACCCTTAGAAATTCGCGAATACAACCAAATTCTAGGTTTCAACTAAGTGACTCCTACTTTTGGGTGGCTAAGCATGGTCCATTGTGCCTTCCAGGAAATGGATCTTTTAACCAAGTGCCTAAGTGACCCCAAATTTGCAAGATTCGCTTAATCTACTTCCAATGTTTTTGGGCCGACCGGATGGAGGGCTTGCTGGATGATTTGGATGTAACCTACGACAAGGCAGAACTAACCTGACAAACCTCTAGTTCATCTTGTTCCATTTCTAAAAATATAAAACTCAACCCCATCCGACCCTTCTAGCCAAAGTTATGGGTGGATGAAGTTTGACCTCTACTCGGTTCCTCAAACTTCATCCATTGATTTCACCTAGCTCCCCAATTCAGAAAGAATCGAAATTCTTAGGAATGGGTCACAAGAATTTCTCCTACCTAGATCCAGAGTTAGGCCCTAATCGGAGATTCCTACAACATTTTCATCCAAACCTTACCTAAACTTCATTCGCTAATTTCTCCTAATCTATAATTTGGAATTAACTTTTCTTTTCGGCCCTGGAATTTAATTGTTTTCCTCCTACTAATCTAATTAATTCTCTGTCAAATCCAAAGTTTAGCTATGCTTTGTTCGATTTGACCCCAAACTTCATTTGGCGATAACTTTCTTGGTTTTTACCCCATTTGGGTGTGCCTTAGGGTTTCGGAAAGCCACGGCTTCTTTCTTTAAGTTTATGTCCCTGGAAATGATCTGACCTATAGTCCTAAGGGTCTGACCTAGAGGTAGGCCTCGGCTCAAGCTACTAGCGGTTAACTAGGGGTCTAGGAAAGGTTGGAAAGGAGTTAACTCATACCTAGGAACTTGAGTCGTTGATCGCACCCACCAGAAGCTCTACCTCCTCCACCATGAACTCCGGTGCCGGGAAACAACGAACCACCGTTCTAATCATAAAATAAATTGGTACAAAAAATTAATTGTTGAGTTTCCTCCTAATTCCTTTCTCCTCCCATCTTTTCTTTCCTCCCACACTCTAAGGTGGCCCAACTACCCTTCACTCCCACCTACCAAGTCAATCTCAAAGATGTGTCATACCATCGTCCAAGGTTGAGCTACTTCTTATGTCCTACGTCCTATGTCTTCTACTTATGCATCACACTTAATCTCGTGAGGATCACCTAATTGTAACCTAAGGGCTTAAGTGAGCCTTGAGGATTTCCCCTCCTATCTTATCTACTCCCACTCCTAACTTTCAAATTGTCCTTCCCCTTGTCATTCTTCTGACCTTCTGCCATCTTCACTCTTTTTTTCCTTGCTTACTTTTGTTTCTTTGGTGAGTTTTATGGCAGACGGGGGGTTGGATTCCCCGCCCCAAAGCTATATTAGAGCAATGGGTACCTCTGGTCGGTACCTTCCTTCTTCCCTTGCCCCTAGCTTGTTGATTTTTCCTTCTTCCCTCCTCCTCTCACTGCGATTGCTAGACCCCCGACCCTTGCCTCTTTGTTTGCCCTTCCCATCTTACTTGGTTGTTGGGCCCCCTATCCAGCCCTTCTCCTAACCTTGGCCCCCCTTCTTAATCTCTCAACCCCTTCCCTCTTCAATATTTGACCCCCTTATTAATCTCTCAACAATTTCAAGTCTAAGATGAACAAATGGCCAGTGGAGGAACTCCTGGATGAATTACGAAATGAAACTTTCTTATAATTCTTTCAAGGGGCAGACAAAATTGTCTTCATAAATCAATGACAATACGTCCTATTAATCATGGGTTTTTTTTATTCTGATTTACTTGGCACCAAAAAGAAATTGGAAACTTCAAGACTAATAAGAAATATACTAGTTCATTCATGAAAATACTCCAAACTAATCTACGAAATATTGATGGTCAAATTATTTATTATAATATCCAAAGTTCTTCCAAAGTCCATAGTTTTGATGATGAACATAATGCTTCATACTAATGTTTCATAGAAATAATTTCTCATTCATCCCAATTAATGCTTGAATTTTTATTTTCTTAAAATTTTGCTATAACTAATTTGATAAAATTGAGATAAATATCATATTCATCTAAGCAAAAATGTGCTAAATTAAAGAAATGAATTTGAGCATTAAAAGGCCATATTTGTTATATTGAGGCATTTCGCAAATTTTGAGACAGATTGCTAGTTATTGGAAAATTCATTTAAAAAATTAGGAATTAAAATCAAAAACAAATAATGTTCAAATAGTGATCCTATAATGAAATTCTAAAAGTTGTTGTTGTTACCTATTTATAAAAAAATACCAATAAATAGATAAAATGGTTTATCCTTGAGTTGAGGATAAAATTGAGACTGTGAAAGGTCTCAATATAACAAATATGGCCTTTTAAATGGTTGTTAATGTAGTCTGACCTAATAGTAGGAGATTGGAATAGGGTGATTGCAAGAAACACTTTAAATTTTTGTATCAAAAATGCAATTTTTGGTCACAAGATTGGTAGTATTGTAGAAAACTATCAATTATATGTGTCAATAGTGCACATATGAATCTAAACTCTCAATTTAGGGCACTTGTAGATCTAAACCGTTGATTATGTATTATTCAATATTATGCAATACTATAGATTACTACGAAGTACTATAGAAGCCACTAGCAGCAAAAAAATAGCAAAAAAGTTGTGTGTGGACCTTTTCCTTTTTAGTAATTCAAAAAAATTCTATAAAAAAACTATTTTGCTAGAGAAGATTGCGCTTGCATTGCACCAAAGAATTGATGTAGGAAATTTTTTCACTCTTTGTAGCCTTCATGCAAAGGAAGGTCTCTTTGACCCCATGTTCACAACCGACATGTTGCTTTTTTCACAAAAACTCTTTGTCATCCCTTGAAAAGGTAATATACCTCCAACATATTCAATTTGTGGCTACAAATTTGCATTTTGGGGTCGAAAATAGTACTACCCCCCCCCCCTAACTAAAATTGACATCCAATTGGGGGCAAGTGAAAAATAGTAAAATAATTTGAAAAAATTTGAAAAAATTTTGGAATGTCTAAAACTGCCGCATCTACCTTCCTTCCAAATTTCACACCAAACGGATTAACGATGCCAAAGATATGAGCACAAAATCACATGTCTAAGGGCAAGAAGACAAGAAATAGGACAAGTGGTTCTTACAATCACCCTAAAGGAAAGGGTTAACAAGGACTTCTACTCAAAATGATTTTTTGATAGATAAATAATGATACCTCTTTCATTTTGAAGTTGCATCGTTATGTCCAAAATGATTGGTCATTTGGTGTACAAATTGACAAAACAAATTAAAATTTGGGTGCATGGAATAATATGCTTTTTAAGCTATTAGAAAAGAAGACGTACTAAAGTGGAAAAATATAATTTTGGACCAAAAATAGACATTGAGATATTCACTTCTAAAGTTCATCTTAGAATAGCATCAATAATTGATAGGACTTAGGGTCGTCCATAAATCAAGCTCATAGACATGCTGAAAATAATATATCTTGAATACCTAAATGATCACCTTTGGTGACAACTTACTACATTACCCTTTGGAAATCATGCTCAAGTTTAAGCATAGTTGATGATGGGTGGGCATACTTTAGTTCTTGGTATACTAAGTAAAAAATTGAGAAAATGATCAAACTCCCTACTTCAAAAAACCAGTTTAATTTGGAAATTGAAGGATAATAGCCAATAATACTTAGAAAACCTTCCAAATGTTGCTCAAAGCATATAGTAATGCCTATTTATAATCTTGCTCCACTTAGATTTTTCCTATTCTTGTGCACACTAGCTAATGTGCTTTGCTTTATCAAAGAGTGGTCATTCATAAAGAACAGGTGTTGGAGTGAAAAACAAATTCCAAGATGAAATGAAGATTATGCTTTCCAACCTAAAATAAAAAATTCCTTTTGTTTTTCAATTGGCAAATCAGATCGCCTTCTACGGTAGTGACAAATCTCAAAGTATTATTACTTGCAAGAAACAACTATTAGTAGGGGTTTATTCTCTTGTTAAAAAGACACAAAATAAGGAGTATAAAGAATTGAATATATTAAAGAAGTGCTACATAAAATTTGGTATTCACATAAAAACATTGATTAAAACAAATAATTCATCCAACTAGTCTAGGTGAGGGATGTCAAATTAACCAATTTGGATAAATGAAAAATCATAGTGAATTATACATTATGAAAATAAAGTTATAGTAGTACATCCATCTAAATATATTCTATTAAGATACACTAACATTATATGAAATTTGGACCCTTCACAGGGCTGTTTTACTACATTAGAATGTGCAATTATGGGAACAAAAAATTATTAAAAAGAAATTTCTTTTGGCCCACATGATCACCTTGTAAGCCATATAGGATTAGGAAGAAAATCAAACTTTTTTCCCTTAGATTTGCACATCCTCCACAAGTCAAATGGCCTTGCGCTAGGTCCAAATTTCTTGTAATGACTATTCTCTGTCACCCAACACTATTATGCAAGTAAATAATGTTTTCAACAAATTAATGTTGCCCAATAATGCTGAGGTGCAAAAGTACTTCCAATGACTATGTCATTCTAGAAATAAAATCAAACAAAGGTCCAAGCTAAAATCACCTAAAGTGTCTAAAATCTTCTTTTTACTAACACTACATCACTACCTACACGTGGTTGTTGAAAAGTTCTTTAATATTCATAAGTATTTTGAAAATAATAGATATTTAAAAAAAAATTGAAAGGTCCTCTCAAAAGTTGTTTGAAATTTTTCAGTAAGAAATGCAAGTAATATTTTACAATTCCAAAATAAATGAAGTGTTATAGAATATCACAATAAATGTAAAAATGATGAAATTATTTCATTATTTCATTACAAAATCTTTTAATACGTTTTAGATTTTAGATTTTGTATAGAACTTAGCAACTTTAATACAAATATACAAGTTAGGATCTTTTTTCAATTTCCATTGATGACCATACAACTAGAATACACTTTCAACAACTTATGGGTTGGTGACATATGTGGGTCAAGCACCACATAGTAGCTTGCTATTGCTTCACATTTGATTTGGGAGAAATCACAACCTATAGTATTAGTAAAGTTTACATTCAAATGTTATTTCAATTTATTTTCTTAGATTTTATAGAAGAAATTCCTTCATGATATTGATTGTCAAAGATACCATGAGGTTGGATTAATAAAAATCCAAAGTTGAAGTAAAATATGTGATATTCAAGACAACAAAGGATTTGTGGAATTTAAAGGTTTGTAGAATTGTAGCCAATTTAGTTGAGATTCCTAGGATCTTCAAAGTGTTGAACCTAAGCATTTCCAAAAATATAGGAAATTGGAGAGATTTGGATCTTTACAAATCTATAGATTTGATTGATTGCAAGAACTAATATCTTCCGAAAAATTGAAAATCTATACAACAACCTCATTGGAAACAATAAGTTTGGTAGATTAAAAAATCCAAAATGTCCATAGTCAATGTCTTTCTCTCTTAAGGAAGACCAAAGACAGTATATGGTCAATTTTGTTAAAATGGCAGTATACCGTGTGCCATTTTTTAGACTGTTCACTCTAAACTGTAAAAGGAAATTTATGACTATTGTAGATTTTGGATATATATAGGACGCCTACAGATTCTAGAAATCTAGAAAAGATATAGATTTCAGACCACATGGTCCAAATTATCTATGGTTCATTTAGATTTCAAACATCTAGAACACATTTAGATTTTAGACCACGTGGTCTAAACCTTGAAGATGCCAAAGTAGTGAAATGGCCAGCCATTTCAATGGAGAAGCGCCATTTTAATGAAATTGACCATGTATCTACTAGGTGGATTATGATTTTTTTCAAGAGCTAAGTGCAAAGCTATAGGAAATGAATGAAGTGCATTCAAGAGTATGTTGGAAAAGCAATTTTTGTCTATTCTTCAACAACATGACTAGTGTGGTCACTCCAATCTTTATGATTGTTATTTTTGTGATGTTTAGAATGAGTTCATGGAGGGATGGGAGGAAAATAGAAACTTGTAGAAATGAAGATTTGATGTCTTGATTATGAGCATGCCATAATTTATTTTGCCAAAAAACTCAAAAATAATTTACATTGCCTTCTAGGGACTCTTACGAGTTACCCAGGAATGTAATTATCTAATTGTCCAAATTTCATTCTCAGTGTCAGGCTTCTTGGTGCAAATCTCTTCACATCAAATATATGTAATTCTCCCTCAATTCTCCTCCCCAGCTGGTGCAACTTTCTGAATCATAAACAGCAGCAATTTCGAGTCTAAGACGAACAATTCAAATGGCCGGAGGAATTCCTGGAGGAATGAAGACTGAATGAAACTTTCTCATTATTCTTTCCGCAGGGTTCAGATACTCTGAAGCAAGTTGATCCATACATTAAAGTGATTAAACTGACACAGTGAACTCTCGAACAAGAAAGGAAATGAAATGGTTTAGGGAGTCTGAAGGGGAATGATCGAGTTGGAATTTCTAACTTCGCAGAGCATAATCATGTGGATGAAATGCAGTTTTTATACTCTGTATTAATTAGCATACTTACCTATTAGTTGGTCCAGGAAGCAAATGTAAATTTCAAAATGGCATATGCAGTACCGTCACTTCTACGGAAATGACGTTGACTGATCGAAAAATACGATCGGAGGGAACAATTTTATCAATTCTATTTTTTTGCTTGTGATTTCTGGTTGACTTGATCGATGACTTGAGTTGCGACTTGCGAGTTTAATAGGATTATTGCGTGAGCTTGGGGACATGGACTTGAGTCGAAGCTATGTATTTTGTAATTGAATTGTGCACTTTTCCTTCTGTATCACTGCCTTGATGAAACACTGCAACAAGCAACGAAGTAGCGAGAGCAGCACATCTTCAATTATGTTGCAATGTTTTTAAAGAGGGGTACCTACTTTGCCAAGAACTCATGACCTACTGCAAACCTTTGCAAGAGCACTGCAGATTTCGTCCAAAACTTGTAGCGAAATGCACAGAACCAATACACATCAGTCCTAAATTGTTGGAACAGCTACTAATCGCAATCTCAAACACATTGCGCAAAGATATACTAAACCCTTGCAAAATTGTTCTTTCATTTCTGGCATGGGGGCAATTGCAAAACCGTTGCAAAACCTACTGCAAGTTCAGTCCTCATACTGAAATTTCATTATGAATCAATCTTTCGCGGCAAATGAATAAAGATCGTCCGCAATTACAAACATAAAGTGGAATCGAAAGTCCGTCCTATCCAATCCAATCCACCAACCAATCAATCAACAACGGAATGCATGCATGAACATCCGATCGATCGGCCGATGCACATGCATGTCCTAATCGATCGATTGATCGAACAGCAGAATGGCAATCACTCTATCAATCCTTAATCTTCGCATTCAATGACAACATAGACTTTACGGAAAACCGCAGTGTGGCTAGTTTCACCGCCCAACCCTTTAGCATTGGGATCTGCAGTTCCTGCAGGCTTGGTCGCCGGGGCAGCTGTCTTCTGATTAGAAGAGTGCCCAAAAAACTCATCAAAGATTTCGGTAGCAGTACGTGGAGTCCAGCGAAATTCACGCGCTTCCGCTCTCGGACCTGCAGGCTTCGTCGCCGGGGCAGCTGTCTTCCCTTCAGAAGAACGCCCCCCAAAAGCATCGGTAGCAGTTGTGTTGCCAAATTTACCGTCGAACCCTTTCGCTTTCGGGTCTGCAGGCTTCGTCGCCGGCGCAGCCTTACAGTTCTCCCACCCCATGAGCTTGCGGAAGAACGTCGGTAACATGAGGAGCACTTCCTGCTGTACGACGCTTGGGAGCGGCATCGGAAGGCAGCCCAGGAACAAGAAAGTGCGAGGGGTCGATGCCGACGACGGGACGTGCGTGGAGCGGGCGTCCAGGGCGTCGTCCTCCAGCTTCCATTTTGCTAGCAAACTGAGCATCTCTTCTTTGCTGAGTTTTCGGCGCCGGTGTTTGCTGGCTTTGCTGCTCTCCATCGGGGCAAACTAAGCTAGCTGAGGGAGTAAGAATTAAACTCGTACTTGTTGGTTCAATTCGCTGCAAGAAATTTTTCAATGGTGTCAAACCTGCAAAAATCAAAACAAAACAAGGGTTAGGTCTTTTTACAATTCCCGTCTAGATTCCGATCCAAGATTCGGGATAGGGTTGACTGGACTGCAACAAATTAAAAAGGAAAAGCAATGAAAGACAGTGAAACTAATTCCTTCACTGAAGCACCTTCGACTCCATTCGAACTCGTGGACTTAATTCGTCTTCAGACCATTGCATCAGGAACGTCATTGCCTTCCAGCAAACGACTGTCTACATTACTTGCAATATAATCATACTTTCAATAGAACACTGTCTACATTGCAAAGCATCGAAACTAGCTAATCAGATGTATCAGACTCCGTATTAATTGCAGGACAACATAAAAGTGACGAGGAGTTTTTCTTTTTTTCAGCAACGTACGCTAGCATTTCAGACTAAGATTGGGCAATTAATGAGGAAGCATGGGAAATCAAGATATCGCAGTCTTCAGCATTACAGCGGAGAAGAAAAAGACGCCCCTCTGCATTATGCTGTAATGTTGTTGGGTTAGACAAGTCACGATGCGCAAGAAATGATGACCAGAACTCTCATGACACACCAGACAACATTTTCTACCAAATTACAATACAAGAGAACCAAAGATTCAATCCAGCTCGTTGCAGAACTACGGAAGACTAATCATGTCATCTGTAAAGAACCTAAAAAAAATCTTACACTCCTCTGGGAGCAATACTCAGCGAGTACTGCAGATGAGCATTAAGCAAGCCAGCCATGTAACAGAGAAGCACAAACGATAAAAAAAAAATAAGGCTTGTTGTGAATCTGTCACCAAAAAACAGAAGTAAGTTGGTATCAAGGCAACAACCAGCTGCTGCAGTTTACACCAAAAAGGATGTAATGAAGAACCGGTAGCTTCCAAGCCATCCTGGAAGCAAGAAATTGTCATAGTGACCAATCCCCCGATACTCACCATAGCACCATTGAAGGAGGAAGCAGAAATGAGGAGTACTCTGTCACCTTCTGTTCCTTTATAGTGGGATTGAGGTCCCAAATTGCATGGTCTCCTTTGACCCTTGGACACTTGCTTGTGATCACTAAGACGGTTCTACGTGGAATTGATCTCTAGAACGTGTCTCTTTGACCGTTGAACAGTTTTCAAGGAACTTGACGTTCTTCCACCACAAATTCCGGGCGTCTTTTCAACACTTCTTTGGAATCTTCGCAACAAATAGAAGCGTGAGCGACAAGTTTGGTCTTGATGCTTTTACCAACCCCACATTTAGTTGGAAAACTTAAAGTTCATCTTGGGTTTGAAAGCTTTGCTTATGAATTCTTATCCGTTGGCTTCATTTATGCACCTCAAAGGCTTTTTGTTTATTGGTGACACAAAGGATAAAAAAAATAAGGCTTGTTGGTAAAGCTACTTTACTTTTTGTTTGACTCTAGCAACTACGCATCTTTGCACATTGTTGCAGAAGTTCTCTTTTATTCCATTTATTTTCATTTTTCATTTTGAAGTCCTCACAGACAATGTGGAAGTGCAAAAACACTTTCAATGACTACAAGAATAAAATCCAACAAAGGTCACCTTAAGTGTCTAAAAATTCTTCTTACTAGCACTACATCACTACCTATATGCATTTGTTGGAAAGTTGTTTAATATTTTGAAGTATTTTGAGAATAATAGAAATTTTTAAAGACCATTATTGAAAGGTTCTTTTGGAAGGAGTTTGAAACTTTTCAATTCTAAAACATGTCATTACAGTGAAAAATCTTGAAGAAACAACAAAATGATATTATATTTGAAAACCACTCAATGGCTCATGATAATACTTTCTACAAATATTTTTTTGTTTTACAAGCAAAATTCAATTCTTAATTTTTCTTTCTACTTTTCATTTTCTATCTTATGATCAAGAATGTGAGCCCTATTGTGTCACCGAGGACTCACTTTTTATTTTTTTATTTTTTTTAGAAATAAGTGTGGAAAATAGTACAAAAAGACCCCAAAAGAGTATAAAACCAAAATAGATGTGTTACATGTCAATATAGTATTTGGTCATATTTTGATGGGGGTTTTCTAATTAAATTCAAATTGCACTTCTAAATAGGTTAGAATCCAACTAATTCCGATGATTACGAGTTATGAGCATGTCAGGCTTCAAACCCCACATAGAAAAGACATTTCGACGTTAATATTGGTTTGGGAAACCCTAGTGAGACACATAGGTCAGTTCTTGAAAATAGGTTCCAATTTTCCCATTTCATCGTCGAAATAGTGGAACCCCAATTGTTGGCTTTCAAATGTCAATTCCATGACCGGACCATGGAAGAATCTTTGATATTAGGAAGGTAACTTAGGATTAAAACCATGTTCGGGAATCGACGGCAAAGTTGGTTTACCAAGAGTTCCTTTGGTGTGGAAGATTCTTTGGCCACCGATAATTAAACGAGAGAGTGGATTTTGTCTCCCCTAGGTCGATGTGTAGAGTTAAAATATGAGCCTACACATGTGCTGTGAGATTCCATGGGAGGTTTAACAAAAAGTTTTGTAATTTTCTAATAGTTAGAAGATGCCTCTCGAGATGATCAACTATCCAAATCTATGATGAAAAATTCCTAAAAATTCCCTAAGTGGCAGTAAAATCTCACTAAAAATTAGAATAGCTTCTTTTATGTTAATAAGCTACCTCAACAAGTTTCAAAACATTTTAATAGTCAAAAGTACTTGAACCTTCAAGATTCTCCGACAATTAATAGAAATTAAAATCCATGGCAAAATTGACCGACAGATCAGGAGCATATGGAAATGGAATGGGGACCAAGATAGTTATTTTTTTACTTCCCCATACCTAATTTAGAGCCTGTGCTAGTTACTTTTCTCAGAAAAGTGAAACTCCAAAAGTTGGATTTTTAATCCTTTTTGGTGTTAAGTTGGCACTAGGTTTCGTTGAAATTTTGAAATTAAAAAAAGGGTAGGGGTCTTTCAGACTAGAAATGGCCTTTGAAGCCAATGGCTCAATTCGTTTGTGATTTAGAGTTAATCTCCAAAAGTTATAAAATAAACTAGTGTAAAAAATCAAAATTGGTAAATTAGGATGAAAATCTTAATTAATAAGTTTACCATGTTGAAATGAGAGGAGGTGGGTGCCCTTGAAAGAGTATATAAGGGCACTCATTTTTCTCTCAAGTCACCCCTTCTAGCCATTATTTTGACTTTGTAAGCACGTTAGTCCATTAAACGTAGACTTTTGGCGATTTTTTGAGTCAAAGTTGTTGACGTGGTGTTTTTGGAACATTTTTAGCTCCTTTTATTGCTATTTTATGAATCTTGAAGGACATTGGGGGCCCTTCAAGTCTTATTTATTGTCTTTGTATTTAGTTTTGAATTTCTTGGCAAAGGTTTCAACATATTTTGGTTGTATTACTTGTTGTGGTTATGATTTTTTTGGTATTAATTTTTTGTACTAACACGTCTTGGGGATAGTTATTATACTAACACTAATTTAATAGATGGTGTTGTACTAACACTCTTGATTCCATTCTAGTTTTAATTTTCCTTTGTCAAATCTTTGTGTTATTCTCTATGTTTATCATTCCATGGTGAGGCTTTGACTTTGATCTTTAGGTTTTGATAGAAATTTAGTGAGTTTTGGGAAACATGGCGAAGCTTCGACTTTGGAAGTTTTAGAAGTAATAGCTTTTAGAAAAAATCCCAAATACGGTGAAGTTTTGAACCCTCTTCAGCCGTTTGGCCTTGTTGGTAGAAGTTTAGCTAAGTTGATCATTTTTTTGTGTTAATATTTATTTAGAACCAAAGCCAAGAGTAAAGAGAGGAAGTGAAAGTATAAAATTGAGTTTAGAATCATAAAGTAGAAGTTGAGAGGTTTCCAAAAATATAAGATATGAAAAAATCTGAGTTGAAATGAGTGAGTTATGAGTGGATGAAGTTTAGTACTCAAATTGGATGAAAAAATGTTAAATTAATCCAAACAGATAAAAAGAGTAGGATTAGAAGGTAGGAAAAAATTAGAGTTTAAATCTATAATCAAAAGTGGATTTGGGATTACCATCTAAAAATAGTGAGTGGATGAAGTTTTTAATCAACGATTAGAAGTTAAACTTCATCCATGCATAACTTTTACTGGGAAGGTTCAATTTACAAGTGCTTTATGAATTTGAAAATTTGATTTTAGCCTCTAGAAAGAAAAAATATTAAAAAAATATAAAAATAGTAATCTGTCAAAAGTTAGACCAAGAACTAGAATACATAGAAGTAGAATTAGGGAGAAGAAATTAGAGATAGAAACATTAATAAGCATAAAAAAAATTAGTAATTTCTAGCTCACTACTTTTTCTCTCATTAGCCTACAAACTACAATAGGAAGAAATATGAAAGAAATTCTTTAAAAACATCGCACTCCAATTTTGCAAACTCTCAAAACTCTTCATACACACAAATTCTCCAACTCCAACACACACGTGCAGAATGAAGAAGAGACAGAGTAGAAAGGAAATTTAGAAGAAGAGAGAGAATAGGAAAGACATCAAAAGAATTTGAATAACTAATAGAATAGTAGGAAGAGATTGTTGACTTTAAAGATATTGTTCAACTAAATCATAAAGTAGTGGATAAGATTTTATAGAATATACAAGTCAACAAATTAAAAAATCAAAATAGGAAGAAAAGGAAGAAATAGGAGAAGAAAGAAAAGAAGAAGTCTCATCAACTTCCACCAACTTGTATTAAAACCACATTTTTAAGCGGTAAGCAAAATTCCAAGGAAGATTACAACATGACAAATGATGGGGAGTTGGAAGAAGTTTATGACCACCTCTTAGATGAGGCAAATTTCGAGGTAAGACACTAATAACTCTAACTTTCATTCAATTTTTTTTATTAAGCCATTTTAACGCTTAGCCGAATTATAAGTATAAGTCAGAGCATCAAGAATATGTCTTTTCCTAAATACAAATAGAAAATCTGATAGAGATTTTTTAAAGGTTTTCAAAAATGTCTTACACTTAGAAATCGGAGTCAAATTGAGAAAGATATTAGTAGATGAAGTTTAGGAGTCATAGCAGATGAAAATTACTCAATTTCATTCCAAATGAACAAAAATAGAAACTAGAATGCTGTTAGAAATCTCAAAATCAAAGATGAACCTTAAAGTAAATTTCAAATTGTAAATTAGTAGGAAATTGTGGATGAAGTTTAAAAACACCGATTAACAATCAAACTTCATCCACTCATAACTTTCACTAGGAAAGTCCAAACCAAGAGTTCTTTAGCAATATGGATAGGTAAAATTAGGATATATAACTAATCAAACTCAGAAGTCTAAAATAGCAAATTGACATTGAAAGTCCCGTACTTTCAAAAGATTCTAATTCACTTTCTACTTCGTTTCCAAGACAACCAAGTAGGACACTGAGAGTTAGTTTTAGATAGAAGGAACTTAGAGGAATCGAGAAGCACTTAAAACTCTAGAAAACACCTAAAACTCCAATATTTAGAGAAGGATGGAATTTGGGACAAAGAATGGATGAAATCACTTAAAGATCACCCATTAAACTCTAAACTTAGAACTTGAGTAGAAATTAATAGTATAAAGATAGAATCCAACATTTGTAATCAATTGATATAAGAAAAGTGTCAAAAAAAGTGGACGAAGTTTAAATAATCTCTTAAAGCCTCCAACTTCATCCGGTCATAATTTCTTGTAGGAATCTCCAATTTTTGCTAGTATTATGTTTTCGGAAATCACGTGATCTGAACTACAATTTTGAAGAGCTAAATTTTAGATTATAAACAATTTTAGTAGAAAACCACAGTGGATGAAAAACTCTATGTTCATTAGAACTAATCTTTGTAATTAGGTTCATTTCCAGTGATTTCTTGAACTTAGGCATTTAGAAAAGAGTCCATTGCTTGGAGGCTCAATGGACAACACTTAGACATACCTTAGTATATAAAATTAAAACAAAACAAAAAGAAGTTGTTGTAGAAGTTGTTTCCATGGGTGGGTAAAATAAATACTCATAGAGTCATAGGGAGTCAAGATATACTATTAACAACTATATTGTTCATTGAACCAAGAAAAACAAAAAACTAATTTATCATTAATGGAATCTCTTTCAATGGCACTTTTTTATAGAATATATAATGTGTTTTGAAATTTATTGATTATAATGCTTTTGTTCTTAAATATGATTCAATCTTTAAAAGAATATAAGTGAAGAGTCAAATGGAAAAAGGTTCCTTTTGAATTTTCTCAATGATAAATGTATCAATATATTGCAACCCTTAAATAAATGAAGTGTTATAAAATATCACAATAATATAAAAATGATGAAAGAATCTCATAAAAAAAACTTTTAACACATTTTATGGAACTTCACAACTTAAATATAGCTATTATACAAGATAGGATCTATTTTCAATTTTTATTGATGTCCATACAAATAGAACATACTTTCAAACAACTTCAAGGTTGGTGACCCACATGGATCAAGCACTCCATAGTAGATTAGTAGCTTGCCATTGCCTCACATTTGATTTGGTATATATCATATCCTATTAGCAAATCTTACATTCAAATATTATTTTAATCCATTTTTTTTATTATATAGAAAAGATTGTTTAATATTCATTGCCAAGGATACCATGAGGTTAGACAAATAAAAACCTAAAGTTGAAGCAATATATGTGAATCTACAAATCAAACGATTTGTAGAATTTGAAGGTTTCTAGAATTTGAGATTTCTAGAATCTTCAAAGTGATAAAACCTAAATGTATTAGAAATGTAGGAAAGTTAATTGATTTGATTAAATAAACCAAAATCTTCCAAATAAATGGACAAAATAATTAAAAATCTACATAACAACGTAATGAAAATCATTCAGTTTAATAGATTAAAAGAATACAAAATATCCATAGTCAATGTCTTTCTCCATTAACCCCTAAAGGACTAAGGCATATTGGGGCTCAAATCGTGGAAAACTATTGTTTTTTAGGGCACTAAGAAAAAAATGAAATTTTTTTTTTTGCAAAATTCAAACATAAAAATTTGTACTAGACTACTATGGAAATGTGTATAAAAATTTTCAAAAACCTTGACCGCACATATTGAAAGATTATAATGCTTGAAGTTAGAAAAAAACAATTCCAAACCTTACCCAACAAGGCCAACAAACTTTAACTCTTCCTAGAGTGAGACTTTTACTCTAAACATGGAATTTTTTTATATTTGCATATTGTATCATACAAATTACATGCCTACCAAATTTCAATATTATAATAATATTATTATTTGCGCATGCTGCATAAAGCTACCCGGGCTACCCCCAAAGTTCAGGGTCTCATAATATTTGATCTAGGCATCTAATCAGATAAAAAATTTATATTACCACTCAAGGGATATATGTTGACATCTTTTGTTAAAATTTGAAGAACATCCATTAAATAATGACTTCATACACACCTATTTGAGATCACCTACATACATTCAATGGTCATTCAATCCTTTAGGGGTTAAGAATGTTAATATCCACTAGGTAGACTGTGAATCATTTTAAGAGCTTACTACCACAACTACAGGAAATGGTTAAACTAATGAAGTGCATCCAAGTATGCTGAAAAATTAATTTTTGTCTATTTTTCAACAATGTGACTAGATTAGATACTTGGTGCTTCATGATTATTGTGCTTGGTTTAGAGTGCGTTCATGTAAGGATGGGAAGGAAAAAAAAAATTGAAAAACTGAAGATGGGATGTCTTGATTCAACACATGCAATAATGGATTTTGCCAAGAAACTCAAAATCTACATCCACCTTCTTTCTAGGGACTCCTAGGAGTTATATAGAAATGTAGTTATTTAATTGTCCAAATTGCATTCTCTGTGTCAAGCTTCTTGGTGCAAATCTCTTGACATCAAATATGAAATCCTTAGTCCCAAAGTCTTTAGATGAACAATTTAGTCTTTAAATCGACCTCTTTAACCATTGAATGGATCAAAGAAAAAGAGTTATTTATTACAAGAGCCAATCATTCTCCTTGAATTCTTAACATCTCTTTACAAATTGCAAGGGGACAACTTTTGGGAGACCTATGGTCACAAATAGATACCTATGATACAAATCTTTGAAAATTCATAAGTAATTCAATAATGCTTGGAAAATATGAAACCAATTGTGATCATTTTGCATTTATTATTTTCTCTAAAAATGAGCTAAAAATTTGTCCATCTAGAAAATCCATGAAAAAGGTGGAACAATTCATAAATGGCCATTTTTAGAGCAATTTACTTTAACATTAAATAGGTTTTAGAGATGCTACCTTTTGTTCTCTTGAATCCTCATTCACAAAATTCATCTACAACATATTATAGAAAATTAAAGTAAGCTACAATACTAATATGGTGTCATGACCCTCATCACAAGGCGTGTCCGTGCCACCTTGGTGAGCAAGGGGGACATTGGGGGTGACTCCCCAAGCCTTGCAAGAGATGACGTGAGGGGGATTAGGAGTCCCGAGCGATCAGAGCAATGTAGCGCTCTGATTTGGAAAAATTTGGGGGCGTGTGATACATGCTTGGAAAGGTCTTGAGAAGACGCTTCTAGCCGTCCAAAGAACGCGTGATTTGGACCTGCGAGTGAAAAGTTATGGGCGTTCAAAGTTGGGGGTGCCCTAGTCGCGCCGGGAGTGTCCCGAATCTTTGGAGGGCAATAACTTTGCGAGTACTTGTCCGAATGGAGCAAGTGAGTAGTCCATCGGCATCTACGCGTCGCGTAAATGTCGAAAATGAGGTCGCATGTGCGATTTGGATCCCGGACCGCAAAGTTATGCCGGGTGGAAGTTCGGGAGTCCCAAACTAGCGCGAATCGGGAGAAACGGGGTGGTCTTCCAAAACCAAAGGGTGTTTGGGAGTCCCCTTTGACATACAAGGGGGGGGGCTGCCGAATCCCACATAAAGTACTATAGGAGGGGTTGGTCTCCCTCTTCACTCTCTCTTGGAGCCTTGGTGAGTCCCGGTGACTCAAGGTTGGTGGTGTGGGGTCACCACCACTCCAAAGCACCATGGGACACTTGGGTGTGTCTCGTGGCACCGGTTGAGTGGAGTCCCATTCCTTGCTAGGCTATGTGATGTGTCCCGAATGGTGAGTCCCAATTAGTGATGAAATGGAAAGTAGCAAATATACAAGGAGCCTAGTATGGAGTTGGGGTTACACTCAAGGGCGATTAGGACCATGGTAAGTAGTGCCACCATGGATCCTTGCACAATAAGATGGAAGTTCCGTCCCATGTTACCAAATAACATGCCCCGGTGTCATGATGGGTGGGTGTGTGTGCTAGTAGTCCCGGTGACTAGAACTTAGCACAAAGAGTTGGAATTGGGGACTAACATTGGATGTGCGTGGCATGTGCAATGTTAGAAGAGCGTGACCCTTGGTGCCACTAAAGTATCAAGTGCTTGAGAAGCATTGGAAGGGAACTTAAGGTGGTAAGTGTTACTAAGGGGCGCGACATATGGTGGTAAAATATTTATAGTGTGCCATATTTTTTGCTAACTTTAGTCCTAATCAAATAGCCAAATCTACAAATAAATGTAAAGATGATTTGCCAAAAATCCATTAAGTCAAATATCAAGTTGTTGATTGATCATCTACCATCAAGGAAAAATTTGATGAAGGGATAGCTTCATTGACATTTGTGAGAATTAAGGATAAAGGCCTTGTTTTTATAATGAAATCCATTATCCATTGTGAAACCTCAAAGGGTATGGGATAATTTGAAGATGAGAGCTTGCTTGCTCATTGTCAAAATGTAGGAATTGTGTTCAAAGTAAAAGTTTAGAATTCATTTGGGCATAGTAGAATAACTTTTTCCAAGAAAAGTTGAAATAAAAAAAAAGTGAAAAATCAAGATAAATTTCATTTCTTGAAAACAATTTGTGATTTTGAGCCTCCAAAAAAAAGTTAAGGACATAATTTAGAAATAATATGTAAATTAAAATTACCTTAAAGTAATCTTAATTTACATATCATACGTGGGGATAGGTTTTACCTCCCACCACCCTAGTTGTATAAAGAGTATGTCTTCTCATCTCTAGATATTCACAGTAAATGTCTTTTGAACCTTTTTGAACCTAAGTGAGACAACTATCGAATATTTTTGTCATATTGTCTCATATATTAGCCGTAATAGAAAATATGTGGCTTTAAATTGAAGCTATGTGACATAGTTATTGAATCTTGTTCTCTTTGAATTTAGTATTGAATATTTCAAAGTTATTTTTTAGGACACAAATGCTTGTTTTTATCTTTAAATATAAGTTGCTATCCAAATAAAATACTCACCTACTTCCATAGCTAATAATAAGTATGGAATATTTTACATCATTATGTTGGAAGAAGGGTACCAACAAATACAAATCTAAGACAAACAAATAGTTAGAGCAAATCCTAGAGGATTTATAAAACAAAACTTTCATATTATTCTTTCAGGGTTTAGACAAATTATCTTCATAAATTAATGACATCATGTCCTATTAATCTTGATTTTTTTAAGTTTGATTTATTTTGTACCAAAAAAATATTGGGAACTTCAAGATTAATACAAAATATACCAATGCATCCGTGAAAAAATTCCACGAAAATCTATAAACTATTGATGGTCAAGTTATATATTATATCCAAAGTTATTCCTAAGTCCATAGTCTTGACGATAAACATGATGTTTCATACTAATGTTTCATGGAAATAATTTCACATTTATTCCAATTAATGCTTGAATGATTTCTTTTTAAATTTCCTTTATAACCAATTTGATGAAATTGAGGTACATATCATATTCATCCAAGAAAAAATGTGCTAAATTAAAGAAATGATTTGAGTATTAAATGGTTGTTAATGTAGTTTGACTTAATAGTAGGAAATTGGAATATAAAAAGGTTAACAAGGGCTTCTACTCAAGATAATTTTTTGGTAGATAAATAATGATTCTTCTTTCATTTTGAAGTTGCACCGTCATGTCCAAAAGATTGGTCATTTGGTGAACAAAAAAAATTTGAATTTGAATGAAGCAACAATGTGTTTTTTTAGAAATTAAAAAAGAAGGCTTACTAAAGTGAAAAAAGAGATCTTAGACCCAACAATAGAGATTGAGATATTTACTTCCAAAGTCAAGACACTTTTTAATATGCTATCATTTCATTGCTTTCTCAAGATTGTTCATTCCAATGACATGCTACTAGAATTGAAAATTTTCAAATAAGCTACTTCCTAAGGGACCTTTCAATTTCTATTATTTTCAAAAGATTTGAAAATAATGAAGAACTTTCCAACAACCACATGTAGACAGTGATGTAGTATTAGTAAAAAGAAGGTTTTAGACACTTAATGTGATTTTAGCTTAACCTTTGTTAGATATTATTCCTAAAGTGCTTTTGCACCTCCACATTGTCCATGAAGACATGAAAATGAAGAATGAAAATAAGTGGTAGCCAAGAGAAGATCCTAAATGAGTTTATGATCTTCTCAACACATGTGCAAAGATATTTAGTCACTAAAGGTGGATAGAAAGTAAAGTATCTTCACTAGCTTGCAAGTTGAGGTGCAAAAACTTGAAGCCAAAGGATAAGAATTCATAAGTGAAGCTTTCAAACCCAACATAAACTTGAAGTCTTCCAACGAAATGTGGGGTTGATTGAAGCTTCCAAGCCAAACTTGTCACTTACACTTCTATTCCATGCATAGTTTCCAAAAGTGTTGAAAAGTCGTTCAGAAGTTGTTGTGAAAGAATGTCAAGTGCCTAAAAAACCATTCAATGGTCAAAGAGATGCATTCTAGAGAACAATTCCATGTAAAACAATCTTAGTAATCACAAACAAGTGGCCAAGGGTCAAAGGAGACTATGCAATTTGGGACCTCAATCCTACTATAAAGGCAATAAAAGGTGATATAGTACTCCTCATTTCTGCTTTCTTTATGCACATCTTCTTCTATGGTGAGTATCCACGGTTTTTAATCTCCATCATATTTTTGTTGTATTTTGTATGTTTGATCTTCTAACTTCTTCCTTGGTTGTTCTTTCAATCTCTAATATATTTTTGTCGTATTTTATGTGTTGATTTCATATGTAGAGATTAATTAAGGAACAACCAAGGAAAAAGTTAGAATTTGAGTCATTTCTTAAACTTTTTGAAGTTTCCAAAACTAGTTTAACCTCAAAAATTAGATTAATATTGAAGAAATTAGAGTAGGATGAAATTTTGATTAAAATTAAGGTGAATTTGGATGAAAGTGAACTAGAGTTGACCAAATCAAGTGAAAGTCAAAAATTCAAGAAAAGATTTGAAATAGAAAATTGCCCCAAAATCCAAAGTGAATTTTGATAAGTAAAATAGTAGAAACAACAGATGAAGTTTTAGAGTTTAATTTGAAAGTTAAACTTCATCTGTAGATACCTTTCAAAGAAAGAGTCCGATTTTAGTGAATTTTACCATTTTGGAAAGGAAATAAAAAGACCTACACCTTAGACTATTTACCCTTTTTGCTTGACTAATTATTATGCTCTGAAAGTTTGGTTCACTTGGCAGTGGAGACTCAACGAGCGAACAGGCAAATCTGGTGCAGCTAGAGAACAGACCTGCGGATGTTTTTGCTTCTCCGGATGTTGTTCTTCACCGAATTTTCTCCGAATGTGAGCAAAGACCTGATTTGCCTCAAATGTTTGTATTTCTATGTATTGATGTTTGATTTATGAGGTTTGGTGGTACCAAGGGGAGCTGCTTCAATCTTTCCAAAGCTTCGTGAAATTTGGATCTGAAAATCCTTGGAAGTCAGATCTGAAGCCATTTGAAGTTTGGAACATTCCATCAAAGTAAGTCGCATCTGCAATTTGAGGTTTAGAGTATTTCATTAAAATAAATCAAATCTGAAGTTTGAAGTTTGGAGTGTCAGATCTGGTGGATCTGAAGTTTGAAGCTCAGATCACAATACAATTCATGACATCTTAAACCTTGAGCGTCTGTTAATTTATAAGCCTCCTAAAGTTATGAGCTTTCTTCCAATAATTTTGTACAACAAAAGTGTAGAGTGAGATCCATTCAAGGGGGGACATGTGCTAAGGTAAATCAACCCATGACAGGCAAACTGCCTAATGCAATCATCTAAAAAACCACCCATTAGAGTTTTACATCAACCCATGGCAGATTTTTTATGATAAATGAGATTAGGACTACATTAGGCTGATTTGTGGCCATAATCTTGTATTGGGAGATGGTCATGAAGTTATTAGTGACTATCATAGGGCACTTATTACACCATTCAAGGATAAATTGATCATAATTTTTTTTTTTTTAATTCCTTCATGTCATAGTCATGTTAGAAAATGTTGTGATTGCTTTAGGTGGTAAAATGACCATTATGGAAAACCTTTTTGCTAATTTGGGGAAGTCTACAGATTGTGTTGAGTCAATTAGGCTCTACACTTCAAAAATTCATAAAAAATTCTTACTTTGTCCAAAAAATAAAATTTCAATTGCTTCCTTCAATTCTCACATATGTCTATGTATGGAAAAAAATTTGAACCATTTTGCTAATGGCAACAGTATAGACCACTCATTCTTCTTGTCATAGGCAGGTTTACCTTATCTGATCTCTTTTGCTCGTGGAATTATGTTGTGTTTCAAATCTGACGTAGCTCTTAATGAATTACATTTGATATACTACTCATGTGGTATTAGACTATGTCCAGGTGTGCAGAACACTCCCTTTGCAAGTATTGGACAGGGGACTATGAGATGATTTCTCAGTTTGAGATCTAGGGTGGCAATTCTAGAGAGACATTCGATTTGGACCTTTGTACTTGAGAGCAAGTAATTATGTTATGCAGTTTTGTGCATAGGGTCTTCAAGAATCAAACTCCAAGTTAAGTTTAAATTAAAGCACATCACTCTAAGCCTAAACCCTTACTCTTCATTAGGAGAGATTTGAGGGCAAGGAAAGGTTGTTTTCAAGGTTGTTCCCCTTACAATCTGGGAACTCTAAACCAATGACTGCTGCCAGAAAATTTTCATTTGAAACTGAAATAAAAATAAATAAAAATATACATATTAATTAATTTATGTTCAAAAATTTCAGAAAGTGTTGGAAAACTGAAACCTGATTTAAGAGGTTTTTAAAAATATTAATTCATTAATATTTTTTGACGTGGCACGATCTCGACCATGTTAGATTGTTCCCACAATCCGGGAACTTCAAGAACTTTGGGGCTTCTTTTGCCTCCAAATCTCTTCTATTGATCTAGATCCTTAGAGCAACCAAAAAAATATTGTTGCAATTGAGTTGTCAAATTGGCATTAAACCTCACTTTTGTGTAATTGGTGGTAGCCGCTACTTTGACCAAGGTATTTAGTCTAAAACTTAAAACCTATGTGTCTAAGATTTAAGAGTTTAGAATATGTGTATGTAATAAATCTTGGTGCAATCTAGCAAAATTAACAATATCATAAGTGATGACACTCTCAAGCCTTTTTGCTCTTAGACATTTATCTAATCTACACTTATCTCATACCTAATTTTTATACACACTTATCTCAAGCAAAATTTGGAACATATCCAAATTTTGAGAAAAATAAAGACAAATAGAGTCACTTTTTCTTAATAATACTTTTTCATGAAATGTCACCATCTATTTGATCCCAACTTCACATCTTATCTAAAATTTCATTTGAATTTTGATTCAATTTATATATCTTTTGGAATGGCAACAAGGCTTAATTGCATGCAAGCTAGTCAAATTCACAAAGGTGCCTTCTTATTAAATTGAAGTTTAGAATCCATCCCTTTATAGCTCAGAGTTGCAAAGGTGGGACCTCATGGCATCCTCAATCCAAACCACAAAATTGGCCCAACAAACGATTTAATGAATACATGTGCTCTTTGCATGGTCTTTCTTTATTACACTAGATTTATCATGAGTTCTATACTTTTTGTCTTTAAGTTTTCATTTCAATTGGGTCTATTCTAGTTATTCAAATTTCAAATCCGGACATTCTTATGCTAAACATTTTTCAAACTACAAGCAAACAATGACTTTGGAAGAAAGATTTCATTTTTAGTGCACTTTGTGCTCATTCAACAATTACTACATAAATGATCTAATTTTGAAACGAGATTTGTAATGAACTTTTATGAAATTAAAAACATATGAAATAGCTTGTAGAAACTTTAATGTGTACATAAGCTAAATTTTTTTTAGTTTCGATTTTTTTGTATTGCAAATATTTATGAGGGATTAAATCCCCAAAAGGCCATGCATTCAAATTTCAAACAACATATGAATACAAACATGTCTATAGTGAACAAAATCATTTTTTTCATCCTTCTAAATAATTGTACATTCATGTGAAGGATTCCCACATTTTTTGATATAGATGTTCACAACTTCACTTTGCAAATCTAATGTAGTTCAACAGTAATAAATATGTTTGACCTCAAAAACTAATCTTCTTAGTCCAAAAAATGACCCTTCAAAATGATTTGAATAAACAAGTAAAAAAATTCTTAAAAGATCACCAAAATTAGAACTTAGGATTTTGAACTTAAAGAAAATATTTTGTGAAAAAAATCACAAACATTCTATCTATAATGAAATTTAGAAAGAATTATCAATTTTTTATTTCAAATTTTATTAAAAAATATCAATTAGGGTAGCAATTGATGTTATCATATGGATGTGATCTATGTATCTTATTTTACAACTTTTTTTTTGAAAGTCTTCATCAAATTATTATTCTAAATTGAATTTTATGATACATCTCTACTATTTTGAAAATCTAGATTACCTTGTGGTCCTTAAGGGGTTACAATCCCTATTTCAAAATTATTCCAAAACAACTTTTGGCTAATATTTGAGTGTGAAGTAAATGACTTACAAATAAATAAAAACGTCTATAAGATAAATCCTTTGGCATCCAAACACTTCCATTGTTTTCCATTTCTTCTAGATATGATTGTTTGGAAAATCTAAATAGAGACTCAAAGTGTGAAAAATATTGTTGAAAAAAATAGAAAGTTTCATTTATGTGAAAAAAGATTAAAACTTTCTTTGAAAATTTTGAATTGAAAAACTTCTTATCTTCTCTTCAACTAAAAATTAATGAGGTTTTATCACAAACTTATGAAAGCAAGTACAATTTCTTATTACATTTACACATTTTATGCAATATAACAAGCCATGAAGGACTCAATTTAATAATTTTATTAATTTTTAAAAGAATGATTCGATATGAAAAGAAACCATAAGGATGTTGGAGATTTGATGGTTATAGATGGACAATGAATTGCCCCCCTCATTTTTAGTATCCAAGGACAAATTTAGGCCTTGAATGACAAGTATTAGGGGTTTCTTTTTGTGATTATGGTGCCAAATTGCAAGGCCAAGGGAAGGGAGAATTGACCCCTTCATTGTCCCACAAAAGGGTAATTGTAAAAAATTGCCCCATATTTTGTGTTGTGTTTTCTAGTATGTTTTCATCTCCCCTTCCTATAAGTAATCTAGGGCCTTTGATTGCAAATATGAATTCAAAATTTGCAAATTTTATCATGTATTACAAATAAAAAATTTCAGTGTTTAACCCTTAAATGTTGACTCAGATGTTTTGTGTTCGATGGATGACAAAGAATCTTCCTACGTAGGATAGAAGTGCAATTGTTCATCCTTGAAATTTTGTACAAAAAAGAAAGATCTTACACAATAGTTTGACCTCCAATGAGTATTTTTGTTTTTTAAAAGTAGATGATGTCACATGGTTCCAAAAGTGGTGATTTCCACCGTCACTAGTCCGTACTTTTAGGGTTAAAAAGCAATGAGGGGGTTAATTCTCCCTCATCATATTGCACTAGTCTATTGAGTGCAGCTAAATGACTAAATTACCATACAAGTTATATTGTGCAAGGTTTGTGATGAAATAGAAGTAGAGTAGCAATTATTCTTCCATCCATCCCAATGAGGAAAATATACTTGTGAGACAAATAGATGAAAAAGATAAGACCATGATAGGATTGCTTGACAAGTAACAGAACTTGAATGTTGTTAAAAAATTACTAGAAACTATCCTAATGGGGTGATGAATTGTTTTTTTCTCTCTCTCAATTAAGAAAAAAATCAAATGATATTTCAATTTTTTTCCTCCATATAAAATTTTTGAAAAAAAATTGAAATATCATGGCATTTATTGTTTAAGATTGTTTTATGCCCATTCTACACTACATGTGTGGTATATATTGAGGACATATTCTTTAAGAATTAAAAATGATCTTTGCATCAATCATTTTCTGAAAGTAGAAATACTCTCATTTTTCATCATCTATCAATTTTTTCCTTGAGAAAGATATATTCTCACCAATCTAGGCTATTTCACATGTCCTTGCAATTCCATGTTGATGGAATACTCTATGAGTGGTTTATTTTTGTAAACAATCGCTATTTCTATCAAAAAACAGGTCCATGAGGTTGATATGAATTTGTAGCTTACTTCTAAGTGTTTATATAGTCAATATTTGTAGTTTGTATATCTATAGGTGTTGAAAATCCTTAGGTTCAACAACATTCTTAAGGAGAAAAATATTCTTGCAATGTTAGAAAAAATGTCTAGTTGTTTGATATTCTCATTATAAAAAATTCAACTAATTGATATATTCAATACAAATAATCTAAGAGATGAAAGTGCTCCTACGAAGATGTTATATGTGGTGGAATGATTGGTGTAAAAGGAGTTGTAGGATTTAGGGGCACCACACTTAGGCTTTGCCTTCATGTTAAGTGTTCTTTAAATCCAACCACTCCTTCCACTCAAATCATTCTACAAAAGTAGGTACACCAAAAATTGTCACTATTAGCAACTCAACATAGTTATTATTATTTAAAATAAATCTTATTTATTGAGTTTTATTTTCAAGTGAATATGGATTTCAAGTCACTTTAGCATGCATTATTTGAACACTATGTGAATAAGTTATGAATTTTCAAAGTATTGTCTCAAGGTGCACCAAAAAAAGAGACATCTTGACCAATGATGTTCGAACAACAAGATTAATGCCCAGCACGTCCTGAAGCAATAAAATTTGCTCTAGAATGATCCCATGGTGTACATTCTCTCCGCGAAGGTAAAATGTCCATTTCTCCCCTCCCCTTCCTTTGTCCCACCCCGTCAGTGTTTGAACAAGGCTACACTTGCAATCGCCATTCCTATTGTTCCGCCATCGCCATTTACTTTCGTGTTTGTGCCCATTCTGCACATTCATGCCGCTTTGCACAAGGTTTCGGAAATGAGACTCAAGGCACAACGCCCTCTCCTGCGCCACCTCGCTTCATGTACGCTTCTTTCTCTTGTTGGGTTCAATCCTATTTTCCTGATTTTCAAATGCGAAGAAATCCACTGCAATCGTATCATTCGTGCTTCTCCAGGCATACAATCCTCTCTCCGCTAAGATTCACGTTAGCTCGTAATTGCGAGGCTGCATTTCTTAAAATTCAAGTGTGAAAATATGTCATGAGGTCCAAGGATTGCATTGTGGGCTACTAGCTAGGTTAATCCACTTCAATGTTTGGGTCGTTAGATTGGTAATGTCTTCTACTCTGAGTATTGAAATGGAGCTCTTTCTAATCTTTATCAGTTTCTTGTATTTTTGTGTTTTTGTGATGTTGTAGGGCTTGGCAACGGGCAGTTCAATAGTCCAAACTTTGGTGGACACCAGCTTTGTCGTGTGGCCGGCTTATCGACTCAGGATATGGCACCTGATCTGACGAGGCAAAAGCCGCTTCTAGTAAGTCGGATTCTTTTAGTAGATATGTCATGAGTAGATATAGACACCAACTTTGAGTCTAAAACGTAATTTAAAAACATTCTTCAAATTTTTGGTGGTCATACTTGATTGTATTGGTTACATTTGCATGAAAACTGACTGGAAAAAACTTAATGTATAATGGTAGTTATCGTAGGTTGAGCGGCAATGGAAGGAGACACCAGCGTCGAACCTATGTTCACTAATATATAATTATGAAAATCTCTTCAATTTTCCTGTGGTGATATTTGATTGTTTGTATGGAAAATGATTGTAAATATTTGACGGGTATCAAGTAATGATAGATTGATTGTCAATGGAATGAGATTTGTGTGATTTTTGGTCCATTCCCCGTGTAGATGCAGTTTTGGGGGTAAGCATTCTGAATATGAATTTATGAAAATCTTAGTCGTCACAAAATTCACGGAATGTGTGCAGTGTGTGGTGATTGGCGTACTTACCGTATTCAAATATTAGTCGGGGATGCGCATGCCTTTGGTTTTAGGGTTTTAGGTTCAAACTAGAGCTCTAATGGCTCTGTTTCCGGTTCTCAGGTTCGGGACTATATTTATTCTGCGTTATACGAACCTCACTTGGGGTATTTTGCTGCTAAATCGGATGCAGTAGGTGCCATTCCAGAGCCTATCTGGTTCGATCGCATCCAAGGCAAGTTTCATGCCCTCCTTTTCCTCATACGTGGTTTTAGCAATTGTGTTAGTACCAAGCAATGGGAATTCACTCTTGCGGATTTGGGTCCTCAAAGGTGCCCCGACATGTTGCAGGACGAGCTGCCTACAATGAGTATTTGAGTAAGTTGTATAAGCAGCATGATATAGCTTGGTTCACACCAGTGGAGGTTTTCCAGGTAAGTTTCTTTTATTCGAATGAGCCTTATGTTCGAGTTTCTTTCGTTCGAATGTGTACTGCAGTACATTTGACCACTTGTGTGAGTTTTTTCTTTCGTCTCGCTGGTTGCAGCCGTGGTATGGTTATGCTGTTGCTGAGTACATTCTGCGTACCATGGATCCTTCAGCCCCGCTCAAGGTATGGATTTCTAAGGGAACACTATGTGCAGTACCTTTATTCCTTCATGTGATTTCCTAGTGGGAACAGGGTGTAGCAAGAAATGCCCCAAATAGTGTGTAATTTCCTGGACAAACCTGAAGGACGCGTTGCATTATTGCGTCCCTCTTTTCCTCCTAGGCCTGGTTTACCCTTCTCCGGACAAGTCTGGACGACAGGGAAAAAGTTGAAGCCAAGACATACCAATTTGAAATCCAGAGGACAGTATGTCATAGGATATTATGGCAAGGCATTGAAAATTACTAGGCTAAGTTGGGCTAAGTTGGTTATGTCTCTTGACCATTTTGTGGATCGATTGTATTTGGAGCACTCCATAAAATGGTCAAAACGAGACCGTTTGCCATAGGATTTTCCATGTAAGCATCCATGTCATTTTGTCATCCATGATCTAGATTCTTTCCCCATGGTTCTCTCGACAAAGTGTAAAGCCCTTCAGACCTACTCTCCAACTTCGACCAATCACATTGTTAGATTTCTTAAACTATGGTTGAAATATCCAATCCTCAAAGCTAGCCTTAAAAGCTTTTTCACAGAAATGTAAAACGTCCATTTAGTATCATGCATATTTGATGTTGTATAATTTAATAGCTCAATGTTCCGTAATTGCCTCATGCTTAGGCTATAACCGTGTATTTTTTCCTCTTCATTTTGACTCTTGACTCTTGGTTTCTGCAATAACAATCGACCTGATCTGCAGATATATGAAGTTGGGGGAGGGACTGGAACTGGTGCAAATAATATTCTCACTTATTTCAAATTAAGGGCTCCCAATGTTTACAAAACTATGACATATACGTGAGTGACTTGAACTCGAAACTTTGTTCATATTCCAGCCTCACCTATGATTCTTAATCCCTAAAGGATCAAAAGCTCATATTGGCCTCATATTTCTTTCAGGAATTTTGAGTTCGTCATATAGTCCCTATATGACTCACTTAATTGTACTTATTTTCCGGCCAATACCTGCAATGTTCTTCACTGTTTCTAGTGATATAAAAGTTGGCCTCATTTGATTTATATTTTTCTAAAGTATGATTTCTCTGATTGGTACTTTCAAACCATAGATTCTTGGTCCTTTAAGGGTTATTCTTATGCCATCTACATCTGACTTGCATTTAAGCTGTCGAATTTTTTAGATGCATTCCTAATGAAATCTCGTTTCAAGATTGACAAACAACGCTGAGAATCACATACATCTTCATTCTGGGACCAACTAAAGCAAGTCTTTATTTTTCATCTTGCCAGATCAGTGGAGATTAGTGCTGAATTAGCCAGAAAGCAGAAGGCCCGAGTAGGAGCTGTGAAAAGTCATAGCGGCCATTTCATGGTTAATTGCGGTAGTGCCAGTGATCCACGCACCTGGGGTACGTTTCTGCCTTTTTTAATCGTCCGTCAAATTATAGAAGAACAGCATCTAGTCTTTGTTGTAGGCCAAACCAAATACTAGTATACCCAGGTCATCATTCTGTTCCTCTGTATGAATCTGTCTGCCGTTTCCTCTATCTGCTGTTTAAGGACTGGGATGCTCCACTGTGTATGCTGGTTTTCTAGTCCAGCTGGTAATTTCTCGGAGAATCTGAAAGATTTTGTTGGGAGATTGTGAAGTGCAGGGATGGCGAACACTGATCCTTGTTATGTTGTAATGTTCGAGGTACACCTCAACCCAGTCAATGTCTTCACCAAAGTGTTCTAATGTCATTCACAAAACTAATGGTTAAATTTGTTAAAATGGCGTGTTTCAGAGTTTTAAAGTTGTTACAGTTAAGTGCACAACGCTTTATAAACTAGTACTGGTGTAGATCCGAGGTTCCAGACGGGCGTCTGGAAGAGTGCCAATTTCTTTAAATGTTTTTTTATTTTTGCGAGTATGGCGATAGTATCTATTGCATTTGTTAGTCTCTAGAGGATATCACAATATGCTTACATATGGTTGTACTTGCTTTTATGGATCCCAGTAAGAGTTCTTGAGTGTGAGTCAGCAGGTTACCATTGATGCTTCAAACAAGAGACCACCCATATTTTGTTTTCAAATCGCTGCTAAACTTCATGACAGTAGTAAAAAATCTAGCTACGTTAAACGTTGCCCATTGTAACGCCATTTGAGGCAGTTTCTAAACTAAACGATTGAAACGCGGCTACGTTTTCGAGAATACCTCCGAGGGTAGGATTTTCTACTAGAGTGAATAGAGTGATTTACTTAATTTGTTGGATCATGCAGGTGCTGGACAATCTTCCTCATGATCTAGTGTATAGGGAGACACCCAAGTCCCCCTGGTTGGAAACCTGGGTTGTACGGAACCAGAATAGGTATGCATGGACACTTTCACTGTGTAAAAGCAGTGACTGATTATTGCGATGTTAGCCAGAAGTCATCCTCAAGGAGTAACTCACAGTGACGATGGTGATTTGCAGCAATAATCTCGTTGAGGAGCGGCGACCACGTCAAGACCCTCTCATTGAACGTTGCCTTGATGTCGTTGCTGAAGTTCCTGGAACCTCATCACTAGTAGCAGCTGCGAAGTCTTCATTATCCAGACTGCTTCATTTCTCCGAGCTTTCTTGGATACCCACTGGTTGCCTGGTGCTTACTATATCCTCATTCTATGCAGTGCTTGTGTTTCTATACTCGTCATAACTTTTGTCTGCGAAATAGATTATGGAAGAAGTAATTCTGAATGTTCAGTTTGTTCAATCCTTAGCACTTCAACTCCTAATTTCCCAAGGTAAATATAGAAAGTCCGCTTTGGAAGCCCCACTTGGGTATCGATAATACGAAGTAGTAACTTTCAGAATATATTACTTTTGTTGAAGAATTATAGGGTATGATTCTTCTTTCTATTGGTACTGCTAGTTACCTAAATTATTTGTTTCAACCCCTAAAGATATGAAATGGCCACTTTGGGGCACTTTGAGGTTAAGTGGATTGTTAAATCTGGTAATGCGCTAACCTTTGCGTTTGGTCTTTCAGCAATTATTAGAAACTATTCACAGGGTACGTCCCAATATGGCCCTCATAACTTCCGATTTCAGCAGCCTGCCTGATGTCACTATTTCTGGAGCGGGTGCGCCCATTGTGGCCAGTAAGGTATTCTCTTATGTGTCATCATGCTTTTCTAGAAGGTAGTGATGATAGCATTGTGCAGAACTGCATGTCAAACATGGTATTCATGTAGTTTATTTCAAGCTTGTGTTAAACAATCTTTGTTGATGTTATTAGAAGTGAAATTTGTGAATGCTTTTTCCTGGTATAGACCACACTGATTTATCGCTGCAGGAAAATGGAGAAACGAAGGACCATTCCAGTTATCTGGAGGCCATGGTACACTCCAGTTGATTCCATGCACTGTCAATCCTACGATTATTCTGTGAATATAAGTAGCCATGTAAATAATTTGCTAAATCTCCTCCTCTTCATACCACATCATTTCAAGCTTGATTTGTAGAAGCTCTACACCAATGTGCCTCTCAAAGAACATATGCCGATGTGCATAGAAATGGAGTCTGATCGTAGCAAGACGTAACCTGTGACGACACTCTTCCAGGGAAATGCAGACATTTTCTTTCCAACAGATTTTCAGCTGTTGGAACGCTTGGATCATTATGCTGCAACTGGATCTGTGGCGATGGAAACGAGCAAACGTATCTCAACAGTGGTAAGCGTTTGATTGTAGATTAGCCCTTATGTTTGCGAATGACCAAAAGTGGTGAAATGAATCATTTAGGAAGCCTCAAGGAATCTAAGAAAATTTACCAATATGAAGAAAAAGTCATACCCCACATTTTTTAACTCTAGAAATATGTTTTGGTAGTTTTTATAATCAACAATTAGGGTCCGAAATGGACTCATTATTTTTAGCTTGGGAAATTAGGGTTAGGAACATGGCATCTCTTAAAGCTCCTACATGCTTGCTCATGAGGTTGCGTCGAAAATTGCTCATGTAATTCTCTTCTCGGATGGTGGGATGGTTGCTCAGGTCACATCTGCTGAGTTCATGGAACAGTGCGCCCAAGTGGACAAGACCAGAACCCTTGATGGCTATAATCCTCTTTTGGAAGATTACAGTAATACCAAGTTCTACATTAGCCTACCAAGCCTCTAAATCTGCATGGCTATCATATACAGTATGACCTGCTTTCCTCTCAATGATTGCAGAGTCCGTGAGTACCTAATTTTGTCAGCAGTCTAGCTTAGTGCTAGTTCCTCTCGTTGACAGACGAATCAATGGAAAAAGTTGCATAAAACCCTCCCTCCCATAAACCTCGGCATGTTAAAACCCTATCAATTTATCCTCCATTTAAATTAGTTTCTATTGAAAACCTTTTCAATTGTAATGCATCAAGGTTTTCTAGAACAGTTTGGAGTGGAGTGGATGGCTTCTACTAGATGCCGTGTAGAAGTGTAGCCTTGTTTTTAACTTTACAAGGACGCAGATGCTTTGTAACAGAGAGCCTGTCAATAGAGATTTTGCCCCACTGCATTCGAAAGTTATCTTGACCACATATGATAGGCCTGAGAATTCATTGGTGTGGAGTAATGCTGATTCTTACAAAACTTACTCAATCCAATATCAGTAATATACAGGTGCATAGCAGCAGGAGTATTTAGCTTGTGGGTGGAGGTATTGCAATACTAGTTCGGACATGAAGTGCAACTCCTAAATGGGCGTAATGCGTTTGTACAGAACAGTATTCTGATAAGAGGTCGGTTGGAAATCCCAAAACATTTGCTTCAACATCCGTCATCAAGTAATGTAAGCCTATCATACCTAAACCCTAAAATATTACCGTTTGTGCATTTGTTCAATATCTATCATGGTGAACGGCTGCTGTATGTCAAGTGCTTAGGTATGAAACAAATAAGATTATGTTCGGTAATAGAAATTTGAACGAATACTGTATGTCCAATGAAATGCGAATAGCCAATGAAATGCGAATACGTCACATCGCCGAAGTGTTCAGAACTGTGCATAAATCCCACAAGACTTGAGTTATATGTTTCCGAAGTTATTTTTTACGATTTTAATCGATTTGAAAAGATATGTCAAAGTTAATGAATCTAAAATTATCACACTTCTTAGTGTGTATTTCATCCATTTTTTTTTTTGTGGAGGGTAGCTGGGTTGGCTCTCCACAGGGGAGAGTTGCAAATTGCAGTCACTTGTGCTTTTGATATTTTTATATCAAATGAGATTCGAAATCCGCAGATCATGATGCTGCGGGAGGATTCCAGTTTTGGTCAACGTGGAATGAAATTCCCGGCCTTGTATTGTTGTGAGACAAGTCCTGAAACCAAGAATACAAAGGGAAAGACAATAATAAATTGTAATTTATTAAAGACAGGCAAGAAGTGTCGAGTATGACAGTATGACTACAGTGCAAGACCTTTTCCTTTGAATTGTTAGCATCTTTTCTGCTTTTTGTGCTTTGGTATGATGGTGTACCCCTAAATTTGTCCATTACCTAGTTCTCAGATTATCCGTGTCTTCAATTTTGACTCGCTCATATGTTGCGTTTCTTCTCTGCCTAGACAAATGTTTTGTGGAATGGCGTCACTAAATTATGCTTCCAAATCTGTGTCAAATTATGATTCCTACTAGGGTCATAGCCCCCAACATTTATTTATTTATTTTTTAACAAGCATGTTCAAGAAACACACTACAAGGGGTTCCGTCAGGAGGAGAGGTTGAATAGCCCCCAACATTTCATGGTGAACTACTTAGGATAAGTACTAGATAAAAAGGGTGTTAGTTTGAGAAGGTTATATCCAATAACCATCTCAAATCTCCCAATCTTCGACCTCTTATGTAGCTAGTACATAATGGGGATGAATACCAATCACCTACTTCAATAATTAACTATTAGGGATCCAAAAAGGGAATGTGGTTCTTCTATTCTCTTCCATCACCTTGTAGACTACAATGTGCATCTTTTGAACAAATGGGCTCTCAATTCACACCCTCATCAATAAAAGTTTGTTGTTATTCATTTTTAGTTAGGAATATCATATCTTGACTCCTATCTTTATCTCTATTACAAACATCAATTCTCCGAGATCAATTTGTATATTTTCTTGCCCTTATTAAGACTTATGAGTGAGTGCTATAATGAAAGAAATGACCATTGAATGGTAAGGAGATTGTCTTTGCAACTTACAATGCTTCACACCCTTTTAGTTTGCATTGTATAATGAATGTAGAACAAAATAATCCTTACTTAGTGACAAAAAAAAAATACCTCAATAGATTTGATTTTTGTATCCAAAGGTCTCAAAGTAGCTCTTTATATCTTCTAAGAATCACACTCCTAAATATTTTAAAGTACTACAAGTGATGCAAATGGTATCCTTTATTTTAAAATAGGGAGGTTTTGTCCTTAAAATGACAATTTGTATCTACCAATTTGTTTTTTCAATTCTTTTATTTCATTAAAGTCAAAAGTGTGGAAGGTCCTAAGAATTTGTTGTAATTCATACATACTAAAATGTGTATAATTGCACAAGAACTTCATTTCCAAGGGCAAATTTTAACCCAAGAAGGGCAAGTTGATCATCATGGAAAGCATCATTTTTGGTACCTTGTGAATCATTTTCTTAAAAGAAATTAAAAGTATTTATTGGAGATCAAACTATTGTACAAGACCTCCTTTTTTCATACAAAATTCCAAGGATTAGCATTTTCACTTTTGTCCTACATAGAAGGATTCTCTATCATTCATCAGACACTTCGTGCCCACGATGTCCTTCTAGGGTGAAGGTGAACTTTCAATGGAAGATAAAGGTACAATTCTTTTCAATTTTAGCAAAAGCATAGAGGATTCCATGGATGATTCTTCCAATAGAAACACAACACTCAATCAAGAACCAATAGCTACATCTGTATCACCTTCTAAATCAACACAAGGGCACTTGACTAAAACTTCACAAATGCAACTTCATAACTTCATAGAAAAATGCAACAAAACAAACTCCAAAACAATTAATCACACACAAGACACCCACTTGGCACTTGGTAATATAGTCGTCAAATTGGTTCCCAAAACAGTAGTCAATAGACACACGTTCTCATACCTTAATAGGATGAGCTTATGAATGAATCACCAATGTAAATTACATTGTACATCATCTCTACAATTTGTCTACTACTAGGCCTGTCTTGTCATTGGGCAAGAAATCATAAATTGGGCACTTGCAACACTAAGTTTTAGCCTCGGATTCATCTATTGTATGTGTAGTGAAAGTTTGGACTTCTAATTTGTTTGGCAATAATACAACTTGGTGGCCTTAGGCAATCCAAGATTTCAAACAATCCTAGACTCCATGTGAAGTCTTGTAGCACGCTTCCAACCTCGCAATCCATACTACAATCAATTCCATGATGCCGAGTTCACGTTTCAAGGTATAAACCATGTCACTCTATCATTAGAAATGATTCATAGCTCTTTTGATGGCTCACCCTTTGATCAACCCAAAAGTACAAATCTAGATGTTTGAAGTTCAGTGAAACAACTAGGCATTGTATCTCATAACTTTCTCTAGTCTCTCAAAAGTCCTCTAGTGCCAGTCCATAGCATTGCTCTACAATATAGAACTTTGATTGGTCATAAAAAAAATACACCACCAATCACTTTGTACCCACTTCACAAATCAAGCAGGCTCCTTGAAACTTTGCTTTGTCTTTAGATAGATTGATGGGGTCTCAAATCTTGGGCTTCATAGCCTTGGTCTCAAGCCTCAATAGTGAGTCATAGCTTGCTGAAGAAATGCATGTGGAAGAAAATGAGTGGGCAACCAAAAATCCTTCACTAAACTCATTGAAAAATCTTGTACTCATCCAAGGGGGTGAGTACGGCTTTCCTCAACTTGCTTAACCTCACTAAAGCTACTGTGACTCACTTGTCCATTCCATGACACCAAGTCAAGCACTGATGACAGTCAATAGCTGGCGTTCAAAAAAGGGATGTAATCCAACCCTGAAAGTGAACCTTGATCAACCAAAAAATATAAATTTGGATGCCAACAAGACTCCATATGAAGTCTTCAAGCGCGCTTAGAGTTCTGTTGTTCATACTGGAATACTCCATAATGCCAGTCCATGTCACCATCGTAGCCAGGATAGAAGGTAAAAGTGTACCTTCCGTTCATGTGAACCATTGGATCAACCAGAAGTTGAACTATCGCAACAGCTTGCCATCATGTCCCCATAATTTTCTCAAACCTCCCGGTTCTCAAGGGATATGTAAGCTTAGTCCCAGGGGCTACCAACAAACAGGATGTCCTGGGGGATTCAGAGACGCCCCAAAGCGCTGCACCCAAAAAACGGAAGTTGCATACTCAACAGTTAAGGCTACCGCCAGAAATAATGTCCTTGAGATTCAGAGACGTCCAACAGCGCTGCAACCAGAGAGCAACCAAAACATTGCAATGTGCAAAAGTTGCAATACCGAGCTCATGACGACCAGATGGCGTGCGAAGGCTCCGCCGATCTTAACCTCAGCAACACCCGATCACCGACCGTGAGTCCCTTGACCGACCTTGAGTCCCTTCCGCCGCCGCCGTCTCCGTTGCCCCCCCAACTCTGTCTATGGCTATGCCTCAACCCCACAGTATCCGTATGATGCAACAGCACCCCATGTCGCCTACCGTCGCACTGCGCCTCCACCAGCACCAGCGGCTTCCTGTGCGTTCCCGCATTCTCCACGCGCACCGTCCTGCCCCGCCCAAAAGAATCCACCGCCAACACCCCTTGCCCGGGCTCCAGAAACGACAGCTTCATCGCCATCTTGCCCTCCATGGCGATGTACGAGTTCGGCGTGGCGGTGCTCAGCGTCGCAGTTCTGTCCTGGTGGTGATCTGTGTGCATGAGAAGAAGCGCAGAGGGGGAAGAGCCCACGAGAAGACCTTCTCCTGGATGTAATGGCGAACGGAGAGTGAGGGTGACCGAGTCGCCCATGCCCACCACGAATGTGATGCGAGAAATTGTAGCTTGGCGTAATGGCTCCGTGATGACAAGCTCGGCGGTGTCGGGAATTGACAAGGAGTGGTGGTAGATGTGACGAGAGGGGCGCTCTAGTGGGGGCGATGGGTGGCGTGTGGAGGCGTTGCCAATGCTGAAAAGGTCGTCGCTTTCGTAGCCCGAGGTACGGTTTGGAATGGTGAATAAGTCGGCGTCGACGTCGGTGTGGCGAGTGGAGCCGTGGAAGATGCTGAAGAGGTCGTCGTCCATGTCGTTGCTGTCAGTTGTAGTGGAGCTTGAGGTTAGGGATTCGCGAAGAGAGGGTGTGCTGGCGGAGCTGGGACGGTCGTGGGTCGTCGTCGTCGACTGGCTGATTGAGCTTGAACGTTCGTGTGCTGTTGCTAGGACTGCAGAGCTTGGGAGACGTCGAAACTCCTCGGACTTCAATTGGAACTCTGTGGGTGTCAGTTGTGACTCCGGGAATGTGAATTGTGAGTTCAATTCAATGGGGTGCTTCGATGGAGAAGCGACAGGGGAAGAGGATTTCAAGGTTAGTCGCTTGGGTTTTGGGGGGTGTAACGAGATTTCGAATTCGTCAATCTGGTCGCCGTAGCTCAGCAGCGGGGGCGAAATCACCGAGGTCGGCGATCGCGGCTCAGGAATTGGTCGAATCACGTCCACGCCACCGCCGCGTCGCATCCGTGTGACGTTGCACGCGAGGTTCTGGAGGTAAAATCTGCGATGTCGATTGTTCAAGCTCTTGTCAAGTACCACATGGCACGCGCCGAGCTTCATGGCTTCTTTCGCAATCGCCAGCTCACCCCGTTGCGCGGCTTTCACCATGACCACGAGCGTCACGCCCCCTTCCCCACACCGCCGATCCAACCCCGGGAACCTACGCCAAACCTCCATCTTCTGCTGAACCTCCTCCTCGATGAGCTTCTGGTTCGCACTCACCCACTTGGGGTCCCCGATCTTCACCCTGTACCCCAACGCCCCGCGCACGGAGTCCAACACCGACATGATCGCCAGAATGTCCCCGCGCTTCAAAACGTGCTCCATCGCCCACACAATTCCTGAATGCGGAACCTCTTTCACGTTCGCGTCGAACGCCACCAACACCAAGTTCTGCCCCTCGCTTCGCGTCGCGTAAAGTTTGTTCTCACCGACAGAACTTAGGGTTAACCTTCCCGAATCGAGACTCTCCACGCTGTCGGTGGAACCGCGGGGACTCTCGGGGTCTGAGGAACCCCCGTGCAAGCTGGAAGAGCCACCGACGATGGTGAGCGGCGGGGGCTTCAGGAGGCCGAGGAAGTTGCGAAAGGGAGACGCCATGCTGATGCGAAGGGCATCCATGGGACTTTGGATGGCGCGAAGCGGTGTTCTGGGTGTGCCTGCTGAGTCCTCAATCTCAAACTCTGGTCTAGGGACAGCCATGGTGGGGGCGAGGTAACTGCCAACTGCTTTTGGAGAAGCGCCATCTCGGGAGTCGGGAATGTCCACAGAAAGAACTCTCGACAGATTGCTGCTGGGCTTCGTCTCGGGCGTGGCGCCGGAGACATTGCTTTTCATCATTTTGACAAGAAAGTTCGTCCAATCTAGCCGTGACGAAAGACTAAGAATGAAATCGAATACGCCATCTCCACCAAAGTGATCAAAGCTAGTGCAGCATCGCGCTCACTGTGACCAAGCTACGTACCTCCATCCTAAACTTGCCGCTTGCATGTTGAAGAATATCTGCCCTCAATATGTAATCCCAGAAAACCAAACACTCACGTCAACACGCCGCAAACTCGAATTCTGCGAGAAGGGAAAAACGAAAAGCAATTAGCAAACCATTGATCGATCGAGTCTCAAAAAAGAAGTCTTCAAGACAGAATTTGAAATCCAGTAGTGCCATCGCCCTCTAATCACAATTGAAACTCTTCCATCTGACTGGGAAAATCTAGATTCTAGAAGAGTAACAATATTCTAAATGGTGAGAAAAGCAGGAGGATCCTGAATGACAGGCGACGCCGCGACGTGCAGGCAACTGTGGCTCCCCGTGAGTGGATGAGCCGACAGTTGGAGAGGCCAAGCACTGTACCGGAAATAGACTCACCCGTGTTCAGAAGTAGCTTGCCTTTGCAGTACGTGTCTGTGCATAAACTTAGAATTTTATTATTTTTTTCATTCTTTTTGATGCAAATAGAGACAAGTTCCTGATTCATAAGCATCGTTTGCTTTTTATTCGCTTGCCCGGAAACCCCGGTTGCCGCAAGATGGTTCAGAGCATCCCCTCACTTTTTTCCTCTTGTCTTTCAAGAAAAATTTACTGAAAAATATTTCAAGAAGTTTCACCTCCCCAAAATTCAGTTTCAGCTCTCAGATGGACACTTTATGGACCTCCTACCTTGGATATTTAGGGAACATCCATATGCACATCTTTCATATTAATAAAACACTCCTTAACCCCTAAATGCCCAAGGCTTGTTTGGAGCTCCTTGAAATTTGATCTAAATTGAACAAAAAGTCAACATTTTCATAAGTTGTACCAATTTCTTTTGAATTGTAACCATACAAATTCAAACTAGACATGTTAGAGATCACATAGGAAAAGAAAACATAACAATATCACTTACAAATTGAAAGATTATAATGTTTGATCATGAGGGTGTAAAAATTGTGAAAATTTTTTAAATTCACTTTTTGCATGTCAACTCTAAAAAGTTGGTCACTAAAAAAATATGAAGTTATAGGGCCCAGCATGCACAACCCCAATCAATTTTCGTTTCTTCATAATCTATTCTACAATTTTTTTAATTCCTCCAAGATCTAGTGTATTTGAGGCTCATTTCCAAGAGCCTGCAACACTATGGGAAGTCAAGATTGCAATGGGAATCCTTGCACTAAATCTTCTATAGAAAAATCATAATCCTTTATTTTTTAGATCAACTTTTTGATCCTAAAACTAGACTTCAAAAAGAATTCTCCAAAAATACAAACTACTACTAATAGCAATTTGGTTGGGTTTTACATAACTTCAAAGTTTTTGAAACACCAAAATTTGGTGCCTTGGGCATTTAGGGGTTAATCCCTAAAGTCTGAAGGCATATTTCAAGCAGAAATTGTGAAAAAAATGCCACTTTTTAGGGTAGTGAGAAAAAAATGAAAAAAAAGTTTTGTTTCAAAATTCAACCATTCATATTTGTTCTAGACTACTATGGGAATGAGCGGAAAAAAATTCAGAAACTTTGACCGCACGGATTGAAAGATTATAACATTTGAAGTCAAAAGAATTTGTTTTTCAACCTTGCCTAACATAGCCAATAGCCTGTAACTCCTTCTAAAGTGAGATTTTTACACTACACACGGTTATTTTTTGGGACATTTGCATCTTGTATCTAGTACTTATTGACATACCTGCCAAATTTCAGAAGTAGAGGAGGTATTTTGCACATGTTGCCCATGCTACCAAAAAAGTTTAGGGTAGCATAACTTTTGAGGGTGATTGCAAGAAACCCCTGTCCTATTTTGTCACATGGTGTGTGCTGATTAGTTTTTTGCCTATAACTTTTGTGTTTTGGCTCCAAATGACTCAAGATTTGTAGGAAAGGTACTCATGACTATCATATACCTTCCCTAATTTTTTCATAATTTCCAAAAATAATTTACCATCCAAAAATAGACCCTGGTTCAATGTCACAATTGCCAATTTGGAGGTTTTTAGTACTATTTAGAACCCAAAAAACCATATTTTGAGCTGAAATTTGGAAGAGATGGTCTTCTAGTAGACTTGTATCTTTCTAGGCGAGGAATTTTAAAAATAGTTAATTTTTTGTGGTGTGGAAGTCTACAAAGTGAGCTTCTTTCTACTTGCATTTTGTAACATATAAAATATTGTTTTGGTGGTTTTTTTGGTGAATTACCATCTCCATAGGGTTGTTGCAAATGTCCACCTTTTGTTTTGTGTATTTATTTATTTTTACTATTTTTCCTTAATTAAAACATCAAGGTATGTATTTTCTTGAGAGTGAGTGCTTTTCTAGTTCTCCTACTTAGAGAATTTTTCTATGCAATTCCTTCCATGGGTACCTTCATCTTAAAGGTATATGCATCAATCATATTTTTTTAATTTTTTTAAAATTAATTTTCTAATTTTAAAGTACTCCCAAAAAAATCAGCAAAATGCAACAAATAGGACAGGTATTTCTTGCAATCACCCTTGATCCAGGCATCTCATTGGAAAAATAATGAAATTTCCACTTCAAGGATACATGTTCACACCTTGTATCAAATTTTGAATAACATCCAACTGAAATTGAGTTTATAGGAACCTACCCAAATTTTCAATTATTCATTCAACGGGCAATTGTCTTTTAGGGGTTAAAGTAACAAAAATATAATCTAGGAAGAGTTTAATATGAGGCGTCATATGATCAAACTTTGTGAAATAGATATCTTCATATGGATGGAATCTAAAACTCATAGTCTAGTTGTAGAACAATTCCAAAATATTTTTCGAAATAACACTTTATAATAATTTTTCTCAAATTATCAATTTTGGAGAAGACTTTGTATGTTTAGGAATTAAAGGTGCCAATTCTATGAATGTATTTGTCAATATAGAAAATTAACATTAACCTCTAAAGGACCAAGTGACCATTCAATGTATGCAAGAAATTTCAAGTAGTTGTGCACAAAGTCAATTTGGATTGGATATTTTCAAAATTTTGACAAAAGGTGTGAATGTGTATCCCTTCGATGGGAATATATTTTTTTATCCATTGAGTGCTTGGTTCAAGATTTATGCTTCCCCAAATTTTTGGGGCAACTCAAGTAGCTTTAGGCAACATACGGAAAACTCTTATTGTGCTTCTAAAATTTGATAGGTATGTAAATAACATAATATATGATGCAATCGTCCCAAAAACTAACCATGGGTAGTACAAAAATCTCACTCTAAAAGAAGTTAATCCTTGAAGGACCAAATGACCATTGAATTTACATGGGGCATCTTGGGTAGATGCTTATGAAGTCATTTTTAAATGCATGCAAACATATACCTCCTAGGTAAGACTTTAATTTTCTTTCCAATTGGGTACCTAGATCAAAATTTATGCTACCCTATAATTTTGGGGCAGTCAAGTTAGCTTTGGGTAGCATGTTCAAAACTCCTACAATTTTGAAATTTGGTAGGTATATTATTTACTTGATACAAGATGCAAATGTCCCCCCAAAACATGTGTAGTGTCAAAATATCACTCTAGGAGGAATTAAAGTTTGATGACCCTATCAAGGAAGGGGTAAAAAAAAACTTTTTTTTCTAAATTCAAATGTTAGAATCTTTCAATCCATGTGGTCAAAGTTTCTGAATTCTTTTTCCACACATTCCCATATTAGTCCAATACAAATTTATATGCTTGAATTTTGAAAGGAAAAAAAATCATTCTTTTTCACTACCTTACAAAGTAAAAAATGGTAGTTCTTCACAATTAGTACCCAAAATGTGCTTTAGTCCTTTAGGGGGTGAAGTTTGTTTGCCATGTCCGACAAGGTTGGAAAAAAACTTTTTCTTCTAACTTCAATCGTTAGAATCTTTCAATATTTGCAACCAAAGTTTCTGATTTTTTTTTTTTTTTTTCCCCACACATTCCCATAGTAGTCTAGTACAAATTTTGTGTAGTTGAATTTGAAAAAGAAAAGAAAAAACATTTTTTTTTACTCATTGACATGTATAGTGACAATTTTTCACAATTTCTGCCCCTAATGTGCATCCATCCTCTAAGGGTTAAGCAGATACTAAACAAGTAAACATTCAAAATTTAAACTTGGAAAGTCAAGAAACTGTGTGAACTTCATCCGGATAAGAGTGATGTCTTCTTAAGGCGTTTTGATAACACATTCAGTTAACACCTGGTTGCAAACCAGGTTCTTTGGAGAGCGATCCCGTCTGTCGATACATTGGAAGCTGGCTCCTCCTACGCTCGGGAACTTCGACTGATTGGTTTTGCTTTGTTATTTTCAGTTTGGCGACAGCCTTCCTGTGAGCTTCTGGCTCTTCCGGTTAGGTTGGTCTCGAGGTTGTCTGAAAATTTAAATAATTGCCGCCGGGGACTTGCTCCCCTGGTTCTTTGTACTGTTTCCTCTATCAATGGAAATTGTCCATGTGTTTCAAATAAAGAAATAAAGTTAAACTTGTCATGAAATTAATGGGTTTCCTATCGCCAACTGAAGATTGAAGCTTTCAATTGTTTATTTCTTTGATTTCTATTGTTCTATTTATTTGCTGATCTACTGACGACGGACACAAATTACAAAAAGGAGGTTTTTCTGGTTTCATTCTGGGACACAAAACAAGGTACTGTACTACGTGTTCATCAAATTAAGCTTAAAGTAAGATATGTCCTCCTGGGGGGGTGATCTTAAATTCTTAACTTACTAGAAATGGTGCTCCTATCCTTCGGCTTTCCAGTTGGATGAGAATTCTTAGTTATTTTTAAGTTTGTGGAATAATACTATTGTAGGAGAAGAAATTAATAAAATTCTCTGTATGCTGAATTTCATGAACTGCATTTATGGAAGGCATGGATTTGGTCCCCAATTTCTGCAACACAGAATATTTAGTTCCAAGGCACGGTGGAGAGTGAGCAGAGCCGGTCGAGACTGTAGTAGTGCAACGAGCGGAATGCGGAGGTCCAGCCAAGGGTGAATGTAAAAAAAAAGATCCCCTATTTTGTGCTTGACTAATCTATTTCTCAACATTGCTCCTCGCTAATTCAGGGTCCCTGATTGCAAATATGAACTCAAAATTTGCAAATTTTTGTCATGTCTTGCAAATAAATCGTTCCTGCGTTTCCCCAAGGGTAAAATGCGGGGGCATTCGGCTCGTCGCGCTACTATAGTCTCGACCAGTAGAGCCTGTGATTTATCATCCAGATTAGCATTCAGTCAGTCTTTGCAGCACTCAATTCACACGAGGTGTGGTTTTATCATCCAGATTAGCAAACACTATGTGCAGCAATTGCTATGATTGGGAAGAACCAGCGGCTATAACTGTTTTATTTAGTTTAAAGTTAACTTGGTGGAATCAGTAAAAAAAATGGTTGCGATTTGAAAACATGGGCAAAAAACTGGTGAAAAAATCTATAAAATTTCTATTTTGAGTAAAAAATAGAGCAAACAACTAGACTCCGTACTTGAAAAATTGGTTCAATTAGGGAATTGAAAGAAAATAGCTACTAAAACTCAAAAAAAAGCTTCCCAAACTCTGCAATTCACACCAACTGTAAAGCCGAAGGATACCATTTCTGGATTAGCCAACATTTTGTGCGGCAGGTTACACGAGGTGCGATTTATCATCCACATTAGCAACAGCCATCAAAGAGCGGCAAATTCATTCTAAGTTTTTATTTTATTTTTACATGTCCAGCCTTGCAATCATGTGTAATCATGTGTAAATTTGAAACGAAACTACAATAAGCTTAGTCCTTCTATTTGTGTGATTTCCCACATTATTGGAAACCCCAGAATTTCAGTTAACCTCTTGATATATCCTAAAAGGAATCAAAGCTTCCATTTTCATACAGTAGCTACCGGTAGTAGCCCAATGGATGCAATCTGGAAGATGACATGAATGTTTTTGGAAAGTGGAGTATTCTCTTGTATACTACCTGACCGGTTTGGGGGTCCACTTGCTTTCTATCAAAAACAAAACATTTAGCGGAAAATTTTAAAACTTAAATGCTCAAGGCCTATTTGGGGTTTCTTGAAATTTGTTCTAAATTGAACAAAAAGTCAACATTTTCATAAGTTATACCAATTTCTTTTGAATTGTAACTGTATAAATTCAAACTAGACATGTTAGAGATCACATAGGAAAAGAAAACATAACAATATCACTTACGGATTAAAAGATTGTAATGTTTGATCATGAGGGTGTTAAAGTATGAAAATTTTTCAATTCTCTTTTTGCATGTCAACTCTAAAAAGTTGGTCACTAAAAAAAATATGAGGTTATAGGGCTTAGCATGCACAACCCCAATCAATTTATGGTTTTTCAAAATCTATTCTACAATTTTTTTTAAATGAATTTCTAATGTGATTTTTCCTCCAAGATCTAGTGTATTTGAGGCTCATTTCCAAGAGCCCTCAACACTACAGGAGGTCAAGATTGCAATGGGCATCCTTGCATAAAATCTTGAATAGAAAAATCATAATCCTTCATTTTTAAGCTTGGCTTTTTGATCCTTAAACTAGACTTCAAAAAGAGTTCTCCAAAAATATAAACTAATAATAATAGCAATTTGGTTGGGTTCTACTTAACTTCAAAGTTTTCGAAACACCAGAATCTGGTGCCTTGGGCACTTAGGGGTTAAAGAAGAAGTGGGTAAAACATTTGTCCTTCATCACGATACAAAGGCAATTAAAGATTGTTAGCAACTTCTAAAATTTGTACACAATGCTAAAGGTGGCACAATTCATATTCATTTGAAGTTCATATTCATTGACTCTCAAATAGATTTGCTCTAAACTATTTTTCTCATCTGAGCATATACAATAGACGTATCTTAGTACCCCTAAAGGACCAAGTGTCCATTCAACATACACAAGAAATTTCGGGTAGGTTCCTACAAAGTCATTTTTGGTTTGATCACTAGAAGAAAACTATATTGAACTTGTCAAAAATTGTGTTTCACTCAACACAAAAGTGTGGGCTAGATTTTGTTGAGATCTCCCTTCGTAACCCAAAATTTTGCATTCTAACCCAAAATTTTGCATTTCACTTGTCAAATTCTGTGTTGAAATGTTGAAACGCAAAATTTTGCATTATGAAGGGAAAACTCAACAAAATCTAGCCCACACTTTTCTATTGAGTACAACATAGGTTCTATCAAGTAAAACGCAATTTTTGACAAGTTCAATACAATTTTCTTCTAGTAGATGTTCATGAAATTGGGATACAATGTGTACACATGTACCTCTCTGGTGGAAAACTAATTTTTTTTCTGATTGGGTGCCTAGATCAAAAGTTATGGACTTATGGTGCCTTGAACTTTTGGGGTAGTTTGGGCAATTCAAGAACTTTTGGGGAATCTTTTGCAAAAAAACTCATCAACTTTTGAAATTTGGCATGTATATAACTAACAAAATATGGAAATACAATTTTTTTATAAATATTCCTCTAATCACATTCTAAGAGGAGTCAAACTTTATTAGCTATGTTGGGGCAGTTTCAAGAAAAGCATTTTCTTCTAACTTCAAGTCCTATTATCTTGCAATTTGTGAAGTCAAAGTTCTAGAATTTTTTTTGACGTATTTGAAATGTTTGTCTCTAACTTTTTATTGTTTGGATTTTAAAATATAAATTTCCTTATTGCACAAGAAATCATCAAAAAATGACTAGTGTATTGCCAACTCATTTAACCTCCTTACATTGCAAGCTGATTTGGTATAAGCTAGACATCTCATGAATATTCGATGAACTCCATGTAGATTTTTCTACCAATTTCAAGCTCCAAATATATTTAGGTCAAGAGTTTGGTGTAGAGTATTGAACCTCATGCCCTCTTTATGTTGTATTTGCACTACTTTATAGATATTTCTAATATCTCCATTGAGGCTCCAAATTCTTTGAAAGTTGTTCTAATCATTCGAAGTGTAGGACCAAAAATACATTTGAAGTTTTTTCTTGATTCCTTTTCCAAAATTTTAATCAAAAACAAGAAATTAGGATCAAGATTAGAATATATATTGTTTAGCATACACTAGTAAAAATATGATGTATATAAATCAAGAAAAATTAACTAGAGAAGACCTACGACTAGTGTAGTTAGACACATGGATCTTTCTATTACTTACAAATCAATCTACACACACCATAATTATACTAGTGCTAAAACACTCTCACCATTGTAATTGATGTGCTCTAACTCTCTTGACATTCTCTCTCAATCCTTATGGTTTGGATAAGATATGATTTGGAGAAGTATAATCAGGACTTTTACTTTAGTGGATGGTTCTATATAGAACCAAGGATAGAAAATAAGTCCTAGTCTATCTCAAGGACTAATAGTTTTTATTGATAGTCTCTATTAAATAAGACAAAGTTTTTGGGGTGAAGAGACTCTCTTTTGGAAAGGGATCTCTCTATATAGTCAAATGGGTGAGCTCTATGTGAAATCATTCTTGTTAATACATACATTTTGTGTTCTTAATTGGAGTCCATTGGGGAAGTCTCTAACAAGAGAAAATAAAGAAGAATGCTATTGAATGAAGACATTCTACTAAAATTTGAGTGAAGTGTAGGCCTTCAAAGTCTAACTGAGTGTAGGGTGCTTGGAGTAATGTATAGGGTGACTTGAATAGTGCTTAAAGTGTGTATTGTCCATCCTAAAGACATCTAAAGTGGCATTGATTATACTTAAAATAATATGTAGAATATCATTAATATAATGTATAATTGAACAAACCAACTCAATTAACAAAAATTCCTAGACATGAAGTGGCCATACTAAGTATATAGAAATGCCAAAAATCAGATTCCATTAATGCCAACACAAAGTAACTATTGTATGTTGAAAACTCCAAACCAAAATAGAGGATGAATAGATAAAGCAATCAAGACAATGTTGCGCATCTAGCATATTGGCCACAATTTGAGCCTTTTTGACACTTCAAGAACACAAAAATATATTAGATACATTATTAGTTTGTCACACTTTGATCTTGCAAGAGGAGTTTAAATGCCACATTTTCCCTTCAATTCAATGAAGCTCTACATGCCCTTCATTATCATCCCCAACCTAAAAACATTGTCATTCCATATTCATGCCTCCCTAATCTTCTTTGAGTTCTTCCTATTATTTTTTTCTATTTTTGTGGTTGTCCTTTGGACTCTACCTTTTGTATTGCCTTCTCTACCATGTCCTTCAAAGTTTGAATGTGGCTTTCATCTATTAGCTACAATGACACAATGTAGTCTATAAATGGTTGGACTCTTTGTCTTTTGAACAGCTAAGCTTGGATTGATACTTTGTTTTGAATGCTTGCCTACTTTGACTCTTTGTCTTTCATTGAGGTTGTATTCTTGACTTGTCATTATGTCACTTTGGCCCACTTCCTCAATTTATTCTCCAATACATCACACCAATTTATTTTAAGCTCTTGAAGTTGAATTAAATTGCCAAGAGATAACAAAATTTCTTCCAAGTGCAAGCACCACTCGATGGTAAACACATATAATCCTTTCATTGACCATATTGGTTGTAAGCCTTTGGGTGTGATCATTAATAGAAAAAAAATATTAATTTGTTCTTTGAGTATTAGTCTTGAACAAAAAATATTCCACCACATGTTGCATATTCAATGTAGATAAAGACAACAATTCCAACTCAAAATAACATTGGCTTGCATTTTGTTTCAATGTAGAGCTTGTCCAGACTCCAGAGATTGACCTGAACTTCATATTTTGTTAATTATTGTTTAATTCCATCTCCAACAAGAAAAACATTTTTTAAGTTGCAAAGCTCTACATCAATAAAATTTACAATGCTAAATAACTTAGTATTGACCTCAATGATTTAAATTACAAACAACTTTGTAGTGCAATTTCTTTAACCCCTAAAGGCCCAAGGCCTTTAGGGATTTAAAAACATAATTGTTTTTGAAGTATTATAGGTCTAAATGTTACTAAAGTATAGAAATCTCAACCATACAATCTCGTGTTGTACTTGTTGTAGATGATATAAATCAAATTTGGAGTCATTTGGCCACATAGATTGCAAGAGTATAATGTTTTAGTGTCAAAAAAAGATGCTGAAATTTTCTTCGCAACACATTTGGAGGTGAAATTCAATTTCTAAACCTACTCAAATGAAAAAGCTTCAAACTATAAAGTACTTCAAAACCAGCATAAAGACACATTGGTGAAAAAAATATCACTCAATTGACTAAACGTATGCGCATAATGGATTTGAAATGTCAAAAAAATAGCAAAAAAAGTTGCAAAAAATACATCAATGGTTGAACCTCCTTCTACAAAAATGCTTCTCACTCTCTCGTAACTTCTTAAATTGATATGAAATTTTAATCATACAAACTAGACAAGTATGCACAATTTTCCCACATAAGTTATTAGAAATGGACATTGTATCAAGAAGAAACAAACCATTGAAGTTCAACGTAGTCCAAAAAAATTGGATTTTGAACTTTGAATTGCTCCCAAATATTCAAAACAACTTAGATTGACATGAAAAATTTACCACAATATCAAGACTTCATAATCCAACAAATTTTTATTGAAAACAAACATTTTAAAGGAGATACGAGCCCCCAAAGTTGCAACCATTAAAAATATAGTTTGTCAAACTCAAATTGGACATGTGAACTTTGAATGGCTTTCAAAAATTTAGTACATCTTGGATTGATCTCAAAATTTTACCACACAAACTAGAAAAGTGAGACCATATTTCTCAATAAGTTTATTAAAATCAGACATTGGATGCAAAAGTTGCAGCACTTCGAATTGGACTTCTAGACTATGCAAAGATGCTTTTGGTCCCTGGGGCACTTAGGGGTTAAATAAAAAAACAAGTCAAATCAATTAGGGGTAAACAAATTAAAAAATGAAATATATACATTAGACTTGAGTTTGATTTCTAAAACAGGTCCAAAAAGAAATGATTTTTTTAATTGATTATTTGAGATTAATGCTCAAATGCTTATTTGAATTGTTTTGATTTATTTCTTCTATTTTTTGTTAGATGTTAGAGTCAACCACTATTGGTTTGATTATTGTTGGAAGAAGTTCATCCATATCTTCTTGCAACAAGTCTTCATACCTTTGCTCATCACCCTCCTCATCTTATAGATCTATTAGAAGCTCAAATAGCCCATATTTGCCATCTATAGGATTTGGATCAATGGAATTGTGCACACTATCCTAATATTGCTTTGTATTTTAGAAGTAAGTGCCCTTCTCAATGCATTATATACCCATTATACTAGTAAAGGCTTTGTCACTCTTTATTTACTATTCGTTTTCTACACATCTCAATAGATGTAGAATGTTTGTTTGAAAGTCTTGAAAAAACTCACATTAAGTGGTTGTAATGCGTAGGATGTATGGGTCCATGGGATAGTAGGGTTAGTAAGTCTACACCAATCCTATTGCATATTTCTATGACTTCTATTTTTATTTAAAAATTATGTCCATCTACTAAAAGTAGGTGGCAATCTGATGGTGAGAGCTGTTTTCTCTTCTATAGGTTGAGAACAAAATTATCCAACCACATGTCAAATAAGTAGCTTGTCATCTATGCATTCTCATGCATACCCATTCTAGCTCCCTCTTCACATTGGCAATGTGTGATGTTTGATTACTATTTCCCCTTAAAAACATAGATAGGACATGCGCTTTTCTACGTCTTTATATTTAATATGCACCCTTCTTCTTCATTCCAAATGTAGCTAGCTCAGTAGTTGTGAATGTGATAGTGGTTACAAATTCTTCTAGAATGTTGCAACATTCACAAGACATAGCCCCTTTGCCCTAGCTACTTCAAGTGTTTGAGCACTTTTTAGAGATATCTTTGAGAAATGTTTTTTTAATCCATGTGACTCACATATTGCTTGGTATTCCTTCATTAAAGGGTGTAGGATGGTCCTAGGTCATTATTACTACTCTATGTGAAGGTCATTTTTGTAAATAATAAGGGAAAAATTGGAACATGTGTAAAATATGAAAAATTATACAACTATTTCTTAAAATATGAGAAATTTTCATTATTACTAATTTTGAATATCAAAAAATTATTCTTGAGAAAGATTAGAAAAAGGAACAAATTTACACATGATTAGAAAATAAACATTATTGCAATGAAGAATATTGAATAATTAGGAAGAGCTATGTGCCCAAAGTCAATAAAATCTCACCAAGCTACCGAATTGTCCAAATGCCAAAATTAAAGTAGTTTGACACCTAATTGATGAATTTGACTTGAATGTACGGTACTTGAATTTGTAAAGTCAACTATGTCAATGGAAATCCTCTAGATGCCATGTCATACAACTACTCAACTAGTTTATGCTCTTCTTCTAGTATTAAAATAGACGTGATAGCTTGTTTTAATGTTAGGATTGTCTCATCTACAAGGCCTAGTAGACTAATGTATGGAATTCTATAGAAATTTATTGCTAAAGACACAAGAAGTCTTTTGTCTACCACCTCAAAAGTTGCCTTCAATTGGAAATCATTCTAATTTCTATTTATACATACCTTTGCCTTAATGGGTGATTCTAGAAAACACTTGTATTATTATGATGTCACATGCTAAGTGCCATTCATGTTAAGTATCATAACTTTTGAATTATAGAGCCAATGACTTTGAAATTATGAAGAAAGATGCACGCTACCTCTTGTATTAAATTCATTACCTTTTGAATTAAAAAAATGATTTATATTTAAACTTTAATTTTGCTAATTTTTCACACTCGGGTTTTCAAATTTTTTTGAACTTTGGAGTATAAAAAACTAATGATCTATGGATAAGCTTCACATGCCATATTTCTACTTTTGACATGAAGTGATTGTATAAAGGATATCTAAAATTAGTAAATTTCTAGCAAATACAATTGCCTTGCATGCACATTTTTTGATGAAATTTCATCAAAAATATTCTTAGGAATGGCTCATTTGTAGATTTTTTTGTTTTTATTTATTTATTTATGATTTAAATATCATTGTATCCATTTTCTTGAGATTTTGCTCTTTTTTAGTTTTACTATTTAGAAAATTATTTTGGGCTTGATGTATCTAACTTATAATCTCTTTAGAGGTCTACATATGATCCTATTTTAGTTTATATTTAAAATGGAATTTCTTATATTAAAGTGTTTTGTAAAAAAAATCAACAATATTGGACTAAAACGCAACAAATAGTACAAATGTTTCGGTGAATTACTCTAATGCAATTCTTCCAAGTCTCTACCTTCCAATTTAATACCTTTGCTACTACTTTGTTTGCAATGCTTTTGAGATAATCTTCCGTTGCCTTACTTGTGCATGCCCTTCTCAACTCCCATGTCCACCAATCCATAACTTGTTGTGGTCTAATTCCCATAGATTCAATTGATGACTTTTGACTGTCTCATGGATGTTGGTATCGGTAGCAAGATGTGGTCCTACATTTTCTTATTGTTGTGACCTTTGTTTGCTCCATGTCAAGTTCTAATCTTTGTTATCATCTACAATGCTCTTCATCTTGTGTTGTCTTCCTCCATGCTAACTTGTTTCACTTTTATATGACTTTTGAATGGCAAATGGGGAGTGACCAAAAGAACAAAAGATTCACTTACTATCACCCCCTTCTTGAATTGTCCTTGAGGACCAAAGCACCTGTAGCTCCCAAAGTTTTTCCCAAGCATCCCTTGCACAGATCACCTCAACAAGATTGGTGCCTCCAATGACAATATCAAGAGGGCAATGTTCTACTTCTCCAAGAATTGCAAATCCTTGTCGTCACTCATTTTTGAGCTCAAATTCATCTCTAAATTTTTTTGGTCTTCTTTTAGGAATTGCACTCACTTTTGATCAATGCTATTTGTACCTCACTTGCTACATGTAATGGCACTAAAATTTCAACTTTCAATCTTTCTTTGCAAAATTTGGCACCCTCAATGCATTATGTGTCATATAATTTCATTCTCCTACTACCTTGCGCCTATGGTGTTTGCAAAGACTCTTGAAAATGGTTTCTTAAATCATGATCATTTACTTTGGCTTGTGCACTACCTCAAAAACATTGCCCTATTATTTGATTATAATTTTTGTTGTTAAATGACAAGCACTATTATAACTCACTTATTTTTAGAGTGACACATCATCCAATTGAACATAGTATTATTTAATTACAAGGCAATAAACATTGTAAACTATTTCCAATGATTTCTATAAGGGATTTGGCTTCACCCCAAAAGTATTTTGTCGTCATATTTGTATCCTTCATGAAGTTCCTAATTATGATTAAAACATGTTGTCACCACATTTATTATGAAGTTGCCAAACTTCTCATCTACAATGCACTTCAACACCATTCCATGCCTTTTTCTAGCTTGCAATTTAAGGCCTGGTGTGATTCTGGGGTCCCTACCTTATTTGGTCATTGGTTGATTGCCAATTCAAAACTTTCATTGATTCTCAAATTCAATTGTAACCAAACCAACACTAATGAATTAAGTTTAGAGTTATTATATTATATTGAAGACCCTTAATTTTCCATTTCTTAATAAAAAATCATAGAATTATCTAACAAATTGATGATCTACAAGGAAAATCCAAAATTTCCATCTCATGGTATTTTTGAAGAATACCATTGTGATAATATAATAGGTTAGGAATGGAATTTGCACACAAAAAGACTTTTGTCCAATTTTCATAATGGATTTCTCTTATCCTAATAAAATCTAGAGGTGCTAAAAATCCTTTTGGAACAATTTGAATAGGAATGAAAACCAAATGAGGTTAAGGATAATTCAATTGTGAATATCATATAAAATACAAATTGTCTCACAATTCATCCATAATATAAAGTTTTTGTTACATTTTCATTCCCACAATTTTCCTTATTTTGGTTCTTGCAAAGTTTTGAAATGACATCCAAATAACTTCTCAATGAAACCCTATAGCTTAATGAAACATTTTTGGTATTGTTGCAATGCAATGGGTTCCATTCTAGTTACTAATTAAGCTTAAAGCCAACTTGAACCATAAACCAATCTTGAAAATTTGTGGATGGGTGATTGCAAGAAATACTTGTCTTCTTTTTGTCCCCTTGTCTTTAGACAAATGTTTTTTCGCTTATAAATTTTACACCATATGTTAGTTTTGTATGAAATTTGAAAGAAAGGTACACAAGGTAGTTCTAGACATTGAATAATCTTTTTCAATTTTAAAAAATTAGTTTATTATTTTGAACAACCTCCAATTGGATGTCTACCTTTGCCATTGGAGGGGGGTGGGGTGGGTGGGTTACTATTTTCGACTCCAAAATGCAAATTTGAAGGTTATAATTGGAAAATGAGGAACTCTATTAAAGTTACACAAGTCCAGAAAGAAGTTTTCTAAAAATGATAATGTGTCCACTTTCCACATGTACTCATAGTGCATTATTGTACCTTTGTGCAAGTGCAAAGAACACAATTTTTTTCCCCATATATGAAAATGGTTGAGAAAGAGTATCTTCAAGTTAGGAAAAATGAATTTTAGAATTAAGAATTTTAGAATTTTTTTACTATTTTCTAAAAATCAAACATCAAAGTGTCTATTTTCTTGGTATTTCCATCATGTTCTTTTTGTGCATAAATTTTAGTAATAAATTTTTCTAGGTCTAATTCTTAGAGACACATTATTTTCAAAGCTTTACAAATTATCCATATTTTATTTCATTAAAAAAAATTATTCCAAAATTTAAAGTACTCACTAAAAGAGGCCATTTTGAGCCAAAAAGAACAAGAGTTTCTTGCAACAACCCATACAAGTAGTCTAAAATGTTTAAAAATGTGTACATGAATGCAAAAAATGGTCTAGGATACATCCAAGGTTACATCATGAAGTTGAGTTCCAAAAATCCTTAGTAAATTTTGAGGAACTCAAAAACTTTTTACTTTTATTTTTTTGAAAATTCATGATTTTGAATTGCCAATGTGTTAAAAGCAATCTCAGGTGTTGGTTCTACATCAGAGTATGCGGAATTGCTGAAAGTGGATGGTAACAGGCACTTCCACTTTGGTTGAAGAATAGGATGTGAGAGGGCAACATCGTCCAGAATTCTACTTGACTGATGACGCTTGGTTTCTCAATTGCAGCTTATCAACCTCTGAGATCTGAATCTTCTCTCTCCAAACGACGAGGGGGCGATGCTTGGCAACAAGTGCTCAGTGAACAATTGCATGGTCCATCATTGAAATTGTTAACTGAATTACAATTGCGTTGCATTAAACTTGAAATCCTGGTCCATTGAAATTGAAATACAATTGCAGGTCCATCATTGAAGTCATGGACCGCTGGAACCGAAGTTTCCTACGGCTTAGTGGTTGTAAAGCCTGTCGGAGCACTACGAGGAATCCTTAGTTCCAACTCTAGGACTTCAGCAAGAGCTCAGTGCCGGAGATTACAGCTTTCTTGCTCACAATTGATCACACCAATGTCGGTAAGTTCATAACCAGTAATTACTGTGATGTCCATATTTCAATGTATTCTTGAGGAGCTCCCTCAACACACCTGAGTATCTCATTTGAATGTACATCACAGTTTGAGCTGATGTACTCAGTTCAATGCATTGTTCATGAAAAAGGAATCTTGTTTCCTTTGGACGTATGCAATCTAGAGTTCCAGATAGCCTTTGCAAAGTCTCGTATTTAATTGTTTTAGAATTTTCCAAACTCTTACGAGATTGAAATATTCTTTGAATTTGAGTTTTTAATGGAGTAAACGGAGTGGTTCCAACTGCTTTAGGATGCTATTTCCTGCATCCAAAAAAAAAGTGTCTAGATTGAACCTCATGTTGTTTCGATTAGGTAAAATGTGGATTTTCTTTTGTCAAATTTCATTCCAATTTTGACGAATGCATGCAATGCTCAATAAATTTTTAAGCAAAGCCAAGTTGTTCCCCCACAGTTTATGACTACGAGATAGAATATTATATTCCTGCCAAATTCAACACAAAGAAAGACCAACAAGATATGAGCACTTGTCTTAGCTACATTTTCACCAACGACACTCCCATCTACAAGGATTAATAATGCTATCAATGTCCTCATAGACTCTCTTGTCACGAAGGAAAATAAAAAAAACTATACACTCAAGTCCACACTGCAAGTACGGGATTTCACAGCTGGGGTTTCGAACTTCGGGCTTTTATTCCATTCTATTTCATATGTACTCCGCTCTGAAATTCCACAGTCGCACTATGGAATTGCACAATTCTAGACTTTTCAGATTTCTCTGCCAAAGATATCCCATCTGAATTATATGTTTCTATGACACCTTTTGTCAACTGTTTCAAACAACACTTGTATCCAATCTATTCTACATCACGCCCTCAAATTCCACAGCTGCAATATGCAAGCACAAATAAGGTAACTGCACCTAATTGTGATCCCTGATGATTTTTGCCTAAAATGTATTGCTTCCATTCATGAGAGCCTAGCCAAGGGTCGCTTTAGGTACACCTTGTTGGAATCCTTTGAAAACTCTTACTTTATTCATATGTTGTCCCCCAAATGCATAAGACATGTATCTAGAATCTTCTTTGACTTCTAATAAGATCTTCATGAAAATTAGGCAATTGAATAATAGGAACAATATTCAATTGTTTATTCAACGCAATTAGGTGTAATTACCTTCTAGACTTTTCAGATCAGTCTTTGCCAGTGGCATCCCATCTGAAATACAGATTTATCCTTTTCTACGACACATTCCCAAATGTTTCAAAGAACACTTTGTATTCCATTCTATTCCATACTCCGCTCTGAATTGAAATTTCACAGCTGCACTACGGATTTGCACGTCTCGACTTTTCAGATTCCTCTGGCAGTGATACAAAACATGCACCGGCCTTGCATCTGATTATCCTTTCCTATGACACCATTGTCGAACGTTTCAAACAAACACTTATATATTCCATTCTATTCCATACTCCGCTCACAAATGCCACTATGGAATTTCTCATCTGAACTTTTCAGCTCTCTACACTTGAGTACATGCACCTGAATTATTCTTTTCTGTGACACCGTTGTCAAATATTTCCATCAACACTTGTTTAATTAGTTGTGGACTGAGGAAAAATAAGATTTACTGTCAAGGTCTAATAACAATGATTTCGACTCTAATTAAGATGACCGTAGAAGAGCGTTTCCTGGCAGAAATCACCGACGGGGTCCCCGAAGGACTCCTCCTCCAGCGGCTGCGGCAGTGAAGAGACGAGACCAGCTTCCCCGAGAGTGGGTGACTTGCTGGATCCGGACGTGCAGCGGATGATCCACGGCGAAGGCTACAAACCCATGCCCCTGCGCAGCTGGCGGCGCTGTCCCTTGATCCAAGCCTCCCGGAAAGCGGAGTTTCGGTCATTCCCGGACGGAACCACGCCGGAGATTCGGCACTTGCCGGAGCACGTGAGGGCCAGTTTGAATGGGTGCAAGCTGTTTCAGCCGCAGCAGATTGATGAGTACAACCGCATGCTCAAACAGGACGGCAAGCTGGTGAGTTCAGTTAGTTAACCCCATAATATCACCATATATACTTACTGATCTCAGAGACGGTGCGAGGTTTACGACAATTATACGAACATTGATTCCCACCTGTGGCAGAATCTGTAGATTGAAAAATCTGATCACAGAACGTCAATTTCGTTAAATTGGCCGGATTCCAATGCTTTGGACGTGAGGCCTGAAACACAAATATACCCATACTTGTCCTAGTCTGTGGCCAGAACTTAGAGGTTTGTGAAGAAATTAAATATGTCACAAATTTTGACCCCAGAACCACGCCAATTTAACGAAATTGCGGTTACAGGAAAGTCATGCATGCAGCCTGGGAAAGTGAGACAGGGGGATGCATGGATATAAATTCCCATTGGGGTTGCAGGGCAATGCATATGATTCTGTTTGATTACAGGAGAAATCCAAAATGGAAATTGAACAACTTACATCGTTTTGTGTCCAAATTCCAATTCCATTCTTAGTGTCAAGTATTCTATCAATCGTTGGACATTGACTATGACGAAAGTCTTCAAAATTCCATAGATGAACATTTTGGATTACTCCTGTGGATATATGAATCCCCTGGGGTCTTGACAATTTGCCTTGTGAGAGCCAAGGATATGTTACAAATTAAACCCATGTGAGGTCATGTGGGAAATGCTGAGTATAATACGCAAAGACGTGAAATAACCTTCCTCTGGGAAATGCTGAGTACCAGTATAACACACTAGGAAGTGAAATAACCTTCCTGTGGATTTCTGGACCAAAATGTAATCAAGCTTCTTCCGAGGGAATTACTAGTGATGGAAACGTTAAGTGTTGGACTTGTTTAGGTTCACGGAGCTCCTATTAAAGTAGTAGACCTTATTTTCGCCACTTCATGGCCACCGTGTAGAGTACATTTGAAAGCTTAAATAGTATACTTAGTGGCACAAATAGGGTCTCCTGCAAATAGCACGAGGATTTAAGCCTCTACCAGGACGAGTACTGATCAGGAGATCCCTGAAATGTACAGTACTGTGCATCTCTAGTACGTCCTCGCATAGATCATACACGGGGTCTCCTGCATATCACTCGACCAGCCTACCGGTAAGAAATGCTGACGCAAGGTAAATCCCGTTGTTCCTCGCTGCATACTGATCGTGGCAGCCAAGTGTTTGTATAAAAATAAAAACTGGATTGTGTGAATTGAATTGGAAAGTATTTTTAAGTGACAGAGAGAAAATGCCTGCCCATCTTTGCTTGGAAATCAAGTTCTTTTCAGGATCTTGTTGAAAATCTGAAAAATGACCCGTTTCTAGTTCAAGTGGTTGGACATGTGGAGTGAATGTTCAGCTACTTGATTCTACAAAATACAGATACAGCACTTGTGGACATGCCCAAGTAATCTATAATTCAAGAAGTTTGAAAGCACTTCAGATCTCTACCACATCACCAACATTATACAGAATATATAACTTTTACATTAACGAATATTATTTGGCGTATTCCCCAACTTTGGCAGTTTCAGGCTGCGCGACCTGAAACATAAATCGACACATGTGGTAGTTTTCAGGCATTGAGTAGATTGTCACAATTTTTGGCAGTGGGGCATCACACAAATTTAACAAAATCGTCGATCTTTACCACCAAATGAGAAATACTAACTTCTTTGTTTTAGTAATAGTAACGTCAATTTTGTTAAATTGACAAATTTCATTACTTTGGTGCGGTTCAGGCTGCAAATGCTGAAACCAAAATCTAAAACTGTCATAGTTTGTGGCCTGGAATTAGACCTGTGTGTCACAATTTTTGGCTTGTGGAAAATCACCAATTTAACGAAATTGTCTTTTAGTACCTCTATAAGGTGATATACATACCAAAAATAACAATAATACATTTGTAATGTAATCCCAGGTGAGTGGGGTGGACGTGCTGGCAACCAGAGCGCGGGTGAAGCCCGGAAGGTTGTACCACAAGTTTGACTCACTGTGCGCTTTGGCAACGTCAAAGGCTGGCAGATTGTTGTTAGTGCAGCACCGAATCCTACCGCATGTGTTCTACGCCATTTGTCATGACCCTGCGCACAAAATGTACATCGACCTCTTGAACATGTACGAGCGACGATGGTTTGCAGTTTCTCCCTCCTACGGGAAAGAAGACGAGGATTGTAGTTGACAATCTCAAGTACTCTTTCATCTCATCAATCCAAATGAATGCTTGAATCCCACAAATTCGTGGAGAGATCACTCTAATTGTGAATTTCTTTGAATTGATGCAATTCTGGGTGCCAAAAAATGTGGCATTTTGGGTTCTTAAAAACTAGGATTGGTCCAGATTCGCATTTTAGGCCGAGCGGACTGAAAAGTACTGAATTTGTGAATTTGTGCTACATGCACTATTGGAAAACTGATCCAGGGAAATGATCCATGTGAAGACCTACATGACCAATTAGACTATTTGTGGGTCTTCTTGTGCTCATTTCTGAAACCATGTTAGTGTAGTCTAAGCTTTGGTCAATTAATGTTGAACTCTAATAGCATATCAAATCTTAGTTGAGGTGCCACGAGATGTATGTTGAAATTTTGTAGCATTGGAGTAATCTTCTCTAGCATTCAATGTAAGGGTGGTAGTTATGTTTGAGTGAAAAAGTAGAAGTGAACCTAATGAATAATGTTTTGAATAAGTGTTGACAAGCCTTACGTTTCGGGGGTGGTTCAATCATTTGACTACATTTGAAATAGAGTTATTTTAAAGATAACTCTATTTTGGAGGGTGAGTTTTGTCTCTTTGTTTGACTTTTAGGCACTCCTTAGATCCCGATTAGATCATTAAGACATGAAAAGACCTACTTAGGAATAAATTCATAGGAATCTCCATGAATGCTTTGCTTCAATCTTATAGTAAAGATTGACTCCCAAGTATATAAGTAAAGCATATTTTGTCTTCTTCATGTCTTTAGAAAGGTAGACATTGACAATTGTATATAATTGTTACATATACTTGTCACCATAGACAAAAATGACTACTACTAAGGAGTTAGAGTCTTCCTTTCAACTTCCAATTTTAAATCTTATTCCATGTCTTGCTACACAATCACTTTAAGGTACAACTCCGAATGCAATCAAGGGCAAGGCACATATAGTAATCGAGACCTTTGCAATGGTCTCTACATATTACCAATGGGACGTTCCATGAGAGGTTCCATTATAATTTAGTGTAGGACTAATATGAGGCGAAATGATTTGTCAAATACATTATGAAGTAGATAATTACCTTAAAATGTCCACAACAAATCATTTGATGCCATACTGCCAATCCACTGTCGGCTGCTACATTCTTACCTCCAGCATTCTTGACAAAATTGAATTGTTCACAAACATCAACAACCATTCTTTGCCAAGATTTTCATTTCAATTGCTTGATTCCATCTCAAGGGATTAGTTCAATCTCCAATTCCAGAATCCAGAAACGTTGATCATGTCTTAGAATACTTATCTCGTCTTTAAGTAGGCAAGATGGCGCACAACCACCCTCTCCCTTCCGAATTTGGAAAACTACAGGTACTCAAGTGTCGAACACCAAAATCTTGAAGTCACCAGCAAAGGGAGTTCAGAACTCTATGCTAAGCTTCGGTACACTCAACCCTCTCTAATTGCACTCCCTTTCAGACAAACAGGCTTGAAAATGTAGGAATAGGTACACTCAACACCCTCTAATTGTGTTGCCTTTCGGACAAACAGGCTTGTGAATGCAACACTAGGTATACTCGATCATTTCAAGTTGCCCTGCCCTGCCCTGCCCTCCCTCAGGGAACAAACAGGCTCGAATTATAAGTGCAGCACTAGGTACTACTCTCAACTCTCTCTAATTGCATTGCTTCCAACGGGACAATGGGCTTCTAAATCCAGCATTAATTAATTACACTCAACCCCTCTTTAACTGCACTAGCTCACCCACAAATGAACCTCAAAATGCATTCCACTATCTATTCACAATTCAACATGCAAAAATTGTACACGAGAGATTCTCAGGAAATGTGTAGCTGAACTAAGGTAATCGACAGTCTATTATCAATCTCACCTCAATCCTGGTCTTAAATACATAGAGTGGAACATTTTCGTTCTATACTGTACACTGTGAGTACATAAGTGTGGAATTGATTTGAGATGAGAGTGGTAACAGGCTGGTAATAGACCTGGTAAAACATCACAGAGGGTTCGGTATGCCGTGTACAGTACTCCCGTTGGACCCTTCGTTTGGAATCTGACACCACTATCCGACCTAGATTTGAAGTTGGTGATCGCTCCGTCTCTAATTTCCCCTGACCTGGCTGGCCTCCTTCCGTAAGCTTAGCTTAATTTCCTTGGCAGTTGAGATCACATTTGTTGCAGCATACCTGTGAACTCAGATTCTGTTCTTACCTCTTTAGATTGATCTCGTTGGCCAGGGGACATTTGCAGCACCAGCATTCCACCATTCTTCAATCGCCACTTGCAATACGGCATGCGGAGGGCATGGCACGTCAATTAATAACATGAATTATTGGCAGCAGTGTTGTTTGATAGGTTTGGAACGAATTTCGATCGTTGGGTTGGGTTGGATTGGGAAGAGCCTGGCTCATATGCAACCAAATTTGAGATTGCCAGAATCGATGAAGAACAGTGCTGTGCCGATGTGTTTGAGAATACACCAAAAACAAATCAGACCAAAACAAAAGCCCCAGAGGACCTACACAGAATTAAGGTACAGAGAAAAGCTTGAGACCCAACTTGGATACTTTGTTGTGGGTGGTGTCTCCCTCTGTCAATAAATTAATTGTTTGTAGTGTGGATTGAAAGTTAGGTTTTAATTGGCACCGATTTCGTTGGTTGTATTATGAAGAGCCTGATTCATATATACCAAATTTTATTGATTGCCAGACTCAATGAAGAACTTTGCAAGTGTTTTGTCTAAGCATACAGTAAGTAAAACTGGACCAACACAAGTACCTGTATGACTTACCATCACAGAAGTACTGAAACATCACAGCATGGACACTTCTGTCATGTACTCCCTCTGTCTGTCAGTCAGTCCATAAACAATTTCCCTTGCATTGTTTGTTTGAAACGTTTGGCACCAATTTCGTTCATCATGTTGAGAAGAGCATAATTCAGAAGCAAACAGAATTTTTATATTGCCAGAATCAGTGAAGAACATGGCAGTAGCAAGATTTTGCCGGGTGAAAACAAAGGCCCCATTTGAATTGCACAAAAGTGCTGGAAAAAAGCATGAGACCAAATTTAGACATGTACGTCGTGTACTCCCGTTGTAAAAATGCATAATGCAAATAAGTGCAAATTTTATACCACCAGATTCAATGAAGAACATTTTGGAAGGTTAATCAATTTGTGCTGATTTAAGATCTAGTAAACTAAGACCCTAGCTTTTCAAAGGACCCACATAAAGATCACCCCAAGACTGCATTGTCTCACTGCCTCAACTCTACTACAGATTAGAATGGTGATGATCAATACAATAGAACCTCTCTAAAGTAATATATAGGTTTAGGATTGGACTAACTATATTACAGTAGAGAGGTTATTATATTAGGGAGGGTCATTACATTCATGACATTTGTATGCAGATTAGAATGGTGATGATCAATACAATAGAACCTCTCTAAAGTAATATATAGGTTTAGGATTGGACTAACTATATTACAGTAGAGAGGTTATTATATTAGGGAGGGTCATGACATTCATGACATTTGTATGCAACCCATGCCAAGATCGGGCAATCAATATTACCTTAGAGAGGTTATTACTTTACAAAATATTACTTTAGAGAGGTTCTATTGTACATTACATCTAATCTCTAAGATAAATTTGTATAAAAATATTTGCAAGTAGGTCTCTTAGTCTTAAAGAACCAAATAGCACAAAAGAAAATTCTTTACACTGTCATTTTGGGCAACATAGTTAGAGAGTAGAAATACTATCTTGACTTCTATTATAGTATGGTGGTGAATTTCATCTTGTAGTAATAAATTAGAGCTATGTCACCCCTACTCTCGGAATGAACCCAACATAGCTAGGAAGAGAGTCTACAAGGATGAACTTGGGAGGGTAGAAGTGTAGGAGTGTGAGCATACACTATTCTTTGATAGAAAAATTCAATGTTCTTTTTATTAAAAAAATCAAAATTGATCACACCAAAATAGTATGGAACATACTATTTTTAGTAAGGTAGGAACATCCATAACCATCAATTTAAGCAATTCAATATAGTTGGGGTCAAATTTTTCTACAAAAAATATTTTTTCAATATTAGCAATTGAAAATCATGAATTTTCAAAAAAGAAATAGAACTTTTGGATAAGGCATCTAATTTCTATGAATTTTCAAAGTAGAACTCCCTAAGGCACCTATAGCCACACCCCACTAAATCTGCCTTGATTCTAGCACCAAAATCTGAAAAAATGAGAGCCTACTAACCACAATTAAGTATGGAGATGTTTTCAAGATACTTTGAAGACGGTTTCAAGGTACATTAGGGAACACTTTGAGGGAACTCTACTCTCAAACTATGGGTACACTCATGGTTATGGGTGTTCCTACCTTATGCAAAAGAGCCAATGTCGTTGACCTAGTTTGGTGGTCCTAAATTGAAAATATTCATTTCAACTTCCTTTCCATCAAACTCCTCCATTCCCATCACAAAAATGACAACTTTGAGTATCACAAATATGGCGCTACTAAGAAATTAAGGACTAAAGTAAACATTTTTAACCCCTAGAGTCCCAAACAACGTTTTTGGCATTATAGATAGTTTGGGCAACTCACTACGAGCGGAATTTTCAATTTTTTTCTTTGAAATTTTCACACAACATGTAGTCGAGGAGTAGCTTTAAAGCCCAATAATTTTCATAACTTTTGACTACATGGTTAAAAAGTTATGTATGATATGTAGTTTTTTTCCCAACTTGAGCACATGCTCGGGCATCCTGGGCAGATTTTTTTAAATCACTTTTTTCAGAAATAAAAATTTGAAATTGGTTTTCAAGATTTATATGTACGTAGAACGCTTTGAATCATTCCATTTTGATTAATGAGATGAAAGTTATGAGGAGTTTTAGTTTGCGAGCAATTGTGGATTCTCTATTCTAAAATAAACTTTGAAGTCCTTTATTTAACTCAATCTTCAATATTTTTTGGAAAAAAATCAAATTATACGATGTAGATTGTTTATTACAACATTACAACCATTGGGATTGACATTTTTCAATTCCATGACAAAATTCTTCACAATTTAGTATATTGAATCATTCTCTACTTCTTTCTGCTAACTATTTTTTCCCCATATGTTGTACAATTCCAAATGATTTGCATTTTTTCAAGCATGTAGCCAACTTGCCTTGAAGAATGAATCCAAAGATGCACATCCATTATGGACATTTTTTCATACAAATGTGACCTTGAGAAGAGTAGCTGCCCATTTTTTCGCATGGACAAAAAAAGGAATATTGTCAATTCAAATGCTAATACCTTGCAATCTACATGGTGGAAATTTCTGAAATTTTTTCCACATGATCTCAAACCAGATTACTACAAGAGCATATGGTTATATGTGTCTAAAAACGTTTTTTTCCTAAAATTTGGTTCTTGTACTAGAAATGGCAGTTTTGGAGCATTTCTAGTGAAAACATAGTTTAAAACCTTTAGGGAGGTTAAAGAACTTGCCCTCCCAATTAAAGTTAATTAACAAAAAATTCCATTACCACAAGCAAACAACAAATTTGACATGTACTTGCCAATTAATTTATTAAATTGGTAAAAGTACGTTCAATATTCAATTTACTAAATTTCAACATTTTAAAACTCAATTAATATAGAATTTGACAAGTTCCTTTGAACATGTGTGTCTCACACATCTTTGTAAGTGACTTCATGTTTATTTTCAGTGAAAGGGCAAATGACTTGTAGAAGTGTAGAAGTAGGAGGTACAACAATCCATGTGGGTTTTGTAATTACGACATGAAAGAGCTCAACCACTCATAGTTAAGTCAATTGCTCTAATTTTTTTCATCATTGCACTTCAAACTTCATTTAAGCATTGTAAAATAGCTTTTTTCAAAACATGATCACTTGTAGAATTTAGGAAATTTGATTACTTTAAAATCCAAAAGTCCTTATGTGTTCTAAATAAATTCCAGTTTAAAATATTTAAAAAAAAATCCATATGTGATTTGGAGCCTCCAAGCAAAAGTTAAGGACAAAATTCATACGAAGATTGGAAAAAACATTGTCTTTGCACTTGTCCAAAACTTTCTATTGGAGATCTTCTTCCCAAGCCTACATTTACAAAGTTAATAAGGTAGGAGGTCCATAAAGCACCCATCTAAGAGCTGAAACTGAATTTTGGGGAGGTGAAACTTAATGAAATATTTTTCAGTAAATTGTCCTTGAAAGACAAGTGGAATTGACATCTAATCCAAGTTGTTTCGTAATTTTTGGAGCTTTGTGGAATTAGTTATGAATTTTTGAAGTCGAAATGGAATAGGGCTCTAAAATCGCCCACCTCCTCAAATGTACATTGTTGATACATCCCTATAAAGATGAAAAAAATCATGCACAAACAATGTGCATTTGAAGAAGTGGGCAATTTCAAAGCCTGTGCGGATTTCAAGCTTCCTACCTTAGAACAAATAAATTATATTGTCTTCTATATCATCTAATCAATTCAATTGGTTTCATAGCTTGCTATTTAATGGAGGATTTTTTAATTAATTTTTTAAAAATTGATACAAAATGAAATTGTTCAATGAATTAAGTGAGACAAATAAATGATGCTCAAACACCAAATATGAAAACTACTCCAAATCATAAATGCACTTTTGGAGGTTAAATTTAACTTGATTTCTCACATTTTCTTTGATTTCATTTCTTTTTTAAATTACAATGCTTAAATAAGGTCTAAAGTGTAGATGTGATTGCAATTTTTGCATTTTTCTTTAAGTAGTCAATCTCTTGCAACTTGCTTCAAATATCTCATTACCTTTGGGGAGTGATGAAGAGCAATGAGCTTCATTATAAGGAATTCTCCACCCTCCTTCTCACAACATATCAAGAAGTTAATCCTTCATACTACCACACAAAAATATTTTGACATTTGATGGTGCATGTGATACTTTAATCAAATATTAAATATTAAATTTTTGACATTATGTGACTTGAATTTCACTTGATTTTGACAAATGTAACCATTAATTTATAATAGAAAATTACTCATCTTTTTTTATTTATTTTTGTTGAACTTGCTCTTTGCCAGTGGTTATGGAATTTTTATTTTTTTTTAATAATAATATGTTATTTTGGAAGGAACCAAACATAAGGGCTGAAAATAATGCACTTCCCACTTAGAAGAAAGGATAGGTGGGTGGATGGCCTCACATTTCATTTTTACATATATCATTATCGTTAATCTTTCACTAGATTTGAAACTATGACGACTAACAAAGAAATTTCAATGTAGAATTAATGATCTATACAATATACTGTATCTTCAAGTTCCTTGTTCACATTCCTTAGTTATTGTTGAATTTGTCATTTTTTGACATGAAAATCTAAAAATGAAGACAAATTTGAGCAAATTTTTGAAAAAAATTGGCCTTTCACCAACATTTAAAATAGAAATCATAGGTTTCAAAAGAATTGTAGTTAGACATATGGAGAATAAACACTTACATAAAAGATTTGTTCATCTCACCTTATTCTTATTTTTTGGAGCCCAACCAAATCTTCCCCACACTTACTTACATTTCTTGCAGTTTTATCCTAGTGTTTTTTTCATGGAGTTCTTGTTGGATTTGACATTATTTAACAAGAAATTTTTGAAAGGGAAAGTAATTTGAGTGGATTTCAAGAATTTGGGCCTTTCACTGACATTCTTAAATACAAACCAAGGGTCTTAAAAAAAATGGATAAGAAAGAGTTGATCACATCACCTTATTCTCACCTTTTGGAGCTCATCTAAATCTTTCCCATGCCTATTGACATTCCAAGCAATTTCTTGTCCTTGGTTTTGAGGGAATTGACATTTTTGAACAAAAAACCCTAGAACTTAGAAAAAGAAATTTGAATAGATTTGAAGAGTTGGGGTCTTTCACCAACATTCTTTCATACGGACCTGTCATAGAGTTTTTGTTGGATTTGACATTTTTGAACAACAAAATCTAAAAGAAAAGATTTGAGTAGATTCTAAGAATTCTATTCTTTCATCAACATTCTCAAATAGAGACTGTAGGTCCCAAAAGAATGTGGATAAGAAAGAGCTGTTCACTTCACCATATTCTCACCTTTTATTCTCACCTTTTAGAGCCTGTCTAAATCTTCCCAATGCCTACTCACATTCCCATCAAAGTTTCTTGTCCTTGATTTGGTTGGATTTGACATTTTTGAACAACAAAATCTAAAAAGGAAAAGGAATTTGAGCAAATTTCAAAAGTTCTATCCATTCAGTGACATTCTTAAATAGAGATAGAGAATCCCCAAAGAATGTGGATAAGAAAGATTTGTGCACTTCACCTTATCCTCACCTTTAAAAGCCTGTCTTAATCTTCCCCGTGCCTACTCACATTCCCATCAAAGTTTCTTGTCCTTGATTTGATAAGATTTTAAGAATCTAGGCCTCTCACCGACACTCTTAATAGAAACTCTAGGTTCCAAGAAAACTATAGGTATACTTACCAAGAATAAAAGGCAACAAAAAATTTGTGTCTTAAGTAAGGGTCATAACAGAGTCCACCTCACCTCATTCTTTTTGTAATATCTAGATTCACTTTAGGCTCAAAGGGTGGCTTAGTTGAGAATGTTACTTGATTCTCTTACATTGAGTGTGGACCAATACATAACGATGGTGTTGGATTTGGACTATCTTATCCAACGTTTGTACTAATTGAATGATAGCATTCAATCTTTTAATCAAACCAAAGGTGAAAATTCCATTTTATTGGTATCCAATCAACTTGAAAATTTCAATATCCATAAACTAAATTCAAGAAGCAATCAAAGATATGACTAAGCTTCTTGTAAGTTTATTAACCTTAGAATGTGGCTAAAGGGCGAGATTGCAATTTATGAGTGATTTGAAATGAATAAAACTCAACTAAAGCCCGCATGTAATCATTCATCCAATTGTATGTGTTATTTTGGACAAAACGGTCCAACTAAAATTGGATAGAAGAAATCCACATATAACCTTTCCCAAACTACTGAAAATGACACAAGACTTAGGGACACTTTACAACTACATGCCAAGTCAATTCCCCTTGAGTCCCATTGCACAATTTCAGCCTTTTTATCCAATCACAAGTGAGGATTCCAGGCCTCTTACACAACAAATTGGCCCTACTTCTAGGTGTAAAGCATCCCTAAACTTGGACATTTAACCCCTAAAGGAGGTTGCCCTTATTCATATGGTGACCATATAGAGAGGACCTAAAAATACAAGTTGTATTTATTTTAGCATAGCATGTTGAATGGGGCTAATTTTATACCACAAGATTCAATGAAGAACATTTTAGACTGTTAATTAATTCATTTGTGTTGGCTTAAGAAATTAAGGACTACAATGAACATTTTTAAGGAACCTACCTACCCAATCAAAGTTGATCAATAAAAAATTCCATTACCATATGTAGACAACAAGTTTGACACTTACTTGTTAATTCATTTATTAAATTGGGAAAAGTAGGTTCAACATTGAATTTTTGATTTACCAAATTTCAGCATTTTAAAACTCAATTAATATAGAATTTGGCAAGTTCCTTTGAACATGTGTGTCTCACACATCTTTGTAAATGGCTTCATGTTGATTCATGGTGAAAGGGCAAATGATTTGGAGAAGTGAAGAAGTAGGAGGTACAACAATCCATGTGGGATTTGTAATTAGGACATGAAAGAACTCAAACGCTTACAGTGAAGTCAATTGCACTTATATTAGTCACCGTAGCACTTTGAACCTCGTTTAAGCATTGTAAAATTACTTTTTCCAAAACTTGATCAACTCATAGAATGTAGGAAATCCAATTACTTTCAAATCCAAAAGTTTGTATATGTTCTAAAATAAAATTTGTTATTAAAAAAAGTCCATATGTGATTTGGAGCCTCCAAGCAAAAGTTCAAGACAAAGTTCATAGGAAGATTGGAAAAAGATTGGAAAAAACATAGTCATACATTGTCTTTGCACTTGTCCAAAACTTTCTACCAGAGATCTTCTCCCCAAGCCTGCATTTACAAAGTAAATAGAACAAAGAAATTATAATATCTTCTATTTCATCTAATCAATTCAATTGATTTTGTAGCTACTATTTAATAGAGGATTTTTGAATTAATTTAAAAAAAATTGAAATATAGGAAAATTGTTCAATGAATTAAGTGAGCCAATCAAATGTTACTCAAACACCAAATATGAAACCTACTCCAAATCATAAATGCACTTTTGGAGGTTAAATTTAACTTGATTTCTCACATTTTCTTTGATTGGATATTCAAAAAAGATAATTTAAAATGCATAAATAAGGTTTAAAATGTAGATATGAATGCTATTTTTTTTTTTTTTTGAATAGTCAAGCTCCCACAAGTTGCTTCAATATCTCATTACCTTTGAGGAGTGATGAAGAGCAATGAGCTTCAATATAAGGAATTCTCCACCCTCCCTCTCACAACATATCAATGAAGTTAGTCCTTCATACCACCACACAAAAATATCTTGATATTTGTTGGTGCATGTGATACTTTAATCAAATATTAAATATTAAATTTTTGACATTATGTGACTTGAATTTCACTTGATTTTGACAAATGTAACCATTAATTTATAATAGAAAATTACTCATCTTTTTTTATTTATTTTTGTTGAACTTGCTCTTTGCCAGTGGTTATGGAATTTTTATTTTTTTTAATAATAATATGTTATTTTGGAAGGAACCAAACATAAGGGCTAAAAATAATGCACTTCCTACTTAGAAGAAAGGATAGGTGGGTGGATGGCCTCACATTTCATTTTTACATATATCATTATCATTATCATTAATCTTTCACTAGATGTCAAGCTATGAGGACTAATAAAGAAATTTCAATGAAGAATTAATCATCTATACAATATATTATAACTTCAAGTTCCTTGCTCACATTCCTTGGTCATTGTTGAATTTAGCATTTTTTGACATGAAAATCTAAAAATGAAGACAAATTTGAGCAAATTTCAAGAATTTTGACCTTTCACCAACATTTTAAAATAGAAATCATGGGTCCCAAAAGAATTGTAGCTAGACATACGGAAAAGAAAATTGATAGAAAAGAATTGTTCATCTCACCTTATTCTTATTTTTTGGAGCCTAGACAAATCTTCCTTGTACTAACTCACATTTCCTACATTTCTATCATATGGTTTTTCTAATTGAGTTCTCATTGGATTTGAAATTTTTGAATAAGAAAATTTAGAAAGGGAAATTAAGTTGAGTAGATTTCAAGAATTTGGGCCTCTCACCAACATTCTTAAATATAGACTATGGATCCCTAAAGAACATAGATCGAAAGAGCCAATCACCTTATCTTTTGGAGCCCATCTAAATCTTTCCCATATCTTCCTACATTCCAAGCAGTTTCTTGTCCTTGGTTTGGTGGGATTGACATTTTTGAACAAAAAACCTAGAACTTCAAGAAAGGAATTTGAATAGATTTCAAGAATTTGAGACTTTTATTGACATTCTTTTATAGAGACCGTGGGTCCCAAAAGAACATTGGTTAAGAAGGAGTTGTTCACTTCACCTTATTCTCACCTTTTGGAGCCCATCTAAATCTTTCATGTGCTTGCTGACATTCTCAACAGTTTCTTGTCCTTAGTTTGGTGGAATTTGACAATTTTGAACAAAAAATCTAGAACCACTTGGAGAAAGGAATTTGAATAGATTTCAAGAGTTGGGCCTTTCACTGACATTCTTTAATAGAGATTGTGGGGTTCCATTGTAGAGTTTTGGTTGGATTTGACATTTTTGAGCAACAAAATCTAGAAAAAAAAGGAATTTGAGCAGATTTCAAGAGTTCTATCCCTTCACCAACATTCTTAAATAGAGCCCATGGGTCCCAAGAGAATGTGGATAAGAAAGAGTTGTACACTTCACCTTATCCTCACCTTTTAGAGCCCGTCTAAATCTTCCCAGTGCCTACTCACATTCCCATCAAAGTTTCTTGTCCTTGGTTTGGTTGGATTTGACATTTTTGAACAACAAAATCTAAAAAAGAAAAGGAATTTGAGTAGATTTTAAGAGTACTATTCTTTCACCAACATTCTCAAATAGAGACTGTAGGTCCCAAAAAATACAAGTGGTATTTATTTTAGTATAGCATGTTGAACATTGGGGCTAATTTTTTTTAACAACAAAATCTTAAATAGAGATTGTAGGTCCCAAAAGAATGTGGATAAGAAAGAGTTGTTCACTTCACCATATTCTCACCTTTTAGAGCCTATCTAAATCTTCCCAGTGCCTACTCACATTTCCATCAAAGTTTCTTGTCCTTAATTTGGTTGGATTCAACATTTTTGAACAACAAAATTTGAATAGGAAAAGGAATTTGAGCAAATTTCAAAATTTTGGTCCTCTCACCAACATTCTTAAATAGAGACTTCGGATCCCAAGAGAACTATAGTTTTACCAAGAATAAAAGGCACCAAAAAATTTGTGGCACATAGAGTCCACTTCACCTTATTCTTTTTGTGATATCTAGATTCACTTTAGGGTAAGTGGAATAGCTTGGTTAAGAATGTTACTTGGCATTAATTCTCTTACATTGAATGTGGACCAACACATAACAAAGGTATTGGGTTTGGACTAAAGAATCTAACATTTGTACTAATTTAGTGATAACATTCAATTTTTTAATCAAACCAAAGGTGAAAATTCGATTTTATTTTATCCAATCAACTTGAGAATTTCAATATCCATAAACTAAATTCAAGAAGCAATCAAAGATATGACTAGGGTTCTTGTAAGTTTATTAACCTTGGAATGTGGCTAAAGGGCAAGATTGCGATTTATGAGTAATTTGAAATGAACAAAACTCAACTAACATTAAGGTAAAACAACCCATTACGGACCAAATGGAGGAGTTTTCCCTTTTTTCATTTCTAAAATTTTATATTTTTTCCAGAGAAAGTCAAGTGATAGAAATGGCGAGAACATTTGAAATTATATTTTTTCAATAAAGTGTGAATTTGTTATGAATTTTTGAAGTGTTGAGTCCATAACGGCCTAAAAGAGTCTATAGACTACCCCAAAACCAACCAAAATTGATCCATAATGCTCATCTTACTCACCTATTGCGGTCAAAATATTTTTTTAAATGGAAGACCTGAAAAAGGCACTTCCTACAATGAACTAACAGTAAAAAATTGAAAGTTCCTATTGTGGTCACTAATTACTCCATTCCAATTAGCTAAGACATTGAATGTGGCCCAAATCTCAATCACTCAAAGAAAACCATAATGGGGTCATTCTTAGGAGTCTACAATGGGTAAAAGGTCCGTAATGGGTTATTTTACCTTAGATGAGATTTGAGGAAATAAAGGGTTGTTTCAAGCATGTTTCCCATGTTATTCCCGAAGTAGTGAGGGCATGGTTGACTGTTGTTAGCCATCATAAATACTATAAAAGAATGGTCTTAAAATCGAAAAAAAAAAAAGTTGATTTCTCTAATGTGGCCATTGCCCAATCACATTTGCAATGGCATAGTTCAACAAGTTCCCCATTGCTGAAAATTGCAGGGAACTCGCAATCTTCTATTTGGCCCAAATCTCATCTAATGAGACCACATGCAATCATTCATCCAATTGTATGTGTTACTGTGGACAAAATGGAACTAAAATTGAACAAAAGAAATCCACATATAACCTTCCCAAAACCATTGAAAACAACATGAGACTTAGGGACTCTTTACACCTATATGCTACGCCAATTCCCCTTGAATCCGATTGCACAATTTCAGCCTTTTTATCTAATCATAAGTAAGAATTCCAGTTCTCTTACATAACAAATTGACCCTGCCTCTAGGTGTACATTAAAGCATCCCTACACTTGGACATTTAACCCCTAAAGGAGATTGCCCATGTTCAAACAACGACCATACAAAGAGGACCTAAAAATACAAGTGATGTTCATTTTAACAAAGCATGTTGAATGAGTCTAATTTTGTTTTTGGTAGCCTTACAAGAATGATACAAGAGCATGTTATGAAATTTGCATGATTTTTGAGTAAGCAGAGAATTGTGAAAGATTTTCTTGTATTCAGCCTTGGAATTAAGGAATCCACAAACAGCAGCAGACCACATTGTGGCTCCTGCTGCCTGCATTAGAGGTTAACTTCCTTCCTGGCAGTAGGCATATTTGCTGATGATTGTGCTGGTTTCTGAGCGAGTTTCAGTGGTTTGCAATAATGGACGGGTGCAGGTTTAGGGTATTGATGCAAGCTGTGATCGAGTCCTGTGAGTCCTTGCAAGATTTGAAGCTAAGCTACCTTATAGCTCAATGCATGTCCTGGGGTGCGGGAGGAGAGGGGAGGGGAAGGGAAGGGAGTCAGTCTGGCATCATATCTCCATCAAACGATTGCTGTGCCAGAGCTCCCATATCTCAGTCAATAACTTATCTGTCCAAGATCATTTCAATTCAGCCAGTCGATCAGTTTTTGTGTCCTGCCCTGCTGCTGCGTGGCGCAAGAAGTACGAACGATACTTACTGGTTTCAATTCTACGGTCGAGCCAGAAGGAAGAGTCACAACTCACAACCCACAAGGCCACAACCCCATGACTGAGTCATGACGTCGCAACTGATGTCGTCACTCATCACACGACATTGTCTACGCTAGCAATGTTCAACAACTACGCGGCTCACATGCGTACTACCCTCCCAATGGGAATAAGTATCTTTGATCGACAAAGTTCGACATGGACACCACAACTTGCAGCACAACGACGTGCATGATTTGGGGATTTTTTGGGTGGGTTGAGTAATTTGAACGGAGACTGTTTTTTCAATGACTGTTTATTAGCTGTGGGTAGGCAAAAATTCAAACGTCTGGGATAATTAAGTCAAGAACATTGTGATTTGAATTAGCTAGTCTGGACTACCGGTAGCAAGAACTCAAGCTGCTCACACGTGCCCTTGCTCTCAATGTGAAAACAATCCTCGACAGAAGTTGACGTTGATGCAGCAACTTGCAGTACAATGACATCTGCAACTTTGAGATTTTCTTTAAAGTGGGTGTGGATAATCTCAACTCATTTTATTTTTTCAATATTCTGGTGTATATATGGACTATTGGTAGGAAATTGTCAAAGTCAGGGTTAATTATTTCATGAAGAAGACAGGCTAGGTCTATTGTTGGAGACGTATTCAACCAAGAGGATTGATAATATTGTATTGAAATCCCATCTTTAATAGCAAAGTATCTTTCCCACGTCTGCCCAGATTCCCACCTTGTTTATTTCATTGCTGTTTTTCGCACATAAATCACCATTAATTTGGAGCTCAAAGTGAGAAACCATTTCCCAGCAGAGCTTTAACTTATTGAAGGTATAGAGGCTTGGCTTCATAAAACAATCGACCGCAGTGTTCCATGAACATGGAAGAGCTTATTGGAATACCTCTCCCTTTCTTCTTCCTTCCACTGAACACATTATGCTATAAGCTGTCAATGCAGATTTATCATGTTTTCTGTCTGAGAAAACTGAGGGTAATGCAAACTCATGATGCTACATTCAATGAGAGCTCTAACCTAATTTGATGAACCAGAAGTACACTCATGAAAAATTTTAAATTTGTTTTAACACAAATGAAACGGAATCACTCATGAACATTTTGATTTTTGCAGAATGTCCGGGTAACCTTCTGATACCTCTGGAGACTTCAAGATTATCAGTCCATCAACCTCTAAAAAATCATTACTACACGATCTCTGATGCATGTAATCTCTTCGCATTCCAGGGCCAGCACTCAGCACTCTGCACTCTGCACTCTGCATTCTGCAGCATGATTCTGGTTCATATATTCCATCGCAAGTCCTCTCATATGTTGTTGTCCCTCAGTTGTTGGTGAGAAGTTTTGGCCAGAAGAACTTTTTCACCCATCATTTTCTGAAAAAACTGGCAACGAGCTGCAGCACCTTATCCTGGCCTTGAGAGCTAGATGACTCAACCAGACATGATAATATCTGCCTGGTTGTTTTCTTCTTATCCTTGCTTGCCAAGTATATAAGTTAATACTGTAAGTTCAGCCTTTCCCTTGTTGTCACCATCTTCAGTCTACTAACTTACCCAGCTGCTGCTGCTGCTGCAGACTTGGTGCCAGTTGATACATGTCCACATTCGATCGCAACAATTGAGGGACCAATGCCTGATTCGATACCTGTTTTTTCTGAGCAAGTTTGGCATCTTTGCAGTCCCCTCTGCCTGCACGGTTCGTTAGACTGAAGCTGTAAGTTAGCTAGAAGCGGCCGGGTGGGACTCACTCACTTCAGCATGTTGTTCGTGCATTCTGGGGTCAAGCTTCCAAGAAAAAAAAATCGCATGACAAAGTCAATTGAAGTGGAGATCAGGCATCATGGATTTGTAACTCAGTCAGTCTTGAGCATCAGAGGAGGGATCACAGAAGAAGCTTGGGGACAGGAAGAATCAAGAGTTTGTTTGTTTGTTCAAGGCTCCATGCCAAAGTCCACGTAACAGATTCACGTTAAGAAGACAAATTTTGATTCTTAATTTGGGATCAGCTTTACTCTAGAGTATGTTTGTATAGTCCCCCACATCAAAGATCACATGTGAGACACAAATTTGATTGCAAGGAACCACTTCATTTTAAGCAAGAAAATGCCCCCCAAAAGACTTAGTTCAATCCCAAAGGTTGTGATGGAGTACTATTAGAAATGAAATCATAAAACAAGTTCAAGTAAAAGAACACAGTTCCAAAGGTTCAATTAGATACCCAAATGTCCAAATGGACCTTTGGAACCATGCTCTCACTTTGTAACATGGTACTCCAAGACAACCTTTCTACTATTATAATCAAAGTTGTGGATATTGAATACATTTTGTGCACAATCATTGGGCAATGAAGAATAATAATTCTTAATTCTAAATGATGGTACGTTTCAAGCACAAGAACAAGCCCTTTCCCCTTTCTAGTGTTAGAGTACTAAAAGTTAGAGCTTCGTAGACTAACAAAGTTTGAATACCATCAATTAATTCATATGATTCACAAAAGCACCCTAGAATTGCAAAGTTGGCTAATCGAACTTCAAAAATCCTTCATATATTAAAAAATATATTTATTTTATTTTCAAAGATGAAACCGTATGTCTTGTATAAGCCAAAAAAATTTCAAATTCTTTTGAAATGATCTGAAATTATCATGAAATTTGAAGAAAAAGTGAAAAAGAATCATATCAAATTTAAAATACACTCAAAAAAATCTGAAAATTTCATTATAGGTGCATTATATAGTGTATAAGACCGTCTAGTATAATTCTATAATTAGAAAATTAATGGATCATGGTCATAGTCCCATAGCTCATATTTGCAAAGGAATATATAATTTTACGAATTTTGAATTTTGAATAGAAACTAAACTTAGTAAAACATTTCAATAGTTGGACTCCAATTCCAAAAAGATCCTTTCTATGGCTAAAATTTTGATCAAGAACAAGAAACTCAAAGTTGACAAAATACACAAGAAAAGTGCGGCCTTTTGTAATATGTGGATTAAGCATCTTATTCAATAGAAAAATCAACCATATTGTACTTCAAGAGTATATTTTCCATCAACTCCCACTCCAAATATACTCCATGAACTCTTCAAAATAAATTGGATGAATGATTACAATCCATTTCCAACAACAAGCACACTCTAAAAATTCTCCAAAAGAAATTGGATGAATGATTGCAATCCTTAGTTTTGTATCATTCATCTAAAATTATTCATAAACCTCATTCTCCCTTGAGGCATATGCCAAGGTTAATTAACCTACAAGAAACTTTGTCATATTTTTTTATTGCTTTTTAAATTTAGTTTATAGATATTAAACTTCACAAGTTGATCAAAAGATATGAAATTTTATTTCACCCTAAGTACTTTGATTGAAAGAATATAATCAAGTCAATTAGTACAAATTTTGGATAAGAAGGGAACCCAATACCATTGTCATGTACTAGCCATACTTATTGAAAGAGTATTGCCACCATGACGTTGTCAAATCGTACAATAACAAAATATTAACCAATCATGCATGGACACATGCATGGATAGTTCTTCATCTAAAGTGAATTCAAATATCAATAAGAGATTAAAGTGAGGTGGGTTCTATTATATGGCGTACATGATAGGGGACAATTTTGATTAATCTATGTTTATTTTTGGTATTAAAAGACCAAAATTCTTGAAATCCATTAAAATTCCTTATCATTTTTGGATTTTTTTTGGAAAATGTCAAATCCAACGGCAATCAAGGACAACCATTGTAGAGAATGTGAGCAGTCACATAAAAGATTTGGTTGGACTTCAAAAGGGGAGAATAAGGGGAGATGGTTTGCCCAACATAAAGGAAAATTTTATTTTGTCAATGTCTATTCTTGGTATGTCTCTGTTTAAGAACATTAGTGAGAGGCCAAAATTCTAGAAATCTACTCAAATTCCTTTCCATTTTTAGATTTTTTTGTTGAAAAGTGCTAAGTCCAATTGCTATCAAGGAACATAAGTAGGCACAAGCAAGATTTGGTTGGGCTCTAAAATGAGATAATAAGGTGAAGTGGCATTCTTTACATGCCCGTTTACATGACAAACAATTTTATTTTGTCAACACACATTCTTGGTATGTCTCTAATGAAGAATGTTTGTGAAAGATTCAAACTCTTGAAATCTACTCAAATTCCTTTTCAAGTTTGATATTGAAGCAAGCAAGCACACTTGGTTGGGCTCCAAAATGTGAAGAGCCAAGAATAATGTTTATTGAGGCTAGTTGGTCATCTAACTAGGCAATAGCCACAATTATGAAGTGCCATTTTGAGTCTCTCTACTCTTCGACTATGTCAAGGTTCATTTAGAGAATAGAGGTGATGAAGCTTTAACATATTAAGGTAGAACAACCCATCATGGTCAAGAAGTAGGAATTTGCCCTTATGCCATTGTTGAATTGTTTTGGGGTTTTTTTCCACATAAAGACGAGTGTGAGAAACAACAAAAGCAATTGATATTATATTTTTTCGGCAAAGTTTGAATTTGTTATGAATTTTTGAAGTGTGATTCCCATCATGGCCCAAAAGAGTCTCTAAATTACTCCAAAACCAACAAAAAATTGGATCGATATTGCTCATCTTACTCATCTAAAACAATCACAATCTAACATGGCTATAACATGAAGAACTAAAAAAAATCACATAGGAAACTTTAAGCTAAATGTTTCTATTGTAGTTACTAATCGCTCCCTCACCATCACCTAAAACATTGATTGTGGTCCAAATCTCTTTTATGGGAAAAACCACCTTGTATAGGAGGCGACCCCTTTCTGATCACCCCTCCTTCTCCCATTTCTTCCATGTAGACTATTTTTCTTTCCTATTAGGTAGTCAAGAGTGGTAATTTACTACAGCACAATTCCCAATATTGTTGTGGCACATTATGATTGGTCACAGGACTGTCAATACTGCTACTCGCCCTTGGTCAATTTTGCAATCAGCCCTTGGTTGGAAAAAGGAAAATCTATATGACCTATACAGGTCGAACAAAATCTTGAGCTAAAAAATTCTTAGTAATTATGTTTTGAGAAATAAAATTATGGAAAAATATGGAATCCTTCCCAACTCTATTTTTGTATACAAAGAAAATTTCCCCACTCGAAAATCCTACACTCCATATATGTATAATTGCTTAAGTGGTTGGAAATAGGTCGTATGCCTTAATGGGGTCATTCCCTAGGTGTCTATGATGGAACTTTTGACTATTATGGGTTGTTATACCTTACTAACTTAACCCCTAAAGGACAAGGCATATTTTGGGCATAAATTGTGAAAAACTGCCACTTCTTAGGGCAGTAAGAAAAAAATGAAAACAAAAAGTTTTTTTTCAAAATTCAACCATACAAATTTGTACTAGACTATTATGGGAATATGTGGAAAAAATTTCAAAAACTTTGACCGTACAGATTGAAAAATTATCATGTTCAAAGTTAGAAGAAAAAGCTTTTTTTTACCCTGCCCAACAGGGCCAACGAACTTTAACTCCAGTGAAAGTGAGATTTTTTACACTATAACTTACATGGTTATTTTTTTGAACATTTGTATCTTACATCATGTAAATTACATACCTGTAAAATTTCAGAAGTAAAGGAGGAGTTTTGCAAAAGCTACCCAATAAAAAAAAGTTCAGGGCAACGTAACTTTTGATCCGGGCACCTGATCAAAAAAAATTATATTCCCACTTAGGGGGTACATGTTTACACCTTGTGTCAAAATTTCATGAACATCTGACCGAAATTGACTTCATAGGAACCTACCCAGATTTTGATTGACTGTTCAACAAACAATTATCCTTTAGGGGTTAAATGATGATATTCACTTCAATACAGACTATGCTAAAAACAAGGGTACTATTTTACCTCTCCCAACATGCCACCAGGAATGGTGTAAAAAAGACACTATAATTGTGCTAACCAATTCCTGAACACTGAGACACCAGTCCTCCCCAATATGTTGGCAACAATGCAATGTCCTCTTTGATTGAGCGAAGAACACCTATTCTATTCTACTGTAGTTGTTCCATATTGAATCATCACCACATCTAAACCTAATATTCTCCCCAACTGTACAGTCCAGGACTGTAGTAAAGTTGAGGCACCGAGAGAATGCCGCCGCGAATGCCGCCCCGGCCCCCCCGGGTGTGATGATCATTTCCGATGGGACTGATGATACTCCCTCCTCCACAAAGCTGGGGTCCCCCGTTCTGAAGATCTTTCCATCCTTTGGACAAATCAGCAGAAATGGAGTAAGTTCAGTTGTTAGGCTATGGTACTGGTTTCCTATTTTCCAATGGAGACGGACCACAGCTTAGGAAGATAAGTTATGCCTGGAGGGTCCCATGGTGTTTGCATCCAAAAGTATCTTATCAATGAGCATCAAATTGCAGCATTGAGAATCAATCCAAAGTGGACGGGAGCATTATTTTGGGGGAAATTCTAACCTAACCTACACTAAGGTAGCAGGATTGCATTGGGATACACACACACAAAAAAAAGAGTCCTTTCTTTGGGGCTAACTTAAGTTAACATAAGCTAATTACGTTAAGTTAAAGAATTGTTGTGACCCCTGCAATGCCCTTAACCCCTAAATGCCCAAGGCCTGTTTGGAGCTCCTTGAAATTTGATCTAAATTGAACAAAAAGTCAACATTTTCATAAGTTGTATCAATTTCTTTTGAATTGTAACTGTACAAATTCAAACTAGACATGTTAGAGATCACATAGGAAAAGAAAACATAACAATATCACTTACAGATTGAAAGATTATAATGTTTGACCATGAAGGTGTAAAAATTGTGAAAATTTTTCAATTCACTTTTTGCATGTCAACTCTAAAATGTTGGTCACTCAAAAAATATGAGGTTATAGGGCCCAACATGCACAACCCCAATCAATTTACGGTTTTTCAAAATCTATTCTACAATTTTTTTAGATGAATTTCTAATGTGATTTTGCCTTCAAGATCTAGTGTATTTGAGGGTCATGTTCAAGAGCACTCAACACTATGGGAAGTCAAGATTGCAATGGGCATCCTTGCACTAAATCTTCTATAGAAAAATCATAATCCTTTATTTTTCAGATCAACTTTTTGATCTTAAAACTAGACTTCAAAAAGAATTCTCCAAAAATACAAACTACTACTAATAGCAGTTTGGTTGGGTTTTACTTAACTTCAAAGTTTTCGAAACACCAGAATCTGGTGCCTTGGGCATTTAGGGGTTAAGCTGCCAACATGGCTTCAACAATGATGATTATGATTATTCGTAACAGACTCTTGGCAAGTAAGGAGGGGGGGGGGGGGGGGGGCGAGATTCCCAAGGCCGGGACGGATTGAATTTGGTTCTCAGGAAGAGTCAACTGATGGAACAATAGGCAAGAGGTTGCTTAAAAAAACAACCAGGTAGAAAGTTCTAAACTACACAAAATAGTGAAATTCAGTTGCCTTAACAATTCGGTTGCCTTACATTAAGAAAGTTACTTCACAAGTCATTAAGGTCAACAAATATATCTAAAAATATTTTCATTTGTATACATGGAGGTTCATGAGTCCTGATTACAACAATACCTAATTCAAAAGTAATACATTCCTATACACTAATTGAAAATATTTGTATAGTGTCAAATGTTGAGAAATTAGTGTGGGCAACCTAATTTCACTATTTTTTGTAGTTCCATTAAGTTGTTTGCTTAAAAAAAAACTAGGTAAAAAGATCAAAAACAATTGAATCCATTAGGTTGTTTGCATAAGAAAAATTATTATTCTTTGTCTTCATTATCAATTCCTTGAAATGTACAAAATTTCCCTACTAGAAAAATAAAATTTTAAAGAAGGAACAATTGAGTATGCACAACTACAACACTCAGAAACAATAGTCAAGAATAATATTCTACCCTACAAATCCATTCTTCAAAATAATGCAAAAGTGAGGAGAAATTAGGATGGCCCCATACAAATTATATTCAAAGTAGTTATAAGCTACTTTGTATCTTCCAAAGTAGTCAAAAACACCACTCTAATTTCAAGAACATGTATCACCACAACACCATGCATGCAATTATTGTGGTTCATGGGATATTATATATTTAGTATAAGGATATGTATTCAAGGATTGAAATGTCAATTTCCAACACAACTAACTTTCTTTGATCACTCTACAATTGGACACTCTTGTATATCCTCAGAATCTTTCCTATCATGTGCATATCTAATTGGACATTATCCACATATGTAGTTTCAACACCAATACAAATAACACACTTGTCCCCCCCACATGTAGTTGTCGTGGTAGTCGGTTGAATACGCAAGGATGAAGGACGTACTTTAGTTGGTGGAAACACAAGCTAGAGAGTTTATGGACAAATTTTGGAATCATTGTTGGTCGTACAAACTCTGATGTGAGACCTTGAAAGAATCAATTTTTGTCACATATTGATCTACTAGTCGGGAATCTAAATCATTTGTTTTCGTTATTTTCCATGTGGGCATTGATGTAAGACATTGATTCTTAATATGTATTAGTTCTCCACCCCCACCCCACCTCCCTCCAAATATCTTCTTTGTCTCTTTTTTTTTCTATGGATATAAATAAAATATGAATAAAATTTTCAATACACCATACAACTCCAAACCCTATAAACATGATTGCTTGAAAGTACAAAAAATGATCTACTTTTCAAAATGAATGAAAAAAATTCAAATTTATAAAAACTTATTCAAATGAATTAAAAAGAAATCTCATTTGGATGAAAGATTTGAACTTCTAAGATAAACAAATTTGAATGTTGAAATCTATGATGATTTCATTTTATCCACTACGTGTTGAAACCAACCAACCAACCAACCAACCTCCCTACCTTGGGGGGAAAGATACTCGATGTTATTAGTATTCTTTTACTAGTATTCATATTCATACTCCAAATTTTTGTATTTCCCGGTAATTTCAAAAAACTACGTTATTCTCATGATGATCACATAGTCATGATCACATAGTCATGATCATTCTAATCATACCCCTCCATTACCCATTTGCTCATAATTCACATGGATTAAGACATTAAGTTTGTGAGGCGGGTTCATCATCATCATAATAATAATAAGTTAAGTTGACCCATGTGCCCACCTCACTTGCTTGCCCGCCTGCCCGGCTTCTTCCAAAGACGGCCTATCATATGGGGAATCATCACCCTAGTGCCTCCCTCTCATCAGTTCCACAGTTCCACTGCTTTGCATTGTTCACATAATGTAAAGTTCCAAGGGAACTGCCAAAGGAGAATTAATGACACTGGTCATGGGGACGCATCCATTGGCTCAGCAGCTCCTGTTCAAACAACACACTCTTTGGTCGCAAAGCAAAGGAGGTCAGGTCAGGTCAGGTCCGGACTCACTCCTGAGTGGGGAAGTCCTGTTTGTAGCTTGGCCATTGGTCTACAAAAAGTTAAGTTACCCCAGTAAGTTAACTATGGTTGCCAATTTGCCATGGATATGTCGTGTCAGTCCTCGCTGCTACGCTTGAAGGTGGCCAGGGTGGATTAACCCCTCGCTTGTCCCCAAGTAAAAAACCCTGAAATTTTTTATTTTTCACACATGATAAAATTTGCAAATTTAGAATTCATATTTGCAATCAGACACCCTAAATTAGCTAGGAGAGATAGAGAAGATAAATTAATGAAGCACAAAATAGGGGGTCCTTTTTCTTACATGCACCCCTGGAATGACTAGGGGGGACGAGCAAGGGGGTCAATCCACCCTGGCCCTTGAAGGTCATATGTTTCAAAAAAAATTCAAAAAAAATAAAATTACCCAGTCTTCTATGCAGAGCGGGAAGTTAGACCTAAATCTGACAACAAAGGGACTATAGATTGGGGAATATATTGTGTTTATATTTGGGCGCAAATGAAGAGATGTCATTGGCAACTCAAGGTGCCAAACCCGTCCTATGAAGCAGGCTCTGCAGGGTGAGTTTACCCCTTGGGAAAATGCAGGAATATTTTATTCTCCACACATGATAAAATTCACAAATTTTGAATTCATATTTGCAATCAGAGACTCACAACTAGCTAGTAGAGGTGAAGAATGGAGAATTAATATGATACAATATAGGAGACTTCTTTCTTACAATTCCTTTGCAAAATACAAAATTCACCTTGTAGGGCCTACTCTGTAGGGTGGAGTTAGCGTCTTGCATTGGCAGTACGAATATAAACAACCCACACACATGTTGAGAACAATACCAATAGCAATTGGGAACAAGAAAGATGTGAAGGAAGCAACCATGGAAGATCATTGATCCCCTTATTGCCCCCGATTTTGCGCAATGTACATTTTGTATATCTTCACCTCATTTGGTTATTTGAGGCCTTTGGTGGCAAATATGAATTTAGAATTTGTAAGTTTTATCATGCATGGAAAATCTAAAATTCCAATGTTTTCTATAGAGGTAAAATACAAAGCAATAACATGGATAATCCTCCTTGGTCAATGTGAAGTATTCAATATGAAGTTCATGATTACTTATGAAGTTTTGGGACACTTATTAGAAGAATTTTGGATGGCAAATTGCTAAGACTTCTATTGATGATATATAAAAATTCCATACCATGTTATTATGTTAAGGTTTTGTATTTTTTCACACACAAGTGAATGATCAAAACTTTTAGAGGTATAGGAGGTTCTAATTTATTATATATCGTGGAGTGTGGTTGGTGTGTAGTAGTGGTGGAAGAAATTTTGAATGTATGCAATTTTTCTATTCTTTAGTCCTTAGTTCTTAGCTATGTGCCAAAGTCTAATGCGAATTGAACCTTATAAACTTCGGTGTTAGAGGCTGGAGAGCTCTATATATGTTATAGGTGAGGAGAGGGTGACGTTGGGTGCAAGCTAAGGAGTGAAGCGCAACGGCACCACTATTTTTGAACTTCATCACATTTCAGTGATGCTGAGCCATGCAACTTGAGTAATGACAACATATAATGTGGAGAATGTTTAATATGATTTGCCTACCAAATATTAAGAATGTAATTGTTCCCTTAGATTTTTGTCGTTGTAATTGAGTTAACCCTAATCCTTAGTAGTATGAAATCCACTTATCCAAGAATAGGGATGTAAGACTATTGTAGGACAATGCAACAAGTGCTAGCAAGAACAAATTGTGCTGGAGCATTTGCAAGAGTTCAAATAATGGAGGCATTGAATATATGTGCCTTGCTTGAGTCCAAATTGTATCCCCTCTAGCATATTCCAAGTAAAGTATTATTGCTTGGAATCTTTTATGATGTGCAAAGATATTTGATTTGGGATAGAGTAGTCATACTTCTAGATGTTTGGCTTTGAAAATCATAGAACATGAAGTAAATCACTCATGTGACTATGTTATGGTTGTAAATTTTTTAAAGGAGAGACTAAATCTTTCTATGAAACTAACTCGGGTCATGGGATTAGATTAACTTCATACATTCAGTAGAGTGGTAGTTGCTAGAAACCTAAGGTGTGATTTTATGTACTTGGAAATTTGATAGTCCTAGCTACAACAATTCAAACGACTCTTAGATTATTCTAACTATCAATTCTCAAATGAGACTAGTCATTTTTCATAATTGGCTATTAGCCTTTAATCCTCGCAATCATGTTGGTTTGTTGTTCCCAATCTTGATTACATTGAAAGGCTTGCAATTTGAATACATGGACAATGCCAAAATCTTAGCTAGTTACTTTGGATTAGTTCTAGGAAAAGATTTTAAATCTTTGCACTTGAGATCCTTGGTTTTGTATCAAAGTGAACATGTAATGTGACTAGATCTTGATGTTATAACTTTTGGTGTATTCTAACATTGTTGCTAAAGTGATCGTTGAGTACGACTCTTTTCTCCATTTGTTGTTTGTGTTGCCTTACTTTCAAACACTGTAACGCAAGCAATTAGGCAATACCTCTTGCTCAATTAACATTGAGCACAGCTCATTAAAGACACACTATTTGATTGGAAGAGCTTTCACACAGGGGATTTAATTACACCAAAATTCTCAAACCTAAAGGTCAAGTAATAGACAAAGGTAGGGTTAAGGCCAATGTAATCTACATCACAAAAGCTACCATCCTACAAGTCAAATGTGGACCAAATTGTATCCAACAAAGATAATTCTAACCAACTTTCTTCCCCTCAACCATTCTTTACTTCTAGAGCAATGAATTCCCTCCAATCTCGTGGGTATACATCTGAGCAAAGGGCTTGATTAATTTTGTTGGGAAACCCATGAGCAGATCCTTCATCCAACCTGCACTTTCAATTGAAAATGAAAGTAGCATGCCTTCTGAAAAAGTTTTGCAAGATTGATCCTTCTGGAGAAACTCCGACATGATTGGTGTTTGTTCTAGTAGGGTATAGTAAGTAAAACAAGTACTTGATGAAGAAAGCCATACAAAAATTGAGGTTGTAATTTAGAAAATTCTGAATTTTGAATCCACATATTCAACAATTCCATGTTGTTTGCAAACCGCGTAAAGAAGGGAGGGAGAAGGGGCCATCTTTGCCATGATTCACTCATGTCCAACCTCCCCCACCTACAATCACTTGCAACATCCATTTCAATGCAATTTGTACACAAAAGATGACCTTAAATTGTTCTTCACTTTTTGCAATCAAATGGGAAGGTCCACTTCAAATAACCACAAAATCTACTCTAGCTCACACCACTATATAGAATGACCCCAAGACCTTCACCACAATGAGCAGTAGTTGGAAGTTGCATATGGTAAGAAAGCTTCATCTTTGACTAAGCTACGGTACATGGCATCTTCACATGTTTGAAAAGGCACACCTTTGTCATACAATCAATTCAAAATTACTCTAAGCAAACATATTGCACCATTGGAAAAAAGGCCGTACCGAGTGCAAACATCCTTCAATCCTTCACATCTACGATTTTACTCCAAAGAACAGTTGAAAAGGTACATGAATGAACAAAAGACTAGGCATATAGCCATTAGAGAGGACTAATCACGAGATATGGCATAGATGTCATTTTAAAATACTCCCTTTGTCCCAAAATGATATTTAGGTTGGACAAACATTACAAGAGAAAGGGGTGTTTTAAACGAGTTTTTAAGTATAGTCCTAGACATAAGATTTTAAGTAATGACCTTTTAGGATATTTTCAATAAAAATTCACTAGAAATACATGTATTTCTAGTGAATTTTTATTGAAAATATCCTAAAAGGTCATTACTTAAAATCTTATGTCTAGGACTATACTTAAAAACTCGTTTAAAACACCCATTTTTCTTGTAGTGAAAAGGATATTTTGTGGAAAATAATGTTATTTCAACCAGTTTCAAGTTGTAAAGTAGAATTTAGTGCACTCCTATCGCCCTGAAACCTTTCAGTCGAGGAGCCCTTTTCAAAGTGTAGTATTATTTCCTAAGCGCTTCAATGTCCACTTTCTTGGACAACAAACATATTGAAATTCAAGTTTCATCTTCATTACTACTTAAATGAAAGTCATCCTAATTTTGGAAATACTTTATCAAGTTGTTGTCCTATCTAGTGGTTGGATTTAGTGTTACTAGAGTACTTATTTTTCTAAAATTATAAATTTGCAAGTAGGTCAAGTGGTTGATTAAGCCAAAATTACATTGACTATAGTTCAATACAAGATTTACAAAAATGAAGTCATAGGTTTTAAGAACACAAAATTTTTTAAACATCACCATGTCAAGAGAACCTCATTGCAAATCCATTCGATTGTAATCAAATTTTGAATGAATTTTGAAATTTTCCTTTCAAAATTTATATAAAAATGTTGTTGATGGCATTGTTGAATCTAACCATATGGATGGAATCTAAAACTCTTGGTCTAAAATTTTTATTTGTATACCAAGATATTCTTCCAAATAGCACTTTATAATGATTTTTCTCAAATTTTCAATTCTAGAGAAGGCTCTAGATGTTTATGGTTGAATCTTATTGCAATAAAATTAATGGAAATCAGAAAATAATTTTGGAACAAATAGAGTACAATAATCATTCCGAATACCCCCTATTCCCACTTGTGCCATAGCTTTTCCATACAGCTATGATCTTTCCAGGCCCTTTATAAAATCAAAAAAATAAAGTTAACCATCAAGCATGACCAATTTGCACATAACTTAGAATCCTCTGTTGTAAATTTAGCATCGCTTTAAATTCCACATGACCTGGTTCATTAGAAGCACAATTAGCCACCCTACACACTTCTGTTTCTGAACAAAGTAATTTCAGAATCCACGTTGTGCAATTTACATTTCAGTTTACACCTGTAAGTTGCTAGCATCTACTGTGGGGCTTCATAGTCGCTAACTTAAACCCTAAAAAGACCCAAGTCCCCTTGGAGGACAAAATAGAAATTGGGTAGGCTCTCACTATTGGAATTTTTTTCAAAATTAATTGAACATTTTGATAAGATAGATTTTTGTAAGGGCAACCTTGGGGAAAAAATTTCAAGTCAATTGGTTTGGTCATTTAAAAGTTATTGCAAATCTTGTACAATTCACATGGGGGCAACACATGCATAATTGATTTTCTTGAATTTGAAGAGGGGCACTTTGTATAGTGGGACACTCCTCCCACAAGGGCCTCCCATTGTGGTGGGGCGGTCCCATTGCATTAAGTACTAGTAGCCATCCTTACTTGAATTTTTTTTAAAGTAGAGTGATTTTTTGGCATGTGGAAGAACTTCCAAAAGCTTCTTTACGTTCCTTGTCACGTTGTTTGAGTTTTGGATGCATACTAGCATCTGTTAGTACAAGTGTTGGAAAAAAAGAACTTCTCCTACCTCTATACCAAAGATACAAAATATAACTTGGTTATTTCATAGACAAGAATGTCTAGTCAAGGCTTTTCTCCATTAAAGCATACATACATAGCATAAAATCCATGGAGAAATTTTAGTTTAGTGTACAAAAAAATGGTGCACAATAGAATTGTCCAATAGACCAAGACCTGCAACCTCAAAACCTAGTTCAACAAGGTACACTACACACTAGTCTTGAAGCACAACATAATGAAAAAGTACAAGCAAAATTTTCTCTAGGAGATGCACAACCTTATGGATAACAAAAACACATTAATTCGTCATTGAACTCAAAATTTGGTTGCTAGTTGCAAATATCAAGCTTGATATCCATTAGGATTCAAAATTTACTCATAGGAAATGCAATCCCAATAGGTCCTTTTGAAAGACATGCAAAGTCTACAAAAGATTGTGGAGATTGAATAACTCTATTCATGCTTGGAAGGAGTAAGCTTACTTCCAACATAACCCTACAAAAAACTTAGAAGTGATCCCCAAAGTATACTTATCAAAAGCATGTAGGACAAGGTTGTGATTCCCCATGCCACAACCTTCACCAATACGCTAATGCAGACCATGTAGAAATAACTCATATAAACTCAAAGACAAACATACAAATAGTTGAATCATAATAGTAAACTATGAAACTGCTACTACAACAATTTTTGGTACACTATCAATTAACCCCTCAAATGCAAATCACAATATCCTAGGTAAAACAACAAAAACTAAGCAACATCTACATTTCTAAGAAAACAAGAGAATTAATGAACAATGTGATAGAAACAAGGATAGCATTGTTATTGATAACATTTGCATTGTTGTGTGATTGGACAACCCCAATATTGAGATGCACACAAATGACTTGAACAAATGTAAATTTTCCTGACTATCAACCATGCATCGATAAGAACAACTAAAATGATGGCATCTAAATTTTAAGAATAGGGAACTGGAAACCTAAAAGGTTGAATTGGAAACTCTTGAAATTCACGTGCTGTAATACAACTAGCCTTGCTCAAATATAGCCAACCCTATCCAATTTTTTCGAAATTCGGATAAATTTTTTAAATTGGATGAACTTCTAGAAGTTTCTTAAAGTTCCTTAATATAAAGATCCTCTTGCAATAGACCTAGCATGTATTTTTTATATTTTGCTCATTACCTTGCTACTTTCAATGTCACTTTGATTGTTCCATTTGTACTGGTTGTTCCTTTCCGATGATCATTCTTTTGCATTGATTGCTCCTTTGCAATGATCACTTTCTCACACTCCTTGTTGCCGCACTACTTGTTATCTTTGTATGTCTTATGTGCACACTTTGCAAGTAGTTTTATTGTTATTGGATTTTTGTAATTCTTTATTCTTAAATGATTTTGGTACTAATGGATTTGTCATTTTGTTATCATAGGCATTGAAATCACTATAACAAAACATAATTAAAAAAAAATGCACTTACAATTGAGTGCAATTCTTTTGACCATGTTTTTGTGCAGGCCACTATGCATGCAGTCAACTTCTTTAGCGGTTTGTATCTGAAATTTTTAGAATTTTGGAGCATGTATTATACTATTGGAAAGACCTTTCCAATGATATATTACTTGCCCTAAAATTCTAAAAATGGCAATCAAAAATTGCAAAAGAAGCTAAAGGCCCACTATATGCACATGCACAAAAATGTGGTCAAAAGAACTACACTTAATTTTGAGTATGGTTTTTTTTACCATGTTTTATTATAGTGACTAGTGCTTTCATTTGTTATCTTTGGCACTGCAACAACTAACGCTCGTTTACAACTTGTAAATCTTAGCCTCATTGGTCTATACTCCTTATTTGGTGAAGGATTTTTTTGAATTTGTTCTTGCTTCTTGTCTATTTATTTGTATCTTGATTCATTGTTTCTATAATTCATGTCCGTTGTTGCACAAAGATTGGATTCAACAAACAAATAGAATGGATGGTTATGGCTGCCAATGAGGATTAAGCTCTAGCCCTTGCTACATTATCATGGAGATTGGTAGCTCTTGTAAGAGGCATCAAAGCTCTAGTCCTAAGGTTCAGTGTGTTGATCGGCCTTTTGGTCCACCTAACATGTTTAATTTGCATCAATTTTTGCAAGTTAAAGAATTAGTGATCATCTCTCTCCAAAACTAAGATGGTCACTTTGCCATCGATGAATCTGTATGGTTCTGATGAAACTATTGGTTCTTGCACCAATGAGGCTACATTGTCTATTGTTGACAATATCTTCTAGGATTCTTCTATTGATTTTGTGTCTACAAATTTGTTCACTTGTAATATGGAAGCTAAGTCTCTTGCGTTCCTTCTTGATGCTAAGGTTTCACAAACTAACATAGAGGTCTCAAGATCTGACATTGTCATTCTTGTAGCAAATCATGATATTGAGAAACACAATATTGTTTCTTCATATTTGCAAACTTTTATTGTTGAGTCTACTACAATACTTCTTTGATCATGCTAAGGTTTCACTTACTAATTAATATAGAGATTCCACCCTCTAACACTAAGGTTTCATGATCTAATGATGTCAATCTTGTAGCCAATGATGATATTGGAGAACTCGATACTGTGCTTACCAATTCAATTTATGTTACTAGTGTTTTTAATCGTTATGTAGTCTCCACATTTAATCACACTCTTATGTTTGTATGTCATCCAAGTCATTATTCCAGTGATGCCTACTCTAGAGATGACGACAATGCTCTCGCAACTATAGCTGACATTGATCGATGAACTATAGTTGCTACAATGTAGTTGATCAATTAGTCACAATTGCAGTCCATTGATTAGTTATAGTTGTAGTTCATCTATTTATTGTAGTTGTAATTCATCGATTACTCACAATTCTAACAAATGAGTTACATTTGTAGTGGATCAGGTGATCAAAAACTTATTGTTTTGGTCGATGATACTAAGTTGTAGTTGTTTGATGCGTTGTATGAATTATTGATCGTTTGCAGTTAGTCAAAGATACTATAGTAATGAGACTACATCTAATCACTTATTGTTGTTTTAGGTTGCAGTTGAGACTATATTGACTATTTATTGCAATTGTCTATAGTTTTCATCAATTGCATTGATAATGTAATCCTATGCCAATTTAAAGTTAGTGATTTAGGGATTGGTTTAGGTCATCGATAGGTAGTAGTAAGTGATTGATTATTGCATCTTTAGATTTTGGTCGCGATTGTGCAAAAATTGGAAATTCAATGTGCGGCATTGCACTTCAAACAATTTGCAAAATCCTATCAATTGCTATGATTTTGATGTCATTAATACCTACAAGTCTCTTGTTGTGCATTGGCCTGTGTTTGATATAATGGATCTAGTGCATCCTTTGTTCTTGACCCCTAAATCTAGATTAAGACCTCTTGATGCAACATGGGTACACTTGTGGTGTTGTATGCACGAATACGGTTAGTGACATTACTCAGACTTTGGTTGAAGCTAGCCCTACGATGAAATTTAATTGAATAACCAATGTGAGCGACAAGGCCACTAGAATCATGGAAGAGGCTTGTGCCAAGAGAGAAGGGGATGAGTATTACGGGTCACATGGATTCTAAGTTCTATGGAAAATAATGTAGAGAGGAAGTGGATTTTTCTAGCAAAGTACCACAACATGTAATATTGGGACATGGAACTTTTTTCAAAATTGTTTATGGTGATGAGGTTCTTCACATATCAGAGACAAAAGTTGATTCAGTTTGCTAAGTAGGGGATGATTTGTTTGCACTTGCATATATTATGTAGAAATTGATAAATCAAAGCTAACATTATCTTGAATCTAACATTTTGTCTTGTTTATTCACTATAAGAGAAAGGGGTGTTTTACGTATAGTCCTAGTAGTATAGTCTTTTAAGTAATGACCTATAAGGAGTCTTTTAAGTAAAATTTTATTGAAAATACATGTATTTTCAATAAAATTTTACTTAAAAGACTCCTTATAGGTCATTACTTAAAAGACTATACTACTAGGACTATACGTAAAACACCCCTTTCTCTTGTGGTAATTGCAAGTCTATGATGCCCACAAAGTTTGAAATGATCATGTTGTTCTTTTTGTGCAAGGCACCACTAGCAATTTCAAGCATTCCAAGTTGTTGTTGTCTCATTCGAAGGTGTAGGTGCTGCTATCATTGACACATAATGAAAATATGAAGATTGTAACATTTGACAATGGGAAGCTAGGGCATACAATCAAGGAGAATAGCAATTTCCAAATCATTAACTTTGTTATCAATGGTGTATATTCTAACAATATTGTAGCTAAGATTCTAAATTTTTTGGAAAATGTTCCATTTTCTTCATAAATAGATATGGCATTTCAATTTCATTAGAAGTACTTTCTTGCATGCATGTCAAGCTTTTCTTAGCCCAAAGTTTTTCCTACAAGGTTATCTTTGCATGAGTTTTTACTGTTGACTTCAAACTTTGGTTTCATACCACATGCAATTAAGGAAGCATTGGTTTTTTGGTATCACAAACAGGCACCTATAGTTTATAGCATGCTTTGATTGGAGACACTTATATGAGAACTTTTAAAACATTCCTAAGAAAAAATTCCCTGTTTTATCACTATTCAAAAACCTTCCAACATTAATTGAATTTCTTTTCAATTGTTTATAAAATTAACTACCCAAATTGAAAAATTTACTTAATCTTGCTTCACACCGTAAATTTGATGTTATAGTGTCTAGCACCATAACTAGTGTCTGGCATGATAACAAGGACATTGTGCCCTATAATTTGGAGGTTTTATTAAAGAAAGCCAATTGAATAGTGCTGACTGAAAGGAGCAAATAGGCATGCAAGTGAGGGTACAATGTCAAAAAGATTTGCTATTAGGTTCAAAATAACATGGGGATTTTGCTATAGAAGTTCTTGTATATAATCTCAAATACCCTAAAAAATTATAAATCTACCTTCAAAACTCCCTTTTCATTGAATTCCTATCCTACAATTCCCACTATGCCCTAGAAACTTCCACACCTAACTTTGATCTAGCATAAATGATGGAAAATATCTCCAAATGAATTGAAACTTTTCCATATTTTAGATAAACTATAAAAATACTTGAATAACAATTTTTATACCAAAATAAGATATCTTCCATCTTTATTAGACATTTTCCTACTACTAACTTTCTGCCCTTCCCGAGATCCCCCAAACTAGCATGGATGACTTTGACCTATCGCATCTTATGGAAAGTCTTTCCGAATTTTTTGAAATTTTTCTGCAAAGTAGATTAACTTATAAAATTTTCACACACCAAATTTCATCATAATCCAAATTATTGTCCAACTTTGGCGGACATTTTTCCCACTCTAACTTGCTTAGTCACGGTTTCTACACCCATTTGTATTTTTGTGCATTGTTGATAGATCTTGTGCTATAGAAGTCCAGATTTTGACACAAGAAAGAAGTGAGTGAAGAAAGGTACCTTCCAAGTTTCAAAGCCTTAGAACAAAGAACAATAATATTCAAGCTCCTCAATGCACCGTTCTTGGCTTCTTTAGATTTCAAATACCTCCACTTCGTAGTTTCGTATCTCCTTCTCCATAATATATATAGATTTCAAACTTGGCATCATTGGAGATCAACCTTCTAAGAACTCAAATCCAAAATCTTGCCTTGATCCAACACTTTGTGCAAACACAACACAAAAAACTTCACACCTATGCCTCTTTCAATATAAAATCCAACAAATAATACATAGTTTACACCTTAAGTGCCTCCCACACCTCCCAACTACCAAGAAAACAAGAGAGAGACAAGGGACCAACAACTAGTAGATGGCCCACATCACAACGGTAGAAACTACGCCAATGTGCTCAAGGAGCAAGGGGGGTCAATGGAGAGTTGGGAAGGTATGGGACATAGGAAGCTAGAAAGATGTGGGGAGGGGAGGGAAGAGGGCACCAATCAGGAAAATGTAATGGGAACCTTTGTTTGAATGTGCCCATTGCATTTAGTTTATAGAATACACACATTGGACTTCTAATTTCTATAGGAATTAGAGGATTTTTTTCCCATTTTCTTTTGGAAATTTTGAAACATTAGAGTATCTTTCATTCCATCATTTGGATTATGGAGTTTCAAAATTATGTAGAAGAAAATGAGCTAAGAAAATTATATTGTGCATAAAGAACTTTGGAACATTATTGCATTGTTAGTTTTTTTTGGATGTGTTCCATATCTTTTTTGCACTTGAAATTTTATGGGGACATTCCTAACATGATCTTGAGTATGCTAAATTTTTAAATTCAACATCCATAGTGGATAAATTTACCACAATCAATGGTCTAAGGTAGCTAAAATTCTCGGGTACATTAAAAAAAAAGTTTTCACTTCATATACTTATATCTTTCAATTCGTAAGGTTAAATGTCACTAAATTTTTACCACTTCTTCTTCTAAAAGTCTAGTACAAGATCCCAAGGTTAGAGTTCCAAGAAAATTATTTTGTTGAAAATTTTAATGAATGCAACTGTAGGAACAATTTTGAATTTTTTTGGACAAAAAATGGCCTTGGCCCTTTAGGGGCTAAATAGTTAAATTCTTCTTAAACTACATCCCCCCCAAGTTCAAGGTTGTTAGTAGTATGTGGGCATCCATTGAGGTTTGTGATCTTGTGGACCTCATGGATCGAGCGTAATGACACTATGTTTAATAAGGTCCATTGGCACCTAGCAAAGTAGTCACAATGCATCTAGTTAGGCATGGTGAACTATGGGCACGTGGAGTGGGAGTCCACTAGGAAGGTCATTACAAGGCACCCTAGCCAAGCCAAGGCCACGCTTGGCTACTTTGAGAGGAGATGGTGTAACTTTGGGTTGTTTGCAAAGATGATTTAGGAGCATCCCTGATGGGCATTGATCGGCCCGTGGGCTTGCTTTATTTTTCAGCCACCTTAAAGGCAAAGTGCCTCAACATGCAACTAAATTAAGAGCACTAATAGTCGATCATTCAAGCAATTTTGGAGCAAATCATGTGGAGTATGAGGTGGTGGAAAGTTTTCCCATGTAGGAAGATAGGAAATATGGGGATAGTAAAATTTTCAGAATTTTATTCCCAAAATTGAAATTATTATGAATTTTGGGAGCCAAAAAATGCATTTCACTAGTAGCTAATGTCTAGAATCTTCCAATTCAGAGCATTCAATTACGCTCACTACTTTGAGACATGTGTCATAACCATATTAGTCCCAATCTTGAAAAGGACAAAAAAAAACACTCCATTCTTGAATTTTAGCCTAAGGTTGGAAATAGCGCAACCTAAAGGTTGGATATAGTGCTTGGTTGACAATTGGTGCTTCTACCTTAATGCCGTTACCAGTGGTGTTGCAAGGAGTTGTTGATTGTGGCTCATGTGTTATAAGGGAGGCAACCCATTCCTGATCACCACCCCCTTTTGGCAATATAGATTGCTCTCTTTCCACGCACGAGAAGGTGACAATGATTAATTATAACACAATTCCCCATGCAGTTGTGGCACATTTTGTTTGTTTTACAACACTCTCAATTCTTGGGTGGATTTTGCAACCACCCATTGTGGGAAACATGAAGGTCTACATGACTAGAGAGGGAAGAACAAAATCTTCCACTTAGAGATTCATAATAATTATGTTTTGGGATATAAAAATCTGGAAAATTATGGAAACCTTCTTAATTCTATTCCTGCACACTGGAAAATTTTCCCCCATAAAAACTTGCCCTCTAGATAGGTGTAACCGCATAAGTGGTTGGAAATGGGTTGCCTCCCTTACTAACCCTTACTTAGTCCCAGATGCTGGCGGCTGGGTTCTTGTATTCTTCCTTCTTGCAGTAAAAGCTCCCTTTATTTGTGTTGGAAAAAAGGGTTAACTTCCCTTCATACTGTGATGAAAGTGCAACTGAACAGCATCATGCATGGTGCCCATCACAGATGTGGGCGATTGAGCTTCATTGGATTTTGTGGATTCTTTTCATTTGGTTTTCGCTGATCAAGAGTACATAATTTCATTATGGCAGTACTTAACTCACTACCTTAGTTCAGTTCAGTACCATGCGATTTCATGGAGAACTTAGTAAAAAATACCCCCTATTTTGAGCCGTGTCTAGGGTATGTTCCAGACCTCCCCCCAACAAGTATGGGGTCTCTGATTGCAAGTATGAATTCAAAATTTGCAAAAAATAAAAATGTGTAAATTTTTTTTTTAAATTCCTGCATTTTCCCCAAGGTAAATCTGCCCCTCAGGGCCCAGTTCAAATGGAGGATGTAACAACCTCTGTGCATGGTAAGTTATCTTAATTAGGCTTAGTTCCTAAGATAAGTTAAGTACTCCACTGAGTGCCTGGCATGACGCAAGAGAGACCTCAAGTAGGCTACTGGGGAACTGAGATCCCTGCTGCTGCTCTTGTAGATTGATTTGTACTTCAACTTACTAACTGACTTGTAGTCATCCAGGGAGGAGTCACACATGTCAGCAACAATCATGCTGGGGGGGGGGGGGGAGAAGCTAAGCTTCAACACACCAAAGAGAAAGGAGAAAGGACGGAGGTTTCAACACACCAAAGAATGTGGCATTGGGATATCGCATGCAAAAGTTATAAAGGGGCAAAGTTATTTTGGTAAAGGGTCTAACATTGTTTCTTTCACTTAGGTATATATTAGGGGCAGTCACACCTTCTTTACCAATACAATATTCTCTTAAGATTGAGCAATTGGTGAGAAGAAACATGAGCCAATAGGGAGTTGTTTTGTGTGAAGAAGGTGTGTCAGCCCTTCCGTAGGTGAGTGACATGGAGAATGGAAACTAGAACAAGATTCCTTGTCATAGACGTGGCATAGGTGGCGCAAGTGGAGCAAAAGTCGGGTGAAAGTGCGTAGCGGAGCAAAATCTTCTTCTTTTGCAAAATCTTCTTCATGTCAATTATTCACCTTTGGAAAAGAATAACAGATGTGGAGAAGATTTAGCTGAAGAAGAAGATTTTGCCATGAAGAATCAAAGGTAAAACAGTAGAGATTTGCAACATTCTCATTTTTTGAAGAATGGGTGTGCATTGAAGGTGTGACTAACCCTATTGGTTTTGGAGATGTATCTAGAGTGATGATGGCAGTTTTGGATTGGTGGTGCATTTGCATGACTAACTTAGGGCCACTTCACACTACGGCACAAGGTCAAGAGTCCGTCGATTTTAGCCAATGAGATTGCAAAAACCCAAGAGTTCGGCCTCTCAAGCCTTCACACAAGGAGGCCCAATCCAAAGTCCGTCGTCCACTTGTCTGCCTACATGGCAACGGACTCTCGATTAGAGTTTGGGTCTCAAATTTTGGCTGACCCAAACTCTAATCGAGAGTCTATCAAGTTTTTTTCAGAATCTGACAAAATCTCAACCATTAGATGGAACTGTTTTTGTAGAAATAGGTAGGATGCCCTCCCTTGTTTATTTGTTTATTTGTGTCCCCATTGGGGTTTGAACCCTAGTCTCCACCATTACAATGGAGAGTCTTTGCATTCTATGAACCTACTTCCCTTCAATGTTTAATGCCACCTTTTTATTCCATTTATATCCTTCATATTCCTTGTTTAATGATGAGAGCCATTTTTGACTCCTTTCTCATGTTTTTTAACCTTTTGCTTGAAAAAATTGTCACATGGGTGACAATTTATTGAAAATTTGAGAAATTGGATGGATTAGAAGTCGAAAAAATGGAATAGGTTTGGACTTTGGGCTTGGACTTTGGACTTTGAAGGCTTCACACTATGGCCGGCCGAAGGCTCCAATTCCTAGTTTCTTTGGCCTATTTATTGCTCATTTCCTTGGACTCTCACAAAAGTTTGCCCACTCAATCCCACGGCCTCTCAACTTGGATGGCCATAATGTGAAGAGGCCCTTAGGGTGACCAATGAAGAACTAATTGCAATTTGGGGACTTATAGACCGCTTGAAATATTTTTTCAGTAAACTTTTCTTGAAATGATAATAGAAAGTTGTAACTATCATAAGTGATTTTATATTTTTTGTATTCTGGTAGAATTGAGTTTGAATTTTGAAAGTATGCAATTATAGCTAGTGTTAAAAATGTGTCCCCTCCCTTAACTTCTAAACTTTCAAAGTTATGGAATGGTACATTTTTAGGATTTGGAGGAAGTTCTGATGATGTCAAATTTTACTATAAGTTTTGAAACTTATTTTGAAGTTGAGGGAATGTACCAACTTTATGAGAATGTAATTTTTATTTCTTTTGGTGTTTTGAAGAAAAAATTATACCCATCTAAGCACAAAATATTCAATCCTAGACAAAATGAAAAAAATGAAAAAAAAAATCGAAATTAATCTCTACATGGAAACTTTGGTTCATTCCAATTAGATCAATGATGTGAAAATTACAAAGAGTCTTGTTTTTTGAGCAAGCAAATGTCTTCTTGAAAAAACAAAAACATATGTAAGGGACAGAATACATGCTAGAACAATTTCAGTGCTAGCATTGACATGTTTCAATTCCATTTCAAAACTATTGGCAATTTGATTTTCCCTCCCATCTAATCCGTACTCTACTACTTAATGATTTAGAGTGATAATTATTAATTTATTTTTATTTTTTTCTTAGATTTTCAAATCAATTGTCCCTTGTAAAGATTCAATCCTCAAAATTTTGTAGTGCAAAATAATTACATTAAAGGGATTCAAAGTCTAAAAATCTAGTATCACAAGGTGTTAAAAAATATAGATATAAACCTTTGAGTGTAAAATGTATAACTTGTGTACATTAAAGAATCCTATATCACCTTCTACGTTGGATTTGACTAGGCACTCGTTTAGAATATGGATGGTTTCTGCACAACCTACCTTATATTGAATTATCCTATTATTGTGTATAATAATTTGCCAAGATTATACTATTTAAAATTAATGTAGGCTCGAATTTTAGTTTGTGAAAGTAAAGTACTAGATTTTGGAGGGGCACACAATTTTAGCTATGGTAGGTACTAAACCGCCATCTTCATTCAGCGTACATCTCCTAAGTCAATTATGTACCTATGTAGAAGAAATGCTTTTGGAAACAAACTTTGTTCCTTGGTAATTTTTACATACAAAATTCAAATGTTGCAATCTTTGGTGTGTTGAAACCTTCTTTCACTTGTCAATAAGAAAATTTAAACATTTGAATAGTCTAATAGTAGTAATTAGGCACAATAGCAATTAGTGTCGGTTTGGGGGTTACCCACCTTAGTAAGTTGTATTCCTTCCATCTTTGTTCTTTAATCCCTAGTTGATTGAGGATCCTTCATAGCTTTTGTACACCATATCCAAATGATTCATTCTTCTGTCTGTATTTTAAGTGTAGTACCGAATATGACAACAATCAATAATCTTTGAGTGCATTCTAACGTATTCTAGCATTAAAAATTTGCCCCAAAGGGCTGGTTGGTGTGTACTTTTACTCTTGCAATGAAATTTCGTTTCATTATTTATGTATCCATTGAACCACATCATCAATGCCCGCAAAGCCGATTCAATTTCCAGTTTCTCCTTCATTTTCCTGATTCTTGAAAGGCTTGGGCCTTGGGCAGCCGGTAGGCCA